>JAPQWN010000010.1:33560777-34760777 GCA_028538565.1 Umbellularia californica | reverse complement strand
TAGGTCTCACCAATCCAAAGTATTTATAATTCTCATTAAGGTCTAGCATATTAGAACATCAAACTTTGCATTTAAGTATTGAAGACGAGTCTCATATGTAGACCCAAGCCTGACATGGTCCATTACATACCCTACAATGGACTTTACCATTTAAATTAGGATCAAATGAAAATATGGCTACTTACGGCCTCAATCATAGTGATATGCTTGATTTGGTCCCACCAATAAGACTCCCAATAGAATTAGTGGATGTGAGTTTCTTGAAGAATAAGTCTCCGGTAAGTATAACTCTTTGGGACTTATCTAGATAAGATAAGGGAGCCCTAGGATTGGGACTCATTCCATCCCGTAGGAAAGATAGAAGGCAAAGAAATCCGCGGAGCTTTCCAATTGCCGGAACGCACATATCTCCGACCGAGTGTCGGAGTATCCGCATCCAAATCCATCATAAAGCACTACCATCCAAATGGGCATAAAATCTATGATGAGTTAAAAAACAATGGACCATTTTTTCAACTTCTTTTCTTCCAAGTGGATGTAAAAGAATATCCAATATAACTATATATATATATATATATATATATATATTCTCCTTTATTTTGCATTGGGCCTTCCTTTTGACCTCTGGATAATTCTGTTTGGTATTTTTAAAATAGAACGAGAGAAAATTCTGAAAAATAACCGTTATAGTTGATTTATCTCTTTTTGGAACCGTAGGACCATCTTTCTTTTGCATTCTAGAGATTATCACCCTTATTTGATCCGTTGGACTATATTTCCTTTTTTCATCGATGCTTAGGCGCAATTGAGAAAAGATCATGATTTTGAGTCTGGGTGGCAAAGTCTCCCAGGTATCCCATATCAAAGTTTGAATGGCATATACGCTCCTGACCCAACCAGCAGAAAAGGCCCTTGGCGGGATTTTGCCCTTTTACTCTACTGCTACACGTCTACCGAGGTTAATGCAGGCTTGGCTAGGGGCGGCTCGAGTTGAGTTGGCTAGGCTCAAGTCCTCGGGATTTCCCTCTCTTCATTGCAAAGAAGTAGAATAGATGTTGCGGATGTGACGGCTCGGGCTCGGGCTTCACCCTTTCAGTCTCCTGTTCTCCTCAAATGACCTCAAGTGTTAACTTTACATTCACTTGCTGTGTATTTTGTTGGCATTTCAAATGCTTTATGAAGGAATGCTATTTGGAATTTCTTTTGAAGGAGATAATTTTTGGAGGATTTGAAACTACTCAAACATGATTCTAAAAATTCTAATTGAAAAAAAAAAAAGAGTCATAAAGTTGAGAAGAAAACCTAAATTTAGGTCGATTAATCTCTATTATAAAAACAAGTACGATGGCCTGAAGTTCTTAAAAGCCCTACACATCTGCACGATTCAGAGAGTGGCACGGGGCTGGTAATCATTGACCAGAGATAGCCTTTTACGAGCACTCTTGTACCATGGATTTTCTTTATATGCCATGTTGACCTTGATGCCATAAAAAATAACATTTCAAGGAGATTCGGATTTCACCATTAATGTCAAAGAAACTACTCCGAATTCCAAGGAAATGTGATCATAATTAAGTGCACTAATACGGTATTTAAAAACCCCCCTCTCCCCTCCTCAATTTTCTCATACTAGTATTTTTTTTACGATATCATGATAATATCATAAAATTTTAATTGAGTACCCAAAAATCCTGCCTTTCCCCTTAACAAGGGAAAGAAAATGATAAAGGCCCAACGACTTGGACGAGGATATTTCAAGTAACGGGGCCAGCCAACTGCCAACGATGGCATAATATGAAGGGACAGGACAACCGGTAATTTGTACCAATGAAAAGGCTTGTCTATATATCTACCAATTACACGGTACAAGTTGAGGCCTTTATTCAAGCATGGTACAACAATAATTATGTGAAAGAAAGGGCATCACATATAGAATTGATATTTTTGTTATAACATTGTGATGAGAAAAATGACACGTTGGTCTCCGTATCTTGTATGAAACTTATCTTTTCACCAACATAAATTCACCAAAATGTTCCTTTCTTTGTCTTTATTGACAGTGCGTACACATGTATAACACTTGCCACACAACCATGTGGCACACCCTATATTTGTTTGTGGGGCAAAAAATAATTAAATTAAAATGTCAAAATTATCGTCAACTACCAATCATTAATGCCAAACAAATAATCTACACCAACTACATGGTTTAAAGAGATGATTGTTTATTTTTTTTTTATTTTTTTTTTTTTGTCAGATAAAGTATAAGAAATCAATTCCTATAAAAATATTTTAAACTGCATGCACCAACCTAACCTTTTCACTTAGTTGGATGGGTTCACATCATATGTAAACCCGTAACTTATTGTTATCTAGATGGCTTTCATCAAAGTGATCTCTACTAAAACTTTTTATACGATTAAATATAGGGTGTGAGTACCTAAATATTACGGACTTGATTAAATAGATGTTAAGCTTCTGATGTCGCTGTAAGGCTTATTTAGGAAGGATTAACCTCGTGAGACCTGAAAGGGAAGGAAGAATAAAGGTCAAAGGCCCTGGCTACTCTCAGTTGAAGGCACACCGATGCCTAAATGCAATCACTGAACAAAGGATCGGTGAGTGAAGGAGAAGAGAGAGTTTGGGATTTGTGTGTATGCAAATATAAAACTTACCTCTTGTGGGCTTACCTCATGCATATATATAGGCGTGGCTCACATCAGACCTTTCCTTAGTGGAGGTAGGTGGAGGTACTGTCCCATTGGATTGTACCTTAATTCCTTAGTGGAGGTAGGTGGAGGCACTGTCACATCGGGCCATACCTCGATCTCCTGCATGGCTGCAGATGTGACCGTCAGATAAGGTCAACCCCTTATCTCTATGCGACGCCCATCCTATCTGCCAGCTCGTTCTGCAACACCGTTGTACTTTTATAGGAGTGTAATTATGACTGCCTGACACCCAATACTCTTCTTGGTTAATTGAACCGAACTTAAGATGATGCCGAGGTCAGACATGGATGAGCCTTGGCATCGCTGCCGAGACGCACAAGGCCGAGAACAAGAGAGTCCAGCTGGCACTTCTACCAAGGCTAGCTCAAGCTCGGTATAAGTTGACATAGTTGCCGAGCTGCATAAAGCCGAGATTAAGACGAACCTAGTTGGTACTCTTACCTAAACCAGGGCTTATCTCGGTGTTATGGAATTCTCCCACACAATTGCCCCTAGCTCCTGACCTCTTAGAGTTCCTTAACTCTTTGGGGTCAGGAGCTAAGTATTATGATGGGGGAGCTTTCCTATGTTGAGTTTGGAGCTCTTCATCTCGGTGTCGGTCGCTGACAGCTGCTGACGTCTAAACCTCATCACAACGTCGCTTTATCTGCCCGAACACACCAACGTCGCTTCGTCCGCCCGAGGTAATCAATAACGCGCCTGAATCACTGTAGAAGATGTACCGTCGGTGCCACGTGCCGTTGCTTGGTTGGTTGCGCAATTGTCTCGAAGCGACACGCACGGTGTTTGAGGCGACGCCTCGCACGTGCGCCCTTGAAAATCGAAAGGGCGCCTTCTTTTCTTTATATATACGGATGCCTCTTCTCTCTTCTTCTACTTTGGCATCCTGAGAAGAGAGAATCCCTGCTAAAAAGAAGTCTTCACTGTGATTCAGATCTAGCGAACCTAAGTTCAATATTCTCCAAATCATGTCCCTTCTGTGAGTTCTCCTCCCTCATTTTCTTTATTTCTGTATCTTTTTCTTCTAGGGCTTTCCTGTTCTGCCTTAGGGTTTTTGCCCCTTTTTTCTTTTTCTTGTTCTTCGTCTTCCCAATCTCTTCAGACCTAGAAATGGGGATTTACAGGCACTGGCTACACACCCCACAGGCCTTAGTGGAGTTTAGGGCCATGTATAGGATACCAGATGATGTCCTAGTTAGGTTAGATGATCCAAAAGATGCCTTTGATGGTCGCACCTTTCGTAACAGTTGGATGTCATTTCTACTGGTAACAGTAGTTGAAGGTGGGGTTAGATTTCCCATTCACCCCCTCCTCAGGTCCTGCCTGCATAAATGGCAGCTCTGCACATGCCAACTGATGCCCAATAGTTTTAAGATAATAATGTGTGTCGCCGAGCTAAATAGGATCCTCGACATCGACCTCGGTGTCCATGACATCGAGGACGTGTACAACATGTGCAAGTCCACAGGGGGTGATAGCAGCTATTATCTCCAGGGGAAGCCGTGGCGAGAGCCATTTGTCTATGACTTGGAGGGCTCCAACAGACATGCGGGGGATGATTGTCTATTCGTTTTCGGCAACTGGGAAATTGGAGTGTCTGAGCCCGAGGCGGCGAAGATATACCGGGTCCCCCGTCGCTTCGGGACTCCTCCAAGTAAATACCGACCTCCTCTGAGTTTTCAATTTTTCTTTCTTTTGTTTTCACCGAGCTGACATTTTTTGTTTGCTGAGCAGGCTTTAGCCAGAGAAGTTAAGAGGCCAAGCGAGTCGGTTGGAAGAGAAACGAAGCTTGGCTGAAGGCTGTAAAAAACTATCAAGGTCATCATGGGCGAGCTGCTTGGGATCTCCTAGGGTACAGGCCGAGATATCACTCATTTATCAAGAGGAAGACCGGCCAATCCTTGGAGAGTGAGGAGCCTAGTGATCGACATCAAGCGCCGAATAGCTTCAGGCGCTAAGGCCTCCACATCAGCTGCCAACTCGGAGGCCACAGACTTATTGTAGATCATAGAATCCTACACGTCTCCCTCCAGCACAAAAGAGGATATGGAGCGACATCGACCTGTCATGAAGATCAAGGACCTGGGGGCTAAGTTGTTCAGAGGCCAAGCTCCCCTTGTCTCCTCGCCCCCCACTTCCGACCCTACTCTAGTCTCTCGACTCCGCATCCTCAGGCGCCACTGGGACCTCTACCTCCATTCCTGCTACATCTTTAAGTACAGGAGTTCGGCAGCGCCCTGCCGACACCACAAGGGAGGGAGGTCGGCCGGAGAAAAGGCCAAAGTCTGAGGGCCCAGCTACGAGAGCTCGACAGCGTCCTTCCGAAGCTCTAAGGGAGAGAGCTCCGTCTGAAAGCAGGCCTAGGGCTGAGGGCCCATCAGAGCAAAGTCATGGTCCAACTTCGGCTTCTCAGCCTACCGGGCTAGCCCTTGGAGATCGGGTCTTCAACTGGGGCAAGGCAGACCACTGACGGTGGAGGATCGGCTAGCCATGACCCCCTTGTCATTACAATGCTTTCCCACGCCTATGCCTTGCCGCGTGATATGGAGAGGCACAGTAAATTTGATGACACGGGGCTGCTGATGTCATCACTTCAGTCGACCATCTCAGTGAGTTTACTTTTCCACAGATTTCACAGAGCGCTTGATTTCGGCTTCTTTTTTCTAACACTTGTTCGTTCTGCAGATCGTGCAAAGGGTCCAATGTTATTCTGGAAAGGTCTCACTGGAACGCCTCTAAGGCTTCGCAGCTGGAAGAGGAGAGGAATGGACTTAAGGCAGCCTTGGAGGCGAGTAACCTGAAGCTGAAGGAGGCGGAGGAGAAGATTACTGGTCTCGTTACAGAGCTTGTTACGGCGGTGGCCGAAATCTGCAAGTTGAAAGCCGAGACCCACAGACTGAGAGAGGAGGCTGAGGCGAAGGGGAAAAAGGTGGTTGAACTCGAAGCCGAGCTGGCAAAGCAGAAGGCCGAGCGCGAAGCCACACGAAAGCAAAAAGTCGAACTCGAAGCCTCAGTTCAGGCTGAGACCGAGGTTGCTTTCCAAGACAGGGTTGACGAGGCGACGAAGCTATATGAGACACAAGTCGAGAAGAGAAGTTCTCAACTATTTCAACTTGGATGCCAGGCTGCGCTGAAAGAAGCAGGGATCCCCGAGGATCATCTTGCGTACGAGAACTTGCCCAAGTTTTCTAGCTCGAAGCCAGAACCAAATTCTGCCCCTTCTTCCTCCGAGGTCCCCCCTGAGGTTGTCCTTCCTCCTCCATCTGAAGTTCCTCCTGAGGCCGCTTCCACCGAGCCTTCTACGTCCTGAGCGGGCTCAGGTCCTGTGCTGGTTGATGGAGAGAGTGAGAAAACTTCTGGATGAATGCACTGGAGGTAAGTACCGGTGTAGGACTTCCTGTAAAGCTTGCCATCTGGAGACAACCAAAATCAAGCTGGTTTCAGCTTGATTTTGTAAGCCTCATTCTTTTCTTCAAGAAGTTGGTAATCCCTTAGGTAGGCGATGATTGGGTCCATCCAGCTCGGACTGAGATCAGCACACAAAACTTGCCATGGTGGCTAGAGTTCTATACTTGGCTTGTCCAATGTCTCCATTTCGACAATTCTTTTTCTTCCAGCCTCGGCAACAGAGGCTAGATTGGCGAGAGCGTTGGCATGAGAATTAGAATCTCTGCTAGTCCGTTTAACTTCAACTCTTTCGAACTGAGAAAGGAGCTGCTTTGTGCGAACTAAGTAGGCTGCCATCCTTTCGTCCCGGGCCTGGTAGTCCTTCCTTAGCTGGTTCGTCACCAGCTGGGAGTTGCTAAAGACCACTAGTTGCCGTGCCCCTAGGATTTTAGCGCTACCGAGCCCCACAATCAGTGCTTCATACTCAACTTCGTTATTGGACGCCTTGAAGCCAAGTATTAAGGCTTGCTCAATGACAATGCCTTTTGGAGATTGGAGGACTATGCTAGCGCTAGCCCTTTTGGAGGTTGAGGAAACGTCAACGAAGACTTTCCATGCTGAATTGAGCAACTGCTTACAAGATTGTTCTTGCTCTGCCTCGGTGACTCCCTCCTCATTGCCCCCCAGTTCGGTATCGAGCTGTCTCGGTGTCGAACTAGGCAAAACAAACTCCACGATGAAGTCCGCCAAAACTTGGGCCTTGATCGCCATTCTGGGTTGATACTAAATGTTATATTGTCCTAGCTCGACGGCCCATCTTGAGATCCTTCCAGAGAAATCTGCCTTTCTGAAAAGGAACTCAAGTGGATGTTCTATAACAACCACTATGGTGTACGTCTAAAAGTAGTAAGAGAGTTTGCGAGAAGCACTGACAAGTGCTAATAAAAGTTTCTCCAATGGTAGATACCTCGTCTTGGCGTCAAGCAGGATCTTGCTCGTGTAGTATATAGGCTTTTGCAGCCTGTCTTCTTCTCTGATGAGCACTGAGCTCACTGCATGATCCGAGACAGTCAGGTACAAATACAGCACCTCTCCCTGCTTTGGTGTGGATAGCAGGGTTGGTGAAGATAAGTGATTTTTTAGTTCCTGAAGAGCTTGGTCACACTCCGGAGTCCAGTGGAATTTCGAACTTTTCTTTAAAAGCTGAAAGAAAGGACGACACTTGTCCGAAGCTCGGCTGATGAAGCGGTTGAGTGCGGCTGCCATCCTTGTGTGCCTCTAGACTTGTTTCGTCGTGGTTGGACTCTAAATCACCTGGATCACCGAGATCTCCTCTGGATTGGCTTCGATTCCTCTTTTGGTGACCAGGCTTCCGAGGAATTTGCCGGAGTCGACACCAAACGCGCATTTGGACGCATTCAGTTTGAGCTCGAACTTTTTGAGAATAGCGAATGTGTCATGTTTTAAAACCTCGGTCTTGGTTGCGGTATCGGCCAGGCCGAAAAACTGATATAATATCAGTATCGGTCGCGGATATCGGTCCGTCGCGGTTGTCGCAGTGTGAATTTTTTTTTATCCAAAAAAAATTCGCAAAAATATCCAAAAAATCAAGAATATTAGAAAATGCCGGAAAACAATATTTTTTTCCATTAGTAACAACAATAAATCAAAATCTCGGTCACTTTAATTTATGAGTTATGTTTGTGTCGCAGTTTGCTGTCTTCTCCAGTATTTCATATAAAGATTTAATAAAATCATTTTCAAAATCCTAAATATATAGATCTAGCATCAATGTATGTAGATCAATCATTTACACACCATACAATGATCATGAATCATGAATCATTAAAAGAACATATTTATAATGAAATCTCCAAAAAATGATATATTATAATTCAAATATTAAAAAATCCAAAAATAAAAAAAATTGAAATAAAAAATTCAAAATCATGTGTATGAGTAGATCTAGCATGAAAGTATATAGATCTAACTTCTAAATGAAGAACACAACACAAGTGACAAACCCAATGATTTCTATGCTTCATCTAAAAATAAAAAAATAAAAACAACATAATAAAATGCTTTAAATTGATTTTCTCTTACCTTAAATAATATTTTCTTCAAGAAATAGATGTGGTATTTGAAAATATACAAAAGGGATGTGTTATGGAGTGTGGTTGCTGCTCTAAGGAGTAAGGAGATGAGAGGAGAGGAGAAGAAGATGAAAATGGGAAAAAAGATAGAAAAAATAGGGTTTTATTCCTTTTTATGAGATCTCGGCCGATATTTTCCAAGATCTCGGAGAAACCGAGATGAACTTCATCTCGGCCGATATGGGCATATACTTTGGGGATATATGGCCCCGAGATACCACTAACGGTATCTTGGGGCCATATCGTTCTGGTATGGGCCGATACCGGTTTATATCAGCCGATATGAACCGGTATCAGCTGATATTTTGATCAATGGAATGTGTGACTCAGGTCTGCCAAGTGGTCTTGTGACCTTTTAGACTTGACAACCATATCGTCAATATAAACCTCCATTGTTTCGCCGAGCTAGGCCTAGAACATTTTTGTTACTAGCCTCTGGTAAGTCGCCCCCGCGTTTTTAAACCCAAAGGGCATCACTTTGTAACAGTAGAAGCCTCTAGGTGTTATGAATGAGGTTTTTTCTTCGTCAGGCCCATACATCGGGATCTGATGGTAACCTCGGTAGGCATCGAGGAAACTCATCATGTCATGCCCGGTAGTGGTGTCAATCAATTGTCCTTGGGGCAGGCTTTATTGAGGTCGGTGAAGTCCACGCAAACCCTCCACTTCCCATTTTTCTTTTTGACCACCACTATGTTAGCCAGCCACTCCGGGTAGTGAACTTCTCTGACAGCCTTGGCTTCCAGCAACTTCTCGATCTCCTCGATCACAGCTTCTATTTGCGGGACCCCCGTTCTACAAGCTTTCTACACCACAGGTTTGTGCTTGGGGTCCACATTCAGCTTGTGGCACATGATCTTTGGATCGATGCCAGGCATCTCGTAGGGTGCCCAAGCGAAAACTTCCTTGTCCTGTAACAAGAAGTTCAGCAGTTCGGACTTCTCGGCTTCGGGGAGTTGGCTCCCAAGCAAAAAATATCTTTCTGGATTGTCGGGATCAATTCTGACCTCGGTCAGATCTTCAATGCTTTTCTGCTCTGGAGATCGGCCGAGGTCCTTAAGTTCTGCTTCCAATTCGGCCATGTGCACCCGTTGGGGTTCTGCTTCGCCAGGCACCACAACCATTAAGCACTGTTTGGCCATATGTTGGTCGCCCCTAATTGTGATTACCTCAACTCTGTCGTCCCCATTCTCTAACGGGAACTTGAGTTTTTGGTGATGGCTGGAGGGCATCGCTTCCATATTGTGTAGCCAAGTCCACCCCATAATTGCATTGTATGGGGATGGTGCATCCACCACAAGGAAATCAGCTGTCATGGAGTCGCCTTCGACTTGGAAATCTAGGAGACTTTCCCCTTGGGGTATACTGGTTTTAAGCTGAAGCCCATTAGGGGAGTACGAGCTTCCTGGAGGGTCCTCTTCTTTCAGACCCAGCTTCTTAAAGCAATCAAAATACAGGATCTCCGACGAGCTCTCAGGATCTACAAGAATCCTCCATACTTTGAAGTTCTTCAACATCAGGGTTAGGATTAGCGGATCGTTGTGCGGGAGCGAGACCCCATCTAGGTCTTCATCTGAGAACCAGCTCTTGGGTCTCTCTTTCCGAGCTTTCTTGGCGGAAGGTCCTAGCTCGGCCGTCATCACCTGCTTGCTGTGTGAGGCCCTCCTGGCCTCGGCACGATCTAGGTTACTCCCCTTGGGCTCGGGATCCAGGTGAATGACGTTGATGATGCCTTCCGGATCATCGTTGTCCTGATCATCATCAGGTCGGCGTTGAAGAGCTCGGTTGACTCTGCCCTTCTGTTGATGTAATCTTTTAAGTGTTCGTCCTTGACGAGTTTTTCGAGGTGGGATTTGCAGGCCATGCAGTCCTTTGTCCTGTGCCCATTCTGCTTGTGGTAGGCACAGAACTTGCTCTGATCTTGGGTGGATAGGTCACCCTTCATCGGCTGCGACCATCTAAAAAAAGGCTGCGACTTGGTCCTACTGAGGAGCTTGTACATGGGCTCCTTAAAGATCGTATTCATAGCTTTGTAGGAGGCGACAGCCGGCTTGGACTTCTTGCTGCCCCCCGAGGTGGGAACCGAGGTCGCTGCCGAACTCGTTCCCTATGAGATGGTTTCTTGTCTTTTTTGGAGGGTATTTCTTCTTGCCACAGGCCGAAGCTCTCGCGAGCTCGAGCCTCGTCTTCTTCTTGTTTGATGAATTGGTTCACCCTGACCATCAGTGCTTTCACAGTGGCCACAGGGAACCGCACCAGGTCCTTGCGAAGCTCATTGCCAGGCAGTAGAGCCTGCTTGAAGGACCTGATGGCCACTCTATCAGTGGCATCTTCTACTTGGCTGTAGATAGTCCAGAATCTTTTGGCGAACTAAGTAATGCTTTCAATCCGCCTCATTCTGATTGCCATCAGGTCATTGTCTGTCTTTGGGATGACCCTGTAAGCCTGGGATTTTTCCACGAAAAAGTTTCGAAGCTGCCGCCAGCTCGAAATCGATCCCTTCGGAAGTACGCAAAACCACCTTAGGGGGAGGTCACCTAAACTAGAAGAGAAGACTCTGCAATTCAGGTAACCGATGTCGCCCCATACCGACATCCGCTAGGTCAAGCGTCAGAGATGTGCAGCTGGGTCCGAAGTCCCGTCATTGAGGACGAACCTCGGGACACTGAATTTTTCTGACAGGGAGAAGTCCCTTATCTCCTGAGAGAAGGGAGACATGCCATGGTCCTCGGTGTCATAGGCATTGAGTCGGTCTCGGGTGAAACCAACTACCTCCATATTTTGTTGCACCGTTTATTTGACTTGGCGGTCGAGCCACTCTCTCAGGTCGTTGTTATCTTCTGGTTTCTGGTGTCGCCTCCTTTTGTCCTCGCTCAAAGGGCTGCTGCTCGAGCCTTCGTCGTAAGCTCGGTCACCCTTTTTGTTGCTCACGACTTGCCTCAAGTCCTGTTCAACGAAGGAGCCTGGTTACGTCTGAAGGGTGGAACCAAGGCTTTCGCCTTCTCCTTGAGCTATCGCTTAAGTTGATGAATCAACTCGTCCTGCTCTTGGATAATAAGGTTTTGGGCCCTGATATCCGCGAGAAGCGAGCCGCCGTTGTCGTCATCAGCATTGACCTGGTGATGGGATTGGTGTGACTTGGGCGCTATTAGAGTTTTATCTCGCCGGGAGTGCTCTTGTGGAGGAACATCTTGACAGAAACGCTCCTGTGGAGGGGCATCCTGACAAGGACGCTCTGTTGGAGGGACATTCTACTAAAGATGTCCCAACAGGAGGCTATCTTATTGGGGAGGTGCTGTCACCCTCTTCGAAGACGAGCCTGACTGAGTGAAAGTCCCTTCTACTCTTTTCGCACCAGATCTTCCCCCGGTTCTCATCTGGCGAGGAGCCCGCGGTAGTTGTTTTGGCAACACTAGTGGTAGTGAAGGGGCCTTTGACGATCCTTCACCGTTTCTGGTTTTTGGAGGCATAATGCTTGGGAATTTTACTTGTTCTTCCCACAGACGGCACCAATTGTGAGTGCCTAAATATTACGGACTTGGTTAAACGGATGTTAAGCTTCTGATGTCGCTGTAAGGCTTCTTTAGAAAGGATTAACCTCCTGAGACCTGAAAGAGAAGGAAGAATAAAGGTCAGAGACCCTGGCTGCTCTCAGCCGAAGGCACTCCGATGCTTAAGTTAGTGCAATCACTGAACAAGGGATGGGTGAGTGAAGGAGAAGAGAGAGTTTGGGATTTGTGTGTATGCAAGCATAAAACGTACCTCTTGTGGGGTTACCTCATGTGTGTGTGTATATATATATATATAGGCGTGGTTCACATCAGACATTTCCTTAGTGGAGGTAGGTGGAGATACTGTCCCATCGGATTGTACCTTAGTTCCTTAGTGGAGGTAGGTGGAGGTGCTGTCCCATCGGGCCATACCTCGATCTCCTGCATGGCTGCGGATGTGACCATCAGAAAAGGTCAACCCCTTATCTATATGCGGCGCCCCTATCTGCCGTCTCGTTCTGCAACGCCATCGTACTTTTATAGGAGTATAATTATGATTGCCTGACACCCAATACTCTTCTTGGTTAATCGAACCGAAGTGAAGATGATACTGAGGTCAGACATGGGCGAGCCCTGGCACCGCTGCCGAGATGCACAAGGCCGATAACAAAAGAGTCCAGCTGACACTTCTACCGAGGCTAGCTCAAGCTCGGTATAAGCTGACACAGTTGCCGAGCTACATAAAGCCGAGATTAAGACGAACCTAGTTGGTACTCTTACCTAAACCAGGGCTTATCTTGGTGTTATGGAATTCTCCCACACATAGGGCTTAAGCCCTATTTATAAAGAGATTCAGAGAGTGAATTATTTAATTCGATCATACCAACGGATTATCCTCACGCTAGTTGAAAGAATAATTTTAACACAATGATTTCACTTAGTTGGAACTTACCATGTGAAGGACCACGCTGCTTTAAAAAATCAAGGCACAGAAAACTGTCCATAGTGTGTGATATAGCAAGTTTTTCAACTTATTTTTCTCTCCTTCTGCAGGGAAGGGGGTGGTGGGGGTGAGAGAGAGAATTCTCTTCATCTAAGAGGACCCTAAAGAACTAACTACTACATACGCTTAAAGTGTTGAGGAGTGGGTTCCACCACCTAAGTGGGAGTATTGAAAAGTATTTATACTACCTCTGTCGCGACCCCGGACCGGGCCTAGGGACCAAATCCGGGATTGGGACTAATTGTGATGGTGGGCAACCGGATGTTTCGGCAACATCATCGGCACGCCACTCTACTAGCTACTGCGGTTCTCCGACCGCCTCCTCAGGCTCCTCCTCAGGGAAACCAACAACGGGACCTGAGTACCAAAGCAAAGGGGTCAGACACAACGGTCTAGCAAGTGGATAAAAGTATAAACATTTAATAATAAAACATTTACCTTGGAAAACATTTAAACCCGTCTAAACAATACTTTCATGAGTAAAACGCATCATTTAGTTAAAAACATATATGCAAGGTAAAACAAGTAAAGGTAACCAAGGAATTCAGGAAACAAGCAAGATGGCAACCACACGAAGCTAAATCCTCTATCACCGAAGTGATAGAGCAAGCAAGTCAAGGCATTGACCTCAGTCACCGAAGTGAGGAGATACAACGAAATTCATATACATATATACTATATACAAGACGTGACCACCATAGCGAGCCGGGCATCAGGAACTACAGTAGCAATCTGCGGTATCAGGACAAGACCATGGTTAAATAACCGGGTAGCAAGATCTAAACTGCAGCTGGCGGGACAAGAGGGGGATCACCTAGTCAGTAGATCAGACTAACAAGGTATCCAAGCTTAGTGGTGTCGACTCACAGGTCAAAACATAGAAACCAAGACATGTGTAAAATAAATCGAGTACAAGACTATATTCGGGCAGGACATGGGTGCTCGAAGGCACAACTAACATATCTGGTCAGGCATGTATGTCAAGGCTAGCAAAACAGTACAAGTATGCTTTCAAGGTTTTCGAGATGGATAGATCCCAAATCATCAATTTCGAGAATAAAAAGGTAAAGTACCGTTTCGAAATGTCAAGACAGTGTCGGGGTTAAAAACTAATTCAAGTGAATAGGGATCCCGTAAGCTTATCTTACAATTGCTTGGTACTCTTTGAATTTGAAGGCATTCCGGGCTCCTTAGGCACTTGGAGGTTTCCAAAACTTCAATGAATTCTTGTGAGTATGGTTTCTTTCTCATTCGAGATTCAAACAACGGTTATGAGTCTTCTCATCACGATGGGGACGTTAACAAACCTCCCTCCATAGCTAGGATATTTCATTGTTGCTTCCAAAGTGGCCCCAAATGAACAGTACACGTCGCTCGAGCGGACATGGAGTTCGCTCGAGCGATGTGCTCTCTGGAATGGCCTTCTGGAAGGGTTCGCTCGAGCGAATAAAGGTTCACTCAAGCGGACCTGCCCAGTTCAGGATGGCACGAGCGAACGATTAGTGCACTCGAGCCAACCATTCTCTGGATGGCTGCTGAGAGGGTTCGCTCGAGCGGACATAGGGTTCGCACGAGCGGACAACTCTCTGAAATGGCACGAACCCTTTCTTGGGCAGTTCGCTCGAGCGAACTGTCCAGAACTGGTTTCGTGAACAGCTCTTTTCTCCATTCTCCTTCTCTTACAAATCCACATTTCTTGAGGTTCTATCATACACCAAAGAGGGCATGTTAGCACTTCAACATCATCTCCAAAACCCCATCAAAACTTCTCACAACCTCGACAAATAATCCATCCATCCATTCATTTCCACATCCATTCACAAAGAGAAAGATATAACCACATATACAAAGATTCAATCAAGTTTTAGGCACAAAATATAACAAGGACGATCAATCAAATTTCAAGATAATAAATGGGCTCAACAACCCCTTTCTAAAAGCATGTATGGCACAATGAATGCAAGTAAAACCCATCATTAATGAGACAATAAATCCAAACATTTGATCATGGAAATCATTGAAAACTAAAACATCCACTTGCCTCAAGGTCTCTAAACAAAGAAATCAAGCTTCTAATCAACTCTTCCAAGCCAAACTCCAAGCTACACATAAACCCCCAAATACAAACCCTAAAATGGGTCAAACCAAGAAACAAGAAGAATAAACTCACAATAATAAAAATGGAGCTCCTCTAGGACTAGGAGAAAACAAATCTAAGAGATTAGGAGGGGAAAACTTACTTGGAAGCTCTACAAATGAGCAAGATTAGATCAAAGAAGGTCTTAGAATGGAGGTCTTCCTTCAAATGTTGTATCAATAGAGAGCTCTAGAAGAGAGGAAGAAGATGATGATTTATATTTCTCGATTGGAGCAAGGTGGGTGGTGCTTTGATGGTGGAGAAGCAAGAAGAAGAAGAAGAAGAAAGAGATGGAAACCCTAGGTTGCTCTTGTGCTGAAAAAGGGTAAATGGAGAGGATGGGTCTCCTTATATACAAGTGGGGTGTGGGTCCCCTCACTAAGAAATCTCTTTGGGCTGAAATCACTAATATCGGGACCTCGGACGAAATCAACGAAGAAGAGAAAAGTGATCGTCGAAATATCTAATTTCCAAAAAGTATATGTTTCGCGAGTTTCGGGGATATCAAGTTTTGGGTACAGATTTCATGTAAAAAGACTGTTTTGCCCTCAATGCAAGAAAATCGGGTTTCAGGGTTCCGGACGGGTACGGGCTCAACATGAAAGTTGTAAGGATCGACAAAATAAGTAAAACGGGATCAAGACAAGAATTAGGGTAAAACCAAGTAATCTCGAAAAGCAAGCAAGACTACAAAAAAGGAACCCCAAAGGGTCCCATTAAACACAAGACACTAAAAGTTCCCCAAAGCTATAAAGAAACTATACTAATCCAAGCTTATTCAAAACCACTAATCAAACTTAGCACTAACATGCAACTTAATTAGTACTAATCGAGTCACTCGGGTCGGGGTCTTACAACCTCTAGTAAAGTCTTGAGGTTTTGATATGAATGGTTAGCTGAAAAAACTTTTAGAATAAAGAACCATTAGGATTGGGCCTAATCATAGCCCATATTGTAGATGGAAATGTGCGTTGGCTTAATCAATGTGGGAAAAAAAAAAAAAAAAATGGCAAATATATAAGTGGTGGTTAGCACATGTATCCCTCATCTTCCCACGTTCTAACCTCTATATAGGTGCAGCCCACGTGTCGACGTATCTACATGTCCAAAAGTTGCATAAATAAATCCTTTGGGGTTGTCAAAAATAGAGAGCATGTAACGAGCTGGAGACTTTCTTCTACATCTACAAGAAAGGTGAAGCCCACGTGTCGACATATCTACATGTCCAAAAGTTGCATAAATAAATCCTTTGGAGTTGTCAAAAATAGAGAGCATGTAACAAGCTGGAGACTTTCTTCTACATCTATGAGAAAGATCAGCACCATAAGGAGTATGAGGAAAAGAGGTCTATGGTTACAAAGAAGGTAGAGAAGTGGTTCTTTTCATGCAATATTAACATAGATTATTGATATGATCTGCAGGTGTTTAAAAGATATAGATTTGGATGTTTGTGTTTATGAGAATGAGAAAATAAAAAAATTGACGGATTTTATGATCTAAGTGGATGCGCCCCCCACCCCCCTTTTTTTTTTTTTTTTTTTTTTTTGTCTTCTCTAAATCCATGTGTGCCTACATTTTCCCCCCAACCCCTGTGAATTGGCATGCACCCCAGGAGTCTCCATGTGCACTGAGTGTCTTCAGATTTTACTTCAATAGGAGCCCAACACTTCCCATTTTATTAAGAATATGATTATTGTGTATGATTAATATGCACCTTGGAGTGTCTCCCTCGTACTTCCCGTGAATGGAAGGAGCAAACTCAACGGTTGTGCCTACTTAATGAAAATTTGACCAACACACTCTCTAGGCACTGAAGTACTGAATGTTATTCAAATTTTACCCCAACAAGAGTCATATTTGTCGTGAGATTGAGCATATGATTAAGAAGGTGATTATATATGGTTAATATACATAAGATTGTCTAATCGTGTCCTTAATTTCAGGTAATTATATTGATACCGAAAATAGTTATATGTAAGTATATACTCAATCTTATGGTGAGACAAATTTCTATTGCGATAAATTTTAATGATATTCCTGACACAAAGAGGACATTCATTTTGAACCGCTTGGATTTTCAAGAAGTGAACTCTACTGTGACGTCCCACTCCTTCCACTCTCTGAAAGTGTGAAGGAGATGCTCGTGATCTGCATACGTACCCAGGCGGACTCCACATTCAGAGCACAGAATATGACTCTATACGTATGAGCTATCATATCATGTTAATTAACCAGAGGTGTGCCGTATAGTAAGCTCAACTTAGATCCATACATGTTGGGTCTACATGGAAATTTTACAGCCTTCTTGGAACCACATCTTCATATCAGAAATATATAAAGGCTTGACATGAGAGTAGTATAGTTTTTCTTTTTCTTGTTTCTGGTATCCCAAGTTAGGGAGCACTCCCCCTTAAGTCCTCTGGTGAGGGAGCCCTCGGGTGACGGGAGTAAACCTCGAGTGAGGTGGGGGAACCCTCTGATGAGGGGAGTAGACCTCTGGTGAGATAGCACAGCCTTAGGTGTGGAAATGTGCCTATCGAGACTCGAACCCTGGGCAGGCAAGTAAAATCTGAGACCTCTTAGAGCGAGGAAAAGAGGCCGTTGTTAAGGCGTAAAGTTTATGTAGAGCTGCATCCAAATAAACTTTTCAATGACTAAAAACAAATTTATAAGCGCTCACTACTCTTTAGCCAAAAAAAAGAAAAGAGCGTTCACAGCTGTGGGTGCAGCAACTGCCACCCACACATATGGCAAGGACCATATGTGGCTATAAATCATTCGAAAAGAAAGAAAAGAGATGTTCAAGTGTTCAAGTGTACCAGAGACCGTACGTCAATGGACCCATGTCCGGCCGCATCGGCCCAGGCCTGCGTCCAATAATTGAGGAATAGGACTGTCTGATAGGTCCAGCAGGCCAGACCCGTATCCAGGTTTAATGTCATGCTCAAGTGAAACTTGAGAAGCCCAAAAATTGTGAATTTCGATCTACAATATTTCTTTAAGACAAATACTTGGAATGAGTGATATATTTATGATAAGAGTAGATTTCCATTTATCTAATTTCCATTTTAGTTTAACTGCACTGATTAAAGTACTTTCCTTTTTTTATATCAGGTTGCTTCAAATGATATGGGTAGAGTTCAAAGATTCTCTACAATGATATGAAAGCCAATGGAACACTCATTTGAGCAAAAGACCTAGAGTTATAAGGCCTCAGCCTCGGAACAACTTAATACATTTATATAGCTGAGGCAATAGACGATGTATATGATATTTTAATCAATGCTTGACCAAGAGCTATCAAGTTCGCATCTATATTTTTGGCAATCTTAATCTACTCTCTCAAGCTAGCTATAGAGAAGTGTGTAGTAGAGAAACAATTGTCCACAGGCATAGGAAAGTGGAAATATTTAGTTGTATAGCTTGCTTATGGAGTGTGAGTTATGGAATTAAATTATCATGTAGATGTCAATTATTCATTTACTTTTTGGAAACCAATAATTCAAATCTATTCATAAAGTGTGCTTGGAGCTTATCTTGAACAAGAACACCAACAATATTGCAGCAAGCAACTGATTTTACTTTTTTCTTTTTTTAATTCTCTTTCCTTTTTGAGTGAACTATATTTTATTCGGTACAAATATACTTTGAAGACACTCACGCCAAACCGGTCAGTGTAATAGTTGGATCTATCTAGAGTTGTAGAAAGCAACGACCAAGATATAGGTATTCATCAACATTGATTAAATAAAATAATCTAAGATATATGTGTAGCCATGAAGGAACAATGAGATAGACGTACGGTCTAGAACCTTGATCAGGTGCTTGGATGGCTCTGATAAATCTCGAGAACTACAATTATATTCCTCTAGGTCGGTAGATACCTCTTGCCTAATATTTCTTTCATTACAACATTGAACTAGGTAAGAAACGAGATAATGGATGTATTTATTCAATATTGTGCCTAGAGCTTAGGTGGACTAATCAAAATCAATATATATATATATATATTTTTTAAATCAATGGTACTTAGGTACAAGTCGCCTTAGATTCTAGAGAACCCCTGTTTTTACAAGATCATGCACATGGTATAGTGGAAGGTACTCGCTCTTACCACCTTGACGGTTGTGAGTTGTACTCATAAATCATTTTATTGTAATTGCATGTTGCCAAAATCTCTCCTCAGTAGGTAACTATCACAAGTCACGGGCATTTCTTTTCACTCTTAGGGCAAGTTTGGAAACAAGAGAAGAATCCTTTCTTCGGATGAATCCTTAGTGCCACGGATTTGGACTTTCTTCGGAAAGAATTAATGAGAGGGGATTCATTACTTTCCACGTTTGGGTAACACAGGGGAATCCGAGATGACTCCTTTAAACCTACGTTTGGTGAAAGGGGAGAAATCTAAGGTAAAATTTAAAAAAAAAAGATAAATAAGTCTTAGCTATCTCCATCTTAAATTCATTATCACAACCTTTCATATCTTTTATCCCAAATCACCATCTCCAATTTGGGATATATTTAGTTGTATAACTTGCTTATGGAATGCGAGTTATGGAATTAAATTATCATGTAGATGTCAATTATTTATTTACTTTTGGAAACCAATTATCAATAGGGCACTAGGGCTACTGCGATAGGGCAACAGCCTACTTCCTACTTCAATTCTTCATTTGACTCTGTGGTAGGGGCCACCGAGCGCTTGTTTGGTATCTCTACTCTTTTTCGGGATAGACTCATCAAAACAGACAGTCATTAAAAAAAGTCATAAAAAAAGAGGTAAGAATCAAAAGGATCCATGTTTGAAAGATATTTTTATATCAATGGTTGAAAGTTTTTTCATAAATTTCTCGAGACCCACAAAGTATTAAGCCTTGAAAATTGACCTATGACCATGTTCATCATTCCGAAGAGATCTAACGGTTTAGGTCTTGTGTTAGGGGCCCACATAATTCAGAAAATACTATCAAATGGCTTACGTTTTTTGCTCATATCTCAAGATTGGTGATGATTCAACAGCTGAAATTTGGTCCCAAAACTAGACTTGATCTTAAGAACAAAATCAATGGTTTTGATTGTGTTTTACTGTCCCAAAAATAATAAAAAAAAATAGAAAAATGCTACTGATCATGGACAAATCAAAAATTAGGCATGATACATCAATAGCTAATATTGTTTTGCAAATATCTTGAGATCCATAAGGTATCAAGCTCTAAGGATTGATCACTTAACCAATTTTAGCCTTTCAAAGAGATGTAATGGTTTGGATCTTATTTTTTAAGTCCATAGATTTCAAAAAATCACATCCAATGGCTCACCTTTTTTTTGCATATATCTCAAGATTGGTCATGATCCAACAGCTGAAATTTGGTCTCATGGCCATGTTCGGTCTTGTGAAGATTTACAACGGTTTGGTTTTTGATTTACACTCTTAGATATTGAAAAAATAAAAAGATCAGCCTAGGGTGTTATTATGCTAGAATCACTAAGGCATTGCCTCTACTTCTCTATACCATCTAGAGGTTGAGATACGCTGCCAAATGCCTCTCTTCTCAAAATCTCTACCTGCTCTAGAGATTTAGAGAAATAAAGGTAAAACGTAGTTATGTCATATAGGGGCTTAGTAATACCTATTGTAATGCTAGGAATTGACAACTAGGAAGTGACTACCTACTACAACAGGCTTACTGCAATCCCTACTCAATTGGGGGGGGGGGGGGGGGGGGGGGGGGTTGGGTTAGGTAGGATGACTCATTCGACTCTCCCGGAATACCGTTCAAATGGTATTCTGATGCCTATACAATTTCGGGAATGGCAAGCCAACCTGGTCTCATCCGAAATTTAAAGTCATGCGTAGAGAGGGAAGAATGGGAGAATTTATGATAGGAATTTGGGATGTTGGTGATGATGTGATTGCTTGTCTTTTGAAATTTAAAATGTCATGTTGCTTTCACTAAAATCTTAAATTCAAGCCATCTTCTTGACTGAGTATTTGAAATGCCAAAAGAATGTATAGTGAGTGAAATTCCAAAAGTTCCAAAATGTCATTTGAGACCATTTAGATGAGACGGAGTATTTGAAATGCCAAAAGAATGTATAGTGAGTGAAATTTCGAAAGTTCCAAAATGTCATTTGAGACCATTTAGATGAGAAATTTGGAGTTTTACCTCAAGGGGACAACTTTTGGAGAATTTGAAATTACCCCAAATATGAATTCTTAGAATTTTGGTAAAGAAACAAGCCTTAAGGTTGGGTAGAAAACCCTAGATCTACTTCGCGCTGAATCTCTACTATAAAAAAATTGTATGCATGACCTGAAGCTCTGATACAGTAAAAGCCCAACATGCACAATTCCAAGAGTGACACGAGGTTAGTGATCGGTTGCGAGATAGATCTTGATGCTAAAAAATTAACATTCAAGGAGGGCTGGATTTCGCCATTAACACCAAAGAAATGACTTTGGATTAGGAGGAGAAGTGTTCGTAATTAAGTGCACTATTAAGGTACTTAAATAACCCCCCCGCCCCTCGGGAAAAAAAAAAAAAAAAAAAAACTCTATTAGGTAGTACTATAGGGGAAAGAAACGATTTCCCTTTACGATCACCATTAGCTACTAAAATCCATGCTTAGTAACGAGAGTTGAGAAAACTCCCCAATATTCTCTATTGAGCTAACCTTTTGTGATATCACAATCCTTTTTTGTGACATCGCAAAACTTTAATTGAATTATGTGATATCGCATAAAATTACCATGTTAAAAGATCAAACTGGGCACTTTTGTCCCTATATTTTATGCTATATCGCAAAACTCAATTAAGATTTTGCAATATCTCAATAAAGTGTTGCGATGTGGCAAAAAAAGCAGTAGTTCTCAACTTTGATCATTAGGTGTGGATTCGCCCCCGCCCCCACCAAACTTTACATGTAGAGTGAAGTGAGGTTCAAACCTCAAATCAAGAGATAATAAAATTGATAAAGAATCGTTGTAACTTTTTTTGTAAAAAGAGTTTTTTCTTTCTTTTTGTCATTTCTCATATGTGGGGTTGAAGATGTTGCCTTTTGACCTAATTTTTTTAGCAAGGAAGAGACAACTTTGAATGTGTGTTTTTTATATTAGCCCCTAGTCTTTTCATACCTGACAAATAGATATTTTACTTCACCTTTACTTTACTAGGAAATTACAAAAATGGAGAAAAACACAAAGGAAAAGAAAAGAAACACCCAACTACTAGGACGATGATAATTTAAGCAATGCCAATAGCCAACTGCCAACCTCGCCCTATAAAAAGGGACAGGACAACCAGTGATCTATACCAATGAAAAGACTAGTCTACATCTACCAATTGGATCTGGATCCTCTGTTTGGATCAAACAGGGGATCCATTTCCCTCCCAATTACACGGTGCATATGGTATAGTCAGAGTCACAATTACGTGAAAGAAAGGGCATCACATATAGCATTGATATTTCTGTAATATCGTTGTCATGAGAAAAATCTATGAAAATCAGAATTATCGCCCGCTACCAATCATTAATGACAATGACTAATAATATTCACTGATTGCATGGTTTAAAGATATGGTTTTTTATTTTTATTTCTAAAAAATCAAGTATAAAGAACTCAATTTCTGTAAAAGTTTTTTAACTACAACAACAAATTCCTCAAAAAATTAATTTTTTATTTAAATTATATCGTAACAAAATAGAGGTATGCCCTGTAAATGAACATCACATTATTCTTAGCACAACTTGTCATTACTAAGACCTCACCACCATTTGTCATGACATTCTGGAGGTTTTAGTCTGTTATACGATATCCTTAGTTCAAAAATTCTATAAAAGAGGTGTCATCCATTAAAGAATGAAGATCCCCATTAGAAGCCCTAGCATGGAAAATAGAGTTGTAGAGGTGTCATACGATAAACTGGAGATTTTGTTGCGATCTAGATGGCTATGATCAAAGTGACCTCTCCTCAAACTTTTTGTAAGATTAAATGTAGGACTACGGCGTAAGCCCTAATTATAGAGATTTAGAGACTGAATCATTTTATTTGATCATGCCAATGGATTATCCTCATGCGACTAGAACCAGACCTTTAACAGTACCATAATTTCACTGAGTTGAAACTTCCCAAACTCTACCATTATATGGGGATCATGCACGGGCTCCACAGCTGCATGAAGGACCACGCTACTTAAAATTATGAATGCAGAGAAAACCGTCCATGGTGTGTTCCGTAGCAAGTTTTTTAATTTAATTATTTTTCTCAGAGAGAGGTGTCACCATCTAAGAGGACCCTACTACATTTGCTCGAAGTGTTAGGAAGTGGGCTCTAATCGAGGGAGAATATTGAAAAGTATTTATACTGCCTCTACTAAGGCCTCTAGACTTTGTAGGAATGGTTAACTAAAGGAAACTAAAGAACAATTAGTATTGGGCCTAATTCTGACTTTCAAGTATGTGATGGGGTGGATCCAATACAGCCCATGAACACCCCTACTGGTAGATGGAATGGTGATTGGTTTTATCAAGGTAGGCAAATATACAAGTGGTGGTTAGCACATTTATCCCTCATTTTCCCACGTTCTAACCTCTATATAGGTGCAACCAACATGTCAACGTATCTACATGACCAAAGCTTATATAAATCGTTTGCAGCACTTGTCAAAAATAGAGAGCGTGTGTACTAGAACAAGCTGGAGACTGACTTCAACAGCGACAAGAAAGATCGGCGCAATGGGAAGAGTATGAGAAAAAGAGGCTTATGGTTACAAAGAAGGTAGACAAGTGGCTTTGTTTCATGGAATATAAACATAGATTATTGATATCTGCTCGTGTTTAAAATATAGATTTTAGATGTTTGTTTTTGTAAGCATGATAAAATAAAAATTTGTGACGGATTTTATGATCCAAGTGGCAGCTTGGCATCATTTACGTGTCGAGAATATATTTTATACCAAGATCGAGTTGTGTGGAGAATGATTCTTTTTTTTTTTTAAATGATGAGAGAAATAAGCCGTGCTGAATTTGTTTGGCATCGTTCTGTTAGAATTGTTGCCACCAATCATTTTGCTTGATTTTTGAAAAAAAAATGATGAGAGATAGAGAGAAGAAAAAAGAGTCCAGGCCTCTTTATCCACTACACAAAAAAGTGGTTTTTAGCATAAAAAAAAAAAAAACTATATTTACTGGTTTTTTCCTCCGCTATAGGGTAAAAGAGTGTGACTTTTTTTTTTTGTTTCAGCTGTTAATTTTACCCACCACTAAAACAACATAAATCCTCTAGGCAGCCCATTTCCAAGCTTTTACGGCACTTTTTGCTATGGAAAAAAACCACCGCTAAAGATAGTTTTGCCTGTCGTTAAAAGTCCCATTTTTTAAAGTAATCTCACATCAAAATATTTTTAATTTTTCCCACATGCCTTGTTCAAGGGAGTGATATTTGCGGGAACGATCAAAAAATGCCATCATATGTATTCCCAAGATTCTCAACGTGGGAATAAAGAAAAATTCCACCAAATGATGCAAAATAGGTATGAAAAAGGTCAAATTGGTCGAGGTGGTTCAAACTAATGGCTTTGACCCTTGTCTTCTCCTTTTTTTTTTTTTTTTTCTTTTTTCTGTTTTTTTTTTTGGTCTTTTCTAAATTCCATGTGCGCCTACATCTTTTCCCGACCCCTGGGAATTGGCATGGTCCCCGGGAGTTTTCATGTGCACTGAATGTCCTCAAGTTTTACTTCAATACGAGTCAGTCCATTTGTAAGGCATATTATTAATATGCACTTTGGAGTATCTCCCTCACTTTTCCCATGAGTGGGAGAAGCAAACTCAACAGTGGGGGCATACTTATTGAAAATCTGAACATCCTAAAATGAACACACTCTCTAGTGACTGAAGTGCTGAATGTCTTCAAATTAATTTTACCACAACTAGAGTCAAACTCGTCATAAGACTGAGCATGTGATTATAAATGTGATTACTATATATGGTTAATGTGCATAAGATTGTCTAATCGCGTCTTTATTTATATAATTATATTTATACCAAAAACAATTATATGTAAGTACATACTCAATCATACTGTGAGACTAATTCCTACTGGGATAAGTTTTAATGACATTTATGACACATAGAGGACATTCATTTTTAACAGCTTGGATTTTCAAAAAGTGCGATTTACCGTGGCGTCCCACTCCATCCACCACTGGAAGTGCGAAGGGGATACTCATGATCCGGACTCCACGTTCAGAGGACAGAATATGACTATACATGTGAGCTATCATATCATGTTAACCAGTGGTGTGGCGTACATTAAGCTCAACTTGGATTTTATACATGTTGGGGTCTACATGGAAATTTTACAGCCTTGATGGAACCACATCTTCATTTGAGAAATATAAAAAGCTTGGCATGAGAGTAGTATTGATTTTTTTTTAGGATTTTACGGAAAAATTTCCGGTAAACGGCAGTTGCACAAAAAGGTTCCTCGTAGTTGGAGTCTTACAAAAGGGTTCCGTCATCCAATTTTCCTTTTTTTTTTAATTTTTTTATAACTTTGAGAGCGTCGCTCCTCGTTTCTTACGAAAAGGATTTTTCAGGCAAGTTCCAAGAAAAAAAGAAAGCAAATTGATAGTCTGTCCCTTAAAAGACCTCCAATGCCTACTATTCAGTCTTGATGTAATTCTAACTAAATATTAAAGAATTAACTTAATCTAGACTTTCAGAAGATTTTTTTCCCCTTTGTAAATGTATCCGACACTAGGTCAAATCCACTCAATCAACCTCTTACCGGAATTCCCATCCAAAAACGTTACGCTGCCTGGAATATCATTGAAGTGGTGATACGAATGCAACCCATTTCACAGTGGTTGGGCAATATATAATGGGAACAATATCGGTCTTTTCCAAAAGGCAGTTGGCAAATAATCTGTAGAAATGGTACTATCAAGGAAATGAAATCACAAGATCTTCTTTCTGACCAAGAAGAGAACAAAAACGACTCTAAGCACAACAGCAACTGGAGCCCATTTCCAAATTAAGGAGGTCTTTTGAGGGTAAGGCCATCAATTTGATTCCTTTCCTTCTTGGGACTTGCCTGTAAAATTCTCTCCGTAAGAAACGAGGAGTGACGCTAGCGTCGCCTAAGTCAGAAACGAGCGACGCTGGCGTCACTCCTCTCAAAGTTGAAAAAAAAAAAAAAATGAGGGATGAAGGGACCCTTTCGTAAGGCCCCAACTACGGGGAACATTTTCGTGCAACGGCCATTTAGTAGGAATTTTCCCGTAAAATCCTCTTTTTTTTTTTCAGTATAGTAAACCTTGGTGGGGAATGTGGAAAGGTGGCTGCCTAAATTCAGTACAGTAAACCTTTGTGGGGAATGTGGAAAGGTGGCTGCCTAAATTCAAACCCTGAAGAAACAGATAAGAATTGACACCTCTTGCCACAGCTGTTCTTGAGCAGTAAAGCTTCTGCCAAACTTTTCAACGACTACAAAACATTTATAAGCGCCCACTCCTCTTTTAGCAAAAAAAACAAAAAAAGATTGTTCCCTACTGTGTGTGCTTCAACTGCCACCCGCACATATGGCAAGGACTATATGTAGCCAGAAATCATTCAAAAAAGAAAGAAAAGAAATGTTCAAGTGTACAAGTGTACCAGCGACTGTCAATATTGGACCCATGTCCGGCCCAATCCGCCCAGGCCTGTGTCCAAAATTGAGGAATCGCTCTGTTCGATAGGTCCAGCAGGCCAGACCCGTATCCAGGTTTAGTGTCATGCTCAAGTGAAACTTGATGAAGCCCCAAAATTGTGAATTTCTACAATATTTCTTTAAGACAAGTACTTGGCATGAATGACATATTTATATGATAGAGTAGGTTTCCATTTATCTAATTTGCAGTTTAGTTTAATTATACTGATTAAAGTACTTTCCTTTTTTTTTATCAGGTTGCTTCAAATGATATGGGTAGAGTTCAAAGATTCTCTACAATGATATGAAAGCCAATGGAACACTCATTTGAGCAAAAGACAGAGAGTTATAAGGCCTCAGCCTCGGAACAACTTAATACATTTATAGCTGAGGCATTAGACGATGTATATGATATTTTAATCAATGGTTGACCAAGAGCTATCAATTTCGCATCTATATTTTTGACAATCTTATTAATCTACTCTCTTAAGCTAATAGAGAAGTGTGTGGGAGAGAAACAACTGTTTACAGGCGTAGGAAAGTGGGAATATTAGGTTGCAATAACTGTCCACAGGCACGAAGTGTGAGTTATGGAATTAAATTATCATGTAGATGTCAATTAATTATTTATTTTTTGGAAACCAATAATTCAAATATATTCATATAGTGTTCTTGGTGCTGATCTTGAACAAGAACACCAACATTGCAGCCAGCAACTGGTTTCTCTTTTTCTTTTATATCTTTTTTTCTTTTTTGAGTTGAACTGAATTTTATTAAGTACAAATATACAATTTTTTCTTGATCTAAAGCTTTTACGAAACAAAATTGCATGTGAAAGTTTTTGAAGGCTACCGGAATAGATTATTAGTTCTAATTTAACCAATCAAAGCAGCGGAAATAAACCAATCAAACAATATAGAATTAGCTATCTACCAATCACACACTACAAGAAGGCAGATATAATATTTAGCATGGAAACCCTATCCAAGGAGAAAAACCACGAACCAAAAATCAAGAGTTCATGAACGGTTACAAGATATACTCACAAGCTCCTTTACTTCAATCTGTACCTCGACCTAAGGACTGTAGTTATTCTTGCAAAGAATCCACTGACACTATATCCACCGTGCCCCATTTTCCTTACTTGATCTCCTTGTACCTTGCCAGTCAAGATGAACTATCTTCTATAAAAAAAAGGTAGAAGCAGCAACAACCTACTAGAGTAGCCCCTCAGAACGATCTCTCAATGACTCTAGAGATTAATCTTTCTCTAAGATATTTCTGACTCAGATTCATGAGAGTGGTGGTGGTCACTTCTAGGGTTGAGAGTAACACCTTATATATAGCCTCAAATTCGTGCCTTGGACTTAGTGCACAAGTGAGACTCAAATTGGGAAACATAGCCTCAAAGGAAGGGTTGGGCTTCAATACAACGTCGCTGCAGCATATTATGCTACAGCAACGTTTCCCATCCAATAAGTGGCAGCCATGTCATTGAAAATTCAAAATGGGAGTCACAACTTTCAAAGACTTGTTGGAAGTGAACAGTTTTCTCCTATTTCCATCATTGCCCTTTTGAACGTAAAGAATTTCTCACAAAGTCTCTTGAGCTCCCTACCTATAAAAAAGTGCAAAAACATCTAATACCTCAACATCTTTCCCACACAATGGATAATGGTCTCATCCTAGAATATGGAATCACTTGGACCTCACCTTTAATTACTTCAGACCCTTGGACCCTCTTCTCATATCATGATTTGGCATTAGGAGATATTTTTACACTTTTTAATCATTCAATCACCTTTGGATTGTATCTAAAAATAAAAAATAAAAAAAGATTGACGGCCTTCTCTGATTGATAGACATATATTTAAGATGGCCTCACAAGCTAGACTGAATTTTACCAATATATAGTTTGTTTGTTGAAGATCATTGTTGTACAAAAATATGATAGTGGGCCCAACCTTCAAATTGATCATTTACATATGTGATTAAATTTGAAAAAAATTAAAAGATGAAATAAGAAATTGATTCACATTAGATACAGGCATCGATAGAGGCGGAATCGGGATTTTTTTTCTATTACATGGGTATCCATGAATGATAGTTTTACCTGACAAGACTATTCCCTAGGGTGTGCACATGGCCCTGGAACACACGTGCTCCAGGTAAGTCTAGGTTGGAAATCAAAGGGGAGAAAACCCACATCTTATACCTTTGAATTAGGATTTTCTATGTTTGCGGAGGGGGTGTGCAAAGTAAGGGAAAATAATCCCTAAATTAAATTGTTAGATTTTTGTAATAAATTTACTAAATCTATTTAAGTTGGAGAATTTAAAGGAGTAAACTTTATGGTTTATGAAATAAAGAGTCAGAATTAGCAGATGATATTGTATTATCCTCTAAATCTTGAACTTTTATTCTTAAAAAATGTATTGATTGTAGATGATTTAATAATGGAGAAAGCCCCTATAAAAGAATAAATAAAAATAAAATATAGAAATTTCTAAAAGTTAATAATAGGAATTAACAAAAATGCAACAAAGGAAAAGCATTACCCATTTGTCACCTGAGAAATTTGAGGCCCAAGCCAATCAACTTCAATATTCAACTTTGACTAGCAAAGAGAAAACCTGTGCTAAGCACGGGCAAGCTACCAACTACATTTGTAATAAGAAAATTATAGAGAGAGAAATTTCTAAAGAGAGAGAGTGAGAACTTGAGACACACAATGTTTTAAGTGCATACTTCTAGTACGATGTAATTAAAAGGTTAAATCAGATGATACTTTACACTTAAAAGATTAATATTAACAAAAGTAAGTAAAGTAATAGTACACACTGTAGTATAACCTATCCTCATCCCAAATTTATTATTCTTTCCTTGTCTTAAATACTTGTCTTAAATATTTTAAGCACATAGTATTTCAAGCCATACATCAGAAGGAAATTACCATCAGGAGAGGGATGAAAAGAGATTGAGATACATATTTTTTTTTGGTATTCTCAAACTGAAGATGGATTGGTCTCTTATCATGGTGTTATAAGGGGCGACGTGAAAGGACTAGAGATTAGGGAGGGAGTAAGAAGGAAACCTGTGACAGATTTCAGGGATGTAAGAGAGATTTTAACATGGAGATTAAATAGAGAGCAGAGATTTAGTGATAAATTTAAATGATTTAATGAGATAATTTTTGAATTTCATATGAAGTGGCTTCCTCCAACTGGATAGAAGACGTTGCTGCGGCATATTATGGATGATGTCAATCAATGCCAGTATATGATGTGATTCAATTTCTTATTTTAATTTTTACTTTTTTCAAATTTAATCACATCCGTAAATGATCAATTTGAAGGTTGTGCACACTATTATATTTTTGTACGACAATGATCTTCAATGAACAAACTACATATTGGTAAAAAGCAGTCTAGCTTGTGAGGCCAGCTTAAATATATATGTCTATCAATTGGAGAGGGCCGTCAATCTTTTTTTATTTTTTATTTTTAGATACAATCCAAAGGTGAGTAAATGATTAAAAAGTGTAAAAATATGTCCTAATGCCAAATCATGGCATGAGAAGAGGGTCCAAAGGTCTGAAGTAATTAAAGGTGGGGTCCAAGTGGTTCCCTATTCTAGGACGAGACCATTATCCATTATGTGGGAAAGATGTTGAGGTATGAGATGTTTTTTGGAATTTTTTTTAGGAAGGGAGATCAAGACACTTTGTGAGAAATTCTTTATGTTCAAAAAGGGCAATGATGGAAATAAGAGAAAATTGTTTACTTCCGATGAGTCTTCGAAAGTTGTGACTCCCATTTTGAATTTTAAATGACATGGCTGCTCTTATTGGATAGAAGACGTTGCTGCAGCATAATATGCTGCAGTGACGTTGTATGGAAGCCCACCCTCAAAGGAAACACTTCTAAATCAGAATAGGAGACTTTCCCGATATGCGCCTGTCCGATAGATCGGACAGTGCATCCAATCGATCGGACCACCCAAATAACTAGTTTCGTTTACAATCCGATCGATCGGACTAAGGCTCCGATCGATCGGGCATGGGGAGGTCCGCCCGATCTTCTCTTTTTTCTTCTCTTCTTCGCTTCAGCTCTCCCGGCGACATAATCATAGTCCATTCTAAAATAAATTAAAAAAATGCAATCTAATGGACTCAGAGTTTTGTCCAACCCTTGAATTAGCCAATATAAAAACACTAACAGCATGTCACGGTCTCCAAATTAACTCCAACGATTTGATGCATAGTGTCCAAGCTTATAGAAATTGTAGCATTGAACACCTTTTGAATTTCCATGAGCACGAGTGGTTCTGCATCGGCTTGCTCCTCTTCCGCAATTATTGGTGCTTCTCCAATGATATTGTGTCTGGCTTTGATAATTTGCTTGCCTTCTACCTCTTCCAGAATTGTTGTTGGTCTGCCACTTCGTTTCGAATTTTCATAACCGGGCTTCTACATACTTAAGAGTCAATAGAGTGCATTCTTCTGCTCTGCGGTGTAGGCATCTTCTTACTCGTCAGTGGGCTCTATATACCCATCAGTAACAATCTCCCATAGATCTTGTGACACAAACAATGCTTTCATCTGAATGCGCCAGCTTTCATAATTTTTCTTCATCAGTTTCGGAATCTAGGGTTGCTTGAGGTCTTCCCTACTATTGAATGATAGGAACTTACCACTTGTAGGACAATATAAATTCATAATCAGAAACACACTACAATGAAAATAAAAAAAAATTTCACTTACAAGTGAGTAATACAAAAGGAGCACTATTCACTTAATTCATCTCGCTGTCCACCATGGTTTTAAAAAAAAACGGTTGTTACCATTTCATAACAGTCGTTATGAAACGATAACAGCTTATATCATTACATTATTTACAATATAAACAGTATAAGAAAAACAGTGAAAAAAAAAGGGTTCATAACGGTCATAAGAGCCCAATATAACGACCGATATTTTAAAAATAACACTCAAAATATTGGTCGATGATGATTTTTTTATTTAAATTTTCTTTCTCCTTTTCTTTTTTCAATTCTTTCTTTCGCAAACCATTTGTGGATCTTCTTAATACTATGCTAAAGCTTCCCAAGCTTCTTTTTTCAACTAAACTTAAGTGATTTGCAAGATTTGGGTAGATTCTCATATGATGCGTTCTTCCTTCCTCAACCAAAATACCCTTATGTTCACTCTCTGTTGTTTTCACTAATTAATCAATCTTGATTTAGTAGTAAATGTCACTTGAAAAATGAGGTTCACTCTCAATTTACTTGATGATTGAGTAATTGCGTATTGTATGTCTACACTACTACTAGTATTTTCTTGACGTTAAGTGTTTAACGGTAATGATTAGTTTAGAATTATGGTTACAATGCATGCTGTAAAATTCATAATATTTAAAATTATTTTAATAGATACATGTAAATCTATTTAATTCAGAACAGACTGTATGAGTTTCAGATAAGACAGTATTACATGATGTAATGATTTAAAGGGACCGATATTTTTCATTAAAGTTTTTACTAATGGAAAAAATATTATTTTCTCTTATTTTATAATATTTTAAATTTTTTAAATATTTTTTCAAATTTATTTGAGGTCAAATAAAAATTCATACTGCGACGGCCAAAAGCGAGACACTATAGAAGCGAACAACGATACGGCGCAATGGCAACCGGGGTTGCAATTTTGAATCATGATAGGCTCCAGCTTTTTTTATTTTTTATAGCTACATATATTTATATGAGCCAAATTCATAGGTAGTAAAGAAAAATTATGGCACTAGAGTGGGCCACGTTGCCTTAACATTCACCATACATCAAGGTGGTTTGATATTGCATTGGTGTAAATGACGTGAGTGCTTTTCAACCCATGTTAAGAAGTCGGTTTAGAGTTAACATCAAGGGTAGCTCAGTTGGCCTAGGACCACGGTTTGTACCCGGATGTTGTAAGTTCGAAACTGCACTATTACACTGGGGCAACAGGGGAGTTTATCTGGCTTTCCTCTAGGCCCACAGGAATTAGTCCAACCCCAAGGATTGGGAACCCTCCGATAGCAAAATAATAATAATAATAATAAATAAAATAAAATAAAATAAAAAAGAAAAGTCAAGTTTGGAGCCCGGATCCTTTGAGGATTTTCCGCACGATAATCCTGACTGGAGAGATGCTGTCCACACTCAATGATAATCTGATGTAATGAACCGTAATTGGTACACTCACGTACCATGGAAAAATCCTCGCACCATCCTAATTTGCGGCTAGCTGATATTGCCTTGGCTTTAACGACGTGGCTGCTTTTAAAACATGAAGTGGGCTACAAGAATTTGAGAACGAGAGTGATACGTTGTAACACGTGGTGCTTTGGATGCCACTTGATGGAGGTTGGCTTGGAGAACACGTGATAACTAGAAGAGACGTGGAGGGCTGTGGAAGGGCTTTCCTGGCACTAGGGGCGTAACGGTTCGGTTAATAGTTTATTTTGGAAAAACCTTTAATCGAACCATAATCGTGGTTTTCTGTTTTTTAAAACCGTAACCGTATCCACAAAAACCATAGAAAACCAAACCGTAGTTAACCGTATTAGACAATTCGATTACGGTTAATAACCGTGGAAACATCTATTAAGTTCAAGAAATTATTCACCCAATCACCTCGTCGCCGTCAACCATATCTTGTCGTCAAAAATACCTCGAGGGAAGTAGAGACTTCTCATGAAAGGAATGGATTCTTTCCAGCGCTTGGAGATGCAATTGCTGGCGCAAACATCGTTAACATTACTGATGTGGGAAAGAATGAATTGAACTATGGCATCTGGTAAGGCATCATGGGTGTTATATTGACACTAAAATATCAAAGAAGTTCAAAAGATAGAACCCAAATTGGCAATGCAAGGTAGGGGGAAAAGAATTGAGAGAGAGAGAGATCGACAGCATGGGAGAGAATGAGCCAACCTAGAAAGAAAATTAAGAAAATATGGAGATTCTCTTATTACAGGTAGAGATCAACGAGAAGGAAATGAGATTTGCATACTGATCAAACTCCAAAACAAGAAAGTCATGTAAAATGGAACATCAATCATTCATTTCAGGTATAAAAAAAACCCAATCAAAAGAAGAAAGTTTAAAAGAAAATGAAAGATTCTCTAAGTAAATGCAGAAGTGAAAGACAAGGAACTGGAATTTGTAAACCCCCCAAACCAGAAACTAAAATAGAATATATACACACTCTTCACTTCAGGTAAAACGCCAATAGAAAAAAGAAAGCATGAAAGAGAGATAGAGATAGAGAGAGAGAGAGAGAGAGAGAACAAGACCCAACTTCTATTTGTTGCACAAATCCAATAGAAAACGAAACATTCTCTAATTTCAGGTAGAAATCAAAGAGAGGGAACTGGAAACTCCACATGCGAAAACAAGAAACTCAAATAAAATGTAAACACACTCTTCTTTTCAGGTAAAAGCCCAATTTCTAGAAGAAAGTATGAAAGAAATAGATTAAGACCCAACTTTTATTTGTTGCACAAACCCAATAAACTACAAAGAAAACAAGATCTAATCAAGAGGGTTTTGAGGTGGGAGAGCTCGATCAAGGGTATAGGACCTCTGTAGTTGGTGTTATCCATGCCTAGTTTTGGTGACTTGGGTAGGTCGGTAATGGAAGGAAAGAGGAAGAAGAGAAGGATTCTTGTTGATTCCTGAACACATAAAGGGACTGGGAGTGGAGAGATTGTTCAAAATAGATCTTGTTTGGCAGGGTTTGTTTCTGTTACTTATTACTTAAGTTACGAAGTATTCCGTTTGAGCCTTTTATTTTTTTTGTTACGTATGCGTTTAACCGAACTGTATTTTACGATTCGGTTCGGTTAATAACCATGAGTTATTATAAAAAACCGTAACCGAACCGTGAAGTGTGGTTTTTGGATTTCATTAATCGTAACCGTAACCGAACCGTAAAACATTGTTATTAACCGCGGTTCAATTTAGTTCGGTTAGAAGATTTTTCGGTTTTTTTTTTTTTTTACACCCCTACTGGGCAAGGCCTGGGGTTGTTATAGCTCAAACTTCAATATATGTAGGGCTAGGCTTGAGTGGGCCAAAGCCCTCGAAGGGCCTACACTGTCCAGGCCCTTACCCTACCCTCGAGTGCTAGCGTTGGGTCAAGACACGGCTTAGGGGCTCAAAACACACTACAACTTACTTTTAGCGGCGTTTTTTAGCGACGCTTTTATAAATTCGCCGGTAAAACTAAAAAGTAGACTTTTACCGACGTTTTTTGAAAACGTCGGTAATAGTTGAATTTTACACTACAATGGAAGAGTAGAAACTGAGAGACTTTTAACGACAAATTTGAAACGTCGGTAAAACTCAAATTTGACCGGCATTTTTTAAAATACGTCGGTAAAAGATCAATTTTACACTTAGCTTATTTCTTAGGAAAAGTGGAAAATGAGAGACTTTTAACGACAAATTTAAAACAATGGTAAAACTGTATTTTACCGACCTTTTTTAGAAAACGTCGGTAAAATATCAATTTTGGAATTAGCTTATTTTCTAGGAAAAGTGAAAAATGAGAGACTTTTACCGACGAATTAGAAACGTCGGTAAAAGATCAATTTTACAATTAATTATTTTCTAGGAAAAGTAGAAAACCCTACTTTTACCGACGTTTTTGAAAAACGTCGGTGAAGACCTTTACTGCCGTATTCGAAAAACTTCGGTAAATACCTTAACTTTTTCCCACTTCTCTTTTTCCCCCCTCCCGCCACCAATATCCCTCTTTTTTCCTCTCTCTCTCTCTCTCTCTCTCTCTCTCTCTCAATGGCCGCTCCACCTGCAAGGGCTCGAGCCGATTACGATTATCTCATTAAGCTTCTTTTGATTGGCGATAGCGGTACATGATTACTCATTTTCCTCTTCTCCAATTAAGCCAAATAGTCGTCGGTAAAAATCCAATTTTTTCCGACGGAAACATATTTCGTCGGTAAAATGTTGTGTCCATGACTTCTTACCGACGTCTGGGCGACGAAAATATTTTCGTTGGTAAATGTTTTTACCGACGTTTTAGTGACTTTTGGCGACAAAAAGTTTCGTCGCTAAAAGTGCAGTTTGTTGTAGTGAAAACTATTTTAATTTTTTTTACATTGTTACCAAGAATGGGAGTATCGATTGAGCATTATCTTGTCTAACCTCAATTACATAAGAACCATTAAGAAAACATAGGGAGAATATAAGTTGTCTCTAAAAACTTTCTTTGGAAAATGGTTAAAGAGTATGAAGTCATTGCAACAATGTCTTATCTTAGAAAGTTTTAAACCATTTATACTCACATACCTTCTATCAATTGACATTATTTTTAATTAAACACTGATCTGACTATTACGCATTATTAGATTCCAGTCACAAAAATAAATACTATTAGTTTAGACTTTTAAAAATTGAGAGTTATAATTATCTAATTAAAAAGGTATTTGGATCACCCCATGTCCTTAAAGTTCCATGCAAATACAAACTACCTCTATGAATTGGTTGACTTCCCAAGCAACTCTATCGAGGAAAAAGTGTATCGTTATTAATAGGAAGGTTTACACTCCGCCTTTTCCACTAACACGGATTTATAAAAATAATATAAAACGCTTAAATAAGAACCAAGAAAACTAAAAGAAAGGAATTAGAAGCAAACGTGCAACACTTATTGATTATGTAATAAGTACAATACATAACTTAAATAATTAAATATGATGAAATGAACCAAGTATGTATGTATGGATTTTTAGGATATTTTGTAATGGGTAGCTAGGTGGGTATGAAATTGCCCTAATATCCCCCTATTTCTACTAAATGACTATTGTAAGGGCATTTTAGTGTACATTTAAGTATATTATAAAAGAAATAAAAGTAGGAGCGCCCGGGCTAGGGCCGGGCCAGGCCAGTATTGTCCAAGACCGGCCCTCAAATCTCAAGGGCTGAAAAAAGTTGTCCAAGCCCGGCCCTAGAACTTTTCGTTGGAAACAAAAGCTCTCATTTTTAGGGCTTTTGAGGGCCAAGCCTCCTTCCCTTAGGGCGAAATTGACAGGCCTACATGTTACGCTTCAATGCCATGATGATGAAGCGAGACGTGAATGAGTTTTGAGAAAGCCAGTGGTGGAGCTGTCAGCTATGGCTGGTGTTGCCAACAAAGAGCAATTTGTGAAAAGAATTTACAGTCAACAGATAATAAAAACAATATTAAAACTTGTAGCTGGCTAAAGCCAAAGGGAACCATGCAGAAAGTCCACCGAAATATGTTAAAAAACTAAAGATTCCTTTCTATTGAATGCAATTGTTGATAAGAGATCATATAATGACCAAGATTGAGACGTAAAAACCTTGATATATATTTGCTGTGGTTACGCAAAAGCAACGAAGAGGTTGGTGCAACGGGATAGGGAAAGAAGATGTCTCTCATATCTTGTAAGCCGGTTATAGAGAAATAAGAGACAAACGTTTAATTTTCTATTTGAGTCCATTATAAGAGATAAGGGAGAGACGTTTCTTTTGGGATTGCAAACCCGGTTATTAAGTGATAAGAAAGACAAAGTTCCTAAAAAAATATATAAAATAAATAAATAATAGAGAGATAAGAAACACATATTTTAGAAGAGATTTAGTAATAATAATAAATAAATAAATAAATAGAGAGATAAGAAAGACAGAGATTTTAGAAGAGATTTAGTTGTGTTTCAACACTACACTGTGTTAAGGGATTGCAAACCCAATGCTTAAATGGAATTAAGTGGAGAACGGCTACTTACCTCACTAATGAGTGGTGGCAGTTCTCACTTGACTGTATAGGGTTTGGACAATGAGTACGCTACCTCTTCACACTTGTGTGGGCCTCCTCTTTTTTGTGCGTGCCCCTTGCATACTTGTGTGGGTCCTCTTTCCGCTTGTGTGGGTTGTCTTCTCGTATGTATGTGAGCTCTCTCTTGGGTCCTAGCCCTATTGGCTAGGTTACCAAAAGATTGCATGTGTTGATCATGTTTCAATCATGTGTTCAATATGCGCTACTATTGAAGTGAAATTTGAAGATATCTCGCTGGAGATGATGACATTTATCTTAAATGGTATTGATGATAATTATGTAGGCCCCGCTAACAGAGAATCTGACTTTTAGGGCCCCGCTAATGGGGGATCCGAACTCCCTTCTAACACCTTTAACTAGTTAAGTTAAAGGAAAGTGAATCCAGAGAAGATGACAAGGGGTCATATCAAAAGTACATAATTTCAAAATTCCCTTCGAATTTTTCAAAAAAAAAAAATACTACCTTGTTTCTCCACTAAAAGACAAAAAAAATCCACTTTTTTATACAAAAAGTCATAAGGATTCCATATTAAACAACTAATGACAAAACACTATTATAACACCTTATATTTTATTCTCACTTGATTTGATGGTTCACCTCACCCTACATCAATTCAACATACATCTAAACGGGCCCTTAGACCTATCAATCATGTTTTTAAAGACACATCTGGATTGGACCAGATTCTGACTTTTAGGTATGTACCCGATCGAAGCCTCGATATTAGGGCTAGAAACTAAATTTACTGGGCTTGGACAAGCTTTTGACCCAGCCTTTGAATACCCTGGTGGTAGATGGAAACGTGGTTGGTTTAATTAAGGTAGGCAAATATTCAAGTGGTGGTTAGCATACTTATGTGATGCAGGCCAGATCCTTGGTCTAGCAGGCGGCAGCTCATTGAGCCCAAGCCCATAAAAAAAGATCTTCAAATCGTGCAAGAGTTTTATTTTTAGTATTTAGCTAAATTTTAGGGATAATTATGAGATTAATTAGAAAGTTTCTCTTATTTGATTTAGTTTTTATTTTAATTAGAGTTGTTTCCAAGAATAGGTTAGAGTATGAATCTATATAAAGGATTGTAATCCCTCTTTAGGGACAATACATTGATTAATAAAATTTTCCCTTGAGTTTTTCTTTTGGTTACTTGTCTATGGTGTGAGACCAGGACGTTTTGGATTCCTTGGATCCCTGTTCCTAAGCCTTTGGCTTGGAGTTTAGCCCGTTGGCTACCTCCTTCGTTCCCTGCACTGCTTCAATTGGTATCAGAGTGAAGATCCGATCTCGGATCACCGTCCAGATCGCCGATTCTAGGTAACCCATGATCCCCCTATTCATCTTCATTCATTACCTATTATCTCATCCAAGCCCCTTCCATCCGCCCATCACAGCAACCACCCTGCCATCAGAACCTTTTTTCAAACAAAACCCAAAACCCTAAAAATCCCAACATTCGATCTCTAACGAACTTGCCCAAACCCAGAGCCCTAAATCCCAAATTTCCCTTACATCTCCAAATTCTGAAATCAAGACCCCAAATCCTTCTGCAATTTCTGGAAACCCAACCAATCTTCCCCAAAATCCCCACCCTACTCCCTACTCCCTACCTATGCCCCCACTCAGCCGAACCCCATACACCCCTCCTTCTCCCCTGCGCGTCATAAACCAAACTCGTCCTTGACCCATCTCCACATCTCCGGCGATCGCCTAACTCATCCCCGCCAATGACGGCAGAACACCACCCATCATCTGTTGTTATCATCCCCGTTCATAATCCCCACCATCTAGCCACATCCGTTCCACACTGCCAATCCCTTAACCCCTCCACACTCAGTCGACCCCACTTTCTCTTCGCCCAAACCCAGAGAAAAGAGGGAAAAAAAAAAGATAGAACAGAGAAAGGTGAAGAGAAAAAAAAAAGAAGAAGAAGAGGAAGAAGGAGTACATACCAGTTCGTCCGGCTGCCAAGCATCATCACCACCGACATGTTCATCGCACAGCACCACTGTCCAACCTCGTAGCCGACAATCGCCTCTCCATCCTCTTCTCGCCAATAGCAACTGAAAGGGAGAAGTTCCTTTTCTTCGTTTTGTGGCATCTAACACGAGGAGCCTAGCCTGCGTGTCCCGCTTCACGTGACACAAACAAGCCACCTTCTAGGCCTTAGTTAGGGTCAAGCCTGGCCCAACGTCAGGCAGAAGAAAAAAAAGAATAGAGCCAAAGAATAAGTGTGCCAATATACATAGGAGCCAATCCCAACCAATAGGGACCCAAGCCCAACCAACAGGGAGCCAAGCCCACTGCAACACAAAATTCTTTGCTAGATCAATCTCAGTCGTTGATTCTTACAAAGTGACATTTTGGCAATCTGACATCCGATCAACGATCTGTCTGCATGTGCATACTTCTGTCACAAGATCTAGGTCATTCATTTTTGCTACATCTTCCATTGAAGCCAATATGCAAATCTTTGGGTACTTCAATGAAGTTCAAAGAACGTTGTATGAGCATAAATATGGAGATTGGTATGATGTGAATGAGGTATACTTTGAGCAGTTCCTTAATCTAAAACAAGGAGATTGGACAGTTGACGAATATTCTAATCGATTTTAAAGGCTACAAGAAGTATGTGAATTGGAACAGTGTGAGATCCATGATTTGAATCGCTTTATCAAAGGCTTGAAACCAAACATATTGAAAAATATGAATAACTGTGAAACCATTCATGATGCCTATTGGGAAGCAATTCGTGTTGAACACATTCTTAAACGATCTCGCTTATGAAAAGCTAAAAGATGCAAAAAGAAAAGTCTCGATAAACCATAGAACTCCTTATGGTGGAACCAGTCATGGAGATCATCAAAGCTGAAGTTGAGGAACAAAAGCAAGAAACAAATGATTTCCCAACTTATTCAAATGAAGTGATAAACAAAACTCCTCCACCGGACCCTACTTTAGGTACATTGGAAGACAAAGAAATTGATTCTCTTTTTATTAACAATGATGATACGCACGTGCAAGCACCGACGGAAGCAAAGGTGGACTTTGACGAATTGAAAGTAGTCAACCAAGAGCCCGATCAACTAGTAGATCTCATCATATGTTCAATTCCTGAAAAGCCAATTAAATCATCCGAAGAATAGGATATTGTTTCAAACTGACCTCCTCTATATATCCATCTACATTAAAATCACTTCCATAGTGGGCCAGACAAGCCTCTAGTGGATCTTCAAGTTTCAAGTGGGGTAAGTGATTTTTCACCAATTCATGAATGTAACTAACTTCAAAAACTCCATCATCCTCATCAGGAGGTTCCTTACTACAATTAAAAATATTCACTTGGATTGCCATGGTCCCAAAAGAAATTTGCATCACTCCATTCCTACAATTGATAAAGGCATTTGAGGTGGCTAGGAATTGTCTCCCCAAGATTAATGGAATTTTGGTTTTTGCCCCAGATATGTGTTTGGTATCCAAGACAACAATATTAACAAGAAACATAACGTCCCCGACTTTGATCAAAACATCTTCGACTACCCCTTTGGGGTATCGAATCAATGCATCAGCTAATTGCAATGTCACATGGGTCTTTTTCAATACCCCCAAACCTAATTCTTCATAAACAGAGTACGGAAGAAGGTTCACTCTTGCACCCAAGTCTACAAAGCTTTCTCTATGTGATGGTCTCCTATTTAGCAAGAAAAGGTAGGACACCCTAGGTCCTTGTATTTGATTGGAATTGGACAGGAAATGATCGAGCTAGCTTGTTGAGCTAGAAAAGCCTTCTTGGGCACATTGGCAGTCCTTTTGAAGGTGCAAAGATCCTTCAGAAATTTTTCATTGACCGGAATCTATTGGATAGCATCAAGTAGTGGGATATTGATCCTCACTTGTTTGAACACTTCTAACATTTTATCCAATGAACAGTTGATTTTGCTGGGCCTAGCCTCTGTGGGTATGGTGCCTTGGGAACATAAGTCCTAGGAGATTGCCCACTAGGTGATGGATTAGTTATGATTGGGTTTCTTTGACTTACTCAGTTTCTACCATAGGTTTAGCATTCACAATTTGTTTCTCACTTTCCACATCCTCACTTGGTTTTTCCTCATATTTTTTTGGTGGTTCAACCTTATTATTAATTTGTGTACCCTACTTAAGAGTAATGATGGACTTAACTTGTTCTGGGCCTTTTCCTTTTATATCATGAACGGCTTGGTCCTTGGGATTGAGTTCAGGTTGACTAGGGAAGGTTCCCTTGTGTACTCAATGAATAGGCTAGTTGACCCATTTGGTATTCCAATTTTGCAATGTTTGAGTGTTGCCATTCAAAAGTTGAGTAGTAGTCTGCTGGAATTGAGCCGTACTCTGTAACAATTGGGTTGTGGTTTGAGACATGAGTTTTATGGCCTCTTCTAAAGAATCTACCCTCTAAGCCAATGGACTGGGGTTGAAGTTGGGTTTTTGAAAACCGGGTGGGGCATTGACCTAAGATTGATTGGGCTGAAATTGAGTGGACTGAGATGGGCCACCTTGAGTTGGGCCTTTGGTCCAAGAAAATCTCGGGTTGTCTCTCCAGCCTGGATTGTATGTGTTAGAATACGGATTATACTTCTGACGATTATCAAAATGAGTGTTTTGATATAGTGCAGTAACCTCCTCGACAGATTCGACCTAACCCAAAGTTGTTGGGTCAATCCCTCCATTCATGGCCTGAGTATATTTCAATGAGTCCAAAGTGTTTGGAGTGGGCTTTTGGTTCACCTCTAAGGCCTCTATTCTCCTCACTAGTGTGGTCATTTTGGCCTCTGCCTCAATTTTTGGCTCAACCTTGAACATCCCCCCTTTTTAAGGAATGGTGGGTTTGGTGGGTTCCCTCTTGACAGGGGCCTACTACAATGTGTTTTCAGCGGTATCTTCCAAAAATGTCTAAGCTTCTTCTACTATTTTCTGTGTAAATTTCCCACTACAAAAAGATTCCACCATTTGTTTTGCCTTCATGCACAATTTGGACTAATCGGATTTTTTCAAATCCATGGTGGGGATATTGGATTAAGAGGTCCTTGAACTGTTCCAAATAACTATAAAGTGTCTCCCCTTCCATTTGATGGAATCCATTGATGGCCTGCCGAATCGAAGCGGTTTTCTGCTTGGAGTGGAATTTTTTGTAAAATTCTTCGACTAGCTTCGCCCATGTAGTGATGGACCTGGCCTATAAGGCATAAAGCCAAGCTTTAACCTTCTCTTTTAAGGAAAAAGGAAATAATCTAAGTTTAAAGGCCTTCTCAGTCATTTGATTGATTCTCATTGTCCCACCAGTGTCCTCAAATTCCCTAACATGTTGATATGGGTTTTCCTGGTCTAGCCCACGGAATACTTGGAGCATCTGGATCATGCTAGATTTCAACTCATGGGTGATGCAGGACGGTTGAGTTGTCCTGGTGGAGTACATGTAATCCTTCAAAGTCATGGGTGGGTCCGCTTGATCAGCCATCCTAACAATTTCTTCAAAGATTGAAGACTTTCCAACAACGGTTGAGGCGAATTTAGGCTCTATCCTGACTAACATTTTACTCTTGCATACCCACGGTTTCTCTCTCTCTCAGGTCTAGAGCGCATGCATCTTGTTCAACTTTAAAGAAATGCAAGCCTAATCTAGATGCGGGGCCCTAATGGTCTTACTAGATGATGCACAAGCAGTCAAGCACAAAGATTGAGCACAAGAAATTATCCTAGGGTTAGCCTAACCCACTAGACAGCTCCTAACTAGTTTAAAGAGTACACTAAGGTCTCCAATCCGGTCTTATGAAGCCAAATCGACCAGGTAAGTCACCAGGATGAGTGGTGGGGTCACAATCCACTTGGTAAGGGTACCGCTTAAGAACCAAACTCCTAGAATAGAGACTGCCACCCTTTGGATGGACAGGACTTGCCTAGACATCGACTTGACCAAAGGGCGCAATCGGTGCAACCTTTTGTGGATTTCTTCCTAATGAGCTCGAGTCCTATAGTCTTGTTTCTGGTTGATTTTAATTAATTGTTAGGTTACTATGTGAGAGGTGGTTAAACCTATTTGGGCAAGGATCTGGTGATAAAATCCAATCATTATCTTATTCGGTTCAATTGCCCCTAAATAAGTGTGTGGGTCAACTTGGAAGAAGGGTAAAGTTTAGAAACTCTTACAGCGGGCCTACGCTAATCCTTAAACTGTGTAAGCTTAACCTCTTTTGGCAGACTTTGCAATTCTGAGAGTAATTTGTATTTAGTAATTCTGATAGCAACTTGTTTGCTTAGAGAAAATCCACGCAGTTCCCTATTTTTGTACAACTCTCCTCTTTGCAAGGTAACATATCCAAGAGAAACTCTTGTTAGTAAATCCTAAGTTAACAAACCAACTCAAAACTCTATCTTATCCTAATTTTTAAAAAAAAACTTGAAAATTCAAAAGACACTAAGTTAATCAAAACTCTATCCAAAGTGGACTCTAAGTTATTGAAACAAATCAAAAACTCTATCTACAAAATAAATAAGGAAAATCAGAAATTCTAAATTATCCAAACAAGTGTCCATATATGGTTAGAGTTTTCAAAAAAATTTCAATTATAAAAAATACAATCTTATCAAATTCCAATTTTAGATTTTACAACTCTAACTAATCTAAACAAGTTAAGAGATAGAATTTTAAATTTTCTAACTACCTAATTTCAGAATTCAAAGCTTAGTAGGGGTGTACATGGATCAGATTAGATCGGATTGGGCCAAATCCGTCACCAATCCGTTACCTACGGATTGACGGATTTGAAATCCGTCACCGATCCGTAGCTATTAAAATCCGATCCGATCCGATCCGTGGATGACCGGATCGGATCGGATTAATCCGTTCAATCCGTCCATGTACATTACATGGAAAAAAAGTGGTAATTCAAGTCTGGTTCAATCCGTTCAATCCGTCCCTGTACTAGACTAAATAAAATATTAAAAAAAAAAGAGATCTAGAAAAGAGTACCACAATAATAAGGTGGATCAAAACCAAGAATACAATTGCATTGGTTTCTAACACAGCAGCATCAGTAACTCATAATATCACTAGTAAAGAAAACATTAAAAACTATTATTTCCATCTATAATTATATCCAATATATACCACCATTATACCCAATTTATATCAAAATAGATGGACATGTAGGAACAGATTTTGAATTTTCAGCATGTAGACGCTAACACCCATGTAAAAAGAATAGACATTGAATGGATTCTTATAAGGGGTTAAAAACTAGGATTACTGCTACACAGAACATGCAGGAAAAATTCATCGGTGATTAGAATGCTATAATTTTTCTTTTTTTATATAGACATCTTAATTTATATCTAGACCCCTTATTTTTATTTTTTATATATATTTAATATCAACGGATCGGATCAGATTAAATCCACGGATTGAGGATGAAATCCGCCACCGATCCGTTGCTAACGGATTACAGGATTTTCAATCTGTCACCAGTCCATTTACCTTCAGATCGGATTAAAATCAGTGGATCAGATCGGATCGGATCAGATTGACGGATTTTTTGTACACCCCTAAAGGTTAGCATATTAATCAAAACAACTAGTCCTAAAGATTTTAAACTCTATCTTACCAATCCTATTCTAATCAAAACATTAGTTAAGCCAATCTAAAACAAATTTTATTTTGTGTTTTTAGTTTACTAAAACTTGGAATTAAAAGAAATCCTTCAAACAAATTGGTTTTTTTATTAACTATTTATTCCAAAAATTCAATTAATTATAGAAAATGTCAGAAAAATCCAAAAAATCAGAAAAGTCCGAAAAATTAGCAAAGTGAGATACTAACTGATACTAATTGTAAAAAACACTACTAATACAAATTAGATGACTAAACAACTAATGCAACCTAAAGATGAGCATGCATATGAATCTAAAAAAAAATTCAGATTTTTAACAAAAACTCAGATTTGGCTCCCTGGCAACGGCGCCAAAAACTTGATGTGAATTTAAATTCAATCTTTTATTACTGGAAGTGCACAACTGTCTTTTTAAGACAATGGCAAGTACAGGTCGAATCCCACAAGGAGCACTACTAAGTTAAAATTTAAAATCTGATTTTTTTTATCAATGATAATGACAAGAGAAATAAAGAAAAAAAAAAGAAAAAAAATAAGATTGAGAAAATTCTAGATCTAAAGTGCAGCAATAAAATATGAGAAAATGCATATCAGAATATTACGAATTCATTAAGTAGTTTCACCATCATTCTATGCAATAAATAAAATAAATTTATCCCAAAAATCCTTCAAATCAGAAAAAAATCAATGTTTCTGATTAGGATAATTTGTCTATCAAATAGCACATTTTTTCACAATTTATTTAAGGCAGAAATCTCCTTCACCTAATGAAATTATGAACTTCACTACATATCACATATTAATCAAAGATAGATTATCAAAGAATTTCAATCTAAGAATAATCTATTAAAAAAACATACATGATTAAAGCATTGTTCAGATAAAAAAATTTAATAACTTAGGTTGTCAATGACAGAAGGCAGATTTATTATTAAAATCAATACGCAAGAGAAAAAATATCACATAGATTAACAATGAGAAACACTTAACTTCATCTGACACTCTGATCCAGGGATCTACTCCTCCATTGCAAAAGATGTGATTTTCATTAAGAACTTCATGGCAATTATAATTTTCTCTCACACTCTTCTAACCTAGTTCTGGAACTGGGCTCCAAAATACCCAAAAATAACTCTTAAATTTTATAAATTTAGGCAACAAGAGAAAGAGGAGTGAGAGTAATAGCGGACGTCCAAGGGAGTATGTGTCGTATGCTTCCTTTGGGTTGAATATGTGTTGTATGCCTCCTTTGGGCTCAATCTTTTGATGGGATCCCATAATGGATGTGCAGCAATTGATTATCAACGTTGTGGATTTAATTGCAATCCCGTCTAAAAAATGAATATGAAAATCTCTGGGCCCATAACTTTGTCAATATAGCCCTGATTTTCACGTTCTTAGGATCCACGAATATCTACTCTGAATAAGCTTTCTAACGGTAGATAAATTTCATCAATACGACGGTCGGATTGAAAGTTATTGCCATTTGAAGATGATTTTTGTAACTTTTGAGATTTCATCGATCATAACTTTTGAAATTTGATTTTCAATGGATTCTATCTATGCACAACTTTCATTTTCGAAAGGAGATCAGATGTGGATGATTCAAACTCTCCTTCTTTTGTTCCAATCAATATTGTACTCTTTGAATTATCCATTAATAATTTTAAATTTGTAACTACTGCGGATCCTACCATGTGGGACATTTTATTTGCTTGAACAGTGGGCCCCATGAGAAGTCTTCTACTGAAGTTAGGACTCTTCAACTGACATGATGAGTGAACCCCTCATTTGATTAATTTACACATGGCTTGTGTGTGGGGTCCACATGGTGAATTCTTCGATTTACTTCTTTTCAAGCTTCAATTCAACAATACAGGGCCCATGATGAGTATGTGTGCTTGAAAGTGGGTTTCGTGACAGAGGCCTGCAATTCTCATTTTCTGCACATTCTAATTCAACACATCAAATACTGAAAAGCCCATATTGAAGCGGGACCCATCTGGACAGAGTTCTACTCCAACTGGGACTCTTCAGAGAAAATTTGCAAAACATTCTAAGTTAATGCGGAAAATGTATGAAAAGTATGAAAATTCAAGTTCCGAGATGAAAATGCATGAAATGATGGAATTAGATGAATAATAATGAAATTCACCTAATTAAACCCCTAATTCATCCTAAAATGATGCGTAAATGTGTAAATTCATGAACTCAACAATATATATAATATATTACGCGCTATAGTTAAGTCCTGAAAGTGACGGGTGTCACTATAGTACCTTCCCTGCTCGGGTTAGAATAGGTACTCCATGGCATGGCCTCTAATTTCAGAATGGCAGTGACTCCAGGGTGAGTTTTTGGGTACTCTCAGTTTACTCAGTTGGGGCCAGCGGGTGCTTCCCCCTCCTTGAGAATCCGACCTAGTGGTTGCCAAATGTTTTATTGAATTGAATTTAATTCATGTTTTTTATTTTGTAAATCATACTTTCTTACATCAACTTGTCAATTTACTGCATTGTTTTCCAAATTAATCATTTGTTTTACATTATGTTATTACCTGCAAACTATGCTCTTTTCCTTGAATATTTGCTAGACTTTCGTCTAATCCATGCTTGATGCCGTAGGTAATGAGCTCGTCTTAGTGCTCGAACCGGACGTTGCGGAGATCCAACAGGATCCGCCAGTTCTTCGAGAGTGGGCAACTGACGACATAGAGTGGCATCCAAAGCTGCTTTGCTCGTGATATCATCTTTTGGGTTTTGATATTTTGCAAATTTCATCTTTTGACTTGTAGATATTGGCCAGTGTTTTGTATGGCCTTACTCTGGGTTATAATTAAAACTAATCTTTTGTTAAATTTGAATGCTAACTAATGGATTGAATTCCTTTCTACTATCCAATCTGATAATGCCATTATACTCTGATATTTATACATGCTTCATGAAATGGCCCTCTACAAGCTTCCGCTATGAAGGTCCTCGTGGATCGGGGATCCCTACAAAATCTCACATAGCGGAATCCTGTGGGTAAAATTATCTGGCGCTCGGGCCAGGGTTTGCACCAGTCCTTGTGTCCCGTGTGTCGCTGCGGCTCCATTAGCCCTTGAATAGGGGATTTGGGGTCGCGACAATTGTTGTGGGACCACTTGAATTAGTATTGCTAACAATTGAGTGTCCATTAAGGAACATTACTTCCCAAATATTTGTTTGCAAAATACTGAGGAGATGAAGGCTAAAGGTTGTTGTAAAATGAAGTAATGAAACAATCTAATTGGTTGAAAGATTAGTTATTTCTGAGAAAAAGCTGGAGAAATTCTAGGAACGCGAAAATTCAATTTATTTCAAGAGACGCTAAATGCATTTCTTTCCACACGTTGCTTCTCTCTATACGCACCACTTAAGTTAAAAAATTAACAAAATCACTCTCTACGCACCCTATTTTCCTAAACAACCCTAACATATATGTTGGAAGGAGGTGGGCCTCGTGGATAGATATTCAAAACTTTTGACCCACTTGATAGGGATCAAGTACCCATAAGGCCAAAAACCCAATTCAGGATGCATAACCCTCGATCTCAAGATCATGTACAATAAATAAAACTATCTAAAAGATAGAAACGAGCAGTCAACAAGCATCCATAAAAACTACAACATACAACGAAGCAGATTATACCTTAGGAGCTCGGTTGTGCTCTAATGGAGGATTTGATAACTTTCGTTGATATAGAACTTTTCTACAAACTAAGATCAGAATCTCCAACACCTCTTGGCCTTCCACGCTATGACCCGAATTAGATTTCTCTTCTCAAGAAGATTGGTGGAATCTCCAAGAGAAAACCCAATTCGAAACTCTAATGAACTAGAAGAGGAAGAGAGGAGAGAGCAGTGCAACTATTGCACAAAAGGAACTGCACGATTTTGACTCCAATATTGATTGATGTCCATGAAGGGAGAATTCCCTTTTTATGGCACTTTAAGCCTCCTCTTTTTTCTATTTGAAATAGAAGTTTAACTCCCATTACAAATTAGCAACATTCTCTTTTCCTAATTGAAATAGAAGTCTCACTTCCACAACAATTAGTAAGTATACTACTACCACTATTAGAAGTCCTACTTCAAATAGAAATAGTAACTTTCTAATTCCTTCCTTTTAAAGTTCAAGTATGATTAATATCTTTCTAATAACTTGGGCTAGTGTGGGGACCACTAGGGATTCCATAGAAAGCTAGCTCCAACTGGGACACACGACCCCACATCTCATGTGCAATCCGGGCCTACAGTTAATTGCAAATAACACTACTATATAAATGCAATTGTACTCCAGTCTTAGGAATAAATTACAATGAAGACCCTAAACTTCCCAATTACCACAAGTAGGCCCCTCTATCAATATCCATGGATCAATTGGAATAAATCTGTCTCTTCCAATCTTAGTTCCACATCTTTTTATCCTTAAGCCCCAATTAATCACTGTGATCATCAGTACCATCCAATTAACTCTTAATCTAGATGGGTGCGCACTTACTAATGACAAATCCATTAATTGGCACAAGGGGATAATAGAGATAGATTCCATCTTGATCATTCAATGTTCCCACTGTCCTACTACCACATAACCAAGACACCGAGGTGTTGACCTACAGTTGACATCACTCATTGGTGACTCAAAGCAAATGAATAGATAGAAACTTGAGTTCATCAATGTCTCAGAATTGAGAGCCTATTGCTAGGGAATTATGAGAGTAAACCTTATTATTGAGACGGAATTCCATAAGGTGCTTCTCATGGTCCTTCAATACATCCAATGTACCAGCACCATGATCCAGAATCTTCCATTCTGATGATCGAGACAAATCACACTATCTTATAGTGATCAAAGTGCTGCAACCTTATCAGATGAGATGCCCAGTCTCATCACTGGTTGTGAAGATATTTTAAGTATAAGATTTGTGACATATATCTCCCGTGTGTGGATCTCATCCATACACATATATCACATCTAATATACTAATGGGACCCGGTTCAACTCATGAACCATTATATCATATGTATTGGACATGTGCATGAAGTAATAAAATAAAATTCATCTCATGAAAGTAAAGCATGATATTATCGATAGATAAATAAACTAATCAATTTATCACATCAACTGATCGATTAAGTCCATCAATCTAACAATATACTCTCTACACTTCCTCCCGCCCGCTACCCGTAGTCACCCACCCCTGCCCTCTCTCTATCTCCTTCTCCCTCCCTCCCTCCCTCCCTCCCCCTCTCCGGCAGTGCTACCCTGATGGTGGCTGGGGTGGGCCATGGGGGGTTGGTGAGGGACGGTGAGTGTAGAAAGAAGTTGAGGGAGGTAGAGAATCTGATAGGTATCCTTTTTAGGTAACTTACCACATGGGTATATTGGTCATAAAAATTACAGTGTGTGGAAAGAAAAAATCAGTGTGCATTTAGCAGCTCTCATTTATTTCAAACCGCACCTTTGTCTACTATCTTTCCAATATTACCCCTTTTCTCTCTTATCCCAGAAAGTTAAAAAAGAATTTCAAATAAGGCCTTAATTTTTTACCTTATTTCAAAAAAAGACATAAGTTTCAAAACTTTTCAAATTAGTCCTTAAGTTTTCCAGTAAGTTTTCAATAAAAGACATCAATCCATTGAGTGGTACTTTTTATGACATTTTCCCTAATTTTGTTAAAATACCAAATTATCCTTCATTTAAAGCCATGACATAATTCTAGCATCCACTACATTCAGCCGATCACCGTGGAGATGCTAGTTGTCCCCGATCACTGTGAGGATGCTGGTGAAGAAAAGAAAGAGAATATAAAGGAAGTGAATAAGGATTTTATTTTAATGAAGGGTGATTTTGGTAATTTAGGATTTTTAAGGGAAAGAATTGCTGGAAAATAGCTTTAAATAGACAAATGTCCTTAATTGAAAACTTCCTGAAAAACTTAGGGACTTATTTGAAGAGTTTTAAAACTTATGTTATTTTTTGAAATAAAGTAAAAACTTAAGGCCTTATTTGAAGTTTATGGTTGGCCATGCAAATTGACAAAAGAAAAAAATTGGTACAACCATCTTATTGACGTTGCCAACCAATTGACAATTGAAATCTTCCAAAATGCATGCTTCCTATTGTTAGGGTTTTCATTAGTTTGCAATTTGATTGGATGCATTCATTTTAGTTTAGCTTGAACTCTCATGCACTCACACTTCTTAAAATATTGGGATCTTCACGCATTATAAGTTTTTAATTTTAGCATCAAAAGATTTTGTAAAAGCATGCACAAACATGTTTTGAATTGCACTTTAAAAACTCTTTTCTTCAACATGTTAGCCTCTAGTCAAGCCTAGTTCTCCAAGACCAAGTTTCCCTTGAAAATCATCTTTAAAAGTCTTTTTAGATTAGGGAAAGTTCGATCAACCGAGCCTTGTTCGGTCAGCTGTCAGTTCCAAATCCAGAATGTAAAATCTGCATTATCAGGGAACTTCATTCAGGTGTCGATCATGTGTCAGTTAGTTGTCGGTCGACCGAACTTCAGTTCGGTGAACCGACAACTGAATAACAGTCTGCAAATTTCAAAATATATGATCGTTGGAATATGACCATTGAGTTCGGTCAACCGAACTCCATTTGTCGGTCGACCAACAATAGATCCGTTGGAGACTTATTTTTTCCTTATAAAAAGACCCCTTCCTTGAGATTTGTACCAACACTTTTGAGACTTTTGAGGGCCAAGGAAGGTGGGACATCCATGCTAGGCTAGAGAGAAGCTAGGAGAGCAAATCAATCATTTCAAACATTTGATTCTTCAATGGGTTTGCTCTTCTTAACTTATTTTATTCATGCTTGTCTTTAAATCTTTGATTTCTTCAAATGACATGATTAAAATGTTCAAAGTGTTCAAATGTTGAGTGTTTAAACATGTTTTGATTTTTAAATATGTTTATCATTTTAACTTCATCATTTTAATAGGATTTCGCATGTTAGTCATTTAATGTTTCTTTCAAACTTGCTAGTTTTATGTTCAACTTTCCAAAACAAGTTTGTCATTATTTCAAAAACATGTGTTAAATCTTTCAGTTACTCTATCTCACAATTGCATCATTTATAAGCATTGAATTTGAAAAGAGATAGAAGTAGTTTTTAAAGCATATGTATCATTTATTGATCTTTGCATTTATCATGCATATGTCTTAGATAGAATTACACTTTCATATCAGCCTAAGTTAAGAGGCATTTATATGTATTCACTTGCATCTCATCTTATGCTTGTTTAGGTATAGTTTATTGAGATAAAATCATGTTGTAAAGGTTAATGCTTAGCCTATTGAAAAGTATATGAGATTGTATAGGTTAATGCTTAGCCTTGTGTAAAAAGCATTTGTTGTTGTAAGGTTGGAAGTTAGCCTAAACCTTAAATTGATAGTGGAAACACCGGTAGGGATACCGGGAGTGGATGTGGGCTTGTTTGGCCAAACCACTATAAATTTGTTTGCTATGGTGATTGATGGTTGATTGTGCGGATGATGTACTTATGAGCAATGTTTCTTTTTCAATGTCAACATTGAATGATGTTATAGATTCTTTACTTATTTCACTTATAATCAAGATATTGAATCTACAAAACATAATTGACATAGGATTAAAAAGTATTGGTATCAGAGCTTAGGTGCTGTTATTTAGGTCTAAACCACCTTGAGAAAATCCTAGAGAGTGTTTTTCATTAGTTGCCAGCATGCAAACTAATTTAAGAGAAGGAAATACCATGAAGTTTGCAGCAATCCAAATGAGAGAGAGAGAGAGAGAGATATTTTTTAAAAAGGAATTTTACCAAAAAAGTGTCCCAAAACATGTATTATACGTATTTAATTATAAATACACATAAACCCTCGTATTGGTGTTCGTACAGTCGATTTGGACGATTTTACCCCTCCGTGTTTCGAGCGACATCGTCATGGGATTATATCCTAGACACCTCAATCGATATCCTTCTCCTTTTCTTCCCCAAATTTCTCCTCTCCAGCCTTTTCTCCCTTTCTCCTTGGCTCCCTCCTCTAGAGAGAGAGTATAATTTTTTTTTCCTGGTGGTTCGTGTAGGCAACTGTGTTCTTAACAGTACAAGACATTCCTGCAATAAAAAAAAAGGGGGAAAGGAGAGTGAGAGAATGGTCAGAGTTAAAGGTTCCATTTGCTGCATTTTCATAGTTGTTTTCAAACCCCCACTACCTCATTGAATATTTTCATTACAAGGTATGAATGAAATTACAGACAGATAGATACATAGATAGATGATTTCATTTCATGTCATTTCACTTCAAACAAACAAACAAAAAGGAACAGAAACATAAATAGAAATCTCTTGTCTTTCTCTCTCTCTCTCTCTCTCTCTCTCTCTCTCTCTCTCTCTTGTTATGTTGTTTTACTTTTCCCATATTAAGAAACCGTTCTTCAATCCCTCTCCACGCTTTGCAACTTCTCCTCTGGGGGTTTCACATTTTCCTCAATTGGGGCTTTTCTGCTGGTGCGATTCTTGGTGATTCTCTCTACATATTTTGCTTTGCATATGATTGTGTTCTTGAATTTCTGTCTCTGTGATGAATTGCAATTGAGATTTGTATTAATGGTTGATGGTTTTTTTTTTTCGATGTTGTTTCTGTTTGGGGTTTTGAATGATCCGGTTTGGTGGTCTGATCTGTGTCAAATGGGGGTTTTGGGATCTTGATTTTTGTTTTTGCTGAGGGTTTTGGGTTGCTGGACTTGGGTTTTAGGGTTTTGGTTTGTGGTGTTTTTCTAATTGTTGCTTTACTGACGGATGTTGATGGAGACGGTGACCTTCATTTTGAAGAAATTGTCTTTGTATGATTGCTTTATATAACTATTTGGTTTAATTTCTTCTTGGGTTTGGGTCTCTTGAGTTGGTAGATTTCCTAGCCAAAATGTATTTGGTATGGAATAGATGGTTATGTTTGGATACTGCGATTTGCTTCTTGTTATCATGTAGCTGTTCATTTTGTTTTGACATTTGAAATGTGCAGTGTGTCTGGTGAATCTAGGTTACTGGGTTTAGCTTGTCATCAGTTTATGTGATTTGTGGTGTTGTGCTGCAAAGTCCTGCTTTTCGTTTGTTAAATTCTTCTGGATTTGATTTGTTTTTTGCTTGTTTAAGAACTTTGGACTCCTAGATTTCATATGTTCATGTCTTTTCATGCTGAAACATTTGTAGTTCAAGTTGTGTGATGCAAATTCTTGGACATTTTTCACTGATAAAAGAATAAGGTTGTGTGAGATATGATATATTAGGGAAAAAGTCTGTGAATTTAAAGTTTGGAAGCTGCAGGGCAACAAGCACATTATGTTGAATTAATGTGCCAAAAGTTCTTAATTAGTTTTGACTGCTTTGATGCCAATGGTGAATTGATTCAGTCACTTTTGTATCAATATGAGATTCGCTATCTATACATGAAGTAATTGAATCAGACTAGTAACTACACTGTGAGGTGTTGGTGAGCAAGGAATTTGTTTGTGTTGTCCTAAGTTATTAGATTTATGATGTATATTAGTTTGTATTTGTTTTTGTATGTTGTATATCATACCAGTGAAATTGGTTTTGATAGAGGAGTGTTTGCTGGATTGCATTGTTGGTGTCCGATCGGAAATCTGGTTCAGTAGGAGAGTTGGCGTCCAAGAGGAGATCAACAGAACGAGGCACATTTTTGCTAAGCACTGTGTCTGGAAGATTTGTAGAGGGGTCATCTTGTTCTTGTTCATAAAGGCCTAGAGAGGGATCAATTGGAGGAGAGTTGGTTATGTATTTTGCTCGTGACTCAGACAATTTAAATGAAGGGATATATTTGAAGAATGCAAAACTTTTGGAAATGTATAACGAACACCATAACCTAAAAATAAACACGTGGCAGATTTTGATGTTAATTTTGAGAGCTGATGCTTAGGCAGAAGTACAGAACAGACGCTACCTTGTAAACAAACCTTGAATAATTAGGGAACATTCCAAGCAATTGCTGAAAGGAGGACCTTTGTTAAGAACATTTATGACATTAGATTGGCAAGGTAAGTGAGGTAACAACACTTTCTTGCATAGAACTTTGAGAGAACATCATGAGACAATGGGGTGGTTTAAAGGAAGAATCTTGCAAGTTGAATTGAATTCCTCGGGTCATTTGATGGGGTGGTTTAAAAATGGGAATTTTCATTTGGGGTTTGATGGGTTAGGGTATTTTTGGATTTATTCACAAGGAGTCGATGTTGTTCAGCCACATTTTGGTTTTTTTTTAATGGTGAGGTGGCTATTTGTTATAAAGGAGGAATCTTGGGGGTTGAATTGAATTCTTCTTGTTATTGTTTTGTATTATGAACTTTTGCACTATTGATTTGACTAGGTGGTTTGGAGATTGAATATTTATCTAGGGTTAGATGGCTCTTGTTTTGATGTAATTTCAAATAAGGAGCTTACAAGTCAGTGTTGATTTTGTCTATTCCACAATTCTTTTTCTTTTCCTACTTCTCTCTTTAATGGTTGGGAGATATTTGTTGATAAATGGAGAGCCTTGGGGGTTGCTTTTTGCATGGAACTGAATTCTTAGGTGTTTTTTTTAAAGAGAGGGTGGGGGTGGAGAGAAGATGGCACCCTGAATTTCGAAGGATTTGATTTATTAACGTGATGGCTTGGTATTTATTTTCACTGAAAGATGGATTATTTGATCATGGTTGTTTGTGTGTTGCCGCCTTTCTTTCTTCGATTTTAGCCAACTTGATAGGATTACATTCGGTCGAATTCCTAGGAATATGTTCCATCCAAAGAAATGATATTCTCAAAGAAAAATCGATTTTTTTCTTCCGTCTTAAAATTTTTCTTATTGTTTTGAATTTTGATAGATTGAATGCTTTGTATTTTTATTCATTTAAATAGTATCAGACCTAGTGAATACATTGTGTCGTTGGATGCTTTAGCACAATATTCCTTTCATGGTTAGGATAACAAATTATGGTTTGTTTATTTATGAGATTTATATAGATGAATCATGAACTTAGAGGCTTGTTTGTTTTCAATTTGTTTTTTAGAAAAAGGTAGTTGTTTCAAGACCTTGGTCCAATGTTATGGCATTCTTTTGGCACTATTGCTGCTCTCTTACAGGTTTGCTTTCTTTCTCATTGCTCCTCCATATTTGAAAAAAAGAGGATATTCTATAATGTAACATAGAAGTGATGGCCATTGTAATTATTTCTTGCTGCAGTTGTTATCATAACTATTACTAACGAAACTTGATATTTTCAAATCCAATGGCATGTTTGTACTTGACACTTTTCCATGCCATTTTATATCCTGAGTGATTTCAGATTTTCTGCCAAATGAAATCTGAAGACTTTTTCTACTGTTTTCTTTGGTCTGGTTAATCATTTCCAAGTAAAACATTTTTCTACCTCTTGTGTAATGCTGGTGAAAATGATTTTCCACCTCTTTCATCTGAATCTTCTTTCCACAAAAAGATGATGAATTAAAAGGAAAATTTTATTTCTGCTTCTAAGTCCATTGATTTTACTGATGCTGGTCACTGATGTAGAATGGATGAAGACCATTTGGTGGTCTAAAGTTGCACGACACTTTAATTTGGTGGTCTGAAGTTGCACGACTATAATGTTTGATGGGTTCTTGTAATGGATTTTTCTTTTTCCACTTCAATGATTTTGTCTTAATGTGTTTTTAGGTTTTCCTTTTTTATTCTAATTTAAATATTATATGAGAGACTTTGTTCACGTGGCATGGATGCCGGATTTTGGGGCACAAAGCATTCTTGGTTCTTTTACAGGTTTAGTCTCAGGGTCTGGGTGTTTGTGATTTATATTCTTATTTATTTATTTTATATCATTCATCAAATGCAATAAATAGTTTTTCTTATTTCAATAAATTTCATGTGGGCGGCCGCGAATTATTAATTAATTAGTTCTAATTTGGATATTGTGAAATTCAGTAAGGGTATTGTTGTTGTATCCTTTGTTTGTGGAGCAGCCCAAACTTTTGGGACTAGGGTTATGAGTGCAGCAAATGGGAGTCTTAGATTCAATCTCTAGAAACTTGTATGAAACAAACTAAACATGAATAATCTCAATTGGCTTGACGTTTTAATATTGGCTTTTTAATACTTATTAAATGCTTGTTGAACTGCCTCGTCTACTTAAATCATCAAACTGAAAGCCTGAATCCTTTTGCAGTGGCTATAACTCTCCAACTATTTTAAAAGTTGTCTGCCAGGGTTGGGCTCTGGTCTTGGATCTGATCTGTGTTAGCCCCAGCTGCTAGGAGAGAACTCAAATTGGTGTTCAAGGGCAATGCCCACTTCACATCCTCTTTCGCTCTCACTAATGCATAAGCTCTGTACTTGATGCCCAGACTTCATCTACATTAGATTTGTCCTAACCTGTAGAACAAATGTCTTCATCTGAAGCAGATGAAAACAAGTACTGTGTGACATACATGTGCTGCACTTCAAAGGTAGTTGTGACTTGTGACAATAATGGCATCATGAGATAGCATAGTAGATGGAAATTTTTGAAAGTAGTCCTTGTTGATTATGGCTAGAAGTAGAACAATTTCTCCACCATGCACTGTTTAGGGAGTGCAGGCATCGAAGGCCAACTTTTCCTTGCTTATGTTCACAATGTGTTAATTGAAAGCAATTTACGCAATTCTTACAACGAGAACTTTGAGTGTTGGTTGGATGTTGATCATTTGAAATTGTATGGTGCATTAACTAGAACTAATAGTTGGTTGCTTCATTTGTACTTATTAATGTCAGTAGATTTCTTATGGCAGGTATATGTTATACAACCAGTCTCTGGATGTGGACCAGCTATCCTTTCTATCTTTTCCCATTTTTACCTGAAGGAAGTCATGAATGCTCTTGTTGGGTGGGAATTGCCCTTGCTGGTATTGGCACAATAGGTAATGCAAGTTCTGGTTTTTTACAAGTTTCTTTTTAAACTTTCGGTAATTCATTTTGATCAAAATAAAAATAAAAGGAAAATCAGAAAAGGAAATGCTCTTTATGTTTGTTGCACCCATCATGTTACTATAAATTTTGTACCGTAATGCTCCACCTTTTTTTACTAATCTGAAAGCCTAAAATTACTCCTTGGCATGCTTGGTACGAAGATGGATAGGTGCATGTCATTTGGATGGCATTTTGTGTCTTCTTGTCAATTGGCTTGTTCAATCAATTGAGTTATTTTTTTTCCTCTGCACTGTATGGTGTTGACACCAAAAAAGTCACTATGTCTCCTCAACATCAAGAAGCCTCGTGAAGCTGCATCCTGCTATAAAACAGGCAAGGCTACTTCAAGCATCAGATCTTTTCAGAATCAGACAGAAACTGAGAGATCCTTCAAGACAGCTAAAAGAGGGGTACACCTGAGGTTTCGGGCCATTCCGACAGCGTTTGACCTAACTTCACTACTCCGACAGCTAAACAAGCGCTCCCGGCGGCGACAACATCAAAGACGCCAAAACTTTGATCAAAGCCTACGGATGACTCCAGAATGTCTCCAAAGGGCTCCATGTCAAATTTCAAGTCAAACCGACAACGTTTGACCCTCCATCAATGCTCGAGCAGCAAAATCAAGCCTCATGGCGGCGGGAACCACCGAAGCCATCACTCATCAAAAAAAATACATTAGTGGCTTTAACATGCTTCCAAAAGGCTGCACGTCGAATTTCAGGTCATTCCGACAAAGTTTGACCAGGTTTCGATGCTCCGAGAGAAAATCAAGCCTACCGGCGGCGGAGCAACCCGGACCATGACATCCAAAACGGAGCCCATGGAACGTCTCAAAATGACTCCAATAGGCTCCTCGTCAAATTTCAGGTCAATCGGACATCGTTTGATCACATATCAAAGCTCGGCATTTTCCCCGCAGTAAAATCAAGTGAAGATCGATAGGACCCCAAACGGCTTCAAAACTCAAATAAAAGCCCATGGTTGGTCCTATCCACTGCTCAAGAAGCTTCACCTCAATTTTCAGGTCATTCCGACATCGTTTGACCTAGTTTCGACGCTTGACGGAAAATCGGCTACAAAGTCTTCGGCTTTCCCGAAAAATGGGAAACTTTGTTCTCCGATTTCGCGCGGGTTCTCGTCAAGTTTTCTCCAAGAAAATATAATCAATAATTGAGGAAAAATGTCAAGAAAAATATAGAACGAAAAAGACGGAAAATCGGCCGAAAACGAAGCTCGGCGACCAAAGGGCAAAAACCCTAGGGTCGCCTGCGACCCTGCAAATCCGGGTCGCCGGATTTTGCACCAAAACATCCGTTTTCCGATTCGTTTCGCGTTTCGGGTGTTCCAGCCTCTGTGATTTTCAGAAAATGCAATGTTTGATGCTTGAAAACGACTGATCTTCGTCGACATCTCGGATCCGCCATCAAAAGCATGAAATCATCACCGATCACCTCAAGAGAGTGCACTTTCTGTCCGACCGATCGTGAAATCGACAAGACAGATGTCACCGGCCCGCCAACATCAATCAAAGTCTGAAATTGCATCGCAATCTGACATCAAACAATGCGTGAATCCACCTGTGATGATCGCAAGAAGAATCTCAAAAGGCGCAGCGCGGCCCGCGACTCTTCACATGCCTTGGCGACCACTTAATGACGTTAATTGACCCGTTTATGACAATTTAATGCGGTCATTAACTCATTATTTTGGACGGCCCAATCAGATTCAAGCATTTGGGAGTTACAAATCCAAGTAATCATGGCATTAAACCCATGAAACTCCCATCATCATGAAGCATAAAGGTGATTAAATGCCCACTACCTTCATCGGCCAATCACAAGCCTTGAAAAAGGAGTTATAAAATCAACTTGTAACTCCTCATCAATGCTCTCATCATGGCTATCAATGCCCATAACCATCCCATGGCTACCAAAAGCCTATAAAAGGAGATCCATTTCCAAGAGAAAGAGGATCATCGACATCTATCGACTTGAAGTTCTGCACTTCTCCCAAAGAAATCCAGACGAAGTCCTGCTGCTCTGCTGCAAAGAACACCACAAGGTGATCAACGTCCCTTGGGGGGCCACCCCCCCAAGGTCACCTCCTTCTCCAACATGGCCTAAACGCGGCTTTTCAGCCCGTTTACTCGGTTTTTCATTGGATATAGGACCTTCTCTTGGTCCTTGTCCTTTAAAAAACTGAGGTCAAGAGCCAAGGCAAAGAATCAAAGCATCACATGTTCTCATTTGAAGGACGATGGCGAAGCCCATACATGACTTGCGACCGTCGATCTGAACGTGTCCCCACAATCTCCTGAGAAGTTAGATCCATTTTCTTACTTTTGTATTGTAGTTTGTATTTCTTAAAGAAACAAAAAGAAATCACAATTCTTGTCTTTCATATTTGATGAGTTTTGTAAAATCGCCTTTCACGGCAAACAAACAAAAACGCCTCCTACGGCATTCTGAAAAAACAAACTTGTGTCTTTTCTTAATATTAATGCAATTTGAAAAGTTAGAAAAAAGGATTGATTTCCTTTCCACTTGTGAAGGTGAATCTCCGGATTATCACCATTCCAAATTCCACGTAGAAAGTAAATCTGGCATACCCGTACAAAAATGTTGATGCCCGAGATCTTCCCTCCTCCGCCGAGACCCAGGTCAGCCCCCTGGGTGCGGAGGGAGAGGACGGAAGATTCCCCTTTTCGGGTCCATCAAGTTGGCACACCCGGTGGGACACGTTGACTTGAGAACGTGATGCTTTGATCACTTGGCTCCTTTCTAGTTGGTGGCCTATGTTGCATTTTGCATCTAAAAAACATGAGATGGGATTTCAATTGTTCTTTCTCACTCCAAAAAAAAACAAATCTGATCTCTTTTTCTTAAAAACTCAACTTTGAGAAATTTTGATCCTTCCCTCTTCGAACTTGATAGCTCACAGAAATGTTCGCAGCTATCGTTCATATCGGGGATTGGGCCATCTTTTCTCTTTGATGAGTCCAATTGGGATTTCAAAAAAAAAAAAAAAAAAACACCTTCATTTCAAACTCTTTCAAAAAAAAAAAATGATCTCTCTTTCTCAAGATTCAACTTTGAGAAATTTTGATCCTCTCCTCTTTGAACTTGATAGCTCACAGAAATGTTCGCAGCTATCGTTCATATTGGGGATTGGGCCATCTTTTCTCTTTGATGAGTCCAATTGGGATTTCAAAAAAAAATTATAAATTCAAAAAAATTTAGTTTTCTCTCTTTTGCATTCAAATTTGAGAAACCTTGGTTCCTTCCCTTTCGGATTTAGCACTCGTAGAAATGTTGAGCCTTTGTTCGGATCGGAACACCATTCTCTCTCTTTGACGAGGTCATTAAAAACCTTCCAAAAAAAAAAAAAAGATTTCAAAAAAAAAAAAAAAAAACACTAAGGTTCCACCAGTTGCGTTCTTTGACCAAAGTGAATGTAAGAAAAGCCTTGTCCAGAGTGTGGAGACAGCTAGACTGTTCGAGGCAAGGGTCCTCCAAACGGGTTCATTAAGTAATCCTACCCTTACCTGGGGGCTGATCTATCTATTAAGGTTTCATAAGATCGAATTGGAAATCTATGTGCACCTTTCAAAAAAAAAATTCTCTAAAAAAAAATCTTTAAAAAAAAAAGAAAAAAACTTCTGTCACTTTGAATTCAGAGTTGAGAAATCTTGGTGCTTTCCCTTTCGGATTTAGCGCTCGCAGAAATGTTGAGCCTTGTTCGGAATGGAACACCATTTGCTCTCTTCGATGAATTCACTCTTGACCTTTCAAAAAAAGCCTTCCGTCACTTTTGAGTTCAGAGTTGAGAAATTTTGGTTCCCTCCCTTTCGAATTTAGCGCTCGCAGAAATGTTGAGCCTTTGTTCGAAATGGAACACCATTTGCTCTCTTTGATGAATTCAATCTTGACCTTTTAAAAAAAAACTTCTGTCATTACTGGATTCACATCCGAGAAATTCTGGTTCCTTCCATTCTGAATTTAGCGCTCGCAGAAATGTTGAGCCTTTGTTCGGATTGGAACACCATTTGCTCTCCTTTATGAATCCAAATTTTACCTTTCAAAAAATCCCATCTCGTGTCCTTTCCAAGGATGCGATTTGCAACATTTGTGCCTAGCGGTGCTAGTACGCCCTTTCGGGTCTACTGTATTCGCGACCGACACATTTGTATCTCCAACCTTATATCATTTTACCTCGAGTGAGCCTTGCTTCTCGGTAATTTGAATTAAGGTCTACAATTGCTTCTAGCGGTCACTGGAACGCTCACTCTGAGCCTACCATACTTGCATTTTAGAACAATTGTATCCTCTATGGCTTTTTGCCTTCTTCATCATCCTTAGGTTGGGCCATGTCCCCTCAAGTGATTTGAAAAGACAAAACCATAGTTGTTCTCCATTTACGATCACCATATTCTTGTGATTACTAATGGATTTGGTCTTGTTTCAGAAGTTTTCCAAAACTAACAATGGCAGCTTCATTGACCATCACTTTCGATGAGAACAAGTACCAACTTATGCTTCAAGACAAGCAAAACAAGCATAAGCGCCTTGCCAGTTGCCGAACCGTCATCTCCCTCGACAACTCTCCAAACACCGGGTCAACTTCAAATCCCCGGACCATCGTCTTCGGATCGCTGGGACCATTCCCACTTCCCGTAGAAGACACTGTACTGCTAAGAAGCAGAAAACCGCCCCGCCACGTGTCACTAAAATGGCACCAAGGGCGAACACCAAGAAACCTGAAGCCCGTGGCGTTCCCACGAAGCCTCAACCCACAAGAAACCAGGTTTACCCCAAAACTTGGTCCCCGAGATCTTCGCCAAAGCAACGGAGGTCCCAAACATCTGCAAACCCAGCATACCTGGCCCCTTTCAAGGAGAATCAGTTCTACCCTCTCTCTTACATGAAAGAGGAGAAACCTACCCTCCACCCAAAAAACAAACAAAACCATCATGAGCCGGCTTCCTCCTACAAGCCCAAAATTAAATCCTGCATCGTTAGGCCTACGCAAAAACATGCTGAAGCCTGCACTCCTGCGAGACGACCCTTCATCTCAACAGGGGCCGAGCTCGCAAAATTCAAGTCTTCATTGCGACAGACAAAGGACCGCGTCTAGATTTTGTCCTTGCCAAGCTTCAAAGAAGACAACCTCGGCTGCTGCGCACGAGGGACTACATCCTTCATCACCAGAGCCCAGCCAGAGCTGACTGAATCTCAAATTGCTCGTCGTATGCGTCGCCGCACTGCATATCGACAAAAGAGACTCGAGAAACAAAGAACCCAGCGTTCTACTCTCCACGTCTCAAACAAGTGGGTCGAAAAAGAAAGACCCGACCAATTCGTTGCTGTTCATATGGTTGGCAAAACCAGAAAACGCCGGAAGTCAGCAACCAAAATCAGTGTTAGACGTCCAGTGACTCGCAGCGTCTCTCAGACAATAACACATCTGGAAGAGTCTTCCACTCCTCCAAGCCAAGAACACCGGAGTAACCACTCCTCAGATTCTTCATCCAAAAGAATGAGCCCCAGCTCAGTCACTAGGACGATTTCTTCGTTCGAATCCCAAGGGATGAACGTCTTGGCTACAAGTTCTGAGCCGCCTCCACAGCATGACGATGTAACCGCACGCATCCAGCAGTTGGAGTAAGGACAACAGAGAATTGAGGCTCTAATGGAAAACCTTATTCTCACGCTACAGCGTCCACCACCTAACAATGAAACCCCTCCGAATCATGAAGATGACGAGGGCAATGCAGAAAACAATGAGTCACACGCCCTTACCAAAAAGGACGTGGATGATATCCTCGCAAAAGCAAAAGAAGAGGATACATTGAAGGAACATGGGATCAAGCCACCCTACCCTTTATAGATGGACTCGGTTCCATTCCTTGCAAAATTCAAACAACCTACTCTCCAGACATATACTGGGAAAGGTTCAGCCAGACAACACATCATCCACTTCAAGATCCTGACGGTAGCTATTGCGGATCAAGATGCCCTCAAGATTCGCCTCTTTGCAAGTACCCTAAAAGGTACAGCCTTTGATTGGTACTCCACTCTGCCGGAGAACTCCATTCGGAACTGGGCTATGCTGGAGACACGCTTCCTGACCCACTTCTAAGGTGAGGATCATCCTGTTACTATGGCTCAACTCTGCAGCTTAAAATAGGGAGAGAATGAGTCAACATACGACTTTATTCACAAGTGGAAGGCAATGGCGTACAAATGCTCAGATGTGCTGCTACAATCGTCGCTAGTCGACATCTGCCGTAATAATATGAGAGCAAAAATTCGCTCATGATCATCGGCAACAAGTCAAAGAACCTGGGGGAACTCCTCGAAGCTTCCATGGAAGCTGAAATGGTGATCAAAGACCTCAACAGTCAGAAATCATCAAAGAAAGAGCCGACTGCTGTTACAACCTCAAATCGAAAGAAAAAGGAGGTTCTCAATGTGCAGACTAAGTCAGCTCCTCAGCAACCAAAGAAACCTGAAAACAAAACTGCAGGTAAAAGACCTAAATTCTCTGATGCCTTCAAAGAACGTGTAGAAAAGAAATATCCGTTTGATGAAGATGTTGAAGAAATCTTTGAGGCTCTCCTGGCGAATGGCAAACTCATTTTGCCAGAGCCCAAAAGACTGGGAGATGTTGGCAAAACCAATGATCCCCGATATTGTCCATACCATCAGATAATCTCACATCCTCTCAATCAATACTTCGTTGTAAGAGAAAAGATCAATGAGATGTGGAAAAATGGAGTCATAACCTTTGACAAAAACTATGGCCCCGCCTCTATCAACACGGTGTCATGTCGGCAAACTTCAAAGTCACCGAAGGAGAAGATCACTACTTCATTCAACGTGATAAAAATGGCTCAAGCGTCCCAAGAATTGGTTCCCTATCCAACACCAGATGGACAACCTATATGGGTGCATCCCGATCTCCTAGATGATGAAAACTAGGAGATCGTCAAAACAAAGCCGACCGCTCAGCAGCGAAGGCAAGCCAAGAGACAGCTCCGCAAGCTCAAACAGCAGTAAAAGTCTCAACCAAAGCAAGAAGTTCTTGGAAAAGCAGAAACTTCTTCCACTGCTTCACTCGGGACGACGGAAGAATCTCTTCCCAAAACCTCCAAGGCAGTAAGAAAATTCACTCTTGATGATTTCATGCCACCTCTATACAAAAATGAAAATGTGCAGGGGGCATCATACTCTTGCAACTCGGTAGTTGGATTCTCCATGAATGGATACGAGTCCAGTGACACTGCCAGTGATATCGATGAGTGGGAAGAATCCCTTGAAACAGGAGAATACCTCTCCGACGAGGAATGGATTCCCGAGTCTCATCTTATGCCAGTAATCTGGTATAACCCATTACAGCCACAAGGATCTTGGTCTGATGATGAAGAAGACCAGGGCCCTGTTCAAGAAAACGCTATTAATCCAGCACCAGCAAATGCTTCAGTGGAACCCTACATGGGCGAACCTCGAGGAGCAGAAGACGAAGAAGGTTTGGCTCCTATGCCTGATCTTGAGGAATATGCAAGAATCTTGCAACATCTTACCATAGAGCAGGAGCAGGATAGCATCAATCTTCATCATGATCCAGAACCGGAAGTCCCTGAAAATCAGCGGGAACTTCTCCCTTAACTCCTGAAAATGGAGAAAACAGTTGGATCGATGATCCTCTCACATCTGAGGATGAGTCCGATTCCCAACAGTCTGCACTGGGGGCGTCTCCTGTCAGGATAACCTGTAATGCAATAGCTCAGGACGACAGTGCCTCTGAAGCTTCCGAAGACGCGTACTCCCCAACCGGTAGCGTATCTTCCGGAGTTACATCCTCTCAGGTGACTTCCACTGAGATAATATCCTCTCAGCCCTCGTCTCCTGAAGCTGTGACATCAGAGCTCAAGCCTCTCCCGATTGATCATCTTGAAGAAACTTCTGCCAATGAAATCTTCTTCAATGAAAACTCAGTCAATTGGTCCCAGATACCCGATCCCACGGGCGATGTCTGGGCTAATAAAGAAAAGTTGCCGGCTGTTGTTCAGGACTTGTTCCCGGAAATTGCTCCGTGCAACACAATTACTGAAGACACCAATGCTGTTACAGAGACGTCTTCAATAAAGGATCAACCTCTTGATCCTGAGAACGACCTTCCAAAAGAAGACCCTTCTCTAGGTTCTCTTGAAGTTGGTAGAGGTACCTGTTCTGGCCGGGATTACCATAAAAATTACAATCAACCTCTTCTTCTTATGTAAATCCTTCGGGAAAGCAAGTTGTAAACGCCCCAAGTGGCAATAATAATGAAAATGCAAGCCCGAATGAGGCTTTCAAGTACGACTTGATTGAGCACTTCAAACACATACCTGCACGTCTGCACATCCTTGACCTATTACGAATGTCTCCACAAACTCGTGATAGTCTCATTTCAGAATTACAAAGGCTTAATGCGGATGTCGACAAACATGCCCCACAAGTCCTACAAATTGAAATGGACTATAGGGTCAAAAAATCAAATACTCCCTCAAAGGGAGAAAAGAAGAAAACTGAGGGATCAAGCAATGAATGCCTCTCCGTACAAAAAGCAGCAAGTGCAACAATTGCCTTCGACAAGGATGACCTCCTCCTAGGCGAAACAAAGCACAACCGTCCCTTGTACTTTACGGGGTACGTCAAAGAAATGCCAGTACACAGAGTTCAGATCGATCCAGGTTCTGCACTCAACCTCATCTCTACTTCGGCACTCGAAGAGCTGGGCATCCCACCGAGCAAACTGAGTCACACGTCCGTATCCATCTTCGGATATGACGGGAGCGCTCAAAGGCCTATCGGCAAAATCAGGTTCAAATTGCAAATCGGTGATCTTATTTCTGAAGTCACCGTGTATGCGATAAAGACCCCTTCATGCTACAATATACTCCTTGGACGCCCCTGGATACATGAGAATGGTGTCGTCCCTTCAACTCTACATCAGTGCATCAAGTTCGTTGGCGACGATGGCTTGATACATCGAGTATTCGCAGACAAAAAGCCCTTCAAAGGCAAGGATGTCCATTTTGCAGATGCTCAGATGTATAAAGATGCAAAAGAAGAACAGGAGGAAAAAACAATTCACTTTGCCGACAGTCTCCAGAAAGATAAAGGCAATGCTCCTAAGCAATCATCGGAGGTAAACAAACCCTCCACCAAACTCGAAGTAAGCGGCCAAGCTCCCTTCGTCGTCTCCTTCAAATCTTCAAAGCCTTTGGTAATCACTACCAAAGCAAAGAAGACAAAACAAAAGGCTGGGGGCAAATTCACTATCTCCTTTGTGTCTATTATGCATGACACAGACTCGGAGTCAGAGCCAAAAGATGACATAGCATCAAGCCAAGCTGATACTTAGCAAGATCAGCCCGCTCTCACTTCATTGGAGACACCTGCAGACATAGAAGACCCTACGTCTGCTTCCTTTGTTATTCCGGCAACTTCGCCAGAAGAAAAAACAATCTTCTTCCACAGATCAGGAGCATCTCCACTGAACTCTTTGCTTGATCCTTTCCAAAATGAAGGTATGCCTCAGTTATCCCTGTATAGTCCAATGGCACAAGCTATCATGGAGAAAATGGGCTACGACGCTCAAAATCCGATTGGTTTGGGAGGTGGCCGTGGTATTCTTACACCATTGGAACCCACCCTGATCAAAAGTCAACTAGAAGATTGGAAAATCCACCTTCATAAAGGCAAGTCTTCATATGGATTGGAGTATGATCATACCGCTCCTATGAGACAGTTGACACCATGGCTGCAAAGTCGCTTTACCGACCAAGCCTCAACATCTCATGAAGACATCGATATCCCTGGATATCTCTTTGAGGAGTTACTCGTCAAAAATCCTGAAAGCTCCTCCAATTGGTATAATTTCTCTGATAATAAAGAGGAATTGCCAGATGACATAGACGAGCGGTTCTCTGTCCCAGAAGAATCATCGTCTTCAAAAGAAGTACCCTACTTCAACCCAATTCCAGCAAGTGATTGGGACCATCTCATTGCAAGCCTTGAGAATGATACTGATCAAGAAGATTCATGGACAGAAACAGAGCCCCAGCCTGAAAATGCCTCTGGCACTCCAGAAGGTCTTGTTGAGTTGGAAGCCTCCGAAAATATTGTGGAGGAACCACCTTCAAACCTTCCAACAGAAGACCCTGTTCAAAAGATAGACTTGGGAACACCTGATAACCCACGTCCTGTATTCATAAGCAAGAATATAAAGGATGATGAGTTACCCGAGTATATCTCTTTTCTTCATGAGTTCGTTGATTGCTTTGCATGGTCTTATGCTGAAATGCCTGGCTTGGATCCCGAAGTAGCAGTCCACAAGCTCAACTTGCAAAAAGAAATCAAGCCTATCAAACAAGGCCAAAGAAGATTCCGTCCCGACGTGATGGACAAAATTGAACAAGAAGTTCAGAAACTCAAAAACGTTGGCTTCATCCACGAGGAACAGCATCCTGAATGGTTGGCCAACATCATCCCCGTGACAAAGAAAAATGGGCAGATAAGGGAATTCCCGCTTCCCATACCAGAGGTGATGATTGACAACACCTCTGGGTTCGAGCAAATGACATTCATGGATGGATTCTCTGGCTACAATCAGATAAAGATGCATCCTGAAGATGAAAGGCATACATCATTTCGGACACCATTCGGCGTGTATTGCTAAACTGTTATGCCGTTTGGTCTGAAAAATGCAGGTGCAACATATCAGAGGGCTATGATGAAAATATTCCAAGATATGCAGCACAAGACGGTCGAATGCTATGTTGACGACCTTGTTATAAAAAGCAGAAGAAAAGAAGACCATCTCAATGATCTTCGAGAAGTCTTCCTCCGACTTCGCAAACACAAATTGCGGATGAATCCACTAAAGTGCTTCTACGGTGTCTCATCGGGTAAGTTTCTCGGATTCATAGTACGGAAAGCTGGAATAGAACTTGACCCCACCAAAGTCAAGGCTATCTTGGAAATGCCATCTCCGAGAACCCTAAGAGAATTAAAAGGGCTTCAAGGAAGGCTGGCCTACATTCGACGGTTCATCTCCAATCTATCAGGGAAATGCCGTCCATTTTCTCACTTAATGAAGAAAGGCGTGGATTTTGTCTGGGATGCTGAATGTGAAAATGCATTTCAAGACATCAAAGCATACCTCACCAAACCTCCAGTGCTGGCTGCCCCCACAACTGGAAAACCATTTATCTTGTACACAAGAGCTCTCGACCACTCTTTGGGTGCTCTACTCGCACAAGAAAACGACGATGAAAAAGAAGCTGCTCTATATTACCTTAGCCGCATGATGGTAGGTGTAGAGCATTGCTGCTCCCCAGTCGAAAAAGAATGCCTTGCAGTAATGTTCGCTGTACAAAAGCTGCGTCACTATTTGCTGTCAAACACAGTCTACCTGGTTTCGAGGATCAACCTCCTAAAGGTCCTTGTCACAAAAGCAGGTTCTCTCAATGCCCGACTGGCAAAATGGTCCATTCTTCTATCACAGTTTGATATTAGGTATATACCACAAAAAGCAATCAAAGGCCAAGCTCTAGCAGACTTCCTCGCAGAGCATCCATTGTCTAAAGATTCCCCACTCAGGGATGATCTCCTAGATGAATTTGTCTACAACGTAGAAACTTCCTTATCAAATGCTTCCTGGGACATGTACTTTGACGGTGCAACCAGGAAAAATGAAAAGGGAAAGCAAATATCGGGAATCGGCATTCTCTTTGTCAGTCCCGACAAATACATGATTCCACACGCCTTCTCGCTACTGGAACCATGTTCAAACAATGCAGCTGAGTACCAAGCCCTGATTGTAGGATTGGAACTCGCCCTCGAATCCGGCATCACCATGCTGAAAGCTTTTGGAGACTCTCAACTGGTCGTCTACCAGATGAATCAGAAATATGAAGTCAGGAAGCCTGATTTGCTACCTTACTACAATAAGGCGCAGTCGCTTCGATAAAAATTCAACATCTGTCACATCACCCACATCCTCAGAGGTGAAAACATCCGTGCAGATGCCCTGGCCGGATTCGCCGCATCCATGGCGATCCAAGAAGGGGAAAACATGCAAGTCACAGTGTGTCAAAAAAGGATTCTCCCTCCTCTCAACACACACCAAGCAGTTGCTGAATGCCACCAACTGGTTGGAAGTCGGATGTCCATCCTCAAACCTCCGATTAGCGACTGGAGAGATCCGTTCATTGATTACATCATGTTCGGAATCCTACCTGAAGATTCAAAAGAACGGGTAAGCATCCAAAGACGAGCCCCGAACTTTCATTTGGATATACCTTCAAAAGCACTTTACAGAAAATCCTTCAACGGAGTACTCCTACGCTGCGTGTCACAACAAGAGGCTGAGGAAACTCTCCAAAAAGTTCATGCTGGTCTTTGTGGAGCCCATCAGGCTGGCCCTAAGCTCTACAACCAGATAAAAAGGCTAGGTTACTATTGGCCTACCATGGTAGCTGATGCAATGCAATTTGCCAAGCGCTGCCAAAAATGCCAGATTCATGGAGATTATGTCCACATGCCTCCAGAATGGCTACATCCAACAGCAATCTCATGGCCTTTCCAAGCCTGGGGTATGGACATCATAGGTCCTATTTCTCCCCCATCAAGCAAAGGTCATCGCTTCATCTTCGCCGCTACGGATTATTTCTCCAAGTGGTCAGAAGCATTTGCGCTTAGCGAAATGAAGACTTCATCAGTCCTTCAGTTCTTGCGCACCAACATTATTTGTCGCTTCGGCATACCTAAAAGATTCGTCCATGATAACGGACCACAATTCCGGGATCACAAATTCTACAGGTTTTGCGACAAGTACAATATCCAAAGTTGTCCTTCGACTCCATATAATCCAGCAGCGAATGGACTAGCAGAAGCCTTCAACAAGACACTCTGCAAAATTCTAAAGAAATGGTCTCTAGTCACAAAAGAGACTAGGGCGACAAACTACCAGAAGCTTTGTGGGCCTATCGAACCACCGTTCGAGGACCAACCCATAGCACACCATTCTCTTTGGTCTATGGATGCGAAGCTGTTGTCCCTTTGGAAGTACAAATTCCTTCCTTAAGGGTATCTTTGCAAAATGACATGACGCAAGAAAGCAATGTCAAATTGAGACTCCAAGAGTTTTGATGAAAGACGACTTGAGGCTCTACAAAGCATTGAGTTGAACCAAGCATGCATGGCAGGATCTTTCGACAAAAAGGTCAGGCAACGCGCCTACAAAAAGGGTGACTTGTTTCTTGCAGTAGAAAGACCCATAGTCTTTGCCCACAAATCCAAAAGCAAATTCGAACCAAAATGGGAGGGACCCTTCGTCATCGACAAAGTCTTCTCCAACGGTGCATACGCTCTTCTAAACATGGAAGGAGACAGATGTATGCTACCCATCAACGGCAAGTTCTTGAAGCGGTACTACCCTTGAAGACTTCCTGAAACGGGTCAGAGCAATATCTACACGGCTAAAGCGTATTTCCAAGGTACTTGCTCGTCAAACCCACCCCTTTTGAAAATTTCATCTTTATGTTGAAGTTTCCAAAAAAACAATCTCTCAAAACAATGCTTACTTTCATCGTTTCATTGTTCAAAAGAAAAATCAAATTCAAAATCCAAGTTTAGGAGCCTCTTCCCAGACTTAACCAAAATTTTCGATCCTTGAACCCAAAATTCATGGTTTGAAACAAAAATCGGGACTTAGGAACTTTCACCCTAGACCGCCTCGGCTTTTACAACCAAAATGGTTTTTAAGTCAAAATTTATGACCCTCGTGTCTTTAAACAAAAAAAAAATGGTTTTTAGAAACCGTGGGGAAGCGACACTTAGTCGATACTCGCAAAACCCAAAAGCCGGAAGGATGCGAACCCCATTCGATACTTCCAAAACCCAAAAATCGCAAGAAAGCGAACCCCATTCGATACTTGCCAAATTTCAAAAATCGTGGAGAAGCAACATACCAGTTGATATCCACAACCCAAATTTCAAAAATCGTGGAGACGCAACATACCAGTTGCTATCCACAACCCAAATTTCAAATGGTTTGAGAAAACCTCAAATTTCAAAAAAATCACGGGGAACGACATCAAGTCAGTATCCGCAAAACCAAAAGTTTTGGGAATAGCAGGGAAGCGATGCTTAGTCGATACTTGTACCCCAATTCGCGAGGAAGCGACATTCCATTGATACTCGCAAAATCCAGCTGCGAGGAAGTGACATTCCATCAATACTCGCAAAACCGAATGAGCAAGGAAGCGACATTCCATTGATACTTGTAAGACCATTCAGCGGGGAGGCGACATTTAGTCGATACCTGCATTTTGAAAACAAAAATTCGGCTATAAACGCCAAAAATCGGCTATAAATGCCAAAATCTGGCTATAAATGCCAAAAGTCGGCTATAAATGCCAAAACAAAAAATTTTCGGCTATAAACGCCAAAATCGGCTTTCATGCCAACCGAACAAAAACTTGGTTTTCAAAAATCTGGCTCTTATGTCAAAACAAAACAAAACAAAATTCGGCTATAAACGCCAAAAGTCGGCTATAAATGTCAAAACAAAAAAATTTCGGCTATAAACGCCAAAAATCGGCTATAAACGCCAAAATCGGCTTTCATGCCATACAAAAACTTTGGCTCTCACGCCACAAACAAAACAAAATTCGGCTCCTATGCCATTCAAAAAAAAAATCGGCTTTCACGCCATCCAAAAAACTTTGGCTCTCATGCCGCAAACAAAAAGCTTTGGCTCTTATGCCACAAACAAAAAAAACCTTGGCTCTCATGCCACAAACAAAAAGCTTTGGCCTTATGCCACAAACAAAAAAAACCTTGGCTCCCATGCCACAAACAAAAATTTTGGCTCTCATGCCACAAACGAAATTTGGCTCCCATGCCACAAAATGAAATTCGGCTTCTATGCCATTCCAAAAAACTTTGGCTCTCATGCCACAAACAAATTTGGCTCCCATGCCACAGACAAAATTAGGCTTTCATGCCATCCAAAATTTCGGTTTTCAAACCATCAAAAAATCAGGCTTTTCGCCACAAAATTGGCTTTCATGCCCAAAACAACCATTTGACAAAAGATTTTCACAAAATGACAACCTTTTGATCAAATTTTTTAACAAACATTCCCATCAAACTTTTGCTCAAAATTGTTTTCATCAAAAAATGATTTAAGTGAAAGGAAGGGGATACAAAATATAGTACCAAAATTGTTTATACATGGAGGTACCAAAAAAGGAAGAAGAAAAGAGTTTGTTATAACTTAGGAGCTCAGTCCGACATGGTCTTCAACCAAAGGTTCAACTCCTCAAGTAGACCCTTGGCCTTCACTTCCAAAGTTTTTAGGCCACGCTTCTTCAAAATGTCCCCATAAAACGCGGCCGAATGCCGTGACCCATCTGCAGTACGAGGAAGTTCTTCCCAGAGGACCTGCCACTGCTCATGCTCCTGAGTCTTCCTCTGGACATTACCTTCAGCTTCCTCAACCTGGCGAATGAGAGTCCCCTCTTTGTCACGAACCTCCACAATGGCGGTCCATTTGGCAGCAGCTTCTTCCTCCAAAAGCTCAAGACGCTGCCTAGCCTTGACAACCTCCTTATCAAGGCGGTCCAAGTCTTGCTTCAGCCCCATGATGGATAACTCGGTAACGTTCTTCTCCCGAACGATCTGCCTCCGAGTCTTCGTGACATCCGTCAGCTCAGCTTTGACTTTGCTGGAAGGTTTTATAAACATCTCATCAAAGAAGTCACCATCTGGGAAACTCTTGGTCTCAGTCCATTTGTTCCCCAAGGTGATGATCTCCTCAACAAAATCCTTAGTGCTTGCGATGTCCAGACCGACTTCTTTGCTATCAGCGAGGATGTCCTGCACATGCTTGATCATGCCAAAACCAGCTTCCAAATGACCTGAAGAAAGAGTCTCAACCCATCAGCTCAAGACAGTCTTCAACACCTTCCTTGCATACTGAAGGTGCGGGGCAGATGAGAATTCGTCATGCTCTGGTGCCCGACTGCCCACGTCATGCTCCATTGGAAGAGTAATCAATAAACTCTTTCCAACAGAAGAAGCTGACTCATTGAAAGTGGAAGAAGCCCCTACTTCTGCATCAGCCGCAGGTATCCCCTGTTCTGGCTTTGAGGAAGACGGAGGAATCTCTCCTGCTGCTTCACAATCTGTCAAAGAAAAAAAAGAAAAGACAAAAAGGTATGAATATAATATTGTCCTTGTCAAAAATATATCAAGATTATTATTGCAAATATACCTGCTTTGAAGACCGGCGGAGTACTCTCTGCCTCTTTGAGCTCATCCGAAGCATCGTCAAAAGTTGCGTCCATAGATGGCTCGAAATCGTCGGAATCCTCTGACAAGTCAACTACATGTTAGTAAATGACAGCAAAAGAAGAAAAAAAAAAAAAGCAAAAGCCAAAGCAATCATACCATGTGAAGGATCTGGAACCACTCCAGAGTCCCTGGGCTCTTCCTCAGATGCCACGATTGGATCTATCATCGCCTCATCGGCAGGAACCTCAGGCGTCACCAGGTCATCATCCTCTGCTAAATAAAGAAGCAGCGGATCAAAACAAAATCTTTCACAAAAAAAAAAAAAAAAAAAGAAGAAACAAAGGAAAGAAAGGGGATCATACCAGCTGTTTCCTCTTCTCTGCTTCTCTTCTCCGGAGGCTCGTCAGCATCCTCAGACACCTCCTCAGTAATGGTGAGAGGAACTTCAAGATCAGAAGGACTATCATGCCGTCTCATGTTACGGCGTTGTCCTCTCCTCCTTTTGCCTCGGCGGGTCAACCTGCTCGACGATCTTGCCCCACTATCAACATCAGGCCTCTCACAAGAGTCCTCACTGGATGGTCTACTTTTCTCAGTAGACTCCATGGAAGCCTTCGTATGCTCTGTCTGTATCATAGCATCGATCTCGGCCTCCTCCTCCTCCAGCTGTCTCAAGACCTCACCAGGAATCCCCTGTGCAGCTCCTAATCTGATGATGTCCTGCCCGTTAAGAAAGCCTATCTTGTGCTTCTCTCTAGAAAGGAAGGCCAAAACTTCCTCCCGACGGACACCATCCTGCAAAAGATGGAAGAGAAAAGATCAATCAACATCAAAATGACAGAATTCTACTACAAAAATTCTAGCAAAATTTTGACATGGTTCCGGGGCAATTCCAACGAAAAGGAAAATACTCCGAAAAAGACAGGAAACCTGAAGATGAGCTCAACATCGCTGCGAACTCATAATCAGTGGAGAATTCTCAAATAAGGCTCGAACTCAACATTGCTGCGAGAACAAGCCAATCTCATCAAACTTCCGCAAAATCTGGAAAAGAGCTCAACATTGCTACGAGCTTCAGAATCCAAAAATTGCAAACTTCCTCAAAATCCAGCAAGACCGAGAAAGAGCTCAACATCGCTGCAAGCTCAAAATCCCGATACTTGCAAAAGATTCTCAGGTATGCATCATCATACTTCCAAATCCATTTACAAAAAATCATGCATCAAAGAATATCATCATGCATTAGATGCAAGGAAAACCTTGACCAAAGTTTGACCAATTCCAACCCAATTTGGTCAAAACCAATCAAACTTTGTCCAAGTCAAAAATCATGTTGGCTTGACCTAGAGACTCTAGCCTTCTATCATGATGCATAAAAAAAAAAGAGAAAGAAAATGCATACATATTGAAATTGCATAGCTTCATTATCATAGTGAGCAAACAAGGAAAAAAAAAAGAAAGGGAGAGAAAAAAATCTCAGTAAAAAAAAAAAAAAATTCTGGCCCACAGGCCGTGGCCCACTGCCACGTGGCATTATGGTCAGGTCCGTACGGACCTGTCCGTACAGCCAGGAGAAAAAAACAAAAAAAAAATACAAAAAAAAATAATATGAAAATAAAAATGCTGAAAAAAAAACGTTGAAAAAAAAATAGAAATCAGCGTAAAAAAAAAACAGAAAAAAAAAACGCTGACAAAAAAAAAAAAAAAAAGGGGAAAATCAGCGAAGAAAAAAAAAAGCACGAAAAAAAAAAGAAGGAAAACGTGCATGAGAAAAAAAAAAGAAAAAGAAGAAAAAAAAAAGAGAAGGAAGGAAGAAAGAAAAAGAAGAAGCACGGAAAAAAAAAAGGAAGGAAAACGTGCATGAAGAAAAAAAAAAGAGAAAAAGAAGAAAAAAAATGAAGAAGCTATTTTCTACAATGGATATTCTTGTGGAGGAAGAAAACTTACTTGAAGCCATTGATGGAGAAGAAGAAGAAAAGCTTGGAGATCCTTGAAGAAGAAAAAGCACTTCTAATCTTGGAGAGCACTCTTGAAGATTTCTTGCAAAAAGAAAGCAATGGAGCAAAAGCACCAACCCTCTTGCTTTTATAGAAGAGAGCAAGCCAAAAGAGGAAACAAGGAGAAATAAAGGAGGTAAGTGCTAAAATTTAGCTACTTTCCCAAAAAGAAAGATATTTTGAGAGAATCTTTCCACAAAAAGAAAACTTGAGAAATTCTCTCCAAGTAAAGATATTTTTAGATATTCTCTACACAAAAGAGATATTTTTAGATATTCTTTACAAATATGACATCATGTGAGATCTAGGTGTCACGACCCGGGCCCGAGATCTGATTACTTCGGACGGACCCCCGAGTCGCGGAACCATACTTACTCCCGTAAATCCTGAATTAACCGAAGTTAAGACAAGACTCACAAGGGATATCAAATCACAATACCTGTCAATGTACAATGTGCGGAAAACATGTATATATACATTGACTACAATTAACTTTACACAAAAGTAAAGTTCCCTTATACAAATTTACAGCCCACTAAAACCAACACTGCACACTTAAAATACAATGCAGTTGGTATTTAATCACAATCCAAAATTCTCTATTACAAAAATATTCATTTACAATCGCCCTCCGACTACGCCCACTCCGCTAAACCTCCTGGAGGTAACGGACGGGCCTCCTCCGCAGGCGGCGCGGCCTCGGCAGGACCGGCACGGGCATCTGGGCCTGTGATATCATCAATAACACGTGAACACGAAGGTTCAACAAGATACATGCATTTTCATGATTCTTCATGTTATTTAACAACTCTTTAACAATTCTATACAAGAATTCAATAAGGTAAGAACTTAAACAGTTCTACAATAAAAGAACTTAACAGTACTATATAACCTACTTCAATTCCATAACAAATATCTATGTCAATCATATCCTTTCATTTCGTTCATTTCGTTCATTTCGTTTATTTCGTGTCTTCCAACGGAAGCAGTGTAAGCACAAGGCGGAAGGGCAAACCATTCATGGCCTAGGCTTCATGATTATTCAATTTTCATTTAGTCACATTAATTAAGCACAAGGCGGAAGGGCAAACCATTCATGGCCGAGGCTTCAAGATTGTTTCACTTTTCATTACATGACTTTTCACAAATGATGGAAATTTTCCAGTGTCTTGATCAGAGAGCACTGGCATTCCACGAGGCTCCGGAACGCCCCTCACATCTACTGCAGCAGGAATTATTCATTCATTCAAGTTACTGTCACCTTTAGTGACTATTCATTTCATTTCATTTCATTAATTCAATTCATGTATTCTGTCATTTCGTGCATTATGTCAATGACGTTCACTATGTCAATGAAGTTCACCTCTGTGTCACTTCATGGATTCTATTCATCTCTTATCAATTATATTCATACTTCTAAGCCAGACAAACGAGTGAAGCGTTAGTTATCCAATGTACATGTTATTTTTGATGAATATCACTTTATGTATTTGATTTGTACATTGAGACGACCTTCGCTAACACCTATGTAGGCTTAGACATCAGCATGGAATAGCCTGTACAAATTAGGCTTCATTTCCACAATCTTTTCTGAGTTCATCTCAGCTGTCGGTTGGCCTGTCGGCTGACCGACCATACAACGTCGGTTGACCTATCGGTTAACCGACACTTTGTCGGTTCAAGTTCCAGAAGCTGGATTCTTCAGTCCACTTCCTGATACATATTCGTCGGTCAGGCTTCGGTCATGTGTCGGCTGACCGAAGATACCATGTCGGTTGACCGACCTATTGTCGGTTCGAATTCCAGAGAGCTGGAATTCACTGAGACAGATTTCAGATCTGTCGGTTAGTCCGTCGGTTGACCTGTCGGTCGACCGACACTACCATGTAGGCTGACCGACACAATGTCGGTCAGAATTCCAGAGAGCTGAAACTCTCCGAGACAACTCCCAGAGCTGTCGGTTAGCTTGTCGGTCAGGTGTCGGCTAACCGACACATGCTCAGAAGTTCAGTTCTGAACTTCGGATTTTCTGAAGCAAAACTTCCCGAAATTGAGTCAAATAGACTCCAACATCTCTAAAACACTATAAATCATAAGAATGCATAAGTACTTGCCTTTTGTGAAGGTTGAATGGAGAATAAACATTCCTTAGCTTGTAGTTCCAAGAGAAAACCTTGATTCCAAGCTTGACACTTTCACAATTTGAAAACAAAGTTGGGGAAGATGAAGTGAAGGATGAAAACTCCTTGAAACCACTTACAAATCCCTTGTTTGCCTCTTGATTGAGTAAGATTGGAAGGAAAGAAGAGAAAAAGCAAGAAGAAAGGTGCCTAGGGTTTGAAATGCTTTAAAAAAAAATGAGATAATGATCTCATTAGGGTTCTCTTAGCTTATATAAGCTAATAAATTGCATTCAAGCCCATGAATCTCACTAAATTACAATTTAAGTCAAATGAAGGGTCATTTGACCAGATTCTCGTCAAATGACTTCGAACCTATTATGAAAGTTGACGTACTCGTCGAGATACACGCGTTGGTATCAAGAGTTTCCGTATTCGACGAAATACGCGAAATTTCGTATTTACATAAAAGTCCTTCATTTCTACGTTTGAGTCTAAAACTCCATTTAAACCATGCAAATCCATTCTTTACCATTCCATTAAGCCCAATTCATTCATTTGAGGCTTATTCCATATTATTTGGTCATTGACCATCATTAGCTCAATTAACCGCAGTTAATTAGCCTTAAGCATAACCAATCCACTTAATCTTTTCATTATCCGTTCATTCTATTCATTTGGGACTAACTCATCGAGCTTAGTCATTAATTACCATTAAACTAGTTAAACATGGTTAACTAGCACTAATTTCAATTCACTAGAGTTAATCTTGATTAACTCGGGACGAGACCTGACACTAGGCCATCTCCAAAGCCTAAGGTCCCATGGGTTAGCCCATATGAGCCAGGTTTGACCACCTAGGCACTAAAAGTGGCTTTTAGTCAAAATATTCCTCTTACCAAGAGCAAAAAAAAAAAGAAGAAAAGAGCAAAAAAAAAGAAAAGAAAAAAAGTCCCATGCCTCTTTTGAGTTGATGGGACCATTCAAAAAAGAGAGAAAAGAAAGTCTCATGAGTTTCCAAAAACCCAAACCATCCAACCTCATGAACCAAATTGAGCCAAAATTTTGAAATTGACATTTCACAAAACCAAATTCCGGTCCCCTAGCTCGCCACATACAGCTTGTTAGGTCACAAGACCAAAACCAAAATCAAAATCCAAAACCAACAAATCAAATCAGACCCCCCAACCTGCCACATTCAGCTTGTTGGGTCACAAGGTCAAAATCAAAATCAAATCCTGACCCCCTAACTTTCCACATACAGCTTGTCAGGTCACAAGGTCAAAAACCAAAATCCAAAACCCAAAATCCAAATACACCATGTCATTTTCAAAACTTTGCCTTGAGATGGTGTGTGATCCCTCTCACTACCATAAAATTCCTCCGGAAACTCAAAAGGCTATTCAAAAAAAAAAAAAAAAAAAAAGAAGCTCAAGACTCTTGGTCAAGTTGGAATCTCTCCTCCAAATTTCTCTTCGAGGCACATCGACTCCAAAAAGCTACTCGTCGCTGTACCTCGAGGGGGCATTTGTTGACACCAAAAAAGTCACTATGTCTCCTCAACATCAAGAAGCCTCGTGAAGCTGCATCTTGCTATAAAACAGGCAAGGCTACTTCAAGCATCAGATCTTTTCAGAATCAGACAGAAACTGAGAGATCCTTCAAGACAGCTAAAAGAGGGGTACACCTGAGGTTTCGGGCCATTCCGACAGCGTTTGACCTAACTTCACTGCTCCGACAGCTAAACAAGCGCTCCCGGCGGCGACAACATCAAAGACGCCAAAACTTTGATCAAAGCCTACGGATGACTCCAGAATGTCTCCAAAGGGCTTCATGCCAAATTTCAAATCAAACCGACAACGTTTGACCCTCCATCAATGCTCGAGCAGTAAAATCAAGCCTCATGGCGGCGGGAACCACCAAAGCCACCACTCATCAAACAAAATACATGAGTGGCTTCAACATGCTTCCAAAAGGCTGCACGTCGAATTTCAGATCATTCCGACAAAGTTTGACCAGGTTTCGATGCTCCGAGAGAAATTCAAGCCTACCGGCGGCGGAGCAACCCGGGACATGACATCCAAAACGGAGCCCTAGAACGTCTCAAAATAACTCCAATAGGCTCCTCGTCAAATTTCAGGTCAATCGGACATCGTTTGACCACATATCAAAATTCCTCATTCACCAATGGACTTCAAGTCTTAGAGGCTGTTGCCATATACATGGGTGATTTGTATGAGAATGGTTGTTGCTGCACATGGAATGTTGTCATGTAAAAAGGTGTAAAGACATGTTGGGATGTTAGTGTTGGAATGTAATGATGTTATAATGATGTTGGGATGTTGGAATGCTACATTTTTAATTGAAAGTTGCACTGAAGAAAGGTTTCCTAAATTAAAGCAGTTGAATGTTGAAATGGTGGGTGGTGGAATGACAATTTTCTTTTCCTTGGATGTTGGATGGTGGAAAGACATTACGTATTGGATGTTCGACATGAAAAATGGGCATAGAAGCTATAAAAAATGGTAACAATATCATTACCTGAAAATTAAAAAAAAATACCTCAAATTTATCTCAATATTACGCAGCTCGTATCTCTATGGTGAGAAAAACTTGGTAAAACTACCATCAGGACCCATCCAAACAATGTGAGAAAAACTCACTTAACACCTAACTTTGAGTTCCCTGGAAAATGGCTCAGTGCTTGCATCCACGATATCGTTACAATCCTTTAGACTTTTTTGTTCACTAAATTCATGTGTCTCTATGGTGCACTAAATTCATGATAAACGAGCTCTACATAATAAACGAGCTCACATCTCTCACCAAACATAAAAAAACATGACTAGGAAACAAAAGAAAAGGGGATAAATCAGCGTAGTAAGGTAAAATAATAGGCCTAACATTATATGAACTTGAGTTCCTACTCATACGAACCCGAATTTTGTGCCCGACATTGTTTTTTTATAACGATATCGTTACCATCATTTATAGTTTCTTCATCCCTTTTTTTTCCAACAAGAAAATAATGGTGACTTTATATTGAGATTATAAACAATTATAAAGACTCACGATTTCACTCAAAATCTATTTTTTAAAAATTTTCTGATAACGATATCGTTACAATTATTTATTGGTTCTTCACCCATTTTTTGTCTCCAATAACAAAATGACAATGACTTTATAATGTGGTATATAAACAATGAAAAAGGCTAACAGATTTGGCTCAGAAATGAATTTTCCTAATAGGTGAAGTGAAGGTTCGAACCCTCAAACATGAGTGTTCGAGCCTTCGAATTTTCTGGAATTTGGCCCAGGAAGGTAGTGAAGTGAAGGTTCGAACCCTCAAAACGAGGGTTCGAACCTTCATACTCTTTGGAATTTGGCCCAGGACCTCAAGGAAGTAAAGGTTCGAACCCTCATCTTGAGGGTTCGAACCTTCACTTCACCTATTAGGAAAATGCCTTTCTGAGCCAAATCCGTGAGCCTTTCTCATTGTTTATGCACCCCATTATAAAGTTAATGTCATTTTGTTATTGGAGAAAAAAAATGGGCGAAGAACCAATAAATAATTGTAAGGATATCGTTATCAGAAAATTTTTGAAAATTAGATTTTCCCCAAAATCGTGAGTCTTTTTTATTGTTTATGCACCTCAAAGCGATGGTTTAAACCTTTGGGCGCTCTGGAAAAAGGCTAGGCTATTTCTATAAAGTTTTTTATAACGATATCGTTGCAATTATTTATTGGTTCTTCGCCTATTTTTTGTCTCCAATAACAAAATGACAATGACTTTATACTGGGGTGCATAAACAATGAGAAAGGCTTACGGATTTGTCTCAAAAATGCATTTTGCTAATAATAGGCATAGTTACAGAAATAGAAAAAATGCACTTTTCTGGGCCTAAACAATGTTTTTTGCCAAAAGAGGCCATGCGTCAGCGGCAAATGCCGCTGAGTTGTGTTCATTGGCCCGTTTCAACCCAAAATACCATATAATTTTACCAAAAATGGACACTTCGAAAAGTTTCCCCAAAACTGTTAATTTACCTTATTCGACCTTACGTCGGTCTCACCTTTCCATGAAATCAAATCATTTATGCACTGCATCACCACCATTAGATCTGATTTAGATCTGTGCTCCCTCACACTTGGCCCGAGCTGAAATGAAAACATTTATTGTTATGGTGAATCCCTAAGGTTTGAACCCTCGTTGCCATGGTTCTAATCATCCTTCTTGTACATTTCTGGGCCAAAAAACAGAGGACGAAGGTTCGAACCCTTGTTTCCAGGGTTCGAACCTTCCATCTTATGCATTTCTGGGCCAAAAACCAGAGAAGACGAAGGTTCGAACCCTCGTTGCCATGGTTCGAACCTTCCATTTTGTGCATTTTTGGGCCAAAAACCAGAGAAGACGAAGGTTCGAACTCCATGGCCAATCAAAAACCCTATTTGGGCCTAATTGTTTTCTAGAATGTATACGAATTAACCTTAACAAAGCAGCAATAACCAACTCCATGGCCAATCAATTCCATTGGACGTTCTATTTATACAACATTCATTTTCATAAAAATTCCTATAGATAAAATTAAGTGATGCTGGTTACACTCATATTTTGAGTGTCTGAATGTAATTTTGGATTGGAAAGAAGTCTGTAAACAGTTAGTTACATTGTAGAGAAGCTGTAAATATTTTGGATTGGAAAGAAATGAATGGAATGCAATGTAATGATATAGCGACTCTTTAGTGATTTAAATCATTGAAAATAGTTAGTGATTTAAATTTTTAAAAACTAGATTTTGAGTGAAATCGTGAGTCTTTCTTATTGTTTATGCATCTCAGTATAAAGTTAATATTATTTTCTTGCAGGACACAAAAAATGGATGAAGAAACTAAAACATGGTAACAATATCGTTATCAAAAAACAATATCGGGCACAAAGTTCAAGTTCGTATGAGTAGGAATTTAAGTTCTTAAAGATTTTCCCCCCTAAAAACCATCTATAGATCATCCCATCTGCAATTATAAATTTTTTTTTTATGTTTGTTGCTATTCTTAACCTTACTTATGGGATCCATGAATTGATTGGGTTCATCGTTAATGATGCACTGCTAAAATGTTCTTATGTTTGTTGCATCCATCATGTCTTTGTAATTTTGTACTGTAATGCTCCACCTTTTTGTTCATCTGAAAGCCTAAAATTATGCATGGGGTACTTGATTGATTGGTGCTAACAAAAGAAGATGACAAGTACCATTGACCCTTTGCCTTTCTTTTTCACATTAAACACAATTTACTATTATTTCATTTTCAATTCCTATATATCATATTTGACCTCCTTTTTTTTTTGTGATTGGAGTCGAGAGACTGAGAGCTTCAGGGATGAAGGCATGGGTCTAGTTCCTTCAAAGAGGAAAGGAATCTGTCAGAATAACACCGAAGCTGGAGTTAGTTACAATGTTGGTGATTCCAAAGTTGTCATTGCAAATACCAAAATTCATCTGGAACAAAGCAAAAAACGCGAACATATTGTTAGATGTTAACAGAATAATGTCCCTTTAATCTGATTTGAGAAACATTATTTAAATTGTATAATGTGTGGTGATTATTTATCAGAACTGAACAATGGGACTATTTTGATTTCATCATGGTCTAAATGTTATCTAGGCAAAGAGAGCCGGTTCAAAACCGTGCACTTTTGCAACTCGGTTAAGAAAATCTGCAGAAACCTTGGTGAGTACCCCTGTTTAGGAAACTTTTTAGCCCACTTCCCGAGGGTTTTTTTTTTTTTTTTTTTGCTGAGATTTGGGGATTTCCAAGACCATATCATGAACTTAAAATCTGCTATTTTTCACTTAATTACGATCATGGTTGCCTGCATTTCAAACCGCGTACTTCTGCAACTCAGTTAAAAAAATCTGCAGAAACCTTGCTAAGTACCCCTGTTTAGAAACTTTTTAGCCCACTTCCCGAGGGTTTTTTTTACTAAGATTTGGGTATTTCCAAGACCATATCATGAACTTAAAATCTGCTATTTTTCACTTAATTACGATCACGGTTGCCTGCGTTTCAAACCGCGCACTTTTGCAACTCGGTTAAGAAAATCTGCAGAAACCTTGCTGAGTACCCCTGTTTAGGAAACTTTTTAGCCCACTTCCCGAGGGATTTTTTGGCCGAGATTTGGGGATTTCCAAGTCCATACTACAAACTTAAAATCTATTATTTTTCAGTTAATTATGATCACGTTTGCGATGTTTTCAACTTGGGCACTTTTTGCAACCCGGTTAACACAAACATGCAGAAACATCGCTTCCCCAAACAGTCTATGGCACCCTTTGTAGTTTGTACTAACCCCACTGATAGATAAAATTTCTATTGGCCAGACAACAAAATTGCCCTTGGCCAGACAATAAAAAAATCAACATGGCCTTATCAATTGAGAATTCACAATGTTGTTCATGCTACAAAGAGCAAATATACATCCTCCAAAGAGAAACTTGAATCAAACAGCAACTAAATTGCAACTATGTCTTCCAAACACCCACTTAAATACAAAGCAACAACAAAGAGTCCCCAAATTCTACATATTAGGATAGTAACCTCAGCAATCATACAGCTTAATTTAGGCTAGGCAACATATCCAACGAAATCCAACAAATACAAATGTATCTAAAGTGACAACAATGTGAATGGGGTAGCACTCCAAGTGATCCTAGTGAATCTTAAAAGATAACACCCTACAAAGACTCCAAGTGATCTTCTTCGCATATTTCATTCTGAAAGATCTTCTTAAAGGTTCAACTCAAGATCTTTGGCCGAGTCCTGCACATGCATAAAGTATATGAGGCCATATGCAATAAAGTTAAGCACAACACTTCATAAATTGGGGGCAAATGATCTTACAGTTAAATTCATAGTCTCTTGTGTGATGGTCTGGTCTAATCCCACAGGATGTGTTATAATATCTCCATGATCGACCACCGTCGTACCCTGCACATGCATAATTTGATTTCAATTAGATTGTGAATAATTGAATTCTGTGTTTATATGATTTTAAAAATAAAACTCTTAAACTAACCTTCTTCGTCATCTTTTTGTTTGTTTTCCGACACTTCTTATTAATTGTCTCAATCTTATGTAACATCATGAGTTAATGTCACACAGCGAGACAAATACAATTAGATGCATCACTTAGCCAACCACACAGCATAGCCACATTAGCAAGAAGGATAAGAAATCCTAAAGATCAAATATTACAAGAGTTTCATTCTTGATTTCTTAGTGTAGTGCCGCAAGAGGCTAAGTTAGTTTTCAACAGAGAGGAAACAGGCCGAATAGATTAGTCCTACTTTAAGAGTTATATCCACTTTTGGTCTCTACCTTAATTTACTAACTATATTCGTCTCTACTCAAGCCATATCCACTTTTAGTCCTTTGATTTGATTCAGCCCATCTGTAGAATATCCCTTTATAATATAAGTCAATATTAGTCCTTTGATTTGATTCAGCCCATCTGTAGAATATCTTTTTATAATATAAGTCAATATTAGTCCTTTGATTTGATTCAGCCCACTTTTAGTTTACGGAAACTTTTTTCGTAAAAATCCCTCTATAATATAAGTCAATATATTTCTTTACATGCTTTTGATCTAGTGCATTTGGACATTTAAGAGCCTGCAGGTCCTGCACCATCACTTTTCTATGGGGGTAATGAACACTGTGCTTTTCATTAATGACCATACTGGATACACTTGGATATATGTAATGAAATCAAGTTCTGAGTTTGAAGGAAATCTACAAAAAATTTACCAACGTGATTTGCGCTCTTATCTTCCAAAATAATAAAATCTCTTACATCCGACTCAAGAGGGGAGTACTCTATGATGCACGGATACTTCAAAATGGGCAACGTATCGTGTCGTATCATATCCGATACTTCATTTTTTACGTGTAAAATCCGTGTCCTTGCCATGTCCATGGCGTGTCTCTGCCGTGTCTATGCTGTACCTGGGCATCATAGGGAGTACTTGTCTTCCGATTTTCAACATACATCGTCTTATAGTACACTCCTGATGATCCTAAAGTCCCCAACAGAATGGCATGCATGAACATCAGCATCATCATAAAATGGAAACAGCCAAATCCAAGTCATTGTCTCATGATGTTCTCTCAAAGTTTTATGCAAGAAAGTGTCGTTACCTCACTTACCTTGCCAATCTAATGTCATACATGTTCTTAACAAAGGTCCTCCTTTCAGCAATTGCTTGGAATGTTCCCTAATTATTCAAGGTTTGTTTACAAGTTAGCGTTTGTTCTGTACTTCTGCCTAAGCATCAGCTCTCAAAATTAACATCAAAATCTGCCACGTGTTTATTTTTAGGTTATGGTGTTCGTTATACATTTCCGAAAGTTTTGCATTCTTCAAATATATCCCTTCATTTAAATTGTCTGAGTCACGAGCAAAATACATAACCAACTCTCCTCCAATTGATCCCTCTCTAGGCCTTTATGAACAAGAACAAGATGACCCCTCTACAGATCTTCCAGACACAGTGCTTAGCAAAAATGTGCCTCGTTCTGTTGATCTCCTTTTGGACGCCAACTCTCCTACTGAACCAGATTTCCGATCGGACACCAGCAATGCAATCCAGCAAACACTCCTCTATCAAAACCAATTTCACTGGTATGATATACAGCATACAAAAACAAATACAAACTAATATACATCATAAATCTAATAACTTAGGACAACACAAACAAATTCCTTGCTCACCAACACCTCACAGTGTAGTTACTAGTCTGATTCAATTACTTCATGTATAGATAGTGAATCTCATATTGATACAAAAGTGACTGAATCAATTCACCATTGGCATCAAAGCAGTCAAAACGAATTAAGAAATTTTGGCACATTAATTCAACATAATGTGCTTGTTGCCCTGCAGCTTCCAAACTTTAAATTCACCGACTTTTTCCCCAATATATCATATCTCACACAACCTTATTCTTTTATCAGTGAAAAATGTCCAAGAATTTGCATCACACAACTTGAACTACAAATGTTTCAGCATGAGAAGACATGAACATATGAAATCTAGGAGTCCAAAGTTCTTAAACAAGCAAAAAACAAATCAAATCCAGAAGAATTTAACAAACGAAAAGCAGGACTTTGCAGCACAACACCACAAATCATATAAACTGATGACAAGCTAAACCCAGTAACCTAGATTCACCAGACACACTGCACATTTCAAATGTCAAAACAAAATGAACAGCTACATGATAACAAGAAGAAAATCACAGTATCCAAACATAACCATCTATTCCATACCAAATACATTTTGGCTAGGAAATCTACCAACTCAAGAGACCCAAACCCAAGAAGAAATTAAACCAAGTAGTTATATAAAGCAATCATACAAAGACAATTTCTTCAAAATGAAGGTCACCGTCTCCATCAACATCCGTCAGTAAAGCAACAATTAGAAAAACACCTCAAACCAAAACCCTAAAACCCAAGTCCAGCAACCCAAAACCCTCAGCAAAAACAAAAACCAAGATCCCAAAACCCCCATTTGACACAGATCAGACCACCAAACCGGATCATTCAAAACCCCAAACAGAAACAACATCGAAGAAAAAAAACCATCAACCATTAATACAAATCTCAATTGCAATTCATCACAGAGACAGAAATTCAAGAACACAATCATATGCAAAGCAAAATATGTAGAGAGAATCACCAAGAATCGCACCAGCAGAAAAGCCCCAATTGAGGAAAATGTGAAACCCCCAGAGGAGAAGTTGCAAAGGGTGGAGAGGGATTGAAGAACGGTTTCTTAATATGGGAAAAGTAAAACAACATAACAAGAGAGAGAGAGAGAGAGAGAGAGAGAGAGAGAGAAAGACAAGAGATTTCTATTTATGTTTCTGTTCCTTTTTGTTTGTTTGTTTGAAATGAAATGACATGAAATGAAATCATCTATCTATGTATCTATCTGTCTGTAATTTATTCATACCTTGTAATGAAAATATTCAATGAGGTAGTGGGGTTTGAAAACAGCTATGAAATTGCAGCAAATGGAACCTTTAACTCTGTCCATTCTCTCACTCTCCTTTTCCCCTTTTTTTTTATTGCAGGAATGTCTTGTACTGTGAAGAACACAGTTGCCTACACGAACCACCAGGAAAAAAAAAATAATTATACTCTCTCTCTAAAGGAGGGAGCGGGGTATAAAAGGCTGGAGAGGAGAAATTTGGGGAAGAAAAGGAGAAGGATATCGATTGAGGTGTCTAGGATATAATTCCATGACGATGTCGCTCGAAACAAGAAGGGGTAAAATCGTCCAAATCGACTGTACGAACACCAATACGAGGGTTTATGTGTATTTATGATTAAATACGTATAATACATGTTTTGGGACACTTTTTTGGTAAAATTCCCTTTTTAAAAAGGCCCCCGTATTTTCAAACAATCTCATAAAGGCCTTCTAGATTTTACTAATGTGACGGTAGAGTACAGAAAAATGTTAGTTTCTATTGGAAATGACAAAAATATCCTTTCCAGGGAGTAAAACAACTTCTCTCCTGCAATAACCTCCTCTAACAACCTCTCTCCTCTCTGTATCCCTCTCACTCCCTCTCTCTTCCCTTCTATTGTATTCTTCTCTCCTTCGATGCATCTAAGTGATAAGGACTCAGCCATACATTCATTTGTGTAGTTCATAGATCCGGTAGCATAAGAATCCGGCCAATTCATTAGGTTGCATTCCAACTCACAAAATTGACTACAGGACCCAATCTCCTAATGATAGATTCAAACATGAAAAGAAAATGTTTGGAAAGATCCTAAAATATATAGATTGTCTTCAGTCTCAAACGATTCTTGTCCAGCTCAATAGATCTCAAAAGATCCTCATCAGATGAGTGTCCACCTATGAGGATTTTGACCAAGGCATCAGATAAGTGTCCACCTCAGAGGGTTCTTGTCCAGCACATACATCTGGTTGCTGGTGCATTTTTTTTATCCATGTCATTATCGCAAAAGAATAAGAAATGGAAAAGGAGGGGTTATATCATATAAGCATTGTAGTGAGAATCGGTACTGTGGGCCATCAGTCTCGATCCCATGTGTCTTCAAGTGGGGCCCGCCTCTTGTCGAGTTAGACATTGAATATCCTGTGATTTGAGGCTGATATCTTCTTATAGATCGAAATGATGGGATTCAAATAATGGGGTTTTCATCACTTTGGTAAAAATTGGATTAAAATAATTTACAACATTACAGTAGTAGGATTGAAAAAACCAGATCTATGGACCAATTGCCAAATGCTTAATTTGTGGCCCTCATATAATAAATCCCATTCTCCTTTCATCACCACCCAAGAAGTGAAGAACACAAAATGGAAGAGAGATGACGAGGAGATTGATAGAGATATACAGATAGAGAAACAACCTGAGAGAGGAGGAGAAGCTTTGATGGGACTTGGGAGAGGCGGGTGGTTTCTAGTGGGAGACGAGAGAGGAAAGGATATTTTAGTCACTTCTCCATCAAGCATAATGGTTTCTTTGCCTTACCGTTAAGTCAGGGATATTTTGGTAAAAATACAAAATGGAGGGGCTTTTTTGAGGAGTGCTTCTAAATACGCGGCGATTTGAGCCTTTCGCACACAGATTTTTTTTTAACTTTTTTATTACATTTGTATCCCTATATGAAAAGACCAAAAAGGACAATCACTTTTCACACGATATTGCTCATCTCTTTGCACACCGTCCCATTTCACTGTCATCATTTTGTTCCTCCCATTCCACCATCTCATTCATCCCTTCACTCTCATCCCCTTCTTCCTCCAATCTTATTCTTCCCTTCACATCACCATCTCTCCATTTATCACGTTCTACTCTCCCATCATATCCCACCATTGTCAAACATTACTTCTTAGTGAAACCTCACTTTCAATATCATTTTTTTGTCTAATGGATGAGCAAACTAACAAGCACAATGCAGTTCCCAAACATAATAGCAGTGAGAAGGTGAGTTTTTGTGTGTTCTTTTTTTTAATTTCCGGCATTTTTCGAAGCTTGTAAAGCCTTTTTTATTTTCTCTTGCCACGAAACGTTCAGACTTTCAGTGCTGAACAAATTGCCAACGTTCAACCTTGTATAGTTGAACATATCAATTTTGCTCAGCTGTATATGGATAAACAAAAACTTTATATTCAACCGAATAGAACCGAACGAAACAATTCTGTTCAGCCACATTTGGTTGAACATAAATTTTTTGTTTAGCAAGATACTACCGAACAGTGGCAGTTTATTCTCAATTTCTATAAAATATGTTCCTCCCTCCTCTCTAATCAATCAACGCTTTAATGTAGGATGTTGTGTCTACACAGTGTAGTCCAATTCACTCCAACTGCGTAGTAGACTATAGTCATGAATTGAACACTGAAGAGGTAAGAAATATAGTTGAATTATATCTCAAATGAACGTTATGAGTTATTATCATCTTATTTAATTCTATTATGTGCAAATATTCAACAATCAGGAAGTATTAATCACGTGGGCTCGTGATATTGGAAGGAGAAACATTTATCGGATACAACGTGTTAAAGAAATTGTCACTTCTGATGTAGCCATATGTGAGACGATAGAGTTGGAATGAGGTGATCATCTTATTAGCTCATAAACTGATGTAGCCACTTGTATGGCGATCTTATTTTTATTGTTAATCATGTAGCCACCTGTATGGTGATAAAATGTTGTATCAAACTCATCTTTTTTTAATGGCAATCTTACTTTTCTTGACATTGATGTTCATAACTGTTATGGTGATCTTCATTTTGATATACTAGAATCAAAATATACAACATCCATGGAAATTCCAATAAGATTAAAACTGTATTAAATTGATTGGTATTCATCATCCAATTACTTACAAAATAGAATCCACCCTTCAAAGTAGATCCACCCTACAAACACATCCACCCTTCAAAACACTTCAACCCTTCAATTGCTACTACTACCCCTATTGGTTTTGCGTGTGTAAGTAACCGATGTCAAATGGGAGCTCCGAAAGGTACGTTGGACTTCTTCTGTAGAAGCTCACCACAACAATCTGCGAATCTGATCGATAAAAGTGTATAGCATGTCCGGTCCCCGCAACAATCTGCGAATCTAACGAACCTCATCCTGCCAAATATATGCAGCTATATGTATACGGAAACTAGACAACAATGAAGTGTCTGCTGGACAGCCAGGAATCGGTCCAGTCATCTCTTCTGCAGCTCTTTCATCAAAACATGCATCCTCATTTCCCTCTTCCATCTGGGTGTTCGGGACATCTGGTTCTTCAAGAACATCATCAACTCTTGTTGCAAGACGCCTCCTGTTAGAAGCTGGTGGTTGAACTCTAAGTCCATCGGCCCTATCCATATCTAAAATATAGTGTCAACCATTAAGAACAATAAATTAAACATTTAATAAAAAAAATCCACTTTGTAACAGATCCACTATGTTCGTCCCTGAGAGGCTGAATAGAATGGGTTTGTTCAATCTCTTAGGGCTGAAAAGAGTGGATTTGTTCAACCCCAAGAGGCTGAACGTACTAGGTTTGTTCGGCGTCTTAGGGTTGAAACCGAAATGAACTCCAGAACTTTCATCATTTCTTCATCTTCACTCTCACAGAAGCTAACACTAACATATTCTATCAACCTCAATTACCTCATAACCAAACATCACAATACATAGCGATACTACAATTATTAAAGCGCCCCTTCACTTGCAACAAAAACGAAAACATCAAACAAACAAAAACCTCAACTCCACATCAATGACATCCAACCCCACATTCACAAAACCAAATAAAAACCAAAAACAATAATAAAAACTAAATAAAAACCAAAAACAATGATAAAAATCGAATCTTTCACAGCTAGTAAACCGTGATTATCAAGACCCATTTCTCAATCCTCAAACCCAAACTGAAAAGACTGGATCCGAGTTTATTTTCATGAATCTTAGTTCCTTGGAAGAAAGCCCCAAGAACTCCCAAGACAGATATAGAGGAAGAAGAAGAAATGGAGGAGAAGTGATATTACCGATTGGAAGGAGGGCTCCAAATATCCGTCAACAATGGCAGGAGAGGCTCCAAACGATTTGAGTGTAGCGAAAAAGGGGATAGGGCATTTTAGGTATGTTTCATGTGTGTGGAAAGCAAAGTCAGAATTTTAAATTTTTTATGCTGTGTGGATAGAAACTGTGTGAAGGGTCCAAATCGCTTGGTATTTAGAAGCTCTCTTTTTAGGTTGTCAGGAAATATAGGGGCCTTTTTATAAAAAACTCAAAAAAATTGCATTTAAAACTGTTAAACTTGTTGGCCACGGATCATTAGGTTAGGACCATTGGATTGGCTTGAATTTGATAAATGATGCGGTCATAGATGTGTCAAATTTGCGCCCAAGCACTTTGTACCCTGGGTCTCATTTTGATTTTTCCTTCCCCCACCTCCCGACTCTACCTGCACGACACCAAGATAACTCTATATGCATGCATTATATACATAACTTGTTGCATATAGCTCAATGCAACCACCAGCTTTTTATTTATATATTTATGACAGCCGGACTAATCCCTTGGGGCCTATGTGGAGCCGGGTGAATCCCCTGCGGCCCCAGTGTGGTAGCACAGTTCCGAACCGTCAACCTCCAACTTAAAAGTTAGATCTTACAACATTTTTACAACTCCATTGATACTTGAGTAGTTCGCGTAAAGGCCCTAAACAAGAAATCTTCTACTTTTCCTATCCTAGTTTGAAGATTTCTCACTGCCGCAGAAAGTCTTCAATATTCATTGGACATGGCTGTTTTCAGCATGTAAAAAGAAAGAGATTTGAATTGAATTTTCGTTCTTAAGTCCCAGAAAATCATTTCCTACAGGTGGGTGGGGCAGGGGATTCTAAAATGCATTATACAAACCCATCCTTCAGCCTTCTAGATTACAAAAACATGGGCCTGCAGGTTTTTTTTCTATTTATTTTTTATTTTTTTTGGTTGGTTGTGGTTGTTTTTTTTATTTTTTTATTTTTTTTGGGGGGGGGGGGGGGGGGGGGGGGGGGGGGGGTGGGGGTTTGGGGCGGTTGTTCGGGGTTTTGTGGCGGTGGGGATGTTTAGAGGCCCACCCTACACTTTTAAAGTTTGATCCGAGGGTAGAGGCCCACCCAACACTTTAAGTTTGATCCGAGGCTCCTGACAAATACAGTGCCCCAAATTGCGGAGTCGATCAACTCATTTCACCTCATCTTAACGAGGAAAAGAAGAAAGAAAGATAAACTTCAATGCCATGAATGAAAAACTCCACGTACAAATCTGCAAATCAACTTCTAAAAGCTCAAATGGCAATGAACAGACAAATGTAGACCCTACTTCAGACTTCAAATCCCATCCTCAGTAATCACTGACAAGCATAGAAGTAGAAAATTTCTGTGAAAAAATATATATCTATGGGATTTGGAGCAAGATGATCGCCAATACATGCAGTCAGATTGGAGTTCCCTTCGATTCAGATTATTAATTTCGATACATATTTCACAGCTCATCACACTGTTGTTGCTGGTTCTTCAAGCAGACGACAATCACTGTGTTAAAAGTAAATGAACTTCAACCCAGCCTCGCTTCCCTTCTAAGTACCTGAATACATCAACGGCAATCAGACAAGTTGTGTGGGTCATTTCTTTCTCATAATGTGATTGAAGCTTCAGATGATTCAAAAAGAGAGAACATGGGATAAAAAGAACCACAGCAACCTGACACCCATCATAAAGCATGTATAGAATAATCTTTTTTTTTTTTTTTTTTCTTTTTGATAACTAGAAGGAATTATAATATATTAAAGACAAGGGTTTTGGATTCAATTTTTACCAGATTATTTTTTTTTTTTTCTTTTTGATAACTAGAAGGAATTATAATATATTAAAGACAAGGGTTTTGGATTCAATTTTGACCAGATTCCTTTCAATTTTGAATTTTTTTATTGAGCATTTCTAAAAATGCGACAAATGTATAGGTCAGGAGATTTGAACTCATGACCTCTTGCCCTTTTAAATAACTAACCTAACCACTACAACACTCAATACATGTGTACTTATTTATCGAAAACTGTCAAAACTAAACAAATGGAGTGTGGACCCTAGTCATGTGGGTCATGCCCATGCTTAGGACGGGTTATTGTGCTAGTGCTAATTAAAACAGAAATAAATTCCAAGAGATGTGAAAAATACTAAAAGCAATAATCAATTATGTACCTCTTCAGCAAACTTTATTAAGATGGTTGTTCGTGGTCGTTGCTGGCCCTCCATAGGTACAAAATGTGCAGTCACTACGGCTGGGAAACCTGCACTATCCAAGACACCCTGCACAACAATGAGCCCTTTTAGCAACCTTAAACCACTGGATTACAAGAAGAATAAGAGCCAATTAGATAAACAGATCAACAGTATTGCACGCTCACCCTGACAATCCCAGCAACAAATGCCCCACAGTTGAATGTTCCCATATCTTTTGGTATAGAAATAAACCTTCAGAAATTAAAGAAAAGGGAACCAATAGAAACAAATTGTCAACCTCATCAGACAATGGCTGTAAGTCGAGTAGTCAACATTCACAGCAACAAACTGGAAATAAGCATACCGGTTTACTAGGAGTTCCTTCTCACTGATCATGTACTCATCTTCATGCTCAGTGCCTTTCTCAAGTGAGTCAGCCACCTGGTGGTGGCATAACCAATAACAAGCACATTAGATGGTTGTCATGCATGCAGAGGGATGCCTAGAATAAATGAGTAGAGAAAGGTTGTATACAATAATTGCCCCACTATATTTGACAGTTGACACAGGCAGAATGTGAGGCAAAAAAGTTACAAATCAAGTCAAAATTGCAACGTGAAGACTGCCATATAGATACCATTAAGTTTTTTTCAGCAAGATAATAAAGTGTTATTTGGTCAATGGTATAAAAGTTCACCTAAGAAATTTATATGGTACCAGTGGAGATCCACATGTCAAATATGATCGTGCTTAACAAATCATGATACTAAATATTGCAATTCATATTTCTATACTACCAAAGAAAGAGACAACTGCCCATCTTTTCACTCATCTCATTGAAAAGTCAAACTGATCACTTGAGTAAAAACTTGGTTTCGACTGATCTTGTTTGAATTGGGTTTTTCTCAAAAGGAACCCACTCATCTTCATGGTGATAACACTAGTGCCATCAGGATCACAAAAATTCCTATCTGTCACAATAGGACCAAACATATTTAAGAGAGTTGTCATTTCATTCGCGATGCTTATTGATGCAGGCCACAGACTAATGGGCCCCGCCTGAAGGTTTATACCAGAAAACCCAAAGCCCACAAGGCCCAGCAGTGAAGGATTCTTCCCCAAGATTCTCCAACGGCAGTTTCTAAATTTTCTATCTTCTAGTAGATTTCTTAGATTCTAACAATTGCTATGATCTAGCAGAATTAGGTAGTTTCTAATTTTACATGGCTTGATTGCTAAGTTAGTGCTTTGACTTTAATTATATAAAGGATGTAATTCCCTCTTTGGGATACATTACATTGAATTGAATAGAAGATTGATTTTTCCCTATCGTCAGTTTGCTTCTTGTCTTTGGTGTGAGACCAAGACATCCTACCCTAAGCCCTTTGGCTTAGAGTTTAGACGATTGGCTAATCTTCACATCCCTGTGCTGCATCACTTATGATGATCATATACCATTTCTCTTCCTCATGTCTCTACTATATTTTAGAATGTTAATATCTTCACCAAAGCAGTGCCGAAGCCTTGTCATCAATTTCTAGTGGGCAAATTGCTGCTCATTGATTCCCCCACGTCTATTAGATTCAGTGTGTGTGTGTGTGTGTGTTGTGGGTGCTTGGACCCACATGGGCTCACTAGGCTGACTCGGCTTATGACTCATATTCTAGAAGATATGTTGACAACCATGAAGATATTCTTTGTAATATTGAGTTTCCATCTATGTTTTGATATTAGTTGTAAATACCTAATCAAAGGGTAATCATTGATTGTAATCTTTCCAAAGATGGTATACAAAGTTGTCTAGGGAAGGGGAATGCATTAAAAGGTAATGACGTCGCCACTTCCGACTGCTCATCAGAGGGACTCCTCAACATGAGTAAACACAAAAGAATGTGCCACGCAAGCAGTATGAGACTCTTAGACTCCTAATCCCAAGAGTCGAAAACATTGACGCACCCGCACCGTAAACGAGCAAACGAACGATCCGCACCAAACTAGGGAAGAGGTCAGTACGAACACCATCACACATGAAGCATTTTGCAAACTCTAGTGCACTCCTCTTGCATATCTTTTGAAGTTCTTATTCTAGGGCATCAAATAAATGCGAAGGAGAAGAGAGGGAAAGAGAGAGATTGGGGAAGTAATAGAAGGATCGCACTTATTATGATGTTATTTCACTATTTTTAGAAATTAAAAAAAAAAAAAAAAGAAAGAAACCCTCAAGTTCCAAGTATTTGCATAAAAGTCCCTAACTCCAAATTATAAATAAGTCATACTCTGACTCATAACACTCCCCCCCACCCTTAAAAAAAAAAAAAAAATTTTGGTGTACATTACAATGCCCAGCTTGGACAAAACAAAATGCAACTACTTAGCTTTACCTTCTTGAGAAAGTCTGCTAATTGATTTTCAATAGGAACCTGTACCAATAACACATCCTCAATTTTTTCGTGGATAAAATGGCAATCCACTTCTACATGCTTTTCTTTCTCATGATAGACAAGATTATTCCGTACCAATAACACATCCTCGATTTTTTCGTGGATAAAATGGCAATCCACCTCTACATGCTTTGTTTTCTCATGATAGACAAGATTATTAGCCAGTTTCATCGCTGATGTAATATCAGAGTAGAGAAACATTGGACCATCTTGCTTGAATCCCAACCCATCCAGCAATATCCTCAGCCACAATAGCTCACAACACCCATGAGCTACATCTCTATATTCGGCTTCAACGCTAGACTTGGAAGTAACAACTTGTTTTCTGCTTTTCCATTAAACTAGATTTCCTCCAACCATTGTACAATATCCTATTGTAGACTTTCTATATGACAAAAATCCAGCCCAGCCAGAATCTATCAGGGCTATAGCCTTTGCATGTCCATGTGACCTGTAAAGTATTCCTTGACTTGGTGAGCTTTTCAAATATTTGAAGAATCAGATTCACTACTATTAAATGGTCAGCTCTGGGAGTATACATCAAGAGACTTACCAAAGCAACAGCATATGAAATATCCGGCCTCGTAATAGTGAAATAAATTAGCTTTCCCACTAATCTCTAATACATCCTTTTGTCTTCAAGCAGTTCACCACTTTCAGTGCAGACCATGGTTCTGTTCTATTTGAGTGTTTGATAGCTTTGCCCAAGTTTCCCTTTTTTTCCAAAAGATAAAAGGATATATTTGCTTTGTGATATGACAATTCCTCTTTTTGACCTTGCCACTTTAATGCCTAAGAAATATTTAAGCAATCCTAGGTCTTTGATCTCAAACTCTGTTCTAAGAAAACATTTTAATATGGAAATTTCATCCTCATCATCTCCTATAACAATTATGTAATCAACATACACCACAAGTATAATGACCTTCATGCCCTTTTACAAAAGACAATATGATCTGCATAATACCTTGTAAATCCAAATTTAATCACAGCTCTACTGATTCTTTCAAACCAAGCCCGAGGTGATTGTTTCAGTCCATTTAAAGACTTCTTTAGAAAGCACATTTTATTTTATTACTCTGTGATAACAAATCCTGGTGGAGAATCTATATAAACCTCGTGCTTCAAATCCCCATGGAAAAATGCATTTTTCACATCCAATAGGTCTAAAGTCTAATTAAAGTTTGAACTAGCGATAGTATCACCCGGATGGAAGTCAATTTTGCCACTAGAGAAAAAGTTTCAAAATAGTCAACTCCATAAGATTGAGTAAACCCCTCAGTAACAAGTTTGGCCTTATACCTATTAATTGTGCCATCTGGATTATACTTAAGCGTATATACCCATTTACACCCAACAGTGTGTTTTCCTTCAGGAAGAGTGGTAAGCTCCCACGTATGATTTTTCTCTAGAGAATTCATTGTTTCTTTCCACTTAGGATGTGATAAGGCCTCAGACACATGTTTAGGTATACTTTTTTTCTTTATAGGTAAAAATAAAATGCACTGAATGTTTAGGAATACATTCAGTGGCTAGGATAGAGACAAATGCACGCAATACAGGTGATAGGCTATGATATGAAACATAGTTTTGTATGAAATGGTAAGTGACACAATATATTGCTGCTTTTCTCAAGGCAATGGGAAGATCTAAAGAGGAGGAGGTACCTGGATGAGGTATAACCTATGATTGAGAATCGATGGGTGAGAGAAGATAGAGGATTTGAACCTGGAACATCAAATGATGATAGTATGGATGAGAACATTGGTTTGCCTTTCTTCCTTCTTCTGGAGTATACTTGCAATAGCTCCTTGAATTAATCTCTCTCTTGTTCTTCAACACTCATACAACTTCGTACCAGTCACACTTAGTGATCCTAGATATACTGGAAGGGTGACTAATCAAGATTAAGTAGATTAATCTCTTCACTTTTCACATATAAAAGTTTTTCACCTGTAGATGAGTAATGAAAACTCACATCCAATGTAACAAAAATCCGGCCTTTTTTCCAGGAGCATTACATTTGTAACCATTCTGATTTTTGGGGTACCCCACATATATACACTTGATTGCTTTTTTATCTAATTTATCCCAGTGGTGTTTCGGGACATGTACAAAGCAAGTACACCCAAATATCGTTAGGGAACTTGGAACAATGGCATACTAGGACATGGAATCTCTATTGTACTCTTTCCTTCTAATGTCTGTGAAGGCATTCTATTTATTGCTGCAATTAAGACACCATCTGACCAAAAATATTTTGGAAAGTTCATCTCATATAAGAGAGCTCGTTTAACCTCCAAAAGGAGCCTATTCTTACGCTCAGCCACCCCATTTTGTATAGGAGCACATCCACATGAGGTTTGTGATTCAATTCCATTTTCTGTCACGTACATCCGAAAATCTTGTGAGAAATGTTATCCCCCATTGTCATCGGAATACTTTGATCCTCTTTATCAAACATAATTTCCATTATTTTATGATATGTTTTGAAATGAACTAAATCAAATGAACTAGTACTTCTTTTATTAACGTTCACTGAATTCACAGTTCTCTTGTTCTTAGCAAATTGACATGCATCACATCTCAAAACACTGTTATTTTTATTTTGAATGTTCAGAAAGGAAAAATTCCTAAGACACTGTATGAGTGCATGGCCAAGACAACAATGCTACAATAGCACTTTATTCTCATCAACTACATATGTCTGTAACACTTTAGGCTTTGTCCTTTTCAGATACAGGGTATAAAGACCATTGTTCTCACTACCACCACCAATCTTCTGTCCAGTCCTCGGATCATAGAAAACACTATAAGAAGGATAAAATGTGACACAACAATTGAGATTTTTTGTGAGAGCACTAACAGACATAAAAGATTAAATAAATAGAGGTTGGGTGAGACATGGATATTGGATAGTCCCTTTCCCAGCTACTGGGTCGTAAGAACTATCGGCAATTCTCACCCTTCCTTGAGTGGTAGCAGTATAAGACGAAAAATCAAAACGTATACCTATCACATGGTCTGTAGCCCTTGAATCAATAACCCAAGTAGATGAAGAAGCAGAAGATGCAAATGTCACGGGTATGAGAAGAAGTCATGCCAACTGACGAATTTGAAGTCACACCTTCTAACGCTACTGACCTTTGTCAAAGAACTGAAAGTTCATCCTTCCAATGTTAATTACTTGTCTCTCTGTGGTATCATTAGGATGCTCCATTTCAGCCGGTGTTGCAGATACATTCTGAGGGTTACCATTCAGATGCCAACAGGTCTCTCTAGTATGACAATACCTTCCACATTATGTATAGTAGAGTTTGTCATGATCGGTGTATGTATGCCAACCATAACCATGCCCAACAACAGGTCCATGACCGCAACCACCAAAATGTCCTCCACAACGGTGACCCCCACAATTGAAGACTTCAGGTGTGATCTTAACGTTCAGATTTGTAATGCTGGGAAAGTGGGGTGTAGTTCCAATAGAATTATCACTCTTAGACTCCATTGCAAATTTAACAACTCAATCACAGAAGAAATGCAAGATGATCAATTGAAGAGAAAAAAACCCAAACCTGTGTTTGACTGTTTGTAGCAAATGTGAAGTAGATTTAACAGACGAGTGGTTCACACAACCACTTCACATGTGGCCGTCAAGAATATCACCTAAGTCCCACACAGCAACGCACAGGAGAGGCCACCACAGGAAGGAACCAGTCGACTTCATATTGTCGACTGAAGAAATTCACGGTCAACTTCACTAATAACACAAACAGACATCACTAACCCTACACAGGGCTGCAAAACACAGCAGACTTCACCAATACTGTCAAACCACAGTTACCATCACCAAAGCCTCTTTAAAGTCCTTCACCGTCAACACACGGGCTGCACAAAACTGTACAAAAACTTTCACACCCACTTCAATTTCATCACCATAGCCTCACACAAGGCTGTCGGCCAACGAAAAATGTTTCTCAGAACATTTTGTCACACTATAGATGAAGTCAGGGACGTCATGAATACATTTCCAGCCAACCGAACCTACACACAAGTTCGGTTGGGGCTTGTTCCCTTCAAAAACACTGCTGCTTTCAAATCAAGGCCCTTGTAGATGTAGTCCTTTGTACATAAGTCCTCGAGCTTTAGATATGCTCTGATACCAAGTTTTTAGGTCTAGATCTTAGATATAGGGTTTTATTCTAGGGTATCAAACAAAAGTGTAAGAGAAAGAAAGGAGAAAAGAGGGGGTAAGAAAAAGAGATTGAGGAAGCAATAGAAGGATCGATTAACCTACTAGGTTAGACGGCCCTTATTATTATGTTATTTCACTATTTACGGAAATCACAAAAAAAAAGCTCTCAAGTTCCTGGCATTTACATAAAAGTCACTGACTCACTCATAATTATAAATAAGTCCTACTCTTTGAATCAAAACATACAACGCATTATGTATTAAGGGGGCCTCCAAAGGGATCTACACTCACTCCATTCATTCATAGTTTCTCAAAATCCCTCAGATATCTTTGATCTATGACTAATAACATCGACAAGTGGCGTGCAATGGGGCCATTGGCCATACAAACATATATCAGGAGTTGATTTAGCACAACTCTCTTCTCCATCAGTTAGATCAACTTTTGAACCTCGAACCTCAAAGCCTAAATCTGAGCATTTGACAATCCAAGCCTCGAAATCCCTAAATCCAACCATTTGCCGATCCAAATTTCCAAAGCCCTCAACATTTCATCTAATAAGCCCTAAGAACACTCAACGATGAGTTGTTTCCTTTCAGTATCTTCTCTAGCACCAATCACCCAATGATGTTCTTTGTCCTCTGCTATTATTAACTCACTTGAAGTGTTGTCGACTAACTTGAACATTCCTAAGAGTTGTTCTTCGTCCCCCCATGAGTGAATTCTTAATGCCGAAGGATTTTTAACATTTTCTCCAGGATCTACCACTTGCTTCACCAACATATCATGATATCGACTCTTTGTGACGAACTTACTGAAGTTCTCTTCCATTGTTGAGCCTTTTCTTCAACGAACGGAACTCTGAATACATTCATTAAAAAGGGGGTGAAAAAATCTTTGCTCGAAAACTTGTTACAAATGTTGCTTAATGAGGATGAAGGTTAGTGGTGCATCATTCTTATCAATACATATGTAATTATGGCTACGGGTCCAAATGACATTCCGATTGAGGCTTGGAAATGCTTAGGAGAAGTTGCGGAGATTTAGTTAACTTGACTATTAAGTACAATATTAATGACGAAGAAAATGTTGAATGAATGGAGAAGAAGTGTTGCAACGCCTACATATAAGCACAAGGAAGATATACAAAACTATACCAACTATCGTGGGATTAAATTTATGAGTCATACTATAAAGCCAAGGGAGATAGTAATGGAGCAAAGACTTGCACAGAAGACCAAAATATCTTTAAATCAATTTGGTTTTATACCAGGGAGGACAACTATGGAAGCTATTTTCTCACTTAGGCAATTAATGAAAAAATATTGAGCGAAGAGGAAAAATCAACATATGGTCTTTATCAATCTAGAAAAAGCATGTGACAGGGTACCTAGAGATTTAATTTGGCGAATTTTAAATAAAAAAAATGTTCCAAGAGGTTATACAGAAATTATTAAAGGCATGTATGACAGAGCGGTAACGAGTGTGAGAACTACTTGTAGAGACACAGGTGAGTTCCCAATGACCATAGGTTTGCATTAGGGGCCAGCCCTAAGACCTTATTTCTTTGCATTGATTATGTATGAGTAAACTACTCGTATTCAAGAAGAGATACCTTGGTGTATGTTATTTGTAGATGATATAGTGCTGGTAGATGAATCAAGAGATGGTGTGAATGCAAAACTCGAGAGATAGCGCAAGGCTTTAGAATCCAAAGGGTTTAAAGTAAGTCGTACAAAGATGGAATATATGGATTGTAACTTCAAGGGGCATATTGAAAGAGCTGAAACTATTGTGAAAATTAAAGACCATGAGATACCACAAAGAAATTCTTTCTATTACCTTGGCTCTATAATTAGTAGGGATGAGGAGATTGGTGAAGAATGAAGCTATCTAACATAGGATAAAAGCGAAATGGTTTAAGTGGAGACTTGCTTTTGTAGTGCTTTGTGACCAACGAATGCCAACAAGATTGAAGGAAAAATTTTACAAGAGAACGATTAGACCAGCTATGACCTATGGAGCATAATATTGGCCAATCAAAAAGCAACATGTGCACAAAATGGATATAGCAAAGAGGAGAATGTTGAGGTGTATGTGTGGTAAACTAGAAAGGATAAATTTAGAAATGAGCGCTTTCGAGAGCATTTAGGGGTAGCATCAATAGGGGATAGAATTAAAGAAACCCATTTGAGATGGTTTTGGCACATCCAACGCAGGTCGGCAACAGCGCTGGTAAGGAAAAGTTTAGCTATGGAAGGTTGGTGGCCCACCAAGGGGAAGGGTAGGGTTGCCAATCGTGTCGTATTAACGAATTCGGATTACGGGTTAATGAATTCGTGTTAAAATTACCTCAACCCGTACATGACCCGTTAACGGGTCAAAAAATCCAACCCAAACACGACCCGTTAATTTAACGGATTACATGACCCAACCCGTTAAGTAATTAAGTCATTTCGAAAATTAAAAGAAAATCCATACAAAAATATATAAGGAGAAAAATATATAAGCCAAACGAAACTGTAAGTTAGTATCTCGAGTGGATCCCACCTAAAACCCAACTATAAAACAATAAATCTCAATTTCTTCTTTATTAATATAAATTAATTCTAGCTACACTTAAGGACTAAAAAATTCTAACGGATTAAGCAGGTTGTTAACGGGTTACTTGTTTAATTCGTATACAACCTGTTAACTTAACGTGTTATCGAGTTTGACCCGTTAACAACCCGGACCCATTAAGAGCCCACCGGAACCCGTTAATATCGTGTGGGTTCGTGTCTTGTCAACGGGTCGTGTGGCATTTTGACAGCCCTAGGAAAGGGGTAGGCCAAAGAGGATACGGATGGAGATAGTAAAAATAGATATGAAGAAATGCAACTTATCTGAGGATTTGGCTCAACATAGATCGAAATGGAAAAACAGAATTCGTGTAGCCGACCCCAACATAGTTAGGACAAGGTTTTGATAATGATGATGAAGTTGCTTATGCTCCCGACAAAACTTCTAATAGTTGGTGAGCAATATGACAAGGAAGAAACCCTTTGAAAATGAAAGAAGTTTTTGAGAAAATTATCCAAGATGAGTGCCTATCCTTTGATGGCCTTCTCAATTTATATATCATTAGTTGCCTCAATTGTAAAGATTACAATGATACAAATCCCCATTGATTACAACCAATTACATCAAATCAAGGATCAAAATAGCGGTTGCGGCAGGCGTAGCGGTTAGTGGCCAAAACGCTACGTAGCGGGCGATACGTAGCGGTTGCGGTGATACGTAGCGGTGTAGCGGTGTGAATTTTTTAAATGGTCAAATTTTTTTGAATCTTGTATAGCAAACAATATTGTATTTCTTTCGTGATTTGAAACCAATATGGTAGAGATAACTTTAGGAAAGACTATTGAGAAGAAGAAATAAGAAAAACAGTGTTTAAAACTAAAATTACTTGGCTCTATTAGGTTTTAAACCGTAGCGCCGCTATTTTCAAAATAGCGTAGCAGCCTTGACCGCTACGGTCGATAATGCGGGCACTACGTAGCGTAGCGGCCGCTATTTTGAACCATGCATCAAATTGCCTATCTAAAAAGGAATGTACACTTGTCTACAAGATTTTGCCATTGCCAAGGGTGTCAACAGCTACCAAAATAGGCCCATGGCCCATCAATGGTGCCAATTGACCAGAATTGATACCCCCCCTCAAATTGATGATGGTGAGTCCATCAGCAACAATTTTTTTACTAGAAATTGATGAACAGGCGGGGGGGTGTGGTCTTGGTAAAGCCTTAGTAAAGAAATCTGCATTTTGAAGATCCATTAAAATATGCAGAAGATCAATCGCACTATCATCAAAGGCATCCCGTATGAAATGACAATCCACTTCAATATGTTTAGTACGTTCATGAAAGATGGGACTTTCTGTTATCCTAATAGCACTGGTATTATCAGCATATAGAAAAGTGGGCTTCGACTGAGGAAATTCTAATTCTGATAACACCCTTTGGAGCCAAATAATTTATGAGCAAGTAGGAGACGTAGCATGATATTATGCTTCAGTAGAGGATTTAGAAACACGCTTCTATTTTTTACACTTCTAGGAAATTAGCATGTTGCCAAGATACATGCACCATCCTGTGGTTGACCGACGAGTATCTAGGCAACCTACCCAATCTGCATCACAGAAGCCTTTGAGATCAAGAAAAGACCTAGTAGAGTAAAATAATCCTCGATCCAGAGTTCCAAGTATATATCGAATGATTCGTTTGACTGCAGCTAAATGATGATGATGTGGTTCAGTCATGAATAGGCTCATTAAGTTAACAGCATAGGAAATGTCTGGATGAGTGATGATTAAGTAAACAAGGCTGCCGACCAATTTTCTATAGTAAGTTGCATCAGAGAGAAGATCACCATCCTCACGGCTATACTTTACATTAACCTCCAATGGTGTATCAACTGGAGTGGAATTCTCCAAGCGGGCCAATTTTATCAAATATGTAGCAAATTTATGTTGATTTATAAAGATTCCGCCTTTAGAGGTATTACCTTGTAGTCCTAGAAAATATTGAAGCTTTCCAAGGTTCTTCATATGAAATGAGGAATTAAGAGTATCCTTGATCTCTTGAATGCCGATCATATCGTATCCAATGATAATACATCAACATAAATGAGAAGAACCGTAATCCCATACGAACTTTCCCGAAGAAAGATGGATCATTTTTACTTTCCACAAACTGAATCTTTCATAGTGTTTGTCTGAATTTGTTGAACCAAGCACGAGGTGCTTGTTTCAATCCATAAAGTGACCGTCGCAACTTGCAATCCTCAGTGGCAGAACTATTCTGAAAACCAGGAGGTTTCATATATACATCTTCTTTAAGATCACCATGAAGGAACGCATTTTTTACATCCATTTGATAAAGTGGCCATGTTTGTGAAGCAGCAACGGCAAGCATGGTCCGAACTGTGGTCATTTTAGCCACTGGGGTGAAGGTTTCTTCATAATTTATTCTATGTTCTTGACGATTGCCCAGTGCAACAAGATGTGCTTTAGATCGATCTAACGATCCATCATATTTGAGCTTGACAGAGTAAACTCACTTGCATCCAATGGGTTTTATCCCTTCTGGACAACTTACAATTTCCCAAGTGCCATTTGATATCAAGTCATCAAGTTCTTCATGCATTGCATGTTGCCAACAAGGTTGCTTTACGAATAGGAATTAGATATGGAGACAGATGTCAAGGTGGCAAGTAGAGAGTTATTAGCGAACCCATACCTATCAGGCGGTTTAGAGGGACGGGTGGACCTTCGAAGTGGTTGAAGATCAGGCGCTAGGGATTGTTCCAAGTCAGGATCCTCTTATGCAGTTGTTGTAAGCGTCCCGCTTCGCACATAAACTACCCCTGGTTTGAATCCTATATTTTCAGAAGAATCATCAAAGTCATGTAAAAAGGAATGTACACTTGTCTACAAGAGGCACCAGAGTCTACATACCAAAGTTGCGATGTTGGTGTTTTACCTATAAGCCCAAGGGCAAAAAATGCAGACAGTAAAATCTATTGGACAACTTCAGGAGGAAGAGTATTGGCTGGAGTTGTAAGAGTAACTGATGGGGCAAATTGCTGGGCTACCTGTTGCACAGTTGCATCAGAAGATTCTTCATGATGGGAAGTATGAAGTGCCCGATTCCCTCTATTCTGCGGCCTCCGAAAATTATAAGACCAGCTTTTTTGCAATAATTGCATACATTTTTCTTACGCTGCTTAGCCACATGACCATACTCCTCGCAACAATAACATTGAACTTCGCTCAAGTCCCTAGGCTTGGCTTGACTAGCAAAGGCAACATCCAAAGAAAGAGTGCCTTTATTGTCAATCGTAGCTTGAGTCAAAAGACGCTGCTCTTCACGAAGCTCTCCGAGACATTCATTCAGAGAAGGGGTGGGGACACAGATCAACAGATTTGAGCAAACCAATTCATATTCTACTCGTAGTTTCATCAAAAACTGATCTCGTTAGCTGTCCTTATGTTTTTGAAAATCAGGAAGAGAGGCAGCAGAAAGGGTGGAGTAAACCAGTTCCGTGTATTCTACCATAGATTGATAAGCTCAAAATACCTACTCGTAGTTTCATCAGAAACTGATCTCGTCGGCTATCCTTGTGTTTTGGAAAATCAGAAAGAGAGGCAGCAAAAAGGGTGGAGTAAACTAGTTCCGTGTGTTCTGTCCATAGATTGATAAGCCAGGAATAATAGTCTTGAATTGACTTATTCCATTGAGAATATTCAGAAATATCACATTTCAATTCATACTTTCTAGCATAATTATCTTGATTATAGATAGTGCTCAAATAGTCCCACATTTCTTTTGCTGTCTTATATGGGATGTAAATTGAGGACAATCTGTTGGTCCACTGAGCTAGTGATCCAACTCATGATCTTAGCATCATTGGTCTCCCATTTACCCAATTTAGCATTATCTGTTAGTTTAATAAGAGTCCCATTTATGTGTCCCCATAGATTCTTTCCCCTTAAAAAGAGACGAACTTGGAATTCCCAAGAGAAGAAATTTTTCCATTAAATTTGACCAGCAAAACTTCTATTTTATCAGCCATTTTAAGGTGTGCAAGATGATGGAAATTTCAAAAATCCAGATTTATCGGTTCCACAGAAAAGGCAGCCCAAAACAAAATGCAGAACCCACAAAAAATGGCTCAGGCGACCGAGAAAAACAGCATTGTTTTTCTGTTTGTGTTCAACCAAAATTCCAAACCTTTAATCTGATTTCCAGGATGAGTAGGTATTGAAATTATATAACTTGTGCTCAAGTCTGGTCCAGATCTCACAATCGATCACAAAATCCAATCATCCAGATAAAAACTATTTCCCAAAACCGCTGAATGACAGAAAGGGGTTAAAAACTAACCTTTCAAAGCTCCAAAAATTCTTAAAAAATTGTAGTAAAACCCAGCAATATTGGTCAACCAACCTCAGAAAGGTACAGCTTCGATCGACTCCTTGAGTGGGCCCCACAGCAGATCAGCTTCAACCTCAAATCTGAAGGACGACTACTTCTAGATTTGATGTCAGAATAACCTTCTGATAGAAACAATATGCCAGAATGCTAAATCCGATCTTCTCATGTCAACTGTCAAGATTTGATCACCCTGATCAAAATCAATCCCTGATGGACCCCACAGACTGAAAGGATACCTTCTGTGTGGTTCGATATCACCTAAGATACCAACAGATCTGATTTCACAGATCTCTGATATGAACAGCCGGGTAATTTCACTAATGTTTGCCAAAAATCATAAGATCTGAATATCAGATCTCTAATATTGAACTAAGAAGACTTTCGAAAGGCTCTGATACCATGACAGGGAAGAAACCCTTTGAAAACGAAAGAAGTTTATGAGAAAATTATCCAAGATGAGTGCCTATCCTTTGATGGCCTCCTCAAATTTCTATATCATTAGTTGCCACAATTGTAAAGATTACAATGATACAAATCCCCTTTGATTGGGGCCAATTACAACAAATTGCCTATCTAAAAAGGAATGTACACTTGTAGACAAGATATTATCAATGGTGTCAAATCCCCTTTGATTGGGGCTAATTACATCAAATTGTCTAACTAAAACGGAATGTACACTTGTCTATAAGATTTTGTCAAGGGTGTCAACTACTACCATAATAGGCCCATGGCCCATCAATGGTACCAATTGACCAGAATTGATACAATAATGGCTGGCGGCTTCTAAGGAGGATTTTTACAAATATTCGTTAGGTTTGAAAATGGATCTCGTATTAGTTTATTGATAGATTTACAGTGTGTTATATGCTTGTTAGACTTAAGGTGTTAGGGTAAAACGCCGGTTTGGGATCCAATTGCTGACAGACCAGAAGGCATGGATGTCGTTCCTATCAAAGAAGGAAGTTGATAAGGCATAACAGGTGTGCAGATCCGACCCTAACCCTTCTCCTTCCAGATCTCTGGAATAGTGGATAGTGGTACTTGATCAAACTCCTCGTCCCCCATGGCCAAATGTAAAGGATGCCCAACACGCATGGCATGAAGATCCATTGTCTTCCAGGCGATTGTGTTGGAAGCACCTTGGAGGTAGATTGGATAATCGTTCTAAAGAAATAGAGGAAGTGGCGGAAATAGAAACCAAAAGGGATGGTGAAGCTCTCATGGTCCTCAATAAAACCACACCTAATGTTGAGAAGAAATGGTTGCAAAAAAATATTTTCCGTTCAACAAGTGCAGTACATGGGCAAACTTGCACAGTTGTGATGGAGGAAGTTGTGAAAACATCATATCTCAATCTCTTGTGGATTGCTCAAAGCTGAATGTTCAAAAGCATTACTGTCCCTATTTTGTCAAATGGCTGACAACAGGTGATAAAGTGCCAAGTCTGACATATATGTCAAATTACTTTTGCAATTGGTGAAGATTATAAAGATACAATTTGGTGTGATGTGCTACCAATGGATAGTGGTGATATACTATTGGGACGACCATGGATGTACAACAAGAAAGGAACTCATGGCATGTGCGATAATACATATACGTTTGCTCACAAAGCAAAGTAAGTCATGTCAATCCAAGCCCACACTAGCAGGCCCATTTAGGCCCAGTCTGTATATTTCACTTAGTCAAAAGACAACTGTACATACTTAGTTTGTAATACTACATTTTAGGATCTAGATATAGATAAGATTCTAATTGCATGTAATCAGGGCATTCAGCCCTTATATAATATGAGCATAGTCGACCCTAAGAGGGTACTCAATTTTACAGCAATATTCTCTCTCAAATGACATGGTATCAGAGCCTAGGGTTTTAGTTTTTTTCCACATCCAATGATCTGTAAGATCATCCTTGATCATCCTTGACATCCCAGAAAATCCCTGTCAGATCTGATCATCTCAGATCTAACGTGGCCCACTTCAGATCATCATCAACTCATCTGCAGAAGCAGCCCAGTGTGATCGCCGGTTTATTTCAGGAATTCTGGTGATTTTTCCTGTAATTATTTATCATCAGAGGTTGGTCGTCTGTCAACTTTTGTGGATTTTTGGACTTCTTCACATGTTTTCATCACAGCCGCACCAAATCTTTGATCTGACCTGGTTTTTGATGAGACTACTTCCATTAGTTGCATAAAAGATCTGTGCATCCATCTCGAACTTCAGATCTGTCGTCAGATCAACTGGTGGGGCCCACGTGCATATCAGCACCTTGACGACAGGCTCGTCAGTGCAGTATTTGGTTTCTGTTACTGTTTCGATTGATATTTCTTCCATTCCAACTGTGGATCATCTCCTACGTCATCTTCCAAGCATTGGAAGCCCCTCTAAGATCATCTTCGTCAGCTAGATCATCTCTGATCATCACTGATCACCTCAGATCAAGCGTGGCCCACCTGTGATCATCACAGCTCATCAGCGGAATCTTCCCCTCTTGGTCGACTGGGGATTCCTGGGTTTATGAAGATTTTTTCTGGAATTATTAATCATCAGAGGTCGGTTTTCTACCATTTTTTGTGAAAATTCAATCTTTTCCACTAGTTTTCATCTCGGCCGTCCAAAATCCTGGATCTGGATTTGATCTGACTGAGACCACGACCAATAGTTGCATAAAACTATTCTTCCTTCATCCCCACCCTCTGATCTGTGTCTAGATCACCAAGTGGTGCCCTCGTGTGGTTTTACACATTGCTGACAGGGACGTTTTTTTCCCCTTGTTACTGCTGCTGCTGTCTTCTTGTTTTCTGCTGCTGTTGTCTTCGGTATCTGGCTTACTATTACTGCTGCTGTTGCTCCTTCTTTGGTTTGCTATCTTCACAAGACTGATTTGTTTGTGCTTCTTCTGGTCTTTAGTAATGGAAAAATCTGAAATTAAAATGGTTCAGTTTGATGGGAAAAATTATACCTCATGGGCCTTCCAATTTCAAATTTACTTAGAAGGAAAGGAACTCTGGGCACACATTGATGGATCTGAATCTAAACCGGAGGAAGATGACAAGAAGATTTTAGCTTGGAAGACTAAGGATGCTAAAATCAAAACCTGGTTACTGGGCTCGGTTGACCCACATTTTATCCTCAACCTCAGACCTTGCAAAACTGCCCAGGAAATGTGAGACTATCTTACAAAGATCTATCAACAAGGCAATGCTGCTCGCCAATTTCAATTAGAACTCGACATTTCTCAATTTAATCAAGGCACCCAGTCTATTCAGGAGTATTACAATGGCTTTCGCAGACTGTGGTCGGAATATGATGAGATTAAGTTTACTACGGTGTCTGAAGCACTCCTACCTGAACTACTTCTCTTACAGCAAGGTAGCCATCGGGATTAGTTTCTCATGAAACTTCGTCAGGAGTTTGAGACAGTTAGATCTAACTTGATGAGCAGGGCTTATCTTCCCAGCTTGGATGACTGTCTTCAAGAGCTTCTGCGGGAAGAACAACGTCTGGTCACTAAAACTACTCTGGAACAACAGGGATCTACTGAGGCTCCGCTTGCCTATGTTGCTACCACCAGACCACCTCCCCGGGATATCAGTAAAGTTCAGTGCCATAACTGCAAGAAATATGGTCACTATGCAAATCAATGCAAGGCAAAGATCTGCAGATATTGTAAGGCCACTGGTCATGTTATTGATGAATGCCGGAAGAAGGGTCGCAATTCTACTTCCCGCAACTATGTGCCGTCAGCTCCCAGTGCTTACACAGTGACCACACCACGATATGCCTCCTCTGACTTCAGTGGTTCTATGCAGTATGATTCTTCCTCACAACCTGGTTCCTCAACACAATCTGCGTCCCCCACTCCTCTCGCCCCTGAGATGGTAAACCAAATGATTATCAATGCCTTAGCATCCATGAACATCGCAGGTACTGCTTCATCTCTTTCCAATACATGGTACTTAGATTCTGGTGCAAGTAACCATATGACCTCTTCACCCATAAAATTACAAAATGTCGTTCCATACACTGGTCATCTTACTGTTCAAGCTGCCAATGGAGATCATCTTCCCATCACCTCTATTGGTGAAACCCCTGGCCCCTTACCCTTAACCAATGTTTTAGTTTCTCCTCATCTTGCTACCAATTTGGTTTCTGTGGATCAACTCGTTGAAAATAATTACAATGTCTCCTTTTCTTCTTCTGGTTGTGTTGTGCAGGACCAGGAGTCGGGGGAAGTGATCGCGAGGGGGCCTAAGCGTGGAAGACTTTTTTCCTTACCAGTGTCTTCATTTATTCAAGATAAAACTTTACATCAGTTATTTTGTTTTTTCATTCAAAATAATTCTCGGTTGTGGCATAATAGGCTTGGTCATCCGAATGCCTCTACAATGTCTACTTTATTTCAATCTGGATTATTAAATAAACCTGTTGACTCTGCTTCCTTTGAATGTGATGCTTGTAAATTCGGAAAGAGTAAAACTTTACCTTTTCCACACTCTAAAACACGGAGCACTGCATGTTTTGACTTAATTCATAGTGATGTTTGGGGCATTGCTCCGACCCTTTCACATAGTCATTTCAAGTACTTTGTAACCTTCATTGATGACTACAGCAGATTTACTTGGATTTATTTATTACATTCGAAGTCTGATGTTCTTAATGCATTTAATTTTTTTGTTAGCTATGTTGACACCCAATTCTCCAAATGCATTAAAACTTTGCGCTCAGACTCAGGGGGGGAGTACGTTTCCACTAATTTTCAATCTTTTCTAAACAATAAAGGGATCATTTCTCAACGTACCTGTCCGTATACTCCACAACAAAATGGAGTTGCGGAACGGAAAAACAGACATCTCCTTGATGTGACTAGAACACTTATGATTGAATCATCCGTTCCCCCTCGGTTTTGGACTGAAGCTCTCACCACAGCGGTCTATCTCATTAACCGCCTTCCATCTCCTACCATTGCGCATTCCACGCCTCACTTTAAACTCTTTGGTCATCATCCTGTGTTTGCTCACCTACATACCTTTGGATGTGTTTGCTTCGTTCATCTACCTCTCACAGAGAGAACGAAACTAACAGCGCAATCTCGCAGGTGTGCTTTTTTGGGTTATGCTACTAATCAAAAAGGTTTTGTTTGTTATGATCCCATTGGTCGTCGTGTCAGGATTTCTCGAAATGTTATTTTCTCTGAAAATCAATATTTTTTCCAAACTCACATGGACTGTCATCAACCATCTTCCCCAGCTCTCTTACCTGGTTTTTTGGATCCGAAAACCATTACTCGGTTTAATCCTGATTTTGTATATCACCGACGGGAAAAACCTACCACTGCAGATGGCCGTCCTCCTGATCTTCCACCGGCAAATGGTTCCCCTACTCATGCCTTGCGTCGCTCCTCCAGAACTTCTAGACCGCCTGCGCGGTATGGATTTACCCATACTTCTTTGATGACAACCCTATCTTCTGTCTCTATCCCAAGTTCTTATTTGCAGGCTGTACAACAAGATTGTTGGAACCAGGCCATGAAGGAGGAATTGGATGCATTGGATCAGAATCACACCTGGGATTTATGGAGTGTACTTCAGCAGTTAAACCCATTGGTTGCAAATGGATCTACTCGATCAAACTTAAATCTGATGGGTCCTTGGATAGACACAAAGCTCGACTTGTGGCACTCGGAAACAGACAGGAGTATGGCATTGACTACGAGGAAATGTTTGCTCCTGTGACAAAAATGACAACTGTTCGGTTACTTCTCGCAATTGCTGCATCTAAATCTTGGCCATTATACCAAATGGATGTCAAAAATGCATTTCTCCATGGGGATCTGCAAGAAGAAGTCTATATGCGTATACCCCAAGGAGTCCCATCTCCATCCAAGCGGTCTGTCTGTCGATTGCGAAAATCGCTTTATGGTCTCAAGCAAGCTCCTCGGGCATGGTTCGAAGCCTTCAGGGGTCGCTTATGCGAAAGTGGCTTTACTCAGAGCTCTTATGATCCATCATCTCTCTTTCTATGTCACACATCTACTGGGGTTACTGTGCTTCTGGTGTATGTTAACGACATTATTATCACTGGCATGGATGATGTTATGATCAAATCTCTCCAAGAATCCCTCAGGACTTACTTCCATATGAAGGATTTGGGCCCTTTGCATTACTTTTTGGGCTTAGAGGTGTATCAATCTCCCAAAGGTCTCTTTGTTAATCAACACAAATACACATCAGACCTTATCGAGTTGGCTGACCTCCATGATTCTTCGCCTGTTGATACACCTGTAGAGGTAAATCTCAAGCTGAGTAAAGATGATGGCGATCTTCTTCCTGATCCTCATATCTACCGGCGCCTTGTGGGAAGTCTTGTCTATCTCACCATCACTAGACCTGACATTTCCTATGCTGTTAATCTTGTGAGCCAGTTCATGACCGCCCCTCGACATCTTCACTTGACAGCTGTGAAGCGCATTATCCGCTATCTGCTGAGAACTGTTCCTCGTGGTTTATATTATCCAAAAGATAATCCTCTTCACCTGACCGCTTATGCGGATGCTGACTGGGTAGGGTGTCCAGACACACGTCGTTCTACTACGGGTTGGTGCATGTACCTTAGAAATTCCCTTATTTCTTGGAAATGCAAGAAACAAGGACGTGTGTCCAGATCTTCCACAGAAGCTGAATATAGGGCAATGTCTTCTGCTTGTTCTGAGATCTTATGGCTACGGGGACTTCTTTCGGAACTTGGGTTCACTCAAACCGCTCCTACTTCATTGCATGCTGACAATACTGGGGCTATCCGAATCACTGAAAATCCCGTCTTCCATGAACGCACCAAACATATCGAAGTTGACTGCCACTTTATTCGGAATGAATATAAACGGGATGTCATTAGTCTACCTCATGTCCCTACAGAGCTTCAGTTTGCAGATATCTTCACAAAAGGACTTCCTCGGCCTCGACATCAATTTCTTGTCTCCAAATTGCTGCTTTATGACTCCCCAGCATCAATTTGAGGGGGGGTGTCAATCCAAGCCCACACTAGCAGGCCCATTTAGGCCCAGTCTGTATATTTCACTTAGTCAAAAGACAACTGTACATACTTAGTTTGTAATACTACATTTTAGGATCTAGATATAGATAAGATTCTAATTGCATGTAATCAGGGCATTCAGCCCTTATATAATATGAGCATAGTCGACCCTAAGAGGGTACTCAATTTTACAGCAATATTCTCTCTCAAATGACAAGTCACACTACATCCTATTCAAGCCGGAACCACAAATAAAGGATCAAGATCCAATGTCACAAAGGAAGCTCTTCAAGTACACCATATCTACAGAAGCAACATGAAGAAGACCTAAGTTCGAGGTTGAACTCTTCTTTCAACCTAGGGGAATGATGCAAAACGGATAAAGCTCACACGGACCACCCAAGATAGGTTAGGAATATTTTTATTTCCCTAATTATTTGTTAGTCCATTTCAATTTTATATATATATATATATATATATATATATTATTGGGAGATGCTCCTATGAGAGATATCTCTCACCTTATAGGGGGCCCTCACATTTAAGTTGTTGCCTTGGATATGGATGTGAGGGCCCCCACACAATCTCTCATTTAAGGTAAGAGCTAACTCTCATAGGAGTATCTCCCTAAATTATTTGTTAGTAGGTTTTTAATTTTATTAGGACATTTTCTATCGTTTTCCTAGTTTGATTAGGTCTAGGAAAACAACAGAAACTATCCCAATAAAATTAAAAACTCCATTGTTTTCCCAATTTGACTAGGTTTTCTTAGCCCCTAAGTGGCGCAGCCCCAGATCCACGAATCCAAAGATAGATTCTAGCCCTAAGGCACACTCACAACCATAAAACACAGACCATAATTAAAGAAAAATAAGGAAATTTTTTATTAACTGGAACAAGCATTGACATTACAATGAGGCCTAACATCCTTATATAGAGGAGCTGGCTTGATCCCTAAGAAACAATACTTTCTAACGTCTAAATAATGCCTAAGCAAAACAGGAAACTCACTAATATTAATCCTATTCAAATCAAACTACTTAATAATACAACTAAATAAATGGATGTTATTGGACGTATAGACTGGACCCATGGTCTGGCCTGCCTCACTAAGTTTGTTTTTTCTATTTTTATGACATTGTAGAGAAGGAATTCTCAGACTTTGATTAATAGAATTTGAGTTGGTTTTATCCATCAAAGGTGCGTCCTCATATTATCGGTGTCTGCAGACACACGCTTCGGCACTTCCACACAAGCTCTAACCCTAGCGCCAACATCATATAGGTAATTTTTTTTTTTCAAAAGCAAGATGATAGAGGTGAAGGTTGATAATTAATTCTCTACCATCTTACCATAGTTGTCAATTTCATCTCGGTTCTGCCCTGCAATGGAATGCCCTAAAGTTTTAATCAAGTACAGTGTTCTGTTCAAGAAAGGACGCAATTGAAAAATTAAAAAAAAAAAAAAAACAAAGAATACCTAAAATTAAAAAAAAAAAAAAAAATAGGAGAATGCTAAAATAATACTAAAAATGCATACTTACATCATTTATATTAGAATGAAATTTGCCTAGTGCCCTATTTCCTATTAGAGTGAAATTTGGCTAGGGCCTTATTTTCTATTAGAGAGATTTGGCTGGGGCCCTATTTTCTACTAGAATGACATTTGGCTAACATGAAGTCCTATGTATTCTGTGCAAATAAACAGACATTAAAGGAATTTCATGGTATGAGTAATGTCTTATTTTTAGGTTTAGGTCTGAAAAGCCTTCTTATCAATGCTTTTGTATTTTAACCTTTGAGGCTTCTCTATTCATGGACATTCATCCATTTAATGAAATCCGTTACATTTGGAGGAAGAGAAAGGGATGAACTTCACTACTGCAAATACTAGAAAACGAAAAAAAAACACACCAGAAAAATGCACATTTTCTGAATGTAAAGTAATGCAATCAGATTTTGAGAAATGGTTGACCTTTCCAAATAACACCTTCCACACGGTGCTATGCACAAAGGATAAAATCCCCAATAACCGTGTCTCTCTTCTGTTTCCCTGTTGCAGCAGATTGGAAAATGTTATAATGGAAAAAAGGTGTGTACCACCAACCAAAGTGAATAGAAATTATGATAGGGCTGGATACGAATTTAAATATAAATTTAAAGCAACTGATACACGTATAATGATTATTTTATTAACATTCAAATTTGAAAATATAATCCCCAATTGCTATGTCTCCCAACTTTTCCCTGTTCATCAGATTCAAAAATATTACAATGGCAATAAGGCTGGTAACACCAACCAATGTAAACAGAAATTATGATAGGGCTGGGGTTATGAAAAATATAAATTTAAAGTATAGGATACAGGTGCCTGATTAATTTCTTGGGGATGTTTTAATCTGCAAATATAATCAGTTTATATTGTCGTTCAGGATTAGCTATTCAGTGAAAAAATTGTCAAAAACAGATGCTACAAGTCCCTGTTATTTTCTGTAAAAATTGCAGGATGTTGGTGTAGATATCTCATTTTGGCATGCCCATCCACAATTCCAATATCCATATTATTGATGGGCCAATATTGCCCCAATCAGACTTTTTAGATGAATAAATTAAAATCTGAAGGCCATTGTGTTAATGAGGCCCAAACTCACAGGCGCAGTTAGGCCCAGTCATTGTATTTAGTCCAAACTCACATGTACATACTTATTTCGGCTAGCTAAACTTTAGGATCTAGATTTGATTAGATATTGTAAATTGGTTGTAATTAGGGCATTCAGCCCCTACATATATGAAAGACTATCGTCCCTCAAAGGGAGATCATTCAGCATATCTTCCTGTTTCCTCTCTCACAGTCACAGATACAGTCATGATTCAAGATCTCCAATCTTCTCTACATCAATCTTTTCAAATGAAAGATCTGGGTCCTCTGCAATATTTTTTGGGATTGGAAGTTCATCACTCTGAGAAGGGGTTGGTTTTACATCAACATAAGTATAGTATGGATTTAATTGAATCTGCAGGCCTGTCAACCTCCACACCCGTGGATACCCCTCTGGAACTGAATCTTAAACTCCATAGTGACAGTGGTGATCCCCTCTCTAATCCGTCATATTATCGACAGCTTGTCGGTAGTCTTATATATTTAACTACCACTCGGCCTGACATCAGTTATGCAGTCAACTTGGTGAGTCAGTATATGACCAAGCCCCATCATCTTCATTTGGCCGTTGTTCGACGCATTCTTCGTTATCTTCTTGGCACATCTCACAGAGGCTTGTTTTTTCCTGTTGGCTCTCCATTAACATTGACTGCCTATTCTGATGCTGATTGGGCAGGTTGCCCTGATACTCGTCGTTCCACAACGGGCTGGTGTATGTTCTTAGGTGATGCTCTTATTTCATGGAAAGTGAAAAAACAGGTCAAAAGTGTCTAAATCATCAACTGAGGCAGAATACCGGGCTATGTCTGCCGCATGCTCCAAAATTATATGGCTTTGTGGACTTCTTGAGGAACTTTGCTTCTCCCAAACCTCTCCCACACCATTACATGCGGATAACACCAGTGCCATTCGGATTACTGAAAATCCAGTGTTTCATGAACGAACTAAACACATCGAGGTTGCTTGCCACTTTATCCGGGATGAATGTCTACGTAATGTTATTTCTCTACCGTTCATCTACTCAAGCCTTCAGGTTGCGGATATTTTTACCAAAGCACTTCCTCGGCCACGTCATCAATTCTTGACAGACAAATTGATGCTGGTTGATTCATCGGCATCAATTTGAGGGGGGGTGTTAATGAGGCCCAAACTCACAGGCCCAGTTAGGCCCAGTCATTGTATTTAGTCCAAACTCACATGTACATACTTATTTTGGCTAGCTAAACTTTAGGATCTAGATTTGATTAGATATTGTAAATTGGTTGTAATTAGGGCATTCAACCCCTACATATATGAAAGACTATCGTCCCTCAAAGGGAGATCATTCAGCATATCTTCCTGTTTCCTCTCTCACATTGACACATTGCATCATCATGCACATTATATGGTAATTACATCATTCTAGGCCTTATTTTCAGGATGGATCTCCCTAAGTCTTGTTTTTCAGTTGAATCTTATTACACGATGATCTACTCATTGAGGGCATTCCAATGGTGCATACATCTCAACAATCCAACAGTCAGATCTCATGATATGATCAAGTATGTGTGGGTCCACTTGAAAAAAGTCAAACTCTCTTACTTTTCATCAAAAGGTCTAGGTCCAAATGTCGTCTTAATCTACTCATCGGCAGCTTTCCAATGTTGTCTAGATCTTGAGTATCTAACAGTTGGATCTCATGTTATGATTTTGCAAAATTTAATGTGCATGAGAAGGTCAGGCCTATCGATTGATTGTAGACTTAGCACAAGGACTTGGGTTGATCGGTATCATTACTAATTGATCACACATTTCCAAGTCACCCACTTAAAACCCAATTAAGAAGAAAGGTTTTTCATCAAAGGGCCAAGCAATCAATGTGGCCCACATAACTCTATAAGAACTCTACACTTACCTATATGCATCACTCGTCCCCACCTCCTTAAAACCTTTTCCTCTTTTTCTTCTTCACAGCACAACTGAACCATAGTCAACTCTTACCCACAGCTGACTCTTACTTCTCATTTCCTGCCCGCTCTCTCCCTCTCTTAATTCTTTCCCTCTTTTTATCACCATCGCCCATTTCTCTTCCCCCACCCACTGATCAAGCCCATCTTTCCTTCTTTCTTTCCATCCTATTAACCTCCCTCCACAGTAATGCCAATGCCCATGTCTCTCCTTATTTTCTCTCTTCTCCCTACCAAGTCAACCCATCTCTCACTCTCTTCTTTGCACGAACATGCCATTTCTCTCACAATTAAGTCAGACTCCATCTCCTCCTTAAACCCTCTCAATCATCCTCTCCATCTCATTAAAACCTTTTTCCTTTTCTTCTCCATTACCTAGCCACATTAGCTCACTGCCAAAACAGTCGTGCCAAATGGTGCTCTCTCTCTCTCTCTCTCTCTCTCTCTCTCTCTCTCATATCTTCCAGAACTCCACAGCCAAACCCACACAACAAAAAACCGTGTCCAGCCCCTGCCCTTGCACTCAAACAGCCTATCCACCCAACCAAACACTCAGCCAACCTCAGATACAAACCTTTAAACACCTACACCAGTACCCCACTTCTCTCTCTCTCTCTCTCTCTCTCTCTCTCTCCACCAGCATCTCCCAGAACTCCACAGCCAAACCCACACAACAAAAAACCGTGTCCAGTCCCTGCCCTTGCACTCAAACAGCCTATCCACCCAACCAAACACTCAGCCAACCTCAGATACAAACCTGCAAACACCTACACCAGTACCCCACTTACACACCACGAACCGAACCCAGCACAGCAGCCACTAAAGCCATCACCATCCTCATCATATTCACCCGTCTTCGCAGCCCATTGCACAGCCCATCCACCAAGTCACCTACAGAACCCAATCGGCAAATAAAAAACCCAGACCAGAACCCACCTTAGTGCAAAACCGACTCACCTACCCAGACCCACCATAATCCAGACATCTAGTCCAGACCACCAGAGCCTACTTGCATCTCACCCCAATCAAGAACCCAGTTTGACCAACCCATAGTTGAGCCCAGAACTATTGCATCAGCCCACGAACACCCCCTTTAAAAAATCCAGAACCTGTAACTTTGAGACCCACTTGCATCATTACACTTTGCATCTTAGTTACTGTGCCGGTTAACTGATTGGCCACATTACCTCTAGATTTATTGATATTTGCATCACGTTAATATTGCATTAGATTCATCTGAGATCAACTCATTCACTTAAAATAAATCTGGTAAATTTAGTCCCATCCAATCTATATGTTTGTCCATTCATCTTAGGTTATTTCTTATTCATTTAGTTTCATTTGATCTATAAAGTTGCAATAAATTCATCTGCTACATATTAGCCCCGCCTTAGGTTTGGTCTTGTTCATTTAACATGCTCGCATTCATATCATCTTCCACATACTAAACTAGTCCATGTTAGAAACCATGTACCAACCCAAAAGCTTGAGCTAATAGGTGGAAGGCCCAAACAGGTATATGAAGCCATGTCCAACTCAGGACTTAGGTGATGTAGGGTGTGGAACTTCCCAACACTCCCGCTCACGGGCAGGCCCAACAGATTTCATGGACAGGCCTGCCACATGAGCTACACAAGAACAACAAGAGCCACATAGGTGGCACAAGAACGACGGGATCGGAACCCGCTCTGATACTATGTAAGAAACCATGTACCAATTCAAAAGCTTAAGCTGATAAGTGGAAAGCCCAAACAGGTATATGAAGCCATGTCCAACTCAGGACTTAGGCGATGTGGGATGTGGGACTTCCCAATAGCCCATTCATCATCATTATCATCTATCAATTTTATTTAGATCATTTTAGAATAGGAGAGCATCAGTAAATGGGCTGACCCATTCATGAGGTCAATCCATCTATTGCACTAAAATGCCCAAAAGATAAAAGCATTAGGATTTTCCATGCATCTTACCCAATTAGACCCTTCTTGCCTTGTATTTCCAAAATCTACAAAAAAAATCCAAATATTTCTAAAATGCCTGAAAATATTTTTCACTTTATTTTCTACATATTGCACGGCGTTAAGAGAAAATGCTTTGCCTTTAAGACGTGCTTTCATGACACCGCCCCTCTCTAAACCAGCTTTCTGCCTCACTAAGTGATAACTTTATGGCCCCGTCTTTAGGCAACCATGGCAACCATCCCCCATGTATTGGATCAGAAATGACTTTCGGACCCATCAAATTTCATAGTTTGTCCATTCATGTTAGCACAAAATTTTGAACAGATTTTGAATATCATGATGAGCATTTTTCATGAAAATGAGCCCACCCCTTTCTTTTGGCAAGGGATTCAAAGTGGGTATCCGGTGAATCAGAATTGATCCCCCTCAATGAAATATTGGCAACTGCCCCCCTTTTATTTTTATTTTTTTTTTCTGACTTTATTACCATTGCCTTAATCTTAATTCTTTCATTCAATTTTTAAATGCATGGAATTTTCCCTTCATTTATCTTTATTATTATTATTAGATGGATTGACCCTAAAATGACCCAAATTGATCTGGATGAGACCATCACATGCTGCCGGTGACAAAGAGATGAGTAGACCCCACAATTTCCAAAATTGGAGGTGATCAATTGGTGTTACGGCCACAGTTTTTACCATTCCTTGGAATAGTCGGGAATCCTTGGAATTGGTTGTTATTAAACATATTGCTTCTTATGAATAGTGTTTTGCCCTCAAACGGGATCAGAAATCACATCCGACAGTTGGTCAAAAGAATTGTTTCCAAATTCTTTAGTTATCTGGTACATAAATTTTGTCGAAACCAAAGTTTTTTGACATTTCAAATTGTTATTTGTCAAACAAAACTAAGTGATACCATCCCATTTGCCAAATGTTGCTACAAAGCCACCCAAATACTAGGGCCACGCAAAAGAATGTATTATAGCTTGCCACAAAAGAATGTATTATACCTTATCTCTATTACAAAGTAGCTCTAGAACTCTCGCACCAACAGCATAGCCTGCATCCTCTAGCCTGCTCCATCTCTAAAAAGTTATATTATCTCTACTGCAAAAGAAACATTATCTACAGTTCCTAGAAATATTGGAAATAAGCAAGATCAACAAGAAACAAAGTTCAGCAGTGAATACCTTGATGTGTGGAAAGAGTAATATGAAACATTGAAACATCACCAACACAAAAGTAATTTAGCATATTTTCGTACAGCAAGGGCTTAGTGTAAAATACCCTGAACCCAAGTTGGGGGTTTGAATATTTTGGTGCCTAGTTATTTTTTATAATTGTGATAGTCCCTTGAATTTTGGAATAATAGGATCTCTTTTTAATGTACATTGTGTGAATATTAATTCTATTAAGAGTTTCAATCCTAATGATTATTGGGCCCTAAGTTTTAAATTAAAGAGTTATAAAGTCCTTAGTGGAACCATTGGCTTTAAGTTAATGGGATTGAGTTGTAAGAGGAAGAGATGGGACCCATGTGTGTGTCTCGTGCTGTGCACACAAAACCCCTTGTCCCATGAGGACTTGCCATGTAAACCAAGAGGGATTCTCCCTTTGCACAAATTCCCAGGCAGCCATAGTGCTTTGTACAACCATATAAACCATGTTCCTCTCTTTTTTTTATTCTCTTTCATTGGCAACTCTACTCCTTAGAAAACCCTAAACCTAGAGAGAACTAGAAGGGGAAGAGAAGAACCAGCAATTTAGAGTGGTGATTGATGACATATAGCATTCCTCAAGTTGTTATAGCAACTAGAGCATACACAAGGTGAGGAGATTCCCTAGTCTACTTGTTTTCCTTTAGATTAGTAACTTTGCTAGTTGGGATCTAGAGTTTTGATGATTGAACAGTGAACGTGGGTTTATTTATTTTATTTTATTTTATTTTTGGTAAGCAAGAAGTTGTTAATTAATTGATATAGAATGTGGAGGATATCAAAACCCATGGCTCAGTGCTTCCTTTGGGGTTTTGATGATGGGCGAACCCCATACATGGGGTTAGGGTTTTGCCGAACCATAATTAGGCTTTGTGGCTTTGGGTAAACTACATGAAACCATTAATTGCTATTCATAGGATGTTTATTAATGTTAAGGTATTTGATTGATGTATTATGCAATTTTTGAATAAATGGTGGATGGTGAATGATCTTGAATTATGAGTTTTGATAATTGATTGATGTACTTAAGTTGAAGTAGGGCTTTCATGTAAATCCGAACAATAAGATAGTAGTTTTAAGTTGGCCGAATGCCAACATGTAATTCCTGGTTGGCCAAAACTTGGATTTGGGTTCTATATGATTGACCGAACCCCACTTAGGGTCTAGGGTTCAATCGAACCATGGAAATTGGGTGTCGGAACCATAACTGAAATCTATTTGGGTTTGTGACTTGTTTGAAGGCCTATTTTGCTGATTTCCTTGGTTTGATGTATTAGGTTTCCATCAAGACTATGCTTGACCTAGATTTAATGGTGATTCTAGGTTCATCAGAAATCTATATAGATGGCATCACTAATTCACTATATAATGAGAATTTGATCATTGCATTTATGCTAAATTGCAGAGTCCTTTATTCTACTTGTGTGAATCTGATGTGTTACATGATTCTACGTTGGTTTATAAACTATGTTTGATTTCACAATCACATATCACCTATTGCATTTGATGGAGATATGTTTTGACCTTTTATGATTGTGGAAGCATCTCAAACCTATAAAGGGCTAGTGATGCAAGTGCCTTTACACAATCAAACAGTGCAGGGCATAATAAATCCTGAATTCAAGTAACGGGCTGATTTCAACCTACCTTGTTATAAGTGTTGAGAACAAGGAAATTTGTTCGAATCAGAACTGATTTGTGGATTGTCCCAATCTAGGTAACCAGAACCTAGACATGGAAGAGGAACATGATGATCAAGCAATAGGATTCAATATTTGTGGCTAAGCAACATCAAGACTCACTAGCTTTGAAGGAATAGCCTTAGTTGCTTTTAGTTTGTTTTCTTTTGACCAATAAAAACTGTTATATATTGTTTCATTTAGTATTGTTGAACTGTTTCATTATTATCGGACTTAGACTTTTAATTAAAAGGTTTGATTTATTTAGGTAAATGCTTGAATAATTATGCGCTTATTGATTTGACTTGTGAAGTGAATGTGATTCTTGTTAATCGCGATGCAGAATTCGATGGCCCCAGATGTCCGGTCGTGACACTTAGACTATCATAAGAAAAACATATGGATATGCGAAGAAGGGGCAAAAAAGAAAAAAAGGCCTCCTAAAAAAGGTAGCCTCTTAACATAAGAGGAACAAAATAATAACATATAAATAATTCAATAGACAGTTCCCATCTATGATGCCCAGATACGGCATGGATACGGATAGGATACGCTATAGACACGGCAAGAACACGGATTTTACACATAAAAAGTGAAGTATCGGATACGATACGACACAATACGTTGCCCCATTTCAAAGTATCCGTGCATCATAGGTTCCCATATGTTTTCCCCGTGATACTCTAACCCCTTCTAGCCAAACGTAGGTTTAAGCTAGCAATTAACTACAACTCAAACAACAGCAATTAGACTTCCTAATTCTATGAAAATAGGTACAAACTTTAGCAATATAACTTTAGAGCCCATTAGTTTGGGTACAAGTAAATCTTCTCACGGGAAGCAACCTCTCTTTCACAGTGGCCGCATCAGATTTGTGCCTACCCTCATTTCTCAAGCACGAAGCAAACCCAAGCACAAACTGACAAGGCAGGCGCTAGACTACCTGCAGACCATTGTTAGAGAAATGTTACTCCTATGAGAATATTTCGTTTTTGGAACAGTATAAAAAATTTCCTTTCACTGTGCAAATTGACCCTTGGCTGTAAGCGTCCAATACAATGGAAACAACTCATTTTCTTTCTCCTTTTAAAAAAAAAATTGACGGATGCATTCAACAGGATATTGTACTTCATTTGGAAGTACCAATATTTGATCTACGAAATGTCCAAGAGAATCATTTCATCTAACATGTATCAGAAGGAGAAGTTTCTATATCCTTGGTAACTACATAAAATCACCCACAGAGATATTCACCACATCACTAGGATGATCCTGATTTCATGTCATTAATAAAGAATACTTAACCTATCTCCTAATAGTAATCTAATTCAAACTCACCCCAGTATTACACATCATATTAAGTGGGTGCATTTACACATCATATTAAGCGGCTCTCTCTCTCTCTCTCTCTCTCTCTCTCTCTCTGCACTTGTCAACATGTTTTCCTTTCAGAGTTAAGGAAAGAGGAGAGATTTTTTCCTCTCTTTTCCTGTTTTTTTCTTTTGCACTAAAACTAAAAGTAGGAATTTGATTTGACTGGAAATATAAAAGATCAACTTATCTGTAAAATATAGCCATATTTAGATTTTACTACACATAGATCACAAACAATGAGAAATATAAACTACCTGAAGGTGCACACAGACATATATAATACATGCAACATCTGTTAGAAGCTTAGTTAAATGGCCATGTCCCCATAATCTAAGATTTGGGGTCAAGCAAATTTAACAATAGGATGAAAATTGAGCTCATTGTGTTGTGTAGGTTCATATCACAATAGCAGAATGAAGTTTGAGCCTTTATTCAAGATGACGAAAGATCATTTGCAAATGTTCAAAAGGAGCAGCAGCTAGTAATATTATTGTATTTCATCACCTTCGCTCTAACTCTGCAATATTGTCAACCTGAGTCTGATTATACTGCACAAGCTCCGAGAACAAGAAAGCAAATGCACTTAGACTAACCTGCAACAGAATCAGATATAACCTCTTACAAACTTACACAAGGTACAGACGCTGTCACGAGAGAGAGAGAGAGAGAGAGAGAGAGAGAGAGAGAGAGAGAGAGAGAGAGAGAGAGAATCATGCATTTCAATACAGTTTCATATGCTAATTGATTTCTTCCAAATATATACCTTTCATATCTGAAAAGGCACTAGTTGCCTGACTCATCTTCCAACGCAATAAAAAAAAAAGGTACTAATATTATTACATGGGAATGGGGAAAAAATCTCACAAAATACATTTCTTTTCTCTTCTTTTTTTTTCTTTTCAAATGGTAAATGATTCCCCTATAAAACTGCCCAAAAAAGATTAAAATGACAACCAAAAATGCAAAAACAAAGCAACAAGCAACATAAAAAATAAAAATAAAAATAAACTCATGAGCTAGAAAGGTATTGCATCAAATTCCAATAATAGCTGAAGGCCCGAAGCAGAAATTTCAACAAATCTTTGTCTAATAGTCCATGAAATTATCAAAGAGCAGGCCTTAATTACAACACCATAGGCAGAGTCAGGTTTCCATAATTCCGTCTGTTTATTTCAATCCAGATCTGCATGAAACAGAGACAAGAATGCAGGCACTCCAAAATACTGAAAAAGTGTCAGACTAATACTTAAAACAGGCAATGCAAAAACAAATTAGGATGAGCGCGTGGCCAGGGGCATGGGCTGGATCAGGTTGGGCCAAGCCGAAGTTATCCAAGCCCAACCCATTTAGTTATCAAACCATATTCAGGCTCAATTTAGGCCAGGCCATGCCCATTTAATATATATAGTAGTCGTCCAGTTCGTGACTCATGCACTGGAGCTACATGCGCTCCGGGTCATGGGGCCCACTATGGGGTTCGTCTAGGTCTAGCTGTTTCATCATGCCCATCGAATCTGCTCAATGCCCACTGAGCCATTTTCCGTTTCAAGTTATGACCGTTCTGCTCTCTCAAATGCCAAGACTGAACTTTTCAGTAATTCCTTCCACAGATGGGTCAGCTTTTAGGTCTTTGGTTTCTTGAAGTTTCTGGATCTAAAACTCTTGAAATGGGTTTTTCCATTCAGGTAGAGTTCGGATTTGCAATCTTGCAGATTTAGGAAGGAGAGGAACTGCAGGTTTGTCTTTGGTTTCTTGAAGCGCTCTGCATTTAAAACTCTTGAAATAGGTTTTTCTGATTGGAGAGGGTTCAGATTTGCAGTCTTATAGATACACGAAGGAAAGGAACTGCAATTTCTTCTTTTCAATGAAGAAGAAGTAGAAAGAGGAAAGAGAAGTAGAGTTGATATCATTGCTGATTGCACTCAAAGCCATCCCAAATTCCAATCCCCATAGGACTTTGCTAAGTCCCCAAAGATGCAACTTGTCCATGATTGCGTCCAAGTCAACTTAGACTCGGCCAAGTTTTAAAACGCTGAATGGGTGGCCTCTCTTAGACTAAATAAGGGATGTTTAAAAGGAAAGCTCCAGCCACTAATGTAACCATTTACTATATTCAGGGTTATATTTTTTTATAGGAAAGGCTTCCAAAAACTTCCATTTCCCATAACCAAAATGTTGTAGACATTTTCCCAACATAACTGAATTCACCTTTTACATAGATGAAATTCCCAAGCAACTTTCTTTAACCGGTTTGCAAACCATTTTCATCCTATTAGATGGTATCTAAAATCATCTCCAGAATCATTCCACAGAAACTGAGCCAAATTTTCTTTTTAATCCTTTCAACAACACTAATTGGACATCACAACATAGATCAATATATATATAGAAAGGTTACTGAGAGCCGACTTGGTCAATGTGATCCTACCTCTCAAGGATCCGTAACAACTGTTCCATGTTGATGACTTCTTCCCAAATTGTTTCAACCATGGTTTTCATAAACTTTTTGAGGTTTAACAATACAAAGAGGGAGACCATAATAAGTGGAAGAAAAATTTCCTACGCAACGTCCAAAAGTAAATGCAAGCAGCCTTTTTTTTAATTGAAAATGAAAACAACTCTTTGCAGGATGTAATTTGGATGTTCAGAAGAGAGAGGTGTAGGCAAGAGAGGTCAGCTTCTAAAATATGAAAAGTTCAGAAAATGAGTTTGTCAAGTGATGTCATCTAGCATATTCCACAAGGATATCAATGGTTCACTTTATGTTTGAAAAATACATAAAAATAAAATATTTTTCTCACACTGAGAAAGGTGGCAGGTACAGAGGAAAACTAAGGACGCCCAAAGTACAGAAGAAAAAATAGAAATTCATTAGTTAATTACTGAGAGTCAATGGCTAATTGCATCAGATGCTGAGAAAGCCAATTGTCCATTTGCAAGATCCCAACATTGATAAAGAAGACTTAAAAGGGGAAGAAATTAAGTAGCAGCACATATCTAAGAGTAAGCTGTTGAAAAATGGATGTATAAGCTATGATGCACGGATACTTTGAAATGGGCAACGTATCGTGTCGTATCGTATCCGATACTTCACTTTTTATGTGTAAAATCAGTATCCTTTCTGTGTCTATGGCGTATCCTAGCCATATCCATGTCACTTTTTATGTGTAAAATCCGTGTCCTTTCCATGTCTATGGCATTGCCTAGCCATATCCATGCCGTATCTGGGCATCATAGCATATAAGCACAAAGTTCCTTCATGATGTGGTGTGGATTTGGTGAGACAAAGGTCCAAAAGAATTTCAATTATTGAGGAGGGTAAGAGGTTAGAGGAAAAGGATGACTTTTTGTTAGCAATAATCAACTTCTACAGGGTGCTCCCTAATGTGAAAGACATGACCAAGTTGAACATGGATAACCTGGAGAGCAGAGGCGGGACTTATCTAAGGGTGCTCTTAAAAAATTGATTTTATTATTTAACTTCTTCACTGGACCATATACGGCAGCACAGAAACGAAAATCCTGGGTCCGCCATTGCAGGGGAGAGTGATAGAAGTGGTGGGGCAAGTTGACTGAATGGAGATAGATTCAAAGATGAGGTCAAATGATCAATCTTGAGTTGAGGATCCAAATAAAGTTCCAGCCCCAGCCCCGGATCGTTTCCCATTGATCATCTTTTAAATTATGGGAAGATGTGATAAATTCTACAAGGAAGCTCCAAGAGAATGGAAGGCTATCTAAATGGCTAGATGCAAGCTAGATCCTATTTTTACTTCTTTTCCTTTTTAGGAGAAACATGACTCTAGAGGTATAAGTCAAAGAAACCACTGCTTATCTGCAAGCAAGATCTCTCTCTCTCTCTCTCTCTCTCTCTCTCTCTCTCTCTTCTTTTAGCAATAACATGACTTGAACCAGCGACCTTGTGGTTGTGACACTGAAGGCCTTTCAACTGTGATACAATCACAGGCGAGCTAGATCTTGAGAATACACATCACATCGGGAGATTGGAATCTCCTTCTATCCTTGGGTGGATGGGCCTTGGGACCAGATGGTGAGGGTAGAGTAAATCATATGTTGAAATTGCTACATTCTCCATCCTAATTAACAGCCCCCTTAAAGATTTGGATTATGTCCAATTCAATACTGAGGAAATGCTTGTGACCCATCAATGGAAATCCCAAAAGAAGATGACCCATCAATTGGATTACAAAATCAACCCATCAAATCAGCTCTAGTCATCGAAAATTAAACTAGATTGCAACGATATTACAACTGAAATTGTTGATCATTCAGAAGGGAAAGGCAAAGGAAAGAAATCGAAGAGAGTTTAGGAGAGAAAGGATTAAGAAAAGAAAAGAGGGACCTCTTGTTTTCCTTTGCTGAGGGGTTTGTCAAGGACGGTCGCGTAATGCTTCACCTTCCCCGCTCCTATCATCGTGTTTGATCTTCTCTTTCACCAACAAGAAAACAAAAATCGCTGGAAATTGAGCTTGGGAATGGTTTTGTCTTCTCTATCTTTGCAAAATATAGATAGATGAGTCTTGAGATTTTAAGAATTGCAGGCTTGAGTTTTTAAAAATCGATGGATGGAGAGGGTATCAATCGAGACAGAGGAGGGTTCGATTTGGGGGTTTTCGAATGGAAGAGATTTCTTCCATTGGGGCTGGGGCGTTGCAGTTATGGGTCTTAATAGGGTGGGGCGGGATGGTCTTTGCAATAGGACTATGGGCCGTATAGGTTTATCAAATCTTATGGGTGCACCCCTATTTGATTTTTAGTCAATGCTCCCGATGGTTGTTTTTTTACAATAAATTTTTTTATGCCGGAGGTTTTTTGTTTTCTTTTTATATGGTGTGAAATCTTGTCCATTTCATTTATAAATTTTATGTTTCTTCGTAAATATTTTAAGTTTTCAGTCACCTAAGGTGACCGATATATTAAGAATTCCAAACCACTACGGCCGGTTTCTTTACTCGTAGGGATTGCAATGGATTGACTTTAAATGGAGACCCACCCCAACCCGCTCCTATTAGGGCAAGTTTGTTAGCATGTTCGTAGAGTTTGGGTCTGGTATGGTTTTTCATACATTAACTCGAATTGGATGCAAGGTGGGTTTGGGTTTTTGATGCATCAACCAGACTCGACGCATTTATCTTTACTTCATGTATTATTGAGTGCATTTCATTTCATTTGAAAGTATGAAGATTTCATTTAGAGATCATGCTTTCAAATCTCCCCTAACACATATTTTTTTCATACTTTTTGAAATTATTAAAGAAACCACATATAGACTCGACCCGTGGCCCGCGACCCACCCCAATGCCATCCCTATTTACTAAAATTTTCCATGTCAGGATTTCTTGGACATAATGTGACATCCTATCCCTCGCATTCATATTTCATCACAAGCATTTCAAAGTTTTAGACACCTATAAGGTATCAAATGACAGTTGGGAAAAAAATATAGAGAATTTCAAAAGGTTAAATAATATATCTATTTATTTTGGACTTATTTTATTAATAATATTATTTTAAAAATATTAAATTTTATATTTTCAATTTTTGGCCCGTGTTGGGCACGGGCATCTCACACTAGTTTTATATATAAGGAGCAAAGTTTGGTGAGAGATGTTCTCAAAAGCCACGCGAGCAATATTAGAATACTCCATTTGGCTTCCTAGAGTATGAGATCTTTGTAGAGTCAGAAGCAATCCAAATAAATCTAGAGTTCAAAACTTGTCAGCCTCATTTTTATGTCTTAAAAATGCATATAGTTTATCTGCTTTTATAATATATATATATATATTTATATATATATATATATATATATATCTAGGGAGGTGCTCTTGTGAGAGACACTCTCACCTTATGATGAGAGATAAGGTGGGGGCCCTCACATCCATATTCATTGTCAACAACTTAAAAGTGAGAGCCCCTACCTTTATCTCTCATAGTAACGTGAGGGTATCTCTCACAAGGGCACCTCTCATCTCTCTCTCTCTCTATATATATATATATATATATGTGTATATATATATGAGGAGAACGTCCGCTCAGCCACATGTGTGCAATGAAAATGTGTGACTCTCTCTCTATATATATAGGGGGTCTTCATATGCATCCATCCCTCACCATTTTTTGTGAGGGACACCCCTTTTGGGGTGTTTCAAGTACAAAAGGGGTACAAGAGGGTTGTACCCCTTTTGTACTTGAAACACCCCAAAAGGGGTGTCCCTCACCAAAAATGGTGAGGGATGGATGCATATGAATATTCCCCTATATATATATATATATGAGGAGAACGTCCGCTCAACTACACGTGTGCAATGAAAATGTGTGAAAAATGTCCAAAAACTTAAAGCCCGCCCACTTATGAAATGAACATTTCGAGACCTGCCCATTTCATTTTCCCATCCCAACAAACAAAACCCTATCTCATTGAGGCAAAACTAGAGGGACGCCCACTCTGATCTACAAACCTCAACACCCTCTTGGTCCAACCTCGTCGCAACAACACCTGCAGGCGCTCACCTCGGCGTCTCGATGCCCTTCCTCTTTGAAACGAAACCCACTCTCTGAAACTGTAATCTATCAATGAAACCCTCAACGTGCATAAGTGCTCATCAGCTACTCTTCCATTTCATGGGACTATGCTCGTCAGCTGATCTGACATTTTGAGGGATTGTGCCTGTCACTGATATCGGCTACTCTATGCTCGTCTTATTTCCCTCAACGAAACCCTTAACACCGTCGGCTGCTCTGTGCAACCCACTCAGATTGGCACGTCTACTCTGCTACAAGACAAGATTTCATGCTTTGGAAGGGATTTTGAAAGTATTTTCAGGATTTAGAATTTCTTCTAATTTGGAAGGGATATAGGGATTCCCTACTGCATTCTTCCTTCTTCTATTAGTATATTTCAAATTCTCTTCATGTATAGTTGGGATTTGGTTTGTGGGTCTTCCCCATTTTTGGTTTTTTAGGCTTTTCCTCTCTAAAACTATATATATATATATATATATATGTGTGTGTGTGTGTGTGTGTGTGCGGGGGCATTCCTCGAACACCGGGATTGGACCCACCCCGGCAGTGGTGAAGGAGAATCACGTGCCACTTCGGAACCGAACTTGTTAATATTCTCGGTCTCGGCTATAGCACCAAAAGACCCTTCACAGTTCGGCAGAAAGCTCGTCCTTGCCACGAAGCTCGGTAGACTTGCTTGCATTGCTCATACACTCCCTCAGCTCGGTCCTACCTCAGTGCGGATGTATCTAACCTCGGACGTCCTCACCTCGGTCTCGGCCACCTATTTCGAACAAAGGGCATCGCCCATCATCCCCAATAGAGACGTGGCGTAACGACTGAGAGACGTGGCGGAATGGTTTATGAGGCAGCGAGCACTAAGGGGAACGGGCAACGTTACGACTGTAATTGAGGGATAGGAATTGACTGAGCGGTTACCTGAATTAAAGGAGCGGGATCGACTGAAACGGTTGCCCTGATTGAGGGAACCGCATCAATCGCGCCCTGATACTTATCCACGATATTGGATTCTTATGACGGTATAAAATAGAGGACTTAGTCTCCTCCAAAGGTACGGATAGACACAACCTATTACTTTGAGAGCCGTTATTTTGTCTCTCTCTAATCTCTACCCTACTGTCACGTTTTTACACTGACTTAGGCATCGGAGAGCCTTGCGCTGCCCACAGCCAGGGTCTTTGACTGCTCTTTTCTTCTTCCTCCTTTCAGGTTCTATTGAAGGCATCATATCTTCTCTTTTAGTGGGTCTCGAGATCACCACCTCCGGATTCGTGAAATTTCGTGCACCTACAATTGGCGCCGTATGTGGGAAACGATACAGTAATTTTTTCATTACTCAGAAATCTTTCCTTACACCATGCCTCCAAGGAGCAAGAGGTGTGGCAAGACGAAATCGGCAGAAGTGAGGGAACTTCCTGGACCATCCCGGGCAGTATCTCGACAAGAAAATATTGGCGAGCGTCCAGCAGTGGTGGAGAGTTACCATACTAGCTCTGTCTCACCTCTAATGGAGGAGACAAGGCCTCCTCCAGTGAACAACCCTCCACCAAAGCCGCTTCAGAAGGACAAAGGCCTGGTAGTGCACCAGGCGAACGATGACGACACCCCCTCACTTGTGGATATCAGAACCCAGAACCTGATCATCCAAGAAAAAGATATGCTGATCCGTCAGCTCCGGCAGCAACTCCAGGAGATGGAAAAGGCTTCCACGAACAACGTCGTACGTCCTATCGTCCACAATGATCTGCGGCAACACCTGAACCACAAAAGGCACTCCCGAGATCACGTCGAAGGCTTGGGCGATAGCCGTTCCTAGAAAAAGCAAGAGCTCACATTCGACGACAAGGATGACATGAGGGAATGGCTTACCCGGGAGGTCAAGCAGACGGTCCGGCGCAACATGGAGGCGGTCGGATTCGCCCGCGACCAGTTGGATGTCGGCGACCCAGAGAACCTTGGTACATCTCCTTTCTCTCTGGAGATAAGAGAGTTTACTCTCCTAGAGAAGTTCATCGTCCCACGGTTCGTCTTGTACGACGGAACCTCGGATCTAGGGGCGCATCTTCGACATTTCACTCAGAGGATGTCGCTCTGGGGTGACCTCGGTCACCTCAACTGTAGAGTTTTCTCCTCCAGTCTTGGGGACCTCCCCCTAAGATGGTTCTGTGCACTCCCAGAAGAGTCGATCACAAGCTGGCGACAGCTCCAAAGCTCATTCTTGAAGAAATTCCAAGCACACAGAATCATCCCCAAGACCGACGCCGACATCATGGCGCTCCGGATGAGGCAGAACGAGTCTATTACTCAATTTGCCAAGAGATTCTGGACGATCTACAGTCAGGTCGAGAACGCCACTGAAGAGGTGGCTGTCAAATTTTTCCAACAAGCTCTGCTTCCGGGCAATGAGCTTCGTAAGTACCTGGTCTGGAACCCTGTGACTTCCATGAAAGCTCTCATGGCCAGGGTAAATCGCTTCATAGAGCAAGAAGAAGACGACGCCCGAGCTCGAGAGAGCTTCGGCTTCGCCCAAGAAGCAAAATTCTCCAGGAGGGAGAAATCGCCTCGGAGGGAGGATGTCGGCCACAACCGAAAACTATCCAGTTCGGCGACACCTTCGTATACACCCTCCGGAGGTAGCAAGAAATTTAAGAAGGCTCTGCGAGCCAGAGAAGGACAGCAGCCCATCTCGACATTCACTGCTGTCAACACAATTTTCAAGGAGCCAATCTATAGGATCCTTGGTAAAATAAAGACGCAACCATACTTCCAATGGCCGCAACCGATGAGGGGTGACCCGTCCACCCGCGATCAAAACAAGTTCTGCTCCTATCATAAGCAGAATGGGCATATGACGGAAGATTGCTTGAGCTTCAAGTCACATCTAGAGAAGCTCGTTAAAGACGGACACCTTCAGGAGTACGTTAAAGAAGGTGAAGGAGCTAACCGAACTCAGCGCGAAGACCGAGCTCCACGACGAAATGATGCTTAAGATAGCGATGAGTCGGAGAGAATAATCAACGTCATTCATTTGGCGTCTACTCCAGAGGGGAGCGCTTCGAAGGGGAACAACCAAGCCCGCGCTGAGGCGAGGAAGGCTTCCCATGGCAAGCAGGTTCTGTCAGCCGAGCCCGAGCCAGCTACAAAAAGAGCTCGGAGGGACAGGCCGAAGATCTGGTTCGGAGAAAAGGACTTGGAAGATGTCCAACTCCCTCACAATGACCCTCTCATTGTGACCTTGAATATGAAGAACTGCAGAGTCCAGAGGATTCTCGTCGACCCGGGCAGTTCATCCGAGATCCTCTACTATGACTGCTTCAAGAGAATGAGTCTCAAAGAAGAAGATCTACTGGAAGCGCGAACTCCCCTAGTGGGTTTTAGGGCAAAACCAGTATACCCTAAGGGGAAGATTCCCCTGAAAATCCAAATCGAAAGAGCCATCGTCATGGCAGACTTCATTGTGGTGGATGCACCGTCTCCTTACAATGCCATCGTAGGGAGGACATGGCTGCATCAGATGGAGGCTGTACCCTCTACGTACCACCAAAAAATAAAGTTTCCCTTAGAAAATAAGGATGGCAAAATTGAGGTGGTGACGGTCAGAGGTGACCAGCAAATGGCCAAGCAATGTTTGATGGCCGTGGTCCCGGGAGAAGTAGAGCCACAGCAGGTTAACATGGCCGAACTTGAAGAAGAGCTGGAAAAGGTCGGCCGAGCTCCCGAGCTGAAAAGCGTTGAAGATCTGACCTCGGTTAACATCAATCCCAGCAATCCTGAGAGGTACTTATTGCTCGGCAGTCAGCTTGTTGAGCCCGAGAAGTCCGAACTCTTGAACTTCTTAATTGAGAACAAAGAAGTTTTTGCTTGGACCCCGAACGAAATGCCCGGCATCGACCCCGAGGTCATGTGCCATCATTTGAAGGTGGACCCCAATCAGAAGCCGGTCGTGTAGAAAGCTCGAAGGATGGGGATCCCACAGACAGAAGCTGTGGCCGAAGAGGTCGATAAATTGCTGAAAGCCATGGCGATCAGAGTAGTACACTATCCGAAGTGGGTTGCCAACACCGTGGTGGTCAAGAAGAAAAATGGCAGCGGCGAGTCTGTGTAGACTTCACCAACCTCAATAAGGCCTGTCCGAAGGACTGCTTCCTGCTGCCAAAGATCGACCAGATATAGACTCCACCGCGGGCCACGACAGGATGAGTTTTCTCGATGCTTATCGAGGATACCACCAGATCCCGATGTTCGGCCCCGATGAAGAAAAAACCGCTTTTAGAACCCCAAGAGGAATTTACTGCTATAAAGTAATACCTTTTGGGTTAAAGAATGCGGGTGCGACTTACCAAAGGCTTGTCACCATGATGTTTCAAGCTCTTCTCGCAAAACCGTGGAGGTCTACATTGACGATATGGTCGTAAAATCCAAACAGTCGCAGGATCATCTGGCTGACCTACGTCAGGTATTTGACATTCTGAAACGACATCGGCTCAAGCTGAACGCGGCCAAATGCGCGTTTGGGGTCGGCTCCGGCAAGTTTCTAGGGAGTCTCGTCACCAGACGAGGCATTGAAGCTAATCCAGACCAGATCGCTGCTATCAAAGCAGTGCAGAGTCCTACCACTACGAAACAAGTCCAAAGATTGACTGGCATGGCAGCCGCACTCAACCGCTTCATCAGCCGATCTTCAGACAAATGTAGGCCTTTCTTTCAGCTCCTCAAGAAGAACGCCTCATTCCAATGGACTGAGGAATGCGACCGAGCTCTGCAGGAGCTGAAAACTTACCTCTACTCACCACCCCTGCTTTCAACTGCGAAACAGGGAGAAATGCTTTACATATACCTTGCGGTCTCAGATCACGCGGCCAGTTCGGTGCTGGTAAGAGAAGAGGACACGCAGCAAAAGCCCATTTACTACACCAGCAAAATCCTTCTTGATGCCGAGACCAGGTATTTACAAATGGAGAAACTTGCGTTAGCTCTTGTCAGTGCTTCCCGCAAGCTTTCCCACTACTTCCAGGCTCATACGATCGTGGTCGTAACAGAATATCCGCTCCGACAACTTTTTAACAAGGAGGACGTCTCTGGAAGGGTGTCCAAGTGGGCTGTCGAATTCGGGCAGTACGATATCCAATATCGGCCCAGAACAGCAATCAAAGCCCAAGTACTAGCTGATTTCATTGTCGAGTTCACTTCTCCCAGTTCGGCACCGAGCTAACTCGAAACTGAACTTAGGGGCAGCAGAAGTACCGAAGAAATCACTGAAACCGACCTTGAAAAGCAACAATCTTGGAATCAGTTCCTCGATTCGGCATGGAAGGTTTTCGTCGATGGATCTTCGACCTCTACAAGGGCTGGCGCTGGCTTAGTCCTCCAATCTCCAGAAGGATTGGTCATCGAGCAGGCCCTGACACTTGATTTCAAGGCTACCAATAATGAAGCAGAGTACGAGGTGTTGATTGCCGGACTTGGTAGCGTTAAAACCCTGGGGGCATGGCATCTGGTCGTCTTCTGCGACTCACAGCTGGTGACGAGCGAGCTGAGCGGAGAATATCAGGCCCGGGACGATAGGATGGCGGCGTACCTGGCTCTTGCAAAACAACACCTCTCTTAGTTTGAAATAGTAGAAGTCAAGCAAGTCGGCAGAGGGTTGAATTCTCATGCTGATGCCTTGGCTAATCTGGCATCCGCCGTCGAAGCCGGAAGAAAAAGAATCATTGAGGTGGAATCTTTAGATAAACCCAGCATTTAGCCTCATCCACCTCGGCAAGTACTCTGCGTTGATCTTGGCCCGAGTTGGATGGATCCAATCATCTCTTACCTCAAAGACGATCAGCTTCCGGAAGACAGAATCGCAACTCACAAGATCAGGCTGAAATCTGCTAGGTTTTGGCTATCTCCAGAAGGCAAGCTCTACCGGAAGTCGTTTACAGGCCCCTACCTTCAATGCGTCCACCCAAGCAAAGTCGAGGACTTTCTCTACGAAATCCATGAAGGGATCTGCGGAAGCCACATTGGAGGTCGGTCACTAGCATACCGGGCTATCAGCCAGGGTTACTGGTGGCCATAAATGCAAAAAGATGCTCAGGTGTATGCAAGGAAATGCGAGAAGTGTCAGAAATTTTCACATTCCCTTCATCAACCAGCGCAGGATTTGAGCCCGTTGTCCAGCCCTTGGCCCTTCACCCAATGGAGTTTGGACATCGTGGGACCTCTCCACCGAGCTCAGGGAAATAAGAAGTGGCTAATTGTAGCTACAGATTATTTTACAAAGTGGGTAGAAGCAGAGCCACTTTCTTCCATCACTGAAAGAGCTACCAAAAAGTTCGTATGGAAGAACATCATCACCAGGTTCGGCATTCCTCGAATTTTGATCTCGGACAACGGGACTCAGTTCAACTCCAACCTCTTCAAAAACTTCTGCAAGGAGCTCGGCATCAGAAATCATTATTCCACGCCAGCCTACCCTCAGAGCAATGGCCAAGCCGAAATTTCTAACAAGGTGATCCTTGATGGCCTTAAGAAAAGACTCGACCGAGCTAAAGGGAGATGGGTGGAAGAACTACCGAGTGTCCTATGGGCATATCAGACGACTCTAAGGCGTTCCACTTCGGCAACTCCTTTCTCCTTGGCCTATGGGACCGAAGCAGTGATACCTCTCGAAGTAGGACTTCCGACACTGAGGTCGGAACTCTTCGACCAAGGCCAAAATGAGATCAATCTTGGACGAGAACTTGATTTGGCCGAAGAGCGCAGAGAAGCTGCAGCCGTTCGCTTAGCAGCCTACCAGCAGCAGTTGGCTAGAGGCTATAATCAAAAAGTCCGGGAAAGAAAGTTCTCCATTGGGGAACTAGTCTTGAAAAAGGCACTGCCAGCAGACAAAGATCCGAACGAGGGCAGACTTGCACTGACTTGGCTCGGACCTTTCAAAGTGATCTCTTCTGCGGGTCAATCAGCATATAGACTGGACGACATGGATGGTAACAAGTTGCCACGACCATGGAACGCCACTCACCTCAAAACGTTCTATTTCTAATTTGTAATCGACTTTTCAAGCATCAATAAAGCTATTCTTTTGTTCCTTGACATTTCGATTTCTCACAAGTCATAGAGCTTGACAAAATCTTCTTGCAATTCGGCGGAACTGCCAACGTGGTATTCTAGTTTCGGTTTATACACCAGCAGGATGTGCCATGCCTCTGCCACAGAAGATCTCAGTATGCTTACTAGATCACTGGCAGGATTCCATACCTTTGCCACAGAAGATCTCGGTACGCTTATCAGATCACTGGCAGGCTTCCATACCTTTGCCACAGAAGATCTCGGTACGCCTATCAGATCACTGGCAAGGTAATGACTACACCATTGGTGAGGAACCAGTTGGTCATGTCAGCAAAATTCTACCACAGACGATCTCGGTACTTATACCAGATCACTGGCAGATACCGGTTACACTACTGGTAAAGAGCCGGTTAGTCATGATCTAACTAAGTCGGAACTCGTGCTGAGACTAGCAAAAGCAGCATGGAGTTCGGACGATATCATTACCGAATTTGCCTCCTTGGGTTCTTGGTTCATGAGCTAAAGCTACTATGTGGGCATATTTGGTAAACATATTCATTTCGGCAAAAAATTGCTAAAGACATTGAAGTTCAAGAATGAAGCAGAGACAACTTAATTGCAAAGTCATTTTTCATTACTTCAAATATTGGATACATCGAACGAGCATGGCTCGAAAACAAAAGGGACATTTCCCAAAAAAAAGAAACTACAACGAAAGACATGAAGATAGTCAAGAAGCAGGGGCACCAAATCCATCGCCTTCTATCTGGATGACCTCGGTCTCAGACTGAGGGGGCTCGACAACTGCAGCTTCGGTCGTGACGAATGGCACCTCGGGGAAATCGAGCACAGGTGCCAAGCTTGAAAACTTGTCAGGATTCAGGAAAGCCGGATGATCGTTGGGGATTCCAACCTTTAATAGGGCGGCCTTCCAGCCCATCTCCCAAGAATCATCCCTGATACCGGCCACTTGGGCCGCATACTCGGTTCCAGCTTCCTGAAATCCTTTAAGATATGCATTGTTAATATCAGACCGGATTCTAGATTCGGTCTCGGCCTTCTCCTTCTCATGCTTAGCAATTTTCTTTTGAAGCTTGGCCTCCCTCAACTTCCCTTCTTCGATCTCAGCCTTTGCCTTGTCAAGCTCAGAGAGAATGGCACGAGACGTTTCTTCGTACTCTTTTATTCTATCTCTATTAACCTCCAAGGACTTCTTATACTCCTCAGCTTTGGCCTCGGCGTTTGCCAGGTTTTTCTTGGCTCGCTGGATCCTTCGCACTGAGATGTGGCATTTTTTCACAATCTGCAAAGAAAACAAAGTTTCAGATTACTCCTATCGAAGTCCAGCACAGAAGTATGGAGAAAAAAGGTTAAACTTACGCTGAGGGCGGATTCCATCTGCGATACTAGAAGCATGACGTCGTCAAGCTTATCATGCTTCTCCATGTCCCGGGGCAAAATACAGGCATCACCTAGCGTAGCCACTACTAATGGACTCCCGCCAAGGCGATCTTCTACGGTCAACGGCCTTCCTGGCTGAAGCAGAAAACTTGGCTTCCAGGGCACCGCTGTAGACCGTTGGACTGCCGCTCCTGGGTCAGCTCCCCTCTGCACGGTCGTTAGGGCTGACTGACCCTCGGTTCTGGCCCTCTTTCCCCGGCGAACCTCTTCCAGCGCAGCCTCGTCGGTACCAACCGCGGGAGTTCGAGCTGAGGAAGATGGAGGAGCAGCAGTGCCAGGCGTGGAAGAAGGAGGACTGGAAGAAGAAGCAGCAGTGCCTTGAGTCACTCCCCCAAAAGCCGCAGTCCAAAGATTCTTCACAGGAGGCTTCGGGCGGTTCTTGTTTTATCCATTGGCTCTTCTTCTCCCGAACTTCTTGTTGAAGAACTTTCCTCCTCGGGATCGGAACCAGATGTGGATGTTTCAGCCCCTGATGCAGCTTGGCCCTCAGTACCGTCTGCAGCCTGCTCTTGTTCTTCCTCCTCGATTTCAGTCTCCTCAACCTCGGCTACGACAGTTTAGCGATGGACAGGGCTCTTCTTGTAAGAGCGGTATTTCGGCTAGTAATCTAAAAGGGCGAAAGCCGCCCTGTCCTCATGGCCTCGGTAAGTCTCCACAGACCGAAACCAGGCTTCGTTCTTCACCCAGCCCACTCGCCTGGCCTTCCTTCTCCTTTCACGAGCGTCTGCAAAACAGAAGGACATCAGTTCGGCTGTACAGAAAATAAGATGCAACAGAAATCAAAACCGTATTAGAAAACAGCTATATTTACTTGGTGGTGTGCTGAGACGACGAGGGATCCGGTTGAACCTCTGCGACATCGGCTCGTCATCGCCGAACTCCCAGTTACCTGAGGCGAGCAGGCCATTGTCCCCGGCGTATTTGTTCCAATCTTCTAAGGCACGAACGAATCCTGTTCGGCGCGACTTAACTCGGAGGTAAAAGCTACCTCTCGACTTACACAGCTCATAGGCGTCCTCAATGTCATGAACGCCTAGGTCAATCCTTAAAATATTATTGAGCGCGGCAGTGCCCATTATGATTTTGAAGCTGTTTGGCATTAATTGACATGGACAGAGGTGCCAAGCTCGGAGACATTCCCTGAGCAAGGGATTAAGGGGAAACCGAACCCCGCCCTCTATTATGGCTACTAAGGGGAATGTCATCCAGCCATCAGAGAGGCTACCATCAATATAGGCATTGGGCTCGAGAACCTTAAGGAAGACATCCTTAGGAATCTGATACCTAGCCCTAAGTTCTCTTAGCGCTCCTCGGATTCTAACCAGTAACTATAGATGCCCATTTTTCTAGAGAAAGAAGGGGTAGAAGTGGAGATCAGAAGGGAGAATGGAACCCTAGATGCAGAAATAAACAAGATAGGGAAAATAAGACTTACAAAGACAGAAAGCAAGGATGAGACTCGATGGAGAAAATTCCTATAGCACTTCTCGTCGATCGACAGTCTTCCCTGTGAAACCCTCTGCAAGAAATTCTTCTCTTTCACAGCAAAATGCAGAGTAAAGAAGAAGAAGAAACGATAAGGGGCGCTCCCTTATTTATAGTAATAAGAAGGGTACATTCAATAATGGCAACCCATCATGGCGTCGTTTTGAATTTCGAAAAAGACCGCGTTTATTATTGATTAGCCGCCATATGCACGTTTCGAAAAGACTACGCATCCCGTGGAGAAACGCCACGTGGTGCCGTCAGCCTATTTCCCGCGCGCAGTCAAGGCGAGGCATTTAATATCGCGGATAGCGAAGCGACATCGGATGGACATGAAGGGACAGCGATCTGATCGGAAGTCAGATTCAAAAACTTGGTATCCAAGGAATCTCACAGTTCGGATTCAATCATCGATAGTACAGCTCCCGACCTCTAAGAGTTGGGGACTCTCAGCACTTAACCAGGGTCCTTGCAGATTTTTCACGGTGCGCTTCCCAAAGAGATCTCAAGCTCGGCGAAAGCTATAGCTCGGCTGGAGCCCCAGCTCGGCTACTCAGTTCGGCAGATGTTCAGCTCGGCAAGATTCCAGTCCTTATCAAGATTACTTCCAAAGACACATTCCACATAATGAAGAAAAGATATTGTTGCTACAGGAATGATCAAGCAAAGCAAGCACACAGAGAAAGAGATTGGACGACAAAGAAAATTTGATTTTATATTAAGTCGTTTTCATTACATGAAGTCCAATACAATGGATCACTCGATTTCTCTCTTTCCTAACAAAATTTGTCTCTGAAGGATGTGTTCTTCCTCTCCTGATAGGAGCGTTCTTCACGGAAGAGCGGCACCACGAGACGAGCGGCATTCAATTTGGAGGAGTACAAGGTCTCTTGCCCAGAATAAATCCGGCGCTATCTCCTGACATAGATGTCTTATCTCCTATCATCAAGAGATCAAGATCTATCTCAGGAGAGATAGCATAGTTCGCCAGAAGCCTCAGGAGAGATAGCACAGGCAGAGGACGACCATGGGCGATTTCCTCCCGCTGAAGAGGAACCAGCCATCATTATTACACTGGACGAAGCTTCAGGCTCATTTAGTTGGTAAAGGCGGACGTTTTTCTCCCTGCCAACCAATAGTAGCTCCATGAAGGCCAAGCCCCAATCTTCTTCAGTTTCTATATTCAGGATTGAATCGCCCAGAAGAAGAAAGGCCCTATTTATAGATCTGGGCTGCTTTTCCCAAGCATAGGAAATCTGCGCTCTTCGATTTACGAAGGATCGTTCTGCGCGCCAAACACGGGGAACGGATCCCTCTATTAACGAGCCACCATCAGAGCAGTGACACGTGGCATCATCGTCTTGTTTTCCTCCTCGATCGTACCACGGTACTTAATATCATTATAACATCTCGGGATGACGCGAAGGTATAGGGAAAGGGCAGGATGATGTCTGTTGACACCAAAAAAAGTCACTATGTCTCCTCCACATCAAGAAGCCTCGTGAAGCTGCATCCTGCTACAAAACAGGCAAGGCTACTTCAAGCATATGATTTTGTCAGAATCAGACAGAAACTGAGAGATCCTTCAAAACAGCCAAAAGAGGGGTACAACTGAGGTTTCGGGCCATTTCGACAGCGTTTGGCCTAACTTCACTGCTTCGACAGCTAAACAAGCGCTCCCGGCGGCGACATCGTCAAAGACACCAAAACTTTGATCAGAGCCTATGGATGACTCCAGAATGTCTCCAAATGGCTCCATGCCAAATTTCAAGTCAAACCGACAACGTTTGACCCTCCATCAATGCTCGAGCAGCAAAATCAAGCCGCCCGGCGGCGGGAACCACCGAAGCCATCACTCATCAAACAAAATACATGAGTGGCTTCAACATGCTTCCAAAAGGCTGCACGTCGAATTTCAGGTCATTCCGACAAAGTTTGACCAGGTTTCGATGCTCCGAGAGAAAATCAAGCCAACCGGCGGCGGAGCAACCCGGGACCATGACATCCAAAACAGAGACCATGGAACGTCTCAAAATGACTCCAATAGGCTCCTCGTCGAATTTCAGGTCAATCGGACATCGTTTGACAACATATCAAAGCTCGGCATTTTCCCCGTAGCAAAATCAAGTGAAGCATCGATGGGACCCCAAACGGCTTCAAAACTAAAATAAAAGCCCATGGTTGGTCCTATCCACTGCCCAAGAAGCTTCACCTCAATTTTCAGGCCATTCCGACATTGTTTGACCTAGTTTCGACTCTTGACGGAAAATCGGCTACAAAGTCTTCGGCTTTCCCGAAAAATGGGAAACTTTGTGCTCCAATTTCGCGCGGGTTCTCGTCAAGATTTCTCCAAGAAAATCAAGTTAATAATTGAGGAAAAATGTCAAGAAAAATACAAAAGAAAAAAGGAACGAAAAAGAAGGAAAATCGGCCGAAAACGAAGCTTGGCGACCAAAGGGCAAAAAACCCAAGGTCGCCAGGCGACCCTGGGTGCATGGTCGCCCGGCGACCCTGCAAATCCGGGTCGCCGGATTTTGCACCAAAAGCCCCGTTTTTCGATTCTTTTTCGCGTTTCGGGTGTTCCTGCCTCTGTGATTTTCTGAAAATCCAATGTTTGATGCTTGAAAACGACTGATCTTCACCGACATCTTGGATCCGCCGTCAAAAGCATGAAATCATCACCGATCGCCTCAAGATCGCCAACCGGTTGACCAAGAAAGTGCACTTTCTATCCGACCGATCGTGAAATCGACAAGACAGATGTCACCGGCCCACCAACATCAACTAATGTCCGAAATTGTATCGCAATCCGACATTAAACAATGCGTGATCCACCTGCGATGATCGCAAGAAGAACCTCAAAAGACGAGGCGCGGCCCGCGACTTTTCACATGCCTTGGCGACCACTTAATGTCGTTAATTGACCCGTTTATGACAACTTAATGCGGTCATTAACTCATTATTTTGGACGGCCCAATCAAATTCAAGCATTTGGGAGTTACAAATCCAAGCAATCATGGCATTAAACCCATGAAACTCCCATCATCATGAAGCATAAAGGTAATTAAAAGCCCACTACCTTCATCGGCCAATCACAAGCCATGAAAAAGGAGTTACAAAATCAACTTGTAACTCCTCATCAATTCTTTCATCATGGCCATCAATGCCAATAAACACCTCATGGCTACCAAAAGCCTATAAAAGGAGGTTCATTCCAAGAAGAATGCATGATGAAAATAGATCCCAAGTGTAAGCTCTGAAAATCCAGAAAATCCAAGAGAGAGACGAAGTCCTGCTACTTTGCTCCCGGAAGCACCACAAGGTGATCAACATCCCTTGAGGGGCCACCCCCCCCCCCCCCAAGGTCTCCTCCTTCTCCAACATGGCCTAAACGCGGCTTTTCAGCCCGTTTACTTGGTTTTTCATTGGATATAGGACCTCCTCTTGGTCCTTGTCCTTTAAAAAACCGAGGTTAAGAGCCAAGCCAAAAAATCAAAGCATCACATTTTCTCATTTGAAGGACGATGGCGAAGCCCATACATGACTTGCGACCGTCGATCTCAACGTGTCCCCACAATCTCCTGAGAAGTTAGATCCCTTTTCTTACTTTTCTATTGTATTTTGTATTTCTTAAAAAGACAAAAAGAAATCACAATTCTTGTCTTTCACATTTGATGAGTTTTGTAAAATCGCCTTTCACGGCAAAATCGCCTTTTACGGCAAACAAACAAAAACGCCTCCTAAGGCATTCTAAAAAAACAAACTTGTCTCTTTTCTTAATATTAATGCAATTTGAAAAGTTAGAAAAAAGGATTGATTTCCTTTCCACTTGTGAAGGTGAATCTCCGGATTATCACCATTCCAAATTCCAAGTAGAAAGTAAATTTGGCATGCCCGTACAAAAATGTTGATGCCCGAGATTTCCCTCCTCCGTCGAGACCCAGGTCAGCCCCCGGGGTGCGGAAGGAGAGGACGGAAGATTCCCTTTTCGGGTCCATCAAGTTGGCATACCCGGTGGGACTCGTTGACTTGAGAACGTGATGCTTTGATCACTTGGCTCCTTTCTAGTTGGTGGCCTATGTTGCATCTTGCATCTAAAAAAAAACATGAGATGGGATTGCAATTGTTCTTTCTCACTTCAAAAAAAAAAAAAAATATGATCTCTTTGTCTTGAAAACTCAACTTTGAGAAATTTTGATCCTTCCCTCTTCGAACTTGATAGCTCACAGAAATGTTCGCAGCTATCGTTCATATCGGGGATTGGGCCATCTTTTCTCTTTGATAAGTCCAATTGGGATTTCAAAAAAAAAAATTATAATTTCAAAAAACAAATTTCTCTCTTTTGAATTCAAATTTGAGAAACCTTGGTTCCTTCCCTTTCGGATTTAGTGCTCGCAGAAATGTTGAGCCTTTGCTCGGATTGGAACACCATTCGTTCTCTTTGATGAGTTTATTAAAAATCTTTCAAAAAAGAGTTAAAAAAAAAACACTAAGGTTCCACCAGTTGCGTTCTTTGACCAAAGTGGATTTAAGAAAAGCCTTGTCCAGAGTGTGGAGACAGCTAGACTGTTCGAGGCAAGGGTCCTCCAAATGGGTTCATTAAGTATTCCTACCCTTACCTGGGGGCTGATCTATCTACTAAGGTTTCATAAGATCGAATTGGAAATCTATGTGCACCTTTAAAAAAAAATCCTTTAAAAAAAAATCTTTTAAAAAAAAAAAACTTCTGTCACTTTTGAATTCAGAGTTGAGAAATCTTGGTTATTTCCCTTTCGGATTTAGCGCTCGCAGAAATGTTGAGCCTTGTTCGGAATGGAATACCATTTGCTCTCTTCGATGAATTCAATCTTGACCTTTCAAAAAAAACTTTCGTCACTTTTGAGTTCAGAGTTGGGAAATTTTGGTTCCCTGCCTTTCGGATTTAGCGCTCGCAGAAATGTTGAGCCTTTGTTCGAAACGGAACACCATTTGCTCTCTTTGATGAATTCAATCTTGACCCTTCAAAAAAAAAAACTTCTGTCATTACTGGATTCACATCCAAGAAATTCTGGTTCCTTCCCTTCTTAATTTAGCGCTCGCAGAAATGTTGAGCCTTTGTTCGGATTGGAACACCATTTCCTCTCCTTTATGAACCCAAATTCGACCGTTCAAAAAATCCCATCTCGTGTCCTTTCCAAGGATGCGATTTGCAACATTTGTGCCTAGCGGTGCTAGTACGCCCTTTCGGGTCTACTGTATTCGCGACCGATACATTTGTATCTCCAACCTTATATCATTTTACCTCGAGTGAGCCTTGCTTCTCGGTAATTTGAATTAAGGTCTACAATTGCTTCTAGCAGTCACTGGAACGCTCACTCTGAGCCGACCATACTTGCATTTTAGAACAATTGTATCATCTATGGCTTTTTGCCTTCTTCATCGTCCTTGGGTTGGGCCATGTCCCCTCAAGTGATTTGAAAAGACAAAACCATAGTTGTTCTCCATTTACGATCACCATATTCTTGTGATTACTAATGGATTTGGTCTTGTTTTAGAAGTTTTCCAAAACTAACAATGGCAGCTTCATTAACCATAACTTTCGATGAGAACAAGTACCAACTTATGCTTCAAGACAAGCAAAACAAGCATAAGCGCCCTATCAGATGCCGAAGCGTCATCTCCCTCGACAACTCTCCAAACACCGGGTCAACTTTAACTCCCCGGACCATCGTCTTCGGATCGCTGGGACCATTCCTACTTCCCGCAGAAGACACTGTACCTGCCAAGAAGCAGAAAACCGCCCCGCAACGTGTCACTAAAATGGCACCAAGGGCGAACACCAATAAACCTGAAGCCCGTGGCGTTCCCACGAAGCTTCAACCCACAAGAAACCAGGTTTACACCAAAACTTGGTCCCCGAGATCTTCACCAAAGCAACGAAGGTCCCAAACATCTGCAAAGCCAGCATACCTGACCCCTCTCAAGGAGAATCAGTTCTACCCTCTCTCTTACATGAAAGAGGAGAAACCTACCCTCCACCCAAAAAACAAACAAAATCATCATGAGCCGGCTTGCTCCTACAAGCCCAAAATTAAATCCTGCATTGTTAGGCCTACGCAAAAACATGCTGAAGCCTGCACTCTTGCGAGTTGACCCTTCATCTCAATAGGGGCCGAGCTCGCAAAATTCAAGTCTTCATTGCGACAGGCAAGGGACCGCGTCCAGATTCTATCCTTGCCAAGCTTCAAAGAAGACAAACTCGGCTGCTGCGCACGAAGGACTACATCCTTCATCGCCAGAGCCCAGCCAGAGCAGACTGAAGCTCAAATTGCTCGTCGTATGCGTCGCCGCACTGCATATCGACAAAAGAGATTCGAGAAACAAAGAACCAAGCGTTCTACTCTCCACGTCTCAAACAAATGGGTCGAAAAAGAAAGACCCGACCAATTCGTTGCTGTTCATATGGTTGGCAAAACCAGAAAACGCCGGAAGTCAGCAACCAAAATCAGAGGTAGACGTCCAGTGACTCGCAGCGTCTCTCGGACAAGAACACATCTGGAAGAATCTTCCACTCCTCCAAGCCAAGAACACCGGAGTAACAACTCCTCAGATTCTTCATCCAGAAGAATGAGCCCCAGCTCAGTCACCAAGACGATTTCTTCGTTCGAATCCCGAGGGATGAACGTCTTGGCTACAAGTTCTGAGCCGCCTCCACAGCATGACGATGTAACCGCACGCAACCAGCAGTTGGAGCAAGGACAACAAAGAATTGAGGCTCTGATGGAAAACCTCATTCTCACTTTACAGCGTCCGCCACCTAACAACGAAACCCCTCCGAATCATGAAGATGATGAGGGCAATGCAGAAAACAATGAGTCACGCGCCCTTACCAAAAAGGACGTGGACGATATCCTCGCAAAAGGAAAAGAAGAGGATACATTGAAGGAACATGGGATCAAGCCACCCTACCCTTTATGGATGGACTCGGTTTCGTTCCCTGCAAAATTCAAACAACCTACTCTCTAGACATATACAAGGAAAGGTTCAGCCAGACAACACATCATCCACTTCAAGATCCTGACGGGAGCTATTGCGGATCAAGATGCCCTCAAGATTCTCCTCTTTGCAAGTACCCTAAAAGGTACAGCCTTTGATTGGTACTCCACTTTGCCGGAGAACTCCATTCAGAACTCGACTATGCTGGAGACACGCTTCCTGACCCACTTCCAAGGTGAGGATCATCCTGTTACTATGGCTCAACTCTGCAGCCTAAAACAGGGAGAGAATGAGTCAACATACGACTTCATTCACAAATGGAAGGCAATGGCGTACAAATGCTCAGATGTGCTGCCACAAGCGTCGCTAGTCGACATCTGCCGTAACAATATGAGAGCAAAAATCCGCTCCATGATCATCGGCAACAAATCAAAGAACCTGGGGGAACTCCTCGAAGCTTCCATGGAAGCTGAAATGGTGATCAATGACCTCAACAGTCAGAAATCATCAAAGAAAGAGCCGACTGCTGTTACAACCTCAAAACTAAAGAAAAAGGAGGTTCTCAATGTGCAGACTAAGTCAGCTCCACAGCAGCCAAAGAAACCTGAAAACAAAACTGCAGGTAAAAGGCCTAAACTCTCTGATGCCTTCAAAGAACGTGTAGAAAAGAAATATCCGTTCGATGAAGATGTTGAAGAAATCTTTGAGGCTCTCATAGCAAATGGCAAACTCATTTTGCCAGAGCCCAAAAGACCGGGAGATGTTGGTAAAACCAATTTTGTGGGCTGCTTCTACCGAAACCGATGTTGTAATCCTTTGGTAACAGCGCCAATCAGGAAGGGCCTTAACCCCCTTCTCTCCGACATAAGCAGCGTCTCAGCCTTTGTCGAGGTGGGACTGGTCCCGGTAGAAGTACCGACCATGTCCTACCGAACTCGGCCTCACGCTGGCACCCCAGTCCGATCTCGGGTATAGCTGACCCCGGCGCCTTCTCCAGTTCGGCCCCTCTGCCGAGGTGAACACCGGGCTTCCAGTTCCCATTATGAGATGGGACGGGTACTTTGTAGGGAGTCCCTGTCAGGTAGGGCGGCCACCGGCCAAGGATAAGGGCTCGTTCCTATCAACAGATCACATCCACATTTATGTGAGGGATTTGAGGGGAGGTTTGATGGGACAAGTATCCTCACCTACCCCCACTAAAGATCCCAGGTGTGGGCTGATGGGACAAGTATCCTCACCTACCTCCACTATGGAACCTTCCACTCTCCTCTATATATGCCTGCATGAAGAGTCATGAACAGGTACATGCAAGATACAGCCCGCACTGTTACTCTGCTAAAACATCTCTTCTTCTCCACTTCACCCTAGTTCAGTGACTGCACTAACTCAGGCGTCGGAGTGCCTTTGGCTGATAGCAGCCTCGGGCCCTGACTGCTGTTTTCTCTTCCCTTTCAGGTTTCAGATCAGCAGAGACACTTGTTCAAGCTAAACAACCTCTCTGTAAACCCTCATCATCAGTTAAACCTAAGTCCGTAATAATTAGGCACGCACAATTTGGCGCCGTCTGTGGGAAACGATCTGAAAATTCTACGTTTTCATCCTAACAGCTATGCCTCCCAAGGCTCAGAAGGGAAAGAGCGTTGCTAGACCGTCTGGGTCTAAGCAACCAGAAACATTTCTGCCTCTCATGCCACCTCCACTGGTAACAGACCAGGCAGGAGCGTTGGTAACGAGCTCGCGAAGGGATACCAGGCAAGCACCATCCAACCCTCCTCCGAAGGGAGTGGGAGGAGAACCTGGTATGCGGAGTGTAGGTTCACCCGTTACGGTGACACACTCGTCGTCAAGAGTAGCAGCAGCGTCTTCTCGGCGCGATCCTGTATTAGAACGAGCTCGGACGAATACTTCTCAGGCGGAGCGTCCGCGCCTGGAAGTTGTTCTCAACGCGCCACCGCGTAAGGACGTTCCTCAGGAACGGCCCTTACGAGGCGGGGCTCCTGTGCGGTCTCCTCCTCGGTCTTCTCACGGGGACCACATGGAAGAGGATCACGTCCACCTCGGTGATGAAGGTGACGACGACATGGTCCTGGAGGACGATGTTGAGGCCCAAGCCGAGGCCATCAAGGCTCAAAACCTCATCATCGAAGAGCAGAAAGGGCAGATCCTCCAGCTTCAGCGGCAGCTTGAAACGAAGAGCCAAGTCCCGCCCGAAGCCTCTCACACGCCTCCGCCTAAGCAACGAGCTCGTCTAGGTCTCCGGGGTCGGCCAGACCTAAGGGATAAGTTAAATGAAAGGCGTGCCCGAGCTCGCGAAGAGGGCTCGAGTAACACTCATGCCAGTGCTGACCAGCAGCAGCGCCATAAACAAAGGCGGGAGACCAGGGCCGACCCCGAGATGGCTGACTACATCGATCAGCAGATTAAGCTGGCCGTACAGCAGAGCCTGGAGCAGGCCGGCCTCGCTCGAGGTCGGTTAACTACCAAACACGGTGACATCCATGGCACGTCTCCATTTTCTCGGGAAATCAGAGATCATCCTCTTCCTGATAAGTTCAGCGTCCCACGCTTCAATCTCTATGACGGGACGTCGGACCCCGAGGCTCATCTTCGGCACTTCACCCAGAAGATGACGGTATTCAGCGGCGACGGCGACCTTGATTGTAAGGTTTTCTCCTCCAGTTTGGGCGACCTCCCGCTTCGGTGGTTCTGTGCACTTCCCGAGGGATCGATTTCGAGCTGGCCACAGCTCCGAAACTCCTTCGTCGAAAAGTTTCAAGCCCACCGGGTCATCCCAAAAACTGACGCCGATCTGATCTCGATCAAGATGAGGCCGACCGAGACTCTTACTCAATTCGCCAAACGATTCTGGACCATCTACAGCGTGATTGAAAATTCCAACGACGACGTAGCCGTTACTGCCTTCCAACAAGCTTTGCTGCCGGGCAATGAGCTTCGGAAGAAATTGGTACGTCGTCCTGCGCCTTCGGTAAAGGCTCTGATGGTCCGGGTGAACCAGTATGTCGAGCAAGAAGAGGACGACGTCCGAGCTCGAGAAAGCCATAATTTCTGGCCAGAGGGCCGACAGGAGGGCCGTCCCATGAGAAGAGAGAGGAGGCTTGCTAAGAAAGAGGCGGATCGGAGTAGAGAGCCATCCAGCTCGGCAGTACGCCCTGCCCCCACCTCGGGAGGCAGCACGAGGCCGAAACCAAGTGGCGCCTCTTATAGAGCCGTCAATACCATCTTCAAAGAGCCTATCTACAAGCTCCTCGGCAAAATCCAGGCCCAGCCCTTCTTCAAATGGCCCCAGCCAATGAAGAGTGACCCCTCCTCCCGAGATCAGAGCAAGTTCTGTGCCTACCACAAAGATAGAGGACACAGAACCGAGGACTGCTATGCCTTCAAGGCGCACCTTGAAAAGCTCGTAAAAGATGGGCATCTAAGAGACCATGTCAGGGAAGAAGGCAGAGTGAACAACGCTCAGCAACGCCTCCCCGACGACCAAGGCAGCGGTGAGCCTGCAGGGACCATCGACGTCATTCACCTGGCTCCTGCCCCCCGAGGCAGTGACCGAGCCCGCGCTGAGGCTAGGAAAGCCCAGCACGGCAGGCATGTGATGACGGCCGAGCTCGGTCCCTCGGCAAAGAGAGCACGTTTGGAGAGGCCAAAAATCTGGTTCTCTGATAAAGACTTGGCCGGGGTCCAGCTACCCCACAATGATCCTCTTCTTCTGACTATGAGGTTACACAACTTCGATGTCAAAAGGATCCTAGTGGACCCCAGGAGCTCCTCAGAAATCCTCTACTTGGATTGCTTCAGGAAGATGGGCCTGAAAGAGGAGGACCTGCAAGAAGCCCGCACCCCGCTGGTGGGTTTCAGCTCCAAAACGGTATACCCCAAAGGGAAAATTTCCCTTAAGGTCGAGGTCGGAGGGGCCTCCACAACGGCAGACTTCCTGGTGGTGGATGCACAATCTCCATACAATGCCATCATGGGGAGAACCTGGCTCCATAGCTTGGAGGCCGTTCCCTCGACCCATCACCAGAAGCTCAAGTTTCCGTTGCAGAACAAGGATGGGAGCTTCGAAGTTATCATAGTCCGCGGCGACCAAGACATGGCCAAAGAATGCCTCTTGGCCGTGGTCCCCGGAGATACGCAACCACAGCAAGTCCACATGACCGAGCTGGAAGCTGAGCTCGACGCTGTGGGCCGAACTCCAGAACAGAAGAGCATTGAGGACCTCACCCAGGTCGGGATCGATCCCAGCGATCCAGAAAGGTTCTTCCTGCTCGGTAGCCAACTCGCTGACAAGGAGAGGGCCAGCATGCTCGACTTCCTGTTACAGAATAGGGAGGTCTTCGCCTGGACCCCATATGAAATGTCCGGCATCAGCCCCGAGGTCATAAGCCACAAGCTGAATGTGGATCCCCAGCACAAACCTGTTGTCCAAAAGATTCGCAGATCGGGCACCCAACAGGCAGAGGCTGTGACCAAGGAAATCGACAAATTACTGGACGCTGAGGCTATCCGCGAAGTTCAGTACCCTGTGTGGTTAGCCAACACGGTGGTGGTAAAAAAGAAGGATGGAAGTTGGAGGGTCTGTGTAGACTTCACCGACCTCAATAAAGCTTGTCCCAAAGACAGCTTTCCTCTACCGAAGATAGACCAGTTAATCGACGCCACTGCCGGCCATGAGAGGATGAGTTTCCTCGATGCTTACCGAGGTTACCATCAAATTCCAATGCATGAGCCTGATCAAGAAAAAACCGCGTTCATAACACCCAGGGGCACCTACTGTTACAAAGTAATGCCCTTCGGGTTAAAAAACGCAGGTGCCACTTACCAGAGGCTGGTGACCAAGATGTTTCAAGACCAGCTCGGCAGGACGATCGAGGTCTATATTGATGATATGGTCGTTAAGTCTAAGCGGTCACAGGACCACTTGACTGACTTACGTCAAACCTTCTCCATCCTCAAGAAATACCAGCTCAAGTTGAACGCCTCCAAATGTGCATTTGGCGTCGGCTCGGGCAAGTTCCTTGGCAGCCTGGTTACGAGGCGAGGAATCAAGGCTAATCCCGATCAGATCTCGGCACTCAGAGCCCTGCAGAGTCCGAACTCGATAAAACAGGTTCAGAGACTTACCGGGATGGCGGCAGCACTGAACCGCTTCATCAGCCGAGCTTCGGATAAATGCCATCCTTTCTTCCAGCTCTTGAAAAAAAGCTCCGGGTTCAAATGGACCCCGGAATGCGAGAGCGCTCTCCAGGAGCTCAAAGTGTACCTTTCCTCCCCTCCTCTGCTTTCCACCCCGGTACGGGGTGAGACCTTGTTCCTATATCTGGCAGTTTCGGACCATGCAGTAAGCTCCGTACTCGTAAGAGAAGATGACAGGATGCAGAGACCCATCTATTACACGAGCAAAATTCTGCTGGATGCCGAGACAAGATATCTGCCACTGGAAAAGCTCGCATTAGCACTCATTAGTGCTTCGCGTAAGCTCTCCCACTACTTCCTGACATATTCTATAGTGGTTGTGACCGAACACCCACTCAAGTCCCTTTTCAGGAGAGCAGACTTCTCAGGAAGAGTGTCTAAATGGGCTGTCGAACTCGGGCAATACGATATCCAGTATCAGCCCAGAACGGCCATCAAAGCCCAAGTCCTGGCTGACTTCATTGTGGAATTCACCTCTCCTAGTTCGACACCGAGCCATCTCGACACCGAACTGGGGGGCAAGGAGGCAAGGACTTCGGTAGAAACCGAGCAGGATCGGTCCTGGAAACAGTTCCTCGACTCATCCTGGAAAGTCTTCATCGATGGCTCCTCCACTTCCAAAAGGGCTGGCGCTGGCGTAGTCCTTCAATCTCCGGAGGGTCTCGTTATTGAGCAAGCCGTGACTCTTGACTTCAAAGCTTCTAACAATGAAGCTGAGTATGAAGCATTAATTGCAGGGCTGGGCAGCGCAAAAACCCTAGGGGCACAACAACTGGTGATCTTCAGCGACTCACAGCTGGTCACCAGCCAACTCAATGGAGATTACCAAGCCCGAGATGACAGGATGGCAGCCTACCTGGCCCACACCAAGCGACTCCTATCTCAGTTCCAAAAAGCTGAAGTCAGGCAGATAGGCAGAGACTCCAACTCTCACGCCGACGCTCTTGCAAATTTAGCCTCTGCCGTCGAGGCAGGAAGAAAAAGAACTGTCGAAGTGGAAGCTCTGGACAAACCAAGCATACTTCAACCGCCTCGACAGATTATGTGCATTGACCTCGGTCCTAGCTGGATGGATGAACTTATCTCCTACCTCAAGAATGACCAGCTACCCGAGGACAAGAACCAAGCCCACAAAATCAGGCTGAAGGCAGCCCGATTTTGGCTCTCTCCGGACGATAAACTCTACAAAAAATCCTACAATGGCCCTTACCTCCGGTGCGTTCATCCAAGCAAAGTCGAAGACTTCCTTTATGAAATCCATGAAGGGATCTGCGCAGCCACATCGGAGGTCGGTCACTCGCCTACCGAGCTATCAACCAGGGGTACTGGTGGCCCTATATGCAGAAGGATGCACAGGTCTATGCCAGGAAATGTGAGAAGTGCCAGAAGTTCTCCCACTCTCTCCATCAGCCAGCATACGACCTGAGCCCTCTCTCCAGCCCTTGGCCCTTCGCCCAATGGGGACTGGACCTCGTGGGACCACTCCACCGAGCTCCAGGGAACAAAAGATGGTTGATCGTAGCAACTGACTACTTCACCAAGTGGATAGAAGCCGAAGCACTCTCCTCCATCACTGAGAAGGATACCAAAAACTTCGTGTGGAGAAGCATTGTAACTAGATTCGGAGTACCTCGGACCCTGGTCACGGACAACGGGACCCAGTTCGACTCCAATTTCTTCAGAAGCTTCTGTCAAGACCTTGGCATCAGGAACTACTATTCTACCCCGGCCTACCCCCAGAGCAATGGGCAGGCTGAAATTTCAAACAAAGTGGTGCTCGACGGACTCAAAAAGAGACTAGATCGAGCCAAAGGGAGATGGGTAGAGGAACTTCCAAGTGTCCTATGGGCATATAGGACTACCCCGAGGCGCTCGACCTCGGAAACTCCTTTCTCCCTAGCCTACGGAATGGAAGCTGTAATTCCACTTGAGGTCGGCCTCCCCACCCTCAGGTCGGAACTGTTCGACCGAGGCCAAAATGATGCAAACCTCGCCATAGAACTCGACTTGGCGGAGGAGCGAAGGGATGCCGCAGCCATCCGTCTCGCTTCCTACCAGCGACAGTTGGCTAGAGGGTATAATCAAAGGGTCAGAGAGCGAAAGTTCTCCCCTGGAGAATTGGTCTTGAAAAAGACTCTTCCAGCAGACAGGAATCCCAGCGAAGGAAAGTTTGCACCGAACTGGCATGGACCGTTTAAGGTAACTTCGGTTGCTGGGCAGTCTGCATATTGGCTTGAGGACATGGAGGGCAGAGAGCTGCCACGCCCATGGAATGCCACCCACCTCAAGAAATTCTATTTTTGAGATGTAATCAGATTCGGGAAGTTAATAAACTATTTCTTTTTATAGAATACGTTTACGTTCCAAGCTGTCCCCTATTCTCGAAAAAATGGCCAAGTTATGGAACTCGGCATATACCTACAGCTCGGTTACAGAACCGACTTGAATTCTTTGTTCGGTTATCTTAGTTAGCTACTTTGGCCTGGTCAATGGACCAGTCAAGTTTTGATTATAAACCGGACTTAGCTTTGGTCATGGGACCAAGCGCCCTCAGTTTTACCGAGATTGATGCTCGTTATGGTTGCAAAATCAATACAGCACCTCGGGTTACAACTACTACAAATTCGGTTTCTACCGAACTCGTTTACTTTGTCTTTATTTCCTATCATTTATTCTGGTTGTTAAGCCAAACGCATAAAGAAAGGAAAAAAGAGAAGAAAACTTCGCCACAAATGTTTAAAGTTGGAAGCAAAGCCAATTTCATTCCATGAGTGAGAAAGGTTACAAATTTCCCAACAAAAAGAAATACAAAATTTCCCCCCAGTACAAAAAAAAAAATAAATAAGTTACATCATATATTTCTCAGACCACAGCCCCCTCGGTGCCATCAGCAGCATCATCTTCCACGACTTCGACAGCCATTTGTCCAGCGCCGACATCCGCGTCATGTCCGGGGGCAGGGTCTTCGTCTTCCCTGAGTGCGACCTCAGGAGCTTGATTTGGTGCGGGCTGAGGAGGAGGAAACTGGGGGATCTCTGTATACACAGGGCTGTCCTCGGGGACCCCTGCTGCTCTCAACGAGCTTGTCCATCCCAGCCTCCAGGCCTTCAGGCTGACTCTCTTGACTTGGGCGATATACTGTTCGGTGGCTTCTGCCACCCCTTCGTCAAAAGCTTTGTCAACGTCAGCCCGTAGTTTGTCAGCATCAGCTCGGAGTTCGGCCTCTGCCTCCTCCCACCTCTTTTCGAGTTTGGCCGTTGCCTGAACTTGGTTTTCCAGTTCCGCCTTCACCTTATCAAGCTCGTCTCTGAGGCCCAAGACGCACGTTTCCTGCTCGGCCGCCTTCTGCTTCATTAGGCTGAGATCGGCCTCGAGTTCCAGTTCCCTCTTCTCCGCCCTTTCTGCCCGAGCGGTGCTCTGCTGGGCTTTGTCCGCCGACACCAGCGCCCTTTGCAGGATCTGAAAAAACAAGTGTTAAGCCGACATCAATATCAGAAGTACAGAAATCAAAGAGATGCAAAGTTCAAAGGAGAGAATTACCCTGAGGGCGTCGGCCATCTGAGCCACATCCAGCTCCACCTCGCTCCTCTTCATATGTTCTGCCATGTCTCCAGGCAGAGCGCAGGCGTGCGCAAGGGCACTCACAACAGATGTGCCATCACTCAGCCGGCCGTCCGACGACAGCGACTGGCCATCCTCCAGCAGGAAACTGGGGTTCCAGATAGGAGGGCCGAGCAGCGGCGAGTGCTGAGAGGCAGGGTTGGGCTCGTCCCCCACTGGGTCCGCAACCCTGGGCCTTTTCCCCAGCCGAACCGAATCCCGACGAGATTTGGTGGAGCGCTCGGTCGCTGCTGAAGGCTGAGGAGATTGAACTGGGGGAGAGACGACCGTATCCTCCAAGTTCGGAGGGAGAACGGTCCCCGAGGTGGGCGAGTCTCCGAAGATGACTTCGTCAAGACTAACAAGGGCCGCGCGACGTCGTCCCATCTCGGCCTCTTCGTCCGACTCAGAAGATGGGAGAATCACAAGCTCCTCTTGCCGAACCCCCTCGGACTCACCCTCCGGCTCACTTTCCTCCTCGGAGTCGGTCTCTGTTGCGGTCTGGACCTGCGACGGACCGGCTTCGGCTGAAGCTCTAGAAGGTACGGCCTCGGGAGGTACTTGCGCAGGCCCTGCTGCTGGAGCTGTTTGCTCCTCGGCTTCGGCAAGAGTTAGGACTTGCTCCCCCCTAAAGTTCTCGTGCCGTCTTCTTATGAACGATCGGTACACGGGTTCGTACCCAAGAAGGGCTGAGGCAGATCGGGTCCGGTGACCCTTGTAGCTATAAATCCTTTTCAACCAGCCGACGTTTCGTCGCCACCCGGAGTTCCTCCTCTGCCGTTTCCTCTCCGCGTGACCTGCACGACAAGCAATTAGGCATCAGTTCGGCAGAATGAAACTACATCAGAAGTTCAGAAATTGAGATATTTACTCGGTGGTTCTCCGAGACGACCGGGTACGTGGTTCACCCTGGGCTCTCCGGGGGCATACTCCCAGTTCCCGGTGACGTAAAGGCAGTCCTCCCCGGCGTATTTTGTGTTGTCTTCGAGCTCGTTGATTATGGGAATCTCCTTCGGTCGAACTCGCAAGTAGTATGCGTCGTCCTTTGGAGATCGACACAGGTTATATACATCCTCAATGTCCTCGACGCCAAGGTCGGTTCCCAATATTCTATTCAGTTCGGCTATACCCATGATTATCTTATAACCATTGGGCATTAGTTGGCACGGGGTAAGGTTCCACCTCCTGAGACAAGCTCTCAGGAGAGGATGGACTGGGAATCTCACTCCGCCCTCGATTATGGCTACTAGAGGGAATGGCATCCATCCCTCTACAAGCACCCGTGGTCGGCTTCGGTCACCATCCCCATCCGCCCTAATCTGGACGTTCTCTGGTATCTGGTATTGTTTCCTAAGCTCGGCTAGGGCAAGCTCTGTGTCTATCCAATGTCTAAAAACCCCCATCTTCCCTAGCCTAGACCGGAATACTGGTGACGGCGACGGAGAAGAAAGACAGAGTAGACACCCCCAAAAAAAGAAAAAGAACCCAGAAAAGGAAAAATGTCAGAGGCAGAAGGGAACTCACTAAGACACAGGGCCGGAAAGAATGTAGAGAACGGAAAACTCTAAACTTCAGGAGACGAACGGAAGGGCTTCTCGGACGATGAGGCTCCAGGCAACTCAGGCGAAAGCTCCAAGCACAGTGACAGCGAAAGTGGTCCTCCTTCGAGGACCGGGGTTTTTATACAGGGATGGAGATCTCTTCGTATCCCGAAAAGCATGTGCAGACACCGCCTCGAGCATGCCACCCGTCTCCTCGATAAGACGCAATGGCCATCAGGGACCTGACACATGGCGGCGTCACAGCGCCCTCATGATGATATGGTTGGGGCTATTAAAACCGCCTCCAGACAGCCTGGCGCTATTAAAAGCGCCTCGGAAAGCGAAGCGGCACCCCACGCCTTTGTGTAAACTACAGGATCGGTTTCGGGAAAGTCCATCCTATCACTCCTAACCCCGTGGTCTCCTTGACCCCCCGAAGTCAGGAGCAGGGGGCAATTGTGTGGGCTGCTTCTACCGAAACCGATGTTGTAATCCTTTGGTAATAGCGCCAATCAGGAAGGGCCTTAACCCCCTTCTCTCCGACATAAGCAGCGTCTCAGCCTTTGTCGAGGTGGGACTGGTCCCGGTAGAAGTACCGACCATGTCCTACCGAACTCGGCCTCACGCTGGCACCCCAGTCCGATCTCGGGTATAGCTGACCCCGGCGCCTTCTCCAGTTCGGCCCCTCTGCCGAGGTGAACACCGGGCTTCCAGTTCCCATAATGAGATGGGACGGGTACTTTGTAGGGAGTCCCTGTGAGGTAGGGCGGCCACCGGCCAAGGATAAGGGCTCGTTCCTATCAACAGATCACATCCACATTTATGTGAGGGATTTGAGGGGAGGTTTGATGGGACAAGTATCCTCACCTACCCCCACTAAAGATCCCAGGTGTGGGCTGATGGGACAAGTATCCTCACCTACCTCCACTATGGAACCTTCCACTCTCCTCTATATATGCCTGCATGAAGAGTCATGAACAGGTACATGCAAGATACAGCCCGCACTGTTACTCTGCTAAAACATCTCTTCTTCTCCACTTTACCCTAGTTCAGTGACTGCACTAACTCAGGCGTCGGAGTGCCTTTGGCTGATAGCAGCCTCGGGCCCTGACTGCTGTTTTCTCTTCCCTTTCAGGTTTCAGATCAGCAGAGACACTTGTTCAAGCTAAACAACCTCTCTGTAAACCCTCATCATCAGTTAAACCTAAGTCCGTAATAATTAGGCACGCACACCAATGATCCCCGATATTGTCCATACCATCAGATGATCTCACATCCTCTCAATCAATGCTTCGTTGTGAGCGAGAAGATAAATGAGATGTGGAAAAACAGAGTCATAACTTTTGACAAAAAACTACGGCTCCACTTCTGTCAACATGGTGTCATGTGGGCAAGTTTCAAAATCACCGAAGAAGAAGACCATTACTTCATTCAAGATGATTAAAATGACTCAAGCGTCCCAAGAATTGGTTCCCTATCCAACACCAGATGGACAACTTATATGGGTGCATCCCGATCTCCTAGATGATGAAAATTGGGAGATCGTCAAAACAAAGCCGACCGCTCAGCAGCGAAGGCAAGCCAAGAGACAACTCCGCAAGCTCAAACAGCAGCAGAAGTCTCAACCAAAACAAGAAGTCCTTGAAAAAGCAGAAACTTCTTCCACTGCTTCACTCGGGACGACAGAAGAATCTCTTCCCAAAACCTCCAAGGCGGTAAGAAAATTCACTCTTGATGATTTCATGCCACCTCAATACAAAAATGAAACTGCACAGGGGGCATCATACTCCTGCAATTCGGTAGTTGGATTCCCTATGGATGGATACGAGTTCAGTGACACTGCCAGTGATATCGATGAGTGGGAAGAATCCCTTGAAACAGGAGAATACCTCTCCGACGAGGAATGGATTCCCGAGTCTCATCTTATGCCAGTAATCTGGTATAACCCATTACAGCCACAAGGATCTTGGTCTAATGATGAAGAAGACCAGGGCCCTGTTCAAGAAAATGCTGTCGATCCAGCACCAGCAAATGCTTCAGTGGAACCCAACATGGGCGAACCACAAGGAGCAAATGAAGAAGAAGATTTGGCTCCCATGCCTGATCTTGAAGAATATGCAAGAATCTTGCAACATCTTGCCATAGAGCAGGAGTAGGATCGCATCAATCTTCGTCATGATCCAGAACTAGAAGTCCCTGAAAATCAACGGGAACTTTCTCCCTCAACTCCTGAAAATGGAGAAAACAGTTGGATCGATGATCCTCTCACATCTGAGGATAAGTCTGATTCCCAACTCTACACCGGGGGCATCTCCTGTCAGGATAACCTGCAATGCAATAGCTCAGGACGACAGTGCCTCTGAAACTTCCGAAGACACGTACTCCCCAACCGGCAGCGTATCTTTCGGAGCTACATCCTCTCAGGTGACTTCCACTGAGATAATATCCTCTCAGCCCTCGTCTCCTGAAGCTGTGACATCAGAGCTCAAGCCTCTCCCGATTGATCATCTTGAAGAAACTTCTGCCAATGAAATCTTCTTCAATGAAAACTCAGTCAATTGGTCCCAGATACCCGATCTCACGGGCGATGTCTGGGCTAATAAAGAAAAGTTGCCGGCTGCTGTTCAGGACTTGTTCCCGGAAATTGCTCCGTGCAACACAATTACTGAAGACACCGATGCTGTTACAGAGACGTCTTCAGCAAAGGATCAACCCCTTGATCCTGAGAACTATCTTCCAAAAGAAGACCCTTCTCTAGAGGCTCTGAAGTTGGTAGAGGTACCCGTTCTGGCCGGGATTACCACAAAAATTACAATCAACCCTCTTCTTCTTATGTAAATCCTTCAGGAAAGCAAGTTGTAAGAGCCCCAAGTGGCAATAATAATGAAAATGCAGGCCCGAATGAGGCTTTTAAGTACGACTTGATTGAGCACTTCAAACACATACCTGCACGTCTGCACATCCTTGATCTATTACGAATGTCTCCACAAACTCGTGATAGTCTCATTTCAGAATTACAAAGGCTGAATGCGGATGTCGACAAACATGCCCCACAAGTCCTACAGATTGAAATGGACTATAGGGTCAAAAAATCAAATACTCCCTCAAAGGGAGAAAAGAAGAAAACTGAGGGATCAAGCAATGAATGCCTCTCGGTACAAAAAGCAGCAAGTGCAACAATTGCCTTCGACAAAGATGACCTCCTCCTAGGCGAAACAAAGCACAACCGTCCCTTGTACTTTCGGGGTACGTCAAAGAAATGCCAGTACACAGAGTTCAGATCGATCCAGGTTCTGCACTCAACCTCATTTCTACTTCGGCACTCGAAGAGCTGGGCATCCCACCTAGCAAACTGAGTCGCACGTCCGTATCCATCTTTGGATATGACGGGAGCGCTCAAAGGCCTATTGGCAAAATCAGGTTCAAATTGCAAATCGGTGATCTTATTTCTGAAGTCACCGTGTATGTAATAAGGACCCCTTCATGTTACAATATACTCCTTGGACGCCCCTTGATACATGAGAATGGTGTCGTCCCTTCAACTCTACATCAGTACATCAAGTTCTTTGGCGACGATGGCTTGATACATCGAGTACTCGCAGACAAAAAGCCCTTCAAAGGCAAGGATGTCCATTTTGCAGATGCTCAAATGTACAAAGATGAAAAAGAAGAACAAGAGGAAAACACAATTCACTTTGCCGACGGTCTCCAGAAAGATAAAGGCAAGGCTCCCCAGCAATTATCGGAGGTAAACAAACCCTCCACTAAACTCGAAGTAAGCAGCCAAGCTCCCTTCGTCGTCTCCTTCAAATCTCCAAAGCCTTTGGTAATCACTACCAAAGCAAAGAAGACAAAAAAAAAAAGCTGGGGGCAAGTTCACTGTCTCCTTTGTGTCTATTATGCATGACACAGACTCGGAGTCAGAGCCAGAAGATGACATCGCATCAAAGCCAAGCTGATACTCAGTGAGATCAGCCCGCTCTCAATCCATTGGAGACACCTGCAGGCATAGAAGACCCTACGTCTGCTTCCTTTGTTATTCCGACAACTTCGCCAGAAGAAAAAACAATCTTCTTCCATAGATCGGGAGCATCTCCACTGAACTCTCTGCTTGAACCTTTCCAAAACGAAGGTATGCCTCAGCTATCCCTGTATAGTCCAATGGCACAAGCTATCATGAAGAAAATGGATTACGACGCTCAAAATCCGACTGGTTTGGGAGGTGGCCGTGGTATTCTCACACCATTGGAACCCACCCTGATCAAAAGTCAACCAGAAGATTGGAAAACCCACCTTCAAAAAGGCAAGTCTTCATATGGGTTGGGGTATGATCCTACCGCTCCTATGAGACAGTTGACACTATGGCTACAAAGTCGCTTTACCGACCAAGTCTCAACATATCATGAAGACATCGATATCCCTGGATATCTCTTTGAGGAGTTACTCGTCAAAAATCCAGAAAGCTCCTCCAATTGGTATAATTTCTCTGATAATAAAGAGGAATTGCCCGATGACACAGACGAGCGGTTCTCTGTCCCAGAAGAACCATCGTCTCCAAAAGAAGTACCCTACTTCAACCCAATTCCAGCAAATGATTGGGACCATCTCATTGCAAGCCTTGAGAAGGATACTGATCAAGAAGATTCATGGACAGAAACAGAGCCCCAGCCTGAAAATGCCTCTGGCACTCCAGAAGGTCTTGTTGAGTTGGAAGCCTCCGAAAATATTGAGGAGGAACCACCTTCAAACCTTCCAACAGAAGACCCTGTTCAAAAGATAGACTTGGGAACACCTGATAACCCACGTCCTGTATTCATAAGCAAGAATATAAAGGATGATGAGTTACCCGAGTATATCTCTTTTCTTCGTGAGTTCGTTAATTGCTTTGCATGGTCTTATGCCGAAATGCCTGACTTGAATCCCGAAGTAGCAGTCCACAAGCTCAACTTGCAAAAAGAAATCAAGCCTATCAAACAAGGCCAAAGGAGATTCCATCCCGATGTGATGGACAAAACTTGAACAAGAAGTTTAGAAACTCAAAAACGTTGGCTTCATTCGCGAGGAATGGTATCCTGAATGGTTGGCCAACATCGTCCCCGTGACAAAGAAAAATGGGCAGATAAGGGTCTGTATTGACTACAGAGACCTGAATAGTGCATGTCCTAAAGATGAATTCCCGCTCCCCATACATGAGGTGATGATTGACAACACCTATGGGTTCGAGCGAATGACATTCATGGATGGATTCTCTGGCTACAATCAGATAAAGATGCATCCTGAAGATGAAAGGCATACATCATTTCGGACACCATTCGGCGTGTATTGCTACACTGTTATGCCGTTTGGTCTGAAAAATGCAGGTGCAACATATCAGAGGGCTATAATGAAAGTATTCCAAGATATGCAGCACAAGACGGTCGAATGCTATGTTGATGACCTCGCCATAAAAAGCAGAAGAAAAGAAGACCATCTCGATGATCTTCGAGAAGTCTTCCTCCGACTTCGCAAACACAAATTGCGGATGAATCCACTAAAGTGCTTCTTCGGTGTCTCATCGGGTAAGTTTCTCGGATTCATAGTACGGAAAGCTGGAATACAACTTGACCCCACCAAAGTCAAGGCTATCCTGGAAATGCCATCTCTCAGAACCCTAAGAGAATTAAAAGGGCTTCAAGGAAGGCTGGCCTACATTCGACGGTTCATCTCCAATCTATCAGGGAAATGCCGTCCATTTTCTCGCTTAATGAAGAAAGGCGTGGACTTTGTCTGGGATGCTGAATGTGAAAAAGCATTTCAAGACATCAAAGCATACCTCACCAAACCTCCAGTGCCGGCTGCCCCCACAACTGGAAAACAATTTATCTTGTACACAAGAGCTCTCGACCACTCTTTGGGTGCTCTGCTAGCACAAGAAAACGACGACGGAAAAGAAGCTGCTCTATATTACTTTAGCCGCATGATGGTAGGTTCAGAGCATCGCTACTCCCCAGTCGAAAAAGAATGCCTTGCAGTAATGTTCGCTGTACAAAAGCTGCGTCACTATCTGCTGTCGAACACGGTCTACCTGATTTCGAGGATCAACCTCCTAAAAGTCCTTGTCACAAAAGCAGGTTCTCTCAATGCCCGGCTGGCAAAATGGTCCATTCTTCTATCACAGATTGATATTAGGTATGTACCACAAAAAGCAATCAAAGGCCAAGCTCTAGCAGACTTTCTCGCAGAGCATCCATTGCCTAAAGATTCTCCACTTAAGGATGATCTCCCAGACGAATTTGTCTACAATGTGGAAACTTCCTTATCAAATGCTTCCGCGGACATGTACTTTGACGGTGCAACCAGGACAAATGAAAAAGGAAAGCAAATATCGGGAATCGGCATCCTATTTGTCAGCCCCGACAAATACATGATTCCACACGCCTTCTCATTATTGGAACCATGTTCAAACAATGCAGTTGAGTACCAAGCCCTGATTATAGGATTGGAACTCGCCCTCGAATCCGGCATCACCATGCTGGAAGCTTTTGGAGACTCTCTACTGATTGTCAACTAGATGAATCAGAAATATGAAGTCAGGAAGCCTGATTTGCTACCTTACTACAATAAGGCGCAGTCGCTTCGACAAAAATTCACCATCTGCCATATCACCCACATCCTCGGAGGTGAAAACATCCGTGCAGATGCCCTGGCCGGACTCGCCGCATCCATGGCAATCCAAGAAGGGGAAAACATGCAAGTCACAGTGTGTCAAAGAAGGATTCTCCCTCCTCTCAACACACACCAAGCAGTTGCTGAATGCCACCAAGTGGTTGGAAGTCGGATGTCCATCCTCAAACCTCCGATTGGCGACTGGAGAGATCCGTTCATTGATTATATCATGTTCGGAATCCTACCTGAAGATCCAAAAGAGCGGGTAAACATCCAAAGACGAGCCCCGAACTTTCATTTGGATATACTTCAAAAGCACTTTACAGAAAATCCTTCAACGGAGTACTCCTACGCTGCTTGTCACAACAAGAGGCTGAGGAAACTCTCTAAGAAGTGCATGCTGGTCTTTGTGGAGCCCATCAGGCTGGTCCTAAGCTCTACAACCAGATAAAAAGGCTATGTTACTATTGGCCTACCATGGTAGCTGATGCAATGCAATTTGCCAAGCGCTGCCAAAAATGCCAGATTCACGGAGATTATGTCCATATGCCTCCAGAATGGCTACATCCAACAGCAATCTCATGGCCTTTCGAAGCCTAGGGTATGGACATCGAAGGTCCTATTTCTCCCCCATCAAGCAAAGGTCATTGCTTCATCTTCGCCGCTACGGATTATTTCTCCAAGTGGTCAGAAGCATTTGCGCTCAGCGAAATGAAGACTTCATCAGTCCTTCAGTTCTTGCGCATCAATATTATTTGTCACTTCGGCATACCTAAAAGATTCGTCCATGATAACGGACCACAATTCCGGGATCACAGATCTACAGGTTTTGCGACAAGTACAAAATCCAAAGTTGTCCTTCGACTCCATATAATCCAGCAGCGAACGGACTAGCAGAAGCCTTCAACAAGACACTCTGCAAAATTTTTAAGAAAATGGTCTCTAGTCACAAAAGAGACTGGGGCGACAAACTACCAGAAGCTTTGTGGGCCTATCGAACCACCGTTCGAGGACCAACCCATAGTACACCATTCTCCTCGGTCTATGGATGCGAAGCTGTTGTCCCTTTGGAAGTACAAATTCCTTCCTTAAGGATATCTCTGCAAAATGACATGACGCAAGAAAGTAATGTCAAATTGAGACTCCAAGAGCTGGATAATCTTGATGAAAGACGAGTCGAAGCTCTACAAAGCATTGAGTTGTACCAAGCACGCATGGCAGGATCTTTCGACAAAAAGGTCAGGCAACGCGCCTACAAAAAGGGTGACTTGGTTCTTGCAGTAAAAAGACCCATAGTCTTTGCCCACAAATCTAAAGGCAAATTCGAACCAAAATGGGAGGGACCCTTCGTCATCGACAAAGTCTTCTCCAACGGTGCATACGCTCTTCTAAACATGGAAGGAGACAGACGTATGCTCCCCATCAACGACAAGTTCCTGAAGCGGTACTACCCTTGAAGACTTCCTCAAACGGGTCAGAGCGATATCTACACGGCTAAAGCGTATTTCCAAGGTACTTGCTCGTCAAACCCACCCCTTTTGAAATTTTCATCTTTATGTTGAAGTTTCCAAAAAAAAAAAAAAAAAAATCTCTCAAAACAATGCTTACTTTCATCGTTTCATTGTTCAAAAGAAAAATCAAATCCAAAATCCAAGTTTAGGAGCCTCTTCCCAGACTTGACCAAAATTTTCGATCCTTGAACCAAAATTCATGGTTTGAAACAAAAACCAGGACTCAGGAATTTTCACCCTAGTCTACCTTGGCTTTTACAACCGAAATGGTTTTAAGCCAAAATTTATGACCCTCGTGTCTCTGAACAAAAAAAAAATGGTTTTTTAGAAACCGCGGGGAAGCGACACTTAATCGATACTCGTAAAACCCAAAAACCGGAAGGATACGAACCCCATTCGATACTTCCAAAACCCAAAAATCGCAAGGAAGCGAACCCCATTCGATACTTCCAAAACCCAAAAATCGTAAGGAAGTGAACCCCATTCGATACTTGCAAAATTTCAAAAATCGTGGAGAAGCAACATACCAGTTAATATCCACAACCCAAATTTCAAAAATCGTGGATAAGCAACATACCAGTTGATATCCACAACCCAAATTTCAAAAATCGTGGAGAAGCAACATACCAGTTGATATCCACAACCCAAATTTCAAAAAATCGTGGAGACGCAACATACCAGTTGCTATCCACAACCCAAATTCCAAATGGTTCGAGAAAACCTCAAATTTCAAAAATCACGGGGAAACGACATTCCCCGCAAAACCAAAAGTTTTGGGAAAAGCAGGGAAGCGACGCTTAGTCGATATTTGCACCCCAATTCGCGAGGAAGCGACATTCCATCGATACTCGCAAAACCTAGCCCGCGAGGAAGTGACATTCCATCATACCCGCAAAACCGAATGAGCAAGGAAGCGACATTCCATCGATACTTGCAAGACCATTCAGCGGGGAGGCGACATTTAGTCGATACCTGCATTTTGAAAACCAAAACTCGGCTATAAACGCCAAATCCGGCTATAAACGCCAAAAGTCGGCTATAAATGCCAAAACAAAAAAAAAATTCGGCTATAAACGCCAAAATCGGCTTTCATGCCAACAAAACAAAACTTGATTTTCAAAAAACTCGGCTATAAACGCCAAAACTCGGCTATAAACGCTAAAATTCGGCTATAAACGCCAAAAATCTGGCTCCTATGCCAAAACAAAACAAAAAAAATCGGCTTTCATGCCATCTAAAAATTCGGCTCCTATGCCATTCCAAAAAAAATCGGCTTTCATGCCATTTAAAAAAAAACATTGGCTTTCATGCCACAAACAAAAAGCTTTGGCTCTTATGCCACAAACAAAAAAACCTTGGCTCTCATGCCACAAACAAAATTTGGCTTCCATGCCACAAAACAAAATTCGGCTTCTATGCCATCCCAAAATTCGGCTTTCATGCCATCTCAAAATTTTTTTGGCTCTAATGCCATTTCAAAATTTTTGGCTCTCATGCCGTAAAACAAATTTTGGCTCTTACGCCACAAAATTTGGCGTCTATGCCATTCTAAAATTTGATTCTCAAACCATAAAAAATAAAAAAAATAAAAACAGGCTTTTCGCCACAAAATTGGCTTTCATGCCCAAAACAATCATTTGACAAAAGATTTTCACAAAATGACAACCTTTTGATCAAATTCTTAAACAAACATTCCCATCAACTTTTACTCAAATGTGTTTCCATCAAAAAACGATTTAAGTGAAAGGAAGGGGATACAAAAATATAGTACCAAGACTGTTTATGTATGGAGGTACCAAAAAAAAAAGAAGAAGAAGGAAAAAGAGTTTGTTACAACTCAGGAGCTCAATCCGACATGGTCTTCAACCAAAGGTTCAACTCCTCAAGCGGACCCTTGGCCTTAACTTCCAAAGTTTTTAGGCCACGCTTCTTCAAAATGTCCCCATAAAACGCGGCTGAATGCCGTGACCCATCTGCAGCACGAGGAAGTTCTTCCCAGAGGACCTGCCACTGCTCATGCTCCTGAGTCTTCCTTCGGACATTACATTCAGCTTCCTCAACCTGGCGAATGAGAGTCCCCTCCTTGTCACGAGCCTCCACAATGGCGGTCCATTTGGCAGCAGCTTCTTCCTCTAAAAGATCAAGACGCTGCCGAACCTCGACGACCTCCTTATCAAGGCGGTCTAAGTCTTGCTTTAGCCCCATGATGGATAACTCGGTAACGTTCTTCTCCCGAACGATCTGCCTCCAAGTCTTCGTGACCTCAGTCAGCTCAGCTTTGACTTTGCTGGAAGGTTTTATGAACATCTCATCAAAGAAATCACCATCTGGGAAACTCTTGGTCTCAGTCCATTTGTTCCCCAAGGTGATGATCTCCTCATCAAAATCCTTGGCGCTCGCGATGTCCAAACCGACTTCTTTGCTATCATCGAGGATGTCCTGCACATGCTTGATCATGCCAAAACCAGCTTCCAAATGACCTGAAGAAAGAGTCTCAACCCATGAGCTCAAGACAGTCTTCAACACCTTCCTTGCATACTGAAGGTGCGGTACAGATGAGGATTCGCCATGCTCTGGTACCCGACTGCCCACGTCATGCTCTATTGGAAGAGTAATAAATAAACTCTTTCCAACGGAAGAAGCTAACTCATTGAAAGTGGAAGAAGCCCCTACTTCTGCATCAGCTGCAGGTATCCCCTGTTCTGGCTTTGAGGAAAACAGAGGAATCTCTCCTGCTGCTCCACAATCTGTCAAGGAAAAAGACAAAAAGGTATGAATATAATCTTGTCAAAAACATATCAAGATTATTATTGCAAATATACCTGCTTCGACGACCGGCGGAGTACTCTCTGCCTCTTTGAGCTCATCCAAAGCATCGTCAAAAGTTGCGTCCATGGATGGCTCGAAATCGTCGGAATCCTCTGGCAAGTCAGCTACATGTTAGCAAATGACAGCAAAAGAAGAAAAAAAAGCCAAAGCAAATCATACCAGGTGAAGGTTCTGGAACCACTCCAGAGTCCCTGGGCTCTTTCTCAGATACCACGACTGGATCCGTCATCGCCTCATCGGCAGGAACCTCGGGCATCACCAGGTCATCATCCTCTGCAAAAAAAGAAAAAAAGAAAAAAAAAAAGAGAGAAGTAGCAAAACCAAAAAAAAAAATAAAAACAGAGGATTATACCAGCTATCTCCTCTTCTTTGCTCCTCTTCTCCGGAGGCTCGTCAGCATCCTCAGACATCTCCTCAGCAATGGTGAGAGGAACTTCAAGATCGGAAGGACTATCGTGCCGTCTCATGTTACGGCATTGTCCTCTCCTCCTTTTGCCTCGGCGGGTCAACCTGCTCGACGATCCTGCCCCACTATCAACATCAGGCCTCTCACAAGAGTCCTCACTGGATGGTCTACTTTTCTCAGTAGACTCCATGGAAGCCTTCGTATGCTCTGCCTGTATCATAGCATCGATCTCGGCCTCCTCCTCCTCCAGCTGTCTCAAGACCTCACCAGGAATCCCTTGTGCAGCTCCTGATCTGATGATGTCCTGCCCGTTGAGAAAGCCTATCTTGTGTTTCTCTCCAGAAAGGAAGGCCAAAACTTCCTCCCGACGGACACCATCCGATTTGCCAAGACCTTTCCCAGGAGATTGCTTAATATCGAGCTCTTTCATGGAAAGCCCCTGGTGCATTGAGAAGCTCTCCACGAACCACTTCGTGAAGCCAGAAGTCCGGAAGGTGGGCAGCTCAGGATAGGAAATCATGGCGGTAGTGTCTTCGGCGCTATAAAAAGCCCATGCATTTCTCCCATCCTGCAAACCTCCAAAACGCTTCACCATACTCAAAGGCGCTCCAACAACGCCTTGGGAGAAGCCAAGCTGCAATGCAAAACGCGAAGGGTCATACGGCTGGATATCGACGAAAAGATGTCTGCGGTACACTATCGTACCAACCCGTATGTTGAAGAGCCATCTCTTCTCCGCGTCTGTCAAAGCATAGTGTCTTCCCGACCCTGCCCTGGTCGAATCACGGGAGACACCAAAGTCAAAAGCCTTCTTCCGCAAACCCGGAGAAAGCTTCACCGAAGACTGCCCAATCTCGACGTCCCTAAATCGTCGGATCCTTAAACGGGCAAACAAAAGTGATTCAGGAACGGCTGTCCCTCTAGCCAAATGAATCATAAAGGGATATTCGTCCTGTGCAACCCCAAACGATGGAAGCTAGGACAGTGGTATACATACCACGAATAGAAGATATGGGCTGAAAATACCCTGTTCATGGGAAGCCCAAGCCGAACCAGAAAAGCAACAGCCTGCAGTTCGGTACACAAATAGGAGTAAAGAGCAGGTACCAAAGCCAGCCGCTCTCCAAACGCCATCTGACAAGTCGGAAAAATACAGTGCGACCTGATGTGCGTTCCATCTCCTCCAGCAAAAACAGCCTCACCTAGCCAGTAAGTGAGGTAAACAGCGAGATCTCTCCGCAACGCAATTTCAGGACAAATGGCGTCCGTGCTTGCGAAGAACTTCTTCAAATCTTCTCGCATAGCAGCGATCTTCTTCAAACTTGATGCCTTAGCCCTAGCATCCTGGGCCATGCCATCAGAAGAATCCCCGCTGTCAAAAAAGTTGGAGCTGCAACTTCTCCAACTACTGCACCTAACTTTCGAGCCCTCCTTCTCCTTCAAAAAATCATAGAAGGTGACGAGCTGAAAGTACACAAGCCTAAACTCCTCAGATTGCTCCTCAAGGACGCTGTCAATAGGCATGAACTCCTCATAGAGTTTGCCGAGGATAGGCAATCCGGTGATGCGCTCAGTTCCTTCAAAGAAAAACCAATCTCACCATTCGTCACAATGAAGGTGTTGGTTTGTGGAAGGAATGACTCCAGCATGGCCATGAAAGCCTCATCGGAGAAAACGACGGTTTGCCGAAAAGCGCGAACCGCATCAAAAATCTCGGCCTCCCGAAGAACGGCCTCACCAATCCTCAGGGTGTGATCAGTCCATGACTCCCAGCTCGAGTCAGCACTGAAACGGCCACGAAGTCGAAAAGGCTTCACCCAATTGCTGCCATCACCCCGAAAAACGCCAAGGCCCACCGGTCTCAAATCGATCGATGGATGATCAGAACCTTGGTAGCCACTGGCTGGCATCAACATGTTCATACGGACAGGTGGCTTCTCTGCAAAACCGGAAGGTCTACCAATAAAAACCCCGGTCTTGATCACACTGGTCCTCTTCACCCAGCTCGGAGGATCTTCCCTCTTAGGGCACGTGGGAGAAAGGTTCAGGATCGAGATGGTCCGATCAAAAGATGACCGGGTAGAAATAGTTCTCTCCTCACCATCTGCTGTGTAAGAGAACTGAAAACATCTCGTTTGGTATGTCAAGTCGTCAGGGACTGCATCACCAAAGAAGAAGGTAGGCTTGAGCACAACGCTCTGATCGTCTGTAACCCAAGGACGGCTGCTTACCATGATCTTATAGAACTCCTCATCTTTGAGAGCGATCAATCGCTGTCTCATCTCATCACGATTGAGGGAATCACACTCTTCCAAGTTCTTCTCAACAAACTGGACCTTCTCCCAAGCCTGCTGAACTGCAGCATTGGAAGATCTAGCAGACCGACGAGGTGCGTCAGTAACAGGACCTTTACCCTTGTTCGTTCTAGAAGAACTACCTGCAAAAGATGGAAGAGAAAAGATCAATCAAACTCAAAATGACAGAATTCTGCTACAAAAATTCTAGCAAAATTTTGACATGGTTCCGGGGCAATTCCAACGAAAAGGAAAATACTCCGAAAAAGACAGGAAGCCTGAAGATGAGCTCAACATCACTGCAAGCTCATAGTCAGTGGAGAATTCTCAAAGAAGGCTTGAACTCAACATCGCTGCGAGAACAAGCCAATCTCACCAAACTTCCGCAAAATCTGGAAAAGAGCTCAACATTGCTGCGAGCTTCAGAATCCAAAAAATTGCAGATTTCCTTAAAATCCAGCAAGACCGAGAAAGAGCTCAACATCGCTGCAAGCTCAAAATCCCGATACTTGCAAAAGATTTTCAGGTATGCATCATCATACTTCCAAATCCATTTACAAAAATCATGCATCAAAGAATATCCTCATGCATTAGATGCTAGGAAAACCTTGACCAAAGTTTGACCAATTCCAACCCAATTTGGTCAAAACCAATCAAACTTTGTCCAAGTCAAAGATCATGTTGGCTTGACCTAGAGACTCTAGCCTTCTATCTTGTTGCATAAAAAAAAAAAAAGAGAAAGAAAATGCATACATATTGAAATTGCATAGCCTCATTATCATGGTGAGCAAACAAGGAAAAAGAAAAAGAAAGAGAGAGAGAAAAAAATCTCAGCAAAAAAAAATAAAAAAAAATAAAAAAAAAAATTTGGCCCACAGGCCGTGGCCCACTGCCACGTGGCAGTACGGACCTGTCCGTACAGCCAGGAGAAAAAAAAAAAAAAAAAAACAGAAAAAAAAGCTGAAAAAAAAGGGGAAATCAGCATGCAAAAAAAAAAAAAAAAAAAACAGAAATCAGCGAAAAAAAAAAAAGAAAAAAAATCGCTGACAAAAAAAAGAGAAGAGAAGAAAAATCAGCGTGTAAAAGAAAAAAAAAAGAGAAAAGAAAAATACACGGTGAAAAAAAAAAACAGAGACAAAACCGTGAAAAGAAGAAAAAAAAAAGAAAGAAAGAAAAAAAAAGAGAAGAAGAAGAAGCACGAAAAAAAAAAAGAAGGAAAACGTGCATGAAAAAAAAAAAGAAAAAGAAAGAAAAGAAAAGAAAAAGAAGAAGAGAAGAAAAAAAAATGAAGAAGCTATTTTCTACAATGGATATTCTTGTGGAGGAAGAAAACTTACTTGAAGCCATTGATGGAGAAGAAGAAGAAAAGCTTGGAGATCCTTGAAGAAGAAGAAGCACTTCTAATCTTGGAAAGAACTCTTGAAGATTTCTTGCAAAAAGAGAGCAATGGAGCAAAAGAAACAACCCTCTTGCTTTTATAGAAGAAAGCAAGCCAAAAGAGGAAACAAGGAGAAAAGAAAGGAGGTAAGTGCTAAAATTTAGCTACTTTCCCAAAAAGAAAGATATTTTGAGAGAATCTTTCCACAAAAATTTTTTTTGAGAAATTCTCTCAAAATAAGGATATTTTTAGATATTCTCTACACAAAAGAGATATTTTTAGACATTCTTTACAAATATGACACCATATGAGATCTAGGTCATCTCCAAAGTCTAAGGTCCCATGGGTTAGCCCATATGAGCCAGGTTTGACCACGTAGGCACTAAAAGTGGCTTTTAGTCAAAATATTCCTCTTACCAAGAGCAAAAAAAAAAAAGAGAAAAGAGCAAAAAAAGTCCCATGCCTCTTTTGAGTTGATGGGACTATTCAAAAAAAAGAGAAAAGAAAGTCTCATGAGTTTCCAAAAACCAAACCATCCAACCTCATGAACCAAATTGAGCCAAAATCTTGAAATTGACATTTCATAAAACCAAAATCCGGTCCCCTAGCTCACCACATACAGCTTGTTAGGTCACAAGACCAAAACCAAAATCAAAATCCAAACCAAACCAAAACCAACAAACCAAATCTGACCCTCCAACCTGCCACATACAGCTTGTTGGGTCACAAGGTCAAAATCTGGTCCCCTAGCTCACCACATACAGCTTGTTAGGTCACAAGACCAAAACCAAAATCAAAATCCAAACCAAACCAAAACCAACAAATCAAATCTGACCCTCCAACCTGCCACATACAGCTTGTTGGGTCACAAGGTCAAAATCAAAATCAAACCCCGACCCCCTAACTTGCCACATACAGCTTGTTAGGTTACAAGGTAAAAAACCAAAATCCAAAACCCAAAATCCAAATACCCCATGTCATTTTCAAAACTTTGCCTTGAGATAGTGTGTGATCCCTCTCACTACCATAAAATTCCCCCGGAAACTCAGAAGGCTATTAAAAAAAAAAAAAAAAAAAGAGCAAGCTCAAGACTCTTGGTCAAGTTGGAATCTCTCCTCCAAGTTTCTCTTCGAGGCACATCGACTCCAAAAAGCTACTCGTCGCTGTACCTCGAGGGGGCATTTGTTGACACCAAAAAAAGTCACTATGTCTCCTCCACATCAAGAAGCCTCGTGAAGCTGCATCCTGCTACAAAACAGGCAAGGCTACTTCAAGCATCAGATTTTTTCAGAATCAGACAGATTCTAAAAGATCTTTCAAAACAGCCAAAAGAGGGGTACAACTGAGGTTTCGGGCCATTCCGACAGCGTTTGGCCTAACTTCACTACTTCGATAGCTAAACAAGCGCTCCCGGCGGCGACATCATCAAAGACACCAAAACTTTGATCAGAGCCTACGGATGACTCCAGAATGTCTCCAAAGGGCTCCATGCCAAATTTCAAGTTAAACAGACAACGTTTGACCCTCCATCAATGCTCGAGCAGCAAAATCAAGCCTCCCGGCGGCGGGAACCACCGAAGCCATCACTCATAAAAAAAAATACATGACTGGCTTCAACATGCATCAAAAAGGCTGCATGTCGAATTTCAGGTCATTCCGACAAAGTTTGACCAGGTTTCGATGCTCTGAGAGAAAATCAAGCCTACCGGCGGCGGAGCAACCCCGGACCATTACATCCAAAACGGAGCCCGTGGAACGTCTTAAAATGACTCCAATAGGCTCCTCGTCGAATTTCATGTCAATCGGACATCGTTTGACCACATATCAAAGCTCGGCATTTTCCCCGCAGCAAAATCAAGTGAAGCATCGATGGGACCCCAAACGGCTTCAAAACTCAAATAAAAGCCCATGGTTGGTCCTATCCACTGCCCAAGAAGCTTCACCTCAATTTTTAGGTCATTCCGACATCGTTTGACCTAGTTTCGACTCTTGACGAAAAATCGGCTACAAAGTCTTCGGTTTTCCCGAAAAATGGGAAAATTTTGTGCTCCAATTTCGCGCGGGTTCTCGTCAAGATTTCTCTAAGAAAATCAAGTCAATAATTGAGGAAAAATGTCAAGAAAAATACAGAAGAAAAAAGGAACGAAAAATACGGAAAATCGGCCGAAAACGAAGCTCGGCGACCAAAGGACAAAAAACCCTAGGGTCGCCGGCGACCCTGGCCCAAGGTCGCCAGGCGACCCTGCAAATCCGGGTCGCCGGTTTTTGCACCAAAAGCCCCGTTTTTCAATTCTTTTTCGCGTTTCGGGTGTTCCTACCTCTGTGATTTTATGAAAATCCAATGTTTGATGCTTGAAAACGACTGATCTTCACCGACATTTCGGATCCGCCGTCAAAAGCATGAAATCATCACCGATCGCCTCAAGATCGCCAACCGGTTGACCAAGAAAGTGCACTTTCTGTCCGATCGATCGTGAAATAGACAAGACAGATGTCACCGGCCCACCAACATCAACTAATGTCTGAAATTGTATCACAATCCGACATCAAACAATACGTGGATCCACCTGCGATGATCGCAAGAAGAATCTCAAAAGACGCAGTGCGGCCCGCGACTTTTCACATGCCTTGGCGACCGCTTAATGTCGTTAATTGACCCGTTTATGACAACTTAATGCGGTCATTAACTCATTATTTTGGACGGCCCAATCAAATTCAAGCATTTGGGAGTTACAAATCCAAGCAATCATGGCATTAAACCCAAGAAACTCCCATCATCATGAAGCATAAAGGCAATTAAAAGCCCACTACCTTCATCGGCCAATCACAAGCCATGAAAAAGGAGTTACAAAATCAACTTGTAACTCCTCATCAATTCTTTCATCATGGCCATCAATGCCAATAAACACCTCATGGCTACCAAAAGCCTATAAAAGGAGGTTCATTCCAAGAAGAATGCATGATGAAAATAGATCCCAAGTGCAAGCTCTGAAAATCCAGAAAATCCAAGAGAGAGACGAAGTCCTGCTACTTTGCTCCCGGATGCACCACAAGGTGATCAACATCCCTTGGGGGGCCACCCCCCAAGGTCTCCTCCTTCTCCAACATGGCCTAAACGCGGCTTTTCAGCCCGTTTACTTGGTTTTTCATTGGATATAGGACCTCCTCTTGGTCCTTGTCCTTTAAAAAACCGAGGTTAGGAGCCAAGCCAAAGAATCAAAGCATCACATGTTCTCATTTGAAGGACGATGGCGAAGCCCATACATGACTTGCGACCGTCGATCTCAACGTGTCCCCACAATCTCCTGAGAAGTTAGATCCCTTTTCTTACTTTTCTATTGTAGTTTGTATTTCTTAAAGAGACAAAAAGAAATCACAATTCTTGTCTTTCACATTTGATGAGTTTCGTAAAATCGTCTTTCATGGCAAAATCGCCTTTTACGGCAAACAAACAAAAACGCCTCATACGGCATTCTAAAAAAACAAACTTGTCTCTTTTCTTAATATTAATGCAATTTGAAAAGTTAGAAAAAATGATTGATTTCCTTTCCACTTGTGAAGGTGAATCTCCGAATTATCACCATTCCAAATTCCAAGTAGAAAGTAAATCTGGCATACCCGTACAAAAATGTTGATGCTCGAGATTTTCCCTCCTCCGCCGAGACCCAGGTCAGCCCCCGAGGTGCAGAAGGAGAGGACGGAAGATTCCCTTTTCGGGTCCATCAATGTCAGCACAGCGTCATGGAGAGACGAGCTCCAAAGAAGACGAGTCATTCGACCTTGGACATCTCTCTATTTATAGCTCCCGACCTCGGAGAGTTTTTTAACTCCCGAGGGACGAGAGCTAGGGGGCAATTGTGTGGGGGCATTCCTCGAACACCGGGATTGGACCCACTCCGCCAGTGGTGAAGGAGAATCACGTGCCACTTCGGAACCGAACTTGTTAATATTCTCGGTCTCGGCTATAGCACCAAAAGACCCTTCACAGTTCGGCAGAAAGCTCTTCCTTGCCACGAAGCTCGGTAGACTTGCTTGCATTGCTCATACACTCCCTCAGCTCGGTCCTACCTCAGTGCGGATGTATCTAACATCGGACGTCCTCACCTCGGTCTCGGCCACCTATTTCGGACAAAGGGCATCGCCCATCATCCCCAATAGAGACGTGGCGTAACGACCGAGAGACGTGGCGGAATGGTTTATGAGGCAGCGAACACTAAGGGGAACGGGCAACGTTATGACTGTAATTGAGGGATAGGCATTGACTGAGCGGTTACCTGAATTAAAGGAGCGGGATCGACTGAAACGGTTGCCCTGATTGAGGGAACCGCATCAATCGCGCCCTGATACTTATCCACGATATTGGATTTTTATGACGGTATAAAATAGAGGACTTAGTCTCCTCCAAAGGTACGGATAGACACAACCTATTACTTTGAGAGTCGTTATTCTGTCTCTCTCTAATCTCTACCCTACTGTCACATTTTTACACTGACTTAGGCATTGGAGAGCCTTGCGCTGCCCACAGCCAGGGTCTTTGACTGCTCTTTTCTTCTTCCTCCTTTTAGGTTCTATTGAAGGCATCATATCTTCTCTTTTAGTGGGTCTCGAGATCACCACCTCTGGGTTCGTGAAATTTCGTGCACCTACAATATATATACATATATGAGGCCTCTCCTCAGCTCATGTGTAAGGTAAAAAATGCTCAAGCATGCGCCTAGCACCTGTGACGAAAGGGATAAAGCAGTGGCGCCCATTTTTTTGTCTTCCCTAGTAGTGGTGCTCATTATTCGTCTTCCCTCTCACAAGCAAATCGAAAGAGTGGAAAAACCCTAAATTGTTGGGCTTTGTAGAAACCCTCTTCTCTCACTCGTCTTGCCCCTCTATGATCGGATTCCTCCCTATTGTCGCTCGATCCCTTTCCTCAGCTCATTTCTCGTACTGCGACGCCAAGTGACTTCCCCCTCCCCACCTCTCTCCCTTTCTGTAACGTTCATACCAAAATGGATTGGGTTTCCTCCCCTCTGATAACCTTTCTTCTCTCTCCAATGTGGAACCCCCTCTCGCAAACCCTCCTCCCGTGTTGCAATGCTCAGTGATTTCCCAATTCCAACCTCTCTTCCTTTCTGGTCTAAATTGGAATAGATTGGGTTTCCTCCCCTCTAAAATCGTCTCTCTTCTCTTTCCTCTGTGGAACCCCCTCTCCCAAACCCTCCTCTTTGAAACCCTCTTTCTTTTCTCTCCTCTTTGGAACCCCCTCTCCCAAACCCCTCTCTTGAACCCCATCCGTTCCTAAAGAGAAAGGGATTTCAAATGTTGCCGAGAAAGATCGCCAACAGACTGCCTTGGGTGAATCTAGTGCAAACAGAATTGAAGGAAGAAGAAAAAAATAGTTTTGGGTTCGTTCTAGGTCAGTTTGCATATCTCTATATTAGATCTAGATGCTCATAACCTAATTTCCTCCTACTGTTTTTATTGGACCCACAAAGTAATTGGATAAGTAGTGGATTGGTGATTTTGTTTTATTTTTTCCTTTGATTGTTTCTATATAGAATCAAGTAACTGAATGGAAATAAATAAAAGAAAGAAAGATGGAGTTTTTTATTTTTTTTATTTTTTTTTGTTTCGACACAGAGGCAATGGCGATCTAAAATTGGATCATCTATGTTGAATCGTGAAGAGTTGTTGTATTTCCTTTTATTTTTTGTTTCTGAAAAGAAGAAGAAGAAGATATTAATAAAACATGCATCTGATTAGTGTAAGAGAATGAATGGCTAGTTGTTGTACTGCTTGTTTGGGTAGTAAACTTTTTACTTGGGGCATTGCATTTGGTTTGGTACTGTCCTTGTGATTTTTTCTGGCAGTAACATGCTTCCAAAAATACACGTTGGAATGGTTTACAATTTCATCAAATGTTCGTTTGTTGATGAATAAAGTTGTTATTAAAATAAAGGCAAGTTTACTAGTTTTTTTTCATGGTGGTTAAAGTAGACAATTAATATGGGAAAACAGTGTTGGCTACCCAAATATGTCCCAATTGGTTTCTGTTCCGATCCCTTATCCTTCTCTGTAAATGGTCTTGACTCTTGAACCGTTATTTTATGCTTTGCTGCTACTGCTGAAAAATGCACTGCCAAAACTATAAGTATTCCCATCAATGCTATCACTGATGTTGTTTCTAGCCTCGCTGAAACTCATTAAAGCAGTATCCAGTAGGTCCAGGTGATTGTATATGAGAAATCATTATTTTTTTTATGTGTGTGATCTGCCTTTGCACTTCTAAAACTGATATTGAATGCATCAGATCGATCATCCACGCTGTTCTCGGTAGAAGTAAGCATTTCTTATGTCATCTTCAAGTATGTGATTTTAGATTTTTTATTTATTTCTAACATGTAAATCTTATGCATGTCCAATGTAATATGAATTAACATATTAGCTTGAGAATATGTAGGTAGGTCATTGTCGCTTTCATTACGAAATAGGGTGGGCTCCAAAATGCCAATGTGGATACAAGTCTATGATTCCAAAGACTTGACGTACAACATCGAACCCTGGGCACAACTTTTGGAAATGCCCAGATTTGCATGTAAGTTAACATTCCAACATCACCCATTAATGTATTCTTTTGACTACAATATTATTTATATTACAATGCATTTTATTATAGGGAGAAGAGGTTATTGTAACGCCCCAAGATCCAGGCACCTTGAATCTCAGGACGCTACGAGAAAGTACCCAAGAGATGCGGAAAATCCAATAATATAATCAAGTATGAATCTCATATGAATAAGTAAATGGACAAAGTCCTAAAATTTTATTTCAGTTTAAGGGATTACAAGATACTTTCCATAATTAAACTAACTACAAGAAAATGAAAGAATAAAGATCTATGTGATAGACGCCTCTCGATGCACCAACTGCGTCACTCTCCGAACCCTGTTACAACAGATCAACCGCCAAACAAACCACCAATCAGAGAAAGCGGAAGAGAAGAAAACTCAAAACACCAAGGATTGGTTCAGGCTCGATAAGCCAGGTAAATAGGCATGTTTAGATGGCAATACATTATATTAATGGATAGGGAAGAAGACCATACTTGATCCCAGCTGTACCTGCGTGATTAATATCTCGATAATGATATAGAATATCGTAGTGCAACAGAAAGTGGTGTGGAGTGCAGTGCATGAACAATTATCGAGAGATTTATATAACAGATGTTTGATACAGCATATTAGGTAAATAAGAGAAGCCACCATCATCAAGATATCAAATAAATCATACAAGCACATCAGTGTCACCAGTAACAGAAGTAACCTTACCATGTCCGTAACCATCCTATCCAGATCAAACCGTGTCAACGTTGGCAGTTAAAGACACTAAGCAATGACATCCACATTACATAATATTCATACATCCAATAAACATCCACAAGAGCACACAAAGGTACATCCACAGTTGAAGTACAAGGGACGTGGGGGGTTAGAGCCAGCACACCGTCGTCGTCTCAACAACTGTCGATGGACGTCAACCATGAGGGTCATAGCCACCCATCGCTGCCGTCACATCGAATAGGAGCGTACAAGAGTCCATCATTGTCCATAGCCACAGCCAAGTCCCAGCCATTAATCCTACTTGCTATCTCAACCAACAATATCCATAGCCACGGCCAAGTCCCAACCATTGGTCTTACGTGCTAGATCAACATCACTGTCCATCCACACCGGGTCTAAGCGCCGGCGGTCTCAGTACCCCTCCCACATGGTATCTACTGTGTCATTAACTCAATCTCTCATCCACTCGTTCTCTCAATATCAATGTCCATGCCGGCATCATATCCCTCAACAAACCACTTGTATATCCACAAAATCCTATATATCACTAAGTGGGGGTACCCCGAATTGGATAACCTTATTATCCTTAATATGAGATGATAATAGTCAAGGGTACGAAGCATGGAGTTCAGGCATGGCTAATCCATCCTTGATACCCAACAGTTAATTATGCATACCTTTGTAAACTCCGCTTCTCTATACGCTTAATTAGTATCATCTCATTGTACAGTCCATCTATCAGTATTTATCTTTAAGTTCCCAATATTACAGGTCAGAACCTCAAGTGCCATGTCCTAACATCTCATCTAATACGGACAGTGATCATAGATCAGAACCTAAGTGCAATGCCCTGATTTATAATACCTCACGAGGCCTACATCTAAGGTTCGGACCTACCAGCCAGCCTCAGTGTCCATTCTCAACAACATGAGTACCACATGTTACAATTCATCGATAATCGATGCCCCTCTCTTCAGGTCCAAGGTCCCACCTCACCTAAGACAATGATCACGGAGTCCTAGATGCTTATTAAGTATCATTGGTGCTCCTGTAGGTATTTAGCTGTTGGAATTAGGTGGGCCTTGTGGACAGATTTTCAAAACTTTTGACCCACTTAACTCAGGGATCAAGAACCCATAAGGCCAAAAACCCTATCCAGGATGCAATCCCTCTATCTCATTAATCAAATACAATAATAAAACCTATCAAAAAGATAGAAATCAGTAACACCATGCAACCAAATAATCCACAACAAAAGGAGAAGCAGATTATACCTTTGGAGCCCGGTAGTGCTCTAATGGAGAAGAAGACAATCAGCTAGATTAAGAACTCTTCTTGAAGCAAATTAGGATCTCCAAGACCTTGTTGTCTTCCACGCTATGACCAGCAATCAGATCTCTTTTCTCAAGAAGATTTGGGGAATCTCTAAAAGAAAACCCAACTAGAAACTCCAAGGAACTAGAAAAGGAAAAGAGGAGAGAAATGTACAACAATTGCACACAAAAGAGGGCTGGGCGTGGATCTCCTTGTATGGACATCCAAGAGGGGTTGGCTCCCCTTTTTATAGCACTTCAAGCCTCCTCTTTTCCTAATTAAAATAGAAGTCCCATTATTAATTAGTAACTTTCTCCCATTCTAATTGCTATAGGAGTCTCACTTCCACAATAATTAATAAGTATACTTTACAACTATTAGAAGTCCTACTTCAAATAGAAATAGTAACTTTCTAATTCCTTCCTTTTAGAGTTCCAGTAGGATTTGTATCTTTTTAATAATTTAGGCTAGCGTGGGGACCACTAGGGATTCCATAGAAAGCTGGCTTCAATTGGGACACCGCGACCCCACATCTCATGTGCAATCCGGGCCCACAGTTAATTGCAAATAACACCACTATATAAATGCAATTGTACTCCAGTCTTAGGAATTAAATTACAAAGAAAACCCTAAATTTCCCGATTACCACAAGTAGGCCCCTCTATCAATATCCACGGATCAATTGGAATAGATCTGTCTCTTCCAATCTTAGTTTCACATCTTATTATCCTTGAGCCCCCAATTAATTACAGTGATTATTAGTACCATCCAATAAACTCTTAGTTGAGATGGGTGCGCATTTACTAATGACAAATCCATTAATTTGTACAAGGAGATAATAGAGATAGATTCCATCTTGACCATTAGATGCTCCCACAGTCCTACTACCACGTACCCAAGACACCGAGGTGTTGACCTACAGTTGGCCTCACTCATTGGTGACTCAAAGCAAATAAATAGATAGGAACTTGAGGTCATCAATGTCTTAAGATTGAGAGCCTATTGCGAGGGAATTATGAGAACAGACCTTAAACTCGAGACAGTATTCCATAAAGTGCTCCTCATGGTCCTTTAATACATCCAATGTAGAGCACCATGATGCAAAATCTTTCATTCTGATGATCAAGACAAATCACACTATCTCATAGTGATCAAAGTGCTGCAATCTTATCAGATGAGATGCTCAGTCTCATCACTGGTTGTGAAGATATTTAAGTATAAAATTTGTGACACATGTCTCCCATATATGGATCTCATCCATACACATATATCACATCTAATATACTAATGGGATCCGATTCAACTCATGAACCATTATGTCATATGTATCGGTCATGTACATTAAGTAATAAAAAACAACATTCATCTCATGAAAGGAAAGCATAATTTTATTGATAAATAAAGAAATTAGTCAATTTATTACATCAACTGATGGATTGAGTCCATACAATCTAAGCATCATAAGACATTCATAACCATTGTATCAGGTTCCATTTCATAACCCAAGTCCCTACTTAGGCGGCTACACGGGTCAAGGTTAAGCACGACCCTTGACTCATGTCTAACGTATACCAAACACTCCAAATGGAAGGTCAATGGGGCCCAAACATGATGGGATTATAAAAGGAAACCAAATATGGGAAATCACTATTTACAGTGTACCGGGTCGACATCATGAGTCCATGGGTCAACCAGCTACACTATGAAAGTGGATAGCTGAATTGGGAAACAGAAATCACATTTTACAGTGTTCCCGGTCAACATGGCAGGTCCTCCGGTCGACCAGATGAACTATGAGCATTTCTACAAACATCTAGCAGATGGGGAAAACTGCAGTGTGGCCGGTCGACTAGGCCTCTTGTTCGGTTGACCGAGTACACTGGGTTCTGTACCTTGTGACCATTTCTGCTCTTAATTGGGGGAAATGTCCCTTGTGTGCCCGGTCGACATCCTGGGTGACCAAGTCGACCGGGTACACACGAAATCCACTTTTCCAGGATTCTGTCCTCTTTCATTTCCCATCAAAACTTCATCAACTACATTACAGATCTTCACCAATTACCCCCAAACGTCAAACACACCTCCCACATCATGATCTCATCACAAATGGGCCATTGATCTTCCAAATAGGGGATTCTCATCCATCAATGGCCAATAACACATAAGAAAAGAGCTTAGAACAACAATCCATGCATAATACCATCCAATCAACCATCCAGATATATAAATCATGCCAAACATCTATAAAAGACAGTAATTAGCAATCTAAGTATGTTAATCAATTTAATTAAAGAATCTAAGCATGTCTACTTGCCTAATTAGGAAGGAAATTCCTCAAATAGCTTGGGCTCCATTCCAATAGCTCTAAGATTACCCCAATAGATAAATCTACTGTCTCTACACTCATTCCCAAGAAGAGAAATGCATAAGAAAGGTAATTCTAAGAGAAAGAACTATAGTACAAGGGAATTGGAAACAGGGAATGAGGATTACCTTTACTTGGAGAGGGAAGAGAGATCTAGAAGATGGGTGAGCTCCTTAGCTTGTAGATTGCTAGATGTAGATTAGGCTATTACTTTTAGTAATTAGAGGGTTAAGATTTAGAGAAAAAGAAACCATAATCTCTAACTTAGAGAGAGATGGGAGGGAATTATAGTGAAATGAGAGGGAGAGAGTGTAGGAAATGTTTAGGAAGCTTGTAGTAGATTTCTTTTATAGGAATTGGTGGAATGGAGAATGTCCAAGGTGCCCTATCTTGCTAGTGTAAGTTTAGGATAATGATGGGGGTATTGAGGGAAGGTTCACATGGAATGACCAAAGGGTCCTTGGTTGCCAATAGAAATAAATGATAAGTACTAGGGTAGTTTAGGTATTCACATTTAATGACTAAAGTATTCTCAAATGAGTGGTTGTGAATAAAGGAGCATAAGACCAATAAAGGTAGGCTATTTATAATGACAAAAGTGCCCATATTGGTAGAGAATAAAGGAGGCCAAGGTCATTTAAGGTATTGGGATTTCCAAAAAGGAGGGAAAATGTGTGGTTGGAAGGAGTAGAGTACCCTCATATAATTAATGGACTAATTAGTTAGGCCATGGGTAGTTGGGTCATTCGAAGTTAATTGCACAACTCTTAAGGGAAATCCATCTATAATTAGGATAACTTAGGGTTGACTTGGTCAAATTGGGTCCCACTAGGTATTTCTAGGGATGGTTCCTTATAGTTATGGTCTTCTAATTTGGATGGATGAACTTGCGTTGGAATGGATTCCCAAGTCAAATTCAGGAAGTGGCCAAATTGAAGCAAAAATGGAAGAAATATAATGCTCCATTGAAGAAATGAGACTGGAAATACGGCGTCTAAGAGAAAGTCTAGAGTGCAAAAATAGGGGAAGCAAACGTGAAAATGGAGTTGCCTATATGTTTGTCATTGTCCTCTTTTTTGTTGCATATATTTGGTGTGTGAAAAATGGACGTGACAGTCTATTGGAGTTGATGTAGTATATTGGAGTTGATATTTTGTATTCTATTTGGCAAGATCTTTAAGGCTTGTTTCATATTGGAAAGTTGTGTTTTGTTATTAGATTGGTTGATATAAATACTCTCTTTTGGATAAATGAGATGGGCAGATTTCTCTGGAAAAAAATATGTGGAAGCACTAGATTTATTTATTTATAGTGATGGATGTGGGAGTATGAAGATTCCGCAAAATTGAGACACTCATTACTGATAATGAACAATTGAACATATATGCAAGCCTAAGATAACTTTCATTTGGTGTGTTCGATATATGAAGTTGGTGGGTTACTTGTTATAGAATATCTTATACTGTTTGGGCACTGATCTTCGGAGTTTTTATGGAAAAACTTTAATCTAATAAGCATGAGGAGAATGACAACCATTGACTGTAACACCTAACAGCAAGGTACTACCAGTCTACAATATTAATCAGGGATGGATCCTTAATACTAGCACTGACTACTAGTGATTACAGCAAGGAACCACCATTCTACTATTTTCCAGCCCCTCTCACCATCCTCAAGGCATGTGACTAGTAAAGAGTGACTGGCTTCTCGATGCCACACCTCTTAGGCCCAAAGAGTGGTCCTTAGGCCCGCTATACTTTGATTTGATTAATATCCCTAGAAAATTACATCAAAGCACTTGACGCCCACATGAGGGCAGCCTTGAGCCATTCTAATGGGAAGTCTATCCTTACTTGTGAGATTATATGGGCTCTGACCTATTGAGTCCTCTATGTGAGTGGTGGTCACTTTGCACATAAGGTCAAGTTCACCCATAATAAGGCACACAAAAATAGCTGGAACTCTTAAAAAGTTCTCAATATTGATTATGATTCCTAGGAGCTTGGAAATTTTGAGGAGTCTGTTTGGATGAAGAACTGGTATTCTGTAAATGTGGAGCCATAATTCAATGATCCAACTTTTCATCTGATAGATGCTCAACTTGGAATCCATCAAAACAAAATGGTCTCAATTAAACAATTTCTATAAACCTAGTTGCTTACCCACCAAAGAAATCACACCTAGATAGTGATCTAGATCATGAAGAGAAGTACTCATCTGCGCGAAATGCTTACCAAAACATAATGTTAAATCTGATGGTTCCCACGTAATGTTGATTCTTTATGCTTACGAGAACACCCAGCCAGACCAACAGATTCTGATGAGAATTATCTGTCATTCATTACCAACTAAGTTAAGATTTAATCAGTAACTTTGCCCATTATCCTATTAGGGACATGTTTCTACTAAAAGCATCTTTCTTTCATGTTAAAAGAAAAGCAATCTAGGGACATTTAACACATTCATCAAACACTCTCATAATGACAAAATAAGAATCCATCAATATAAATCCATGCTAGATTCACCCAAGTCTCATAATGACAAAACAATAATCCATCAATATAAATCCATGCCAGATTCATTGGTCCTTGAAGCTCATACTACATGATCATGGGGATCTTCAAAACCCAAAATGAGAATAGTAATTATGAAAGCCTCTTCATACTCGAGTATCATAGTGAGGACAACATCTTCATACTCCCTACAATTGCAGTCAAATAACAGTTTACATTAGAAAAATTGAATGGAATGTCACCATCCAATTATCATACACAATATCCAGATAAAATAAAATAAAAACTTAAAAAACTAAGACATTTTACCATCCATTTATCATACATAATATCCTAATAAAAACTATACAATCTGGAGACATTTTACCTGCATAACCCGGGGAAGCCATAAAAGTCAGAATTTTGCAAATTGAAATATAGTAGCGAGACCTAGAGTTCAGAATCCTTTACCATTTTCTTATCCAAGCATTTCAGAATCAGAGCCTTCTGAACTTAAATAGCTATTGTCTTATGTTTAGCTTGGATTATTATCAACCAACAGGAAATTATATATCAAAAGCACTATGTTAATATACAAGATGGAAGGCAAAAAAATTTAAAAATATTAAAATCATAGACTGTTTACTTGTTTAGTAGCACCGGACAATTTTGCTTGTCATGTGAGACACCGCATTTGTTGTAACCATGACAAAGATGCCCTTTTGTTGCTTTCTCCTTTAATGATTTTAATCTCTTCGCGCGTCCTTTTGTTACAATATGCGATGGTTCTTGATATTCTACAACATTACTATCCAATCCTTTCCATGGGTGCATGCCTGCCTCTTATGGGATGTCCAAGTTTAAGTTCCGCAGTTTCATTTGCAATTTGGCATGAGCATTGACTAGAATTTCGAATCCTTCTTTAGATTGACAACCTTCGTTAAATATCGGTATAAAAACACCTAAAATGTAACAATGTCTAGCTATGCACGAGTCAGCACTGTAACTTCTAATTTCAACTCCATCATTATCAATAGAATTTACTTTTGTAACTCAATTCGTCCATCACTTCAAGATGTAACGTTCTGATAAACATCTTATGTTTAAATGAACCATGATAGACAATGCATGATGACACGGTATGCTTTCAAACTCAAATTTCTTGCAGGAACAATATGCATGTATCTCTTCTTTCTTCCACAAAATCTCTCTTTTTTTCATTTTCATCCATCAGACTTGTCACAACAAAATTAAAACTGACAACATCTTAATTTACAAGTGTTACACCCATTGACAGGGGTAATGAACAACTCATCTTGAAACTTATAAAATAAGCTTCTTGTGCATATATCATTCATTTGCTTTTCCATTAGTGAGCATATTTTTAATTTAGGCCTCCCATTGCTACTTTCGAAATCCTCCTTGTCTTCTAGAAATTTTAAACGTTCCACCCAAGAGTCAAATCATGATATGAAATCAATCAATGAATTTTTGTACTCAACCGACTGCTTCACAAATACATTCATACTTTCACTTCTTTGAGTAGTTAACATGCCCGCAAAGAAATTTTTATTTAGATATGCCGGAACCCATATATTACGGATTTTGAATATATCTTTCAACAAATCTTTATCCACAAGCTTAGCATTTGACATGATTTCATTCTAAGAACTCTCAAAATCGAGAGGAGTATCAGACTTATGACATAGTTTTTAAATCTTTTCAACGAAACTCTTATTGTGAATAGAAAACCCTCCCAAATTCGATGGCAGTTTATCTAAAATGTGCCATAGGCAATACCGATGACGTGTTCGGAATGACTTTTCTTATGGATTTTGTCATTGTGAAATCTTGATCTATTATAATTCCTCTAGGTTGGCCATAAGACATGGCTTCAAGCCATTTGTTAAACAACAACTCAAATGACTATGCTTTTTCATTCGGCAGAAAACCGCATCCAAACAACGTTGTTTTACTATGATGATTGTAATCAACGAATGCACAAAAAAATAGCCCATAACCATTTGTCTTATATGTTGTATTAAATGTTATAACATCATCAAAAAAATTGTATCCCAGACGGAATGTTCCGTTCGCCCAAAAAATATGTGTTATCTTCTTTTCTACATCTCGCTCAATGTTATAACTAAATCCATAACCCATTTCCTTGTGGTTTTCAAAGAGTTGAAACAACAGCTAACCACTAGCCCATTTCTCTTTTCCTGATCATTTCTGTGGTGATTCTAACATCTTTATCTGTAAACCCAATCTTGTGTAGTCCCCTAGATTGCAAATTGAATATTTGCATTTGTTGTTTGGTTCTAATATTTGCGGAATCGTATGTATTTATTTGTTGTCTCGTTGATTCCGAAACAAACCAATGCGACCTCAACATGAATCGTTTACGATGAGTAGTGGAGGGATGGCAATGCCCAAGAACAAATTTCGACACATAACCACCTGATTTATCCTTTTTTTTTCACTTGCATGTGCGCCTTACAATTTACATGTGTTTCCATGGGTGCCTTTGAACAACATCCTTATCAATCCAATGTTTCTCGTCTATTCTACCCTCCTTTGAACAAAAAACTTACTTCCAAACTACCTCTCCATTTTTAGTACGAGCTGGATATTTTCTTACACTAAACCCAACAGCCTTTGCATAAATATTGTAAAATTCATATGCTTTCATTAAATCCTCAAAATGCATTCCCAATTTCGGTGTCAACTTCTCATATACATTCGGATAATGCAAAAATGGTGATGAGGAGGACACATCCATATTCAAGACCCTGCACGAATTCAATGATGGCATTTATCAATTCTTCTCCCTTCCATGAAGACAAAATAAAAATAGCCACTCTAAGCAAAAAAAAAAAAAAAAAGAAAAAAAAACGAACATGAATTATCACATAGAATTCTACACATGCCCAATTCACAGAGCAATAGATAGCTATCCAATTAAGATCAAGTTGGATTGGGATCCTAAAGGTAAGCAGGGCCCTACCACATCTCTACCAGATCTTGTTACTGGACACCCTAAAGGAGGAAGAAGAGTACATGAGGCCAATGAAATAGATGTGCTTGCTTGAAACTAGTTTTACATTCCAGTGAAATATGGTTAGATTTTCTTTCATTTATTGTATTTTTAGAATGATTATGCTTGTATGACTTGAATCTGAAGCGGTTTATTCCATTTCCGGTTGAGAATTAGCATGAGACAATTGGATGCTATTTTTGTTGAATGTAGTGATAATATATAAACCATTTTGTTTCGATTTTAATGATTGATGAGTTTTTTTGGTCCACTCAATGTGAAAATTCACATTAGTGCTACATGGTGTTTGATCTAAGGCAAGGGCTCAATTATTTTATCCAAGTGAGGACGATCCAAGCATTTCTTCTGTAGCCATATTATTGTTCAGTGGAAGATGGTCATCAATTTGTCTATCAGAAGAGCATAAGGAATAGAATTGTTCATCAAGGGAATTATATTTCAAGATAAGCACCTATTAACTTAAGGGAAAGTATTCACATTTCCCAGTATAGCTTTTGCCATTTGCCTAGAAACAATACCAATCTCTCAAGAAGAGCTAGAAACGATATAATATCTCATGATCACAGCAGTGAAACTAGCTCATTAATCACGTGGTTTACCAACGCAACACAGAGCAATAGATAACTATCTAAACTACCAAAACAACAGTGACAATTCCTATACAACTTGCACAAAATTCAACAAACAACATGGATAAAGCAATTTACACTTCATAAAGACTCACTAGAAGAAATTTCATCATCCAAGCAGTGGAAAACATATAACCAATATTGATCATTATCTAGATACATCAAGGCCAGAGAACGTTTAAAAGGAAAAAAGAAAATCAGAACCAAATACAACATACATAAAAAAGCATTCAAACCCAAATAGAAAAAAGACATTGGATTTCAAAATTAATCAACGTAAATACGAGAAAGGGGCAAAATGAAAAAGAACCCAAAAAGAAAAAAAAAACTTGGATAATAAAAAAACCAGAAAGGAAAAGCCTAAAAAACAAAAATGGGGAAGACCCACAAACCAAATCCCAACTATATATGAAGAGAATCTGAAATATACCAATAGAAGTATGAAGAATGCAGTAGGAAATCCTAAATCCCTTCCAAATTAGAAGAAACCTTAAATCCTGAAAATACTTTCCAAAATCCATTCCAAAGCATGAAATCTTACCTCTTGCAGAGCAGACGTGCCAATGTGAGTGGGTTGCACAGAGCAGCCGACAATGTTGAGGGTTTCTTTGAGGGAGACGAGAAGAGCACATAGTAGCCGATATTAGTGACAAGCACAGTCCCTCGAAATAGCAGATCAGTTGACGAGTACAGTCCCTTGAGATGAAAGAGTAACCGACGAGCACCTCTGCTCGTTGGGGGTTTTGTTGAGAGATGACAGTTTCAGAAAGGAGGGTTGTTGAGGCGTCGAGGAGAGCGCCTGCAAGCGTCGCTGTGACGAGGTTGGACTGAGAAGGCGTTGAGGTTTGCATATAGGAGAGAGTGTCGAGGTGCAAGGCTCTTTAGTTTTGCCTCAATGAGATAGGGTTTCATTTGTTGGGATGGGGAAATGAAATGGGAGGGCCTCGAAATGTTCATTTCAGAAATGGGTGGGCTTTAAGTTTTTGGGTCTTTTTCACACCTTTTCATCGCACGCACATGGTTGAACAGAAGTTCTCATCAGCTTGAGCTAAGGAGAGGCCCCATATAAATATATATATATATATATATATATATATATATATAGCGAGGGGCTCCCCTAAGCTCAAGCTTAAGGGAACCTCTACTGGGGCGTGCGAAATAACCGCGTGACAAAATGAGGCTAAAAAATTCGGGGCCCACCCATTTTTCACATTTCCCCCTTTCTAACCAAATGGAGACCTCTCTCCCTCTCTCGCCTCTCTCCTTTTTCGTCCTCTCTCATTTACACGCGAGCCCTTCTGTCATCTCCTCTCTCCCTCTCTCGACTGACCATCACTTTCCATGCGCCCAGCCCCCTCTCTCCCTCCCTCCCTCTTTCTTCTAACCCAGCCGCCCAGGTCTAATCGAGCGCCTTTGCAAATCGCCTCTCAAGTTCGCCTCTACGCCTCTCGATTGCTCACGACCCTTCTCTCCTCTCGCTCCCGATATTTCTCCATATCTATCGTTTCGTCGTCGTCATCATTGCAACACTTCAAACCCCCCCCCCCCCCCCCCCCTCTCGCTCCCGATATTTCTCCATATCTATCGTTCTGTCGTCATCAACGTTGCAACACTTCAAACACCACCCCCCCCCCCCCCCCCCCCATTCTGCACACGCCGCCTTTCTCCTTTGTCACTCTGTCATCATCACCATCATGTACCATGTACAGGGACTCCACCAAACACATAGCAACACCATCTCAGTCGTCCACAAATCCTACCCATCTCATCTCTTTTACTCTCTCTGCTGTCAAAACTACTTTCTTCCTCTCCACTCCACCGTCATCAATGCTAGCCACCACCACCCTTCCTCTGTGTTTTTCCTTCATTTTGCCCTCTTTTTTTTCTTCTTTTTTAATCCCTAAATCCATTTCCCTAATCCTAATCACAATTGCCCAAATGGTAGAGACCCATAAAAAACCCTTAAATCTCCAAATCCATAACTCCTAAACTTATGCCATTACCACTAAATCCCTAAATAATCAACACCCAAATATGAAATTAACACTAATGTTAATTTGAATGTGCTATTTAGTGTGCCATAATTTCAATTTCAATGACTGAGGTACTCATTTTGGGATTGAATTTTATCTAGGATGAAAATGATTGTAATGTATTCTTGTGGAAAGATAAAGCGAGAAGAGAAGGAATTTATGAACACAATTTCAATGATACCAGCCTATGGATGTAGATTGCATAACTTAGACAGTAGGGCTAGGAAGAAGTGCATACCCTTCTCTCGTATACACCTACTTCCGGCAAAATGATTGAGTCGATCACAGCATAAAAGGTGACGAGTCTTTCAGTTTGGGTTTATGAAAGTTGAGGCTTTTAAGAGTAGAAGTCGGAATGTGATTGGGATCGTTGAGATTCATAACAATATGCACGTATTGCAAGATAAGTTATCCATTCAAACCTGTATCATTCAAAAAAATGTACATTCAAAGTTACTATAACACTCCAATGCCCATCCCACCTTAAAACAAACTCCATTGTAATAACAATTCATTCACTTCCATTCCAACATTAAAACACCACTTCCATTACAATTGTGCGAACACCAACATCCATTACAACTTTAAACACCCACATCAAATACAACATTTAAAAACAACAAATTTCCAAAGATAAGTCATCCATTACAGTAATTGTCAAAGTTCCAAAGATGAATGACCCAAATGTAAAATTATATATATAAAGCCAGCAGGTGAGTTCGTGGGGGGAGCAACACGCAGCACATCCTCAGACTTGTGAATTAGTGGGGGAGTGACACATGACACATCCTCGGACTTTTTGCAATGCCACATTCCAGAATTGCCCTTCTCATCTAATCTCAACAAATCACTATTGTCTAATTTTCCTACAAAATAGGATCTTAAGAATCTCCAAAAGCCAACTCTCCAATTAATTAATTTTCCTTCAATTGGTGAGGATTGAACCCACTTTGTGATGATGGGCCCTACCATCTTGTGAACCCACCACTCTTCCATGAAATTGAATGGCATTGTTGAATTGATTATTTACTAAAACTAACTTTAATTTACATATACTGAATCCTATGCCATATATGTGACTTCCATCTAGCCGATAGTAAAAGATTGTTAATATGATTTATCCATGATAGAACCCAATCATTATTGGGTCCTTATTTCTATTAAATCATCAATATAATTTCATGGAATGCACGGTTATAACACTATCATTGATGGGTCCCACCAATCAAATGTGAAACAACCCCAAAAATTATTAAACCAACGGAAAGGGCCAACCCTATATCATATATGATTAATCCTTACATAATTAAGGTTGAGGGTTAGAAGAAATTAAGAAATAAAAAAATTTGAAAAGCATAACAAACCCCACACATTTAACCATTGACCATACTCAATTATTAAATTAGGCATATAGACGCGAGTACAATTATTATTATTATTATTATTATTATTATTATTATTATTATATAATATATAATAGCTTGGGCTACAGCACTATATCAGTATGGGCCCACCTAATCAATCCAACTATTTATCTTTCCCTTATTCCTTCCCTTATATTGCTTCCTTTACATATCTTTTTGGATCCATATTTCAATATTTTTGTTTATATTTTTATTTGATATATATGCATAAATATTATTTTTATAATGGAATATGTATATATATATATATATATCTTTTATGGACCATGTTGGGCACAAGCCTGTCATTCACAGGAGTTGATTCTTGGTAGATCTTTTTTCGGCATAGGCAATGTTCTTTGTTGTGAAAGTTGGAATTTCTTCTTTTCATAGATTTTTGGTGTAATTAAGATTTTTTTCTCTTTTTACAACATTCTATTTGTGGATTTCTTAATTAACGCAGGCCTATTGCACAAGAATGACCCAAATGTAAAATAATAAAATAAAAGAAATGAAATCCACATGTCAGAAATCCAGAGGTGGGCAGCACTCTTCATCAAGAGAAGAAGATAGAACCAATTCTGTCTGCAGAAGATGGGAAATCTTCTTGCCCCATCGTCACAGATGAAGACGACCAATAAATCAAAGGATCTGCTCTCCTTTACATTTTGGCTAGCCATCACTACAGATCGGAAAGGAGAAATCTCAGAAGGAGATCGGCCATCGTAGAACAAAGGAACGATTGGATCAGTGGGCCGTTGTTGCCGAAAACTCGAAGAAGTATAGTTGGAAGGATATTGCTATTAGATCCACTAGTCATCGATTGGCCACAAACCAAACATGAAGAGAAGACAGTGAGGAAGAAGACCAGAATCCGGTAATATAGCAGCAGCCAGATTTGTAGAGAACGGGGCCCTCTGGTTGCAGAAACAGGAAATCGACAAAGAAGAAGTTTGCAGAGGCTCTTGTACTGGAAACAAGAAAAAAAAGAAGATCCGGTTCACGTTCTGTCACATCCCGGTCCCAGATCACCTTGGCCTAAGGTAATCTCCGAAGTGTGTCACACGTTCTCCCGCATACTGTACCTATCTCAAGCCAGATACAATACATGAAGGAGAGAAAACAACTTTCCATACACTTGAGTTAGAACTCACTAAGATACATCAAAAGCAATTAAATATAGCATAAGGGGTAATTCATTTGTGTGAGGTATCAAATTCCCATTCAGTCTATTTAATGATTCAAGTGTCAATACAAAAGAATTATACAATTATATACATTGTTTTACAAAAGAGATGTAGAAAGAACCCTATACAATCAATACCAAAAGTATAAACAAAAGAATCATTATATATCTAAGTGTGGCCCACACAAAAAGGGGCTGACCACACACTTCTAACACCTCCAAAAGAAGTCATCACGCGCTCCGAGGACGATTACTAAGTGGTTTCTAACTCGGGCCATTCTTCTAGTCCTGAAGGTACCTTTTGGGTAGCCTTCTCTCCCTTCTTAGCCTTCTCAGGGCCGGGAGCTGCACCTGCGACTGTGACACCAATAGTAGCATCATCAATACGACGATTGAGCAAGTATAGAAAATAATAAGAAAATACATAATGTATCGAATTGAATTTAAGACGGGTAATTTAACAGATATCAATGATAAGTATCAACAAAGCAAGTTGTGCTAAAATGTATAATTTATGCATTGCGAATCAAGTAAAATGAAAACTTATAAATTGGCTACTACCTTAAGCTCATCCTTTCAAAAAAGAGCAAATCTAGTTGGGATGTCACCAGCGGCCCGGCCGAGGCTAACTGGCTACCCGGTTTTGGAGTTCCGGTGCTCTAGATGACTTACTGCAGTAGTCTCGAATAACTAAACCAAGTATAACCCCGTCGGGTATCACATGGTCAAAGCTAAGTAGTGCCGACTCAATAGAATCAAATAATACTCGAAATGAAATTGGATTTGAGTAAGTTTATATTCATTTAATCATAACCAAATCGAATGATAATAACATATATTAAATTACTTACTCAACCTTATTCTAACGATTGTCAATTTCGGATATACAAAATGAAATTACGAATTGAATGTAAAAGATCAAACCATCAATGGATACTATCAATCTACTGAACAGGATTTGAGATTAAAATGAAATTGTACTCCAATATGAAATGCAATAATTTAGGGGAATCAAGATATTTTTACTATCCAACTTTAGATTATTATAATCTTAGTCCTTTACCATCCAATACAAAATAAGCTGGGAAAGTCAACGAAATACTACTGTATTTGGTGTCACCAATTACAAGAAATACGTTGAATTTCCCAACGAATTTTCATGGCATAGTTTCAGACTAAAGAATATTTATTGGTCCAATTTATAAGGTTAAAGGTTCCATCCTAGGGTCGTAAGGTCTCCGAAGTCCTAAATTCCTATGGGAGTAAGGGTGAGCACCAAAATCCACTAAATGGAGGATTAAAGAGGGTTAATGTAGGCTAGGAGTGCCAATACTCCTTTTAATTGGGCCCAAAAAGCTCAACCAATTCGGTTCAGGTCCGCTCGAGCGGCCCTATGTGGGCTCGAGCGGAGGTTTCCAAAGGGTTCGCGTGCTTGAGCGGACCCTGGCGAGCTCAAGTGCCCAAATACATATTTCCATTCCGGAATTCCAGTGAGTGGGTCCGCTCGAGCGCCCGCAACAGAATTCCATTTTCAGGATTCTGATGGGTTCTTCTTCCATTTCTTCTCTTCACTTCTTTTTAACATAAAACCTGCAAAGATGGAGCCTCCTTACTCCCATTAAACACATACAATCCCTCCATCCAATTACATCCATTATAAATCATGAACCCAAATCTAATCCATTCAACTATTAAAAGAATAGAAATCTTAAGAAAAGAAAGTATTGGGATCAATAGAAACAATTCATTGCATAAATCCAAATTAGAGCTTATACTTGCCTCAAGTAAGAGCTTTCCAATCTTTCTACACTCTTAAGCTAAGGAACCCAAAATCCCCCAAAATACTCAAACCCTAATCACAAAGTCATGGGAAAATGTAATGAATATGCATGAATGATTATCCAAGAGCCCTTTTGACTCTAATGTAACTCCTAATGCAAATATTTAAAGAGGATTTAACTCTAACCTTGACAAGAAGTTCAAGTGTGAAGAGGATGGAGAATGGTGGAGATGATTTCTTGGCTACAAGAGAGGGAGGAGGATGAAGAGAATGGAGTTGAGTCTACTTCTAGCTCCTCAAGGTCCAAGCCTTAACCTTTAAAGTGGTTGGAGCAGAAGAGAAGGAGTGTAGAGAAAGAAGATGAAAAGGGATGAAATGAAGGGTTAAGGTTATATATATATATATATAAAGGTAAGATTGCCAATTTGCAAGAAAGCCCACTCAATTAGTATAATTCCATTTCGAGTCAAATAAGGGTCCAATTATCCAAGGGTTGGTCAAATGAAGAAGAGTCTGATATGAAAATCGATGTACTCGTCAAAACACACACGATGATACCAAAATGACGTGCAAATCGTGAAAAATGCAAAAATCAATATTTACAAAAAAGTCCTCAATTTTACTCAATTGAGTGAACTCGGTTCTCACTCACCTATATAAGGTTCAAAACTCAACTAACTCGGTATATAAGAACTATTAAACTCTAATTACCATAATTTAGTAATTAAACATAGTTAAATTAGCTAAAACACAATTAATTAGTATTAATCAAGATTAAATCGGGTTGGGGTGTAACACGTTCGCCATGGAAGACGATCGCAAAGATCAAAGTCTCGGGCTAGTTGCTGTCGGAGAAGATGGGACCGATGGCGCTGTCCATCCATCCCAACTTGCCCCTCTCCGGAGATCAAGGGGTAGCACAGATGGGAGAGCAAAGCGCTACAGTGGAGAGATGGGGAGGGACAGGTGCAGACGACGTTGCGCGAAGGAGAGGCCGTGCACGATAGAGGCGGAGATGGTCGCTTAGCTAAGGGCATATGGCGTCGAGAGGTAAAGACGTCGTGAAGGAGAGCTGCAGCGAGAGAGATGACGCCCAGGAGAGATGACACAAGTTGAGAGGCAGAGAAGAGAGAGGGAGAGTTGTAGGGAGAGAGACGTTCAGGGAGAGTTGCAGCAAAAGTTCTTGACAGGTTTAGCTACAGCCGAAAGTGGGAAATGTGAAATTGATGAGCGGGGCCCTGAAGTTTTCATTTTTTTGGTTCCGCGGCATGTGCATTTCGTACGCCCCAGTTGAGGTTCCCCTGAGCTGCAGCTGAGGGGCCTCCCTCATATACAGGAAATGCTCATATAAGAGTATCTCTCACTTTACTATGAGAGCTAAGGTTGGGGCCCTTATATATATTCACAATTGTGAGCCTCCAACTTATAATTCGAATCATTCAACATTTTCATAGGACTAATAGGGCTTAAGATGTGATTATTTGTTTCTTACATCTATATGGATTTTTGAAAATATGTTAGAAACACAATAACAACACAATTCTATTATTTTGATTTTTCTGCATTCTTGTGGCTCACAATTCATGATCTAGACTTTTCAATGTGTATAGGACCTGATCAAACTATCTGAGTAATGACCTAAATCTTTGTGGATTTACTTCCAGTCAAACTATTTGAAATTTAGAAATCATTCTATCTTTTAATAAGCTATCTAATTAGGGCACCACTATAAAATTAGGGTAAATTAGCCAAAAGTCCTTGAGCACGGTCTTCTAAGGCATCAAGGACAACTACTTTTTCTCTAATGTCTATAGTCCAGACAGCTGGAGATACTTTAGTGAGAGGCCCCTAATATGCCACGTCATGTATTTTCATGACTATTTTGCCCCATTCAACTGTGCCAGAAAACTCCTTCCTTCTTCTTCTCTCATTTTCCATTTTCCATTCCTTTCCATAGTTGCAGAATATCGTTGCAGAGCACCTTCCGTCGCCACCATGACTTCTGATTCTCTCTCTTTCATTTCTTCAAAGATAGACACAGTTTTACTTTATCTTGCTCTTTCATTTGAAGTCTCTTCCAAATCTCTCTTTCTCTCTACAACTGATTTGAAAGAGAGCATTTTGCATTTTTTCTTGTTTCCTCCCTCTCTTTTCTCGATTGGATTGTAGTCATCAAGTGTTTTTGTTTTGGATTTCGATTTTTATTAGAATCTGATTTTCCGTATTCTAACTTTTGGTGTCGCCGAGCTCAGATAAATTTCCTAGAATCTCTGATAAACTGGACAGAAACTCGGATAAATTTGTCAAAGTTCTGCCAGAAACTCAGTTAAAATTTATCTGAGTTTCTGGCAGAACTCAGATAAATTTGCCAAATTTATCTGAGTTTTGGCAAATTTATCTGAGTTTCTGGCACAACTCAGATAAATTTATCTGAGTTTCTGGCAGAACTTAGACAAATTTATCTGAGTTTTGAAGAACTTTTCTGAGTTTCAAACAAATAGCTATGTGAAGTGGTGCCATCCGACGACCCACATCCATCTCTCCTTTCTTATTGCAGTGGTTGTGATTTATGATTCGCGTTTTCTTTCTCTACCAGCAGATAGAAGGAGAAGGAGCAGGAGCAGGGAACTATAGGAGAAACCAAACATGTTCTGGTTGTTGTATTCACAAGGTATCCTGTGTCCTAATTTCAAGAAAGCCCAAGTCAATCAATCTGTAAGTGGTTTTAACATGTGAAAGGATGGTCCAGGACCACAGTCCACAGGCCACATATCTGATCATAACCATGGTTTAAACAGTGAAAAAGACTGCCTTAGAAGACTGATAAATTTATCTGAGTTTTATCTGAGTTTTGAAAACTCAGATAAATTTGTTTGAGTTTTGCTTTTGCTGACATGTACAAGGGTGTTTTTGTCCTTTTCAGTTACAAGAGGACTGCTGTCAGTATGATAAATTATTGTGGACCGCTTGCAATAAAAATCACATTTGAGGGACCTCCGCCCAAATGCCCCATAAAATTAGTACATCCCTATATTGTTGTTAGAGATTATCAATGATATGTTAAGAAGTTTGTTAGGACGTTAGTGATGTTAGTAGATAATCCTTATCCTCTGGATAAGGTTAGTTCATATTTTCTTATAAATGTATTATAAATAAAGATCTTTTCATTTAATGGAATTTACTGTGAAATTTATGAGAATATTGTGATTATTGAAATTCTATATGGTATCAAAGCCTTAGGCCCGGTGATGATCTTATTATCAAGCTAGGCACGGTCTATCTTCCGCAATAAACACCGTCAATTTTTCAATTTTTTTAAAAAAATAAATTCAATCAAATGCCATCTCTCATTCATTAATCCATATACCCGATCTAGTTATTTTTATCAAGTGACACAATCAAAGCTTATAACAGTGATAGATCTACGGATAATACTGTAATAACCAAGAAGACATAAGATCGTTTCTATTAAAATATTTTACTTTCTATTTTTCAGAGATCAAAGGGTTCTTATTTTTCATGTTCATAATCACCAATACTTTCTCTAAAAGTACCATGTGATTGAGGGGATGTTAAAGATTATTTATGATCTATTAACAAGTTTGTTAGGATGTTAGTGATATTAGTAAATTATCCTTATCCAGAGGATAAAGTTAGTTTGTATTTGCTTATTAATGTAAATCTTTTCATTTAATGAAACTAAAGGTGAAGTTTATGGGAATGTTGTGATTACTGAAATTCTATAATTGTTTACGTCGTTTTATTTTTGCTTGGCTCCATTGATTACTCTCCCTTTTTTTAAAAAAAATGAAAATCAAATGGATGTTATCACCTTGATAACGTTCGATTAATCTATAGGAGAACACACGACGACTTAAAAAGTTTGATTGAAAGAGATTTATGTGCAGTTTGAGTTTTATCTCACCATTTTTCAAATTTGTTTGTGAAATTTTGATGTATGTGTCCACTTTGGAGGTATGGAAACTGAAGGGATCTTCAGTTCAATCAAAATCAATATATGTTTGGCTTAATCAACTTTAATCTACACTACCAAATTAAGCAAAAGTCTTTCAATTTCATACTTTTGCAATTGCAGTAGCAGGTTAAGTCATTGTTTTTTTTTTATTAATATGTTTTTTTAATGGGATGGTAGAGTGATTTTTTAATTATATAATATTTTTTAATTCATAGTTCTATTTTTCAGTTTTTTAAGTGTTGAACTTGTCAATTTATGAGTAGTGGGTATAGTGAGATAAATTGTTCTAGCATGAGAGAAATCATTTTGGATTGGGAATGTTTGGCCGTGATAACTATTTGATTAATTCAGTTTTAATAAAAAATTACAATTAAATCAAAATACATGTAAATTTATAACTTTAATTTTGAGGTGTAGTCCATGTAAGTTTACCGCACTTATTCTCTTTGATAAATTTTGATATATAGAATTTGAAGAGTGCTTTTTTATTATTATATTTCTTTATTTTATATTTTTCTCTTCCTAATTAGATCTCACGGAAAGCTCACAATTATATATATATGAAGCGAAGTGAATCCCAATTGCCAATTCCTTGCCAATTTGAAATTGATTTTGACCATCTTATAAATTTTGACCTCCTGCCCAGATCAACCCTTTCTAACTAATGGCCCATTTAACCCTACTGATTAATGGCACATTTAATATTAATTCTATGTGTGTGGAGAGCACTTTCAAATGCACCCTAGAACTGTAACTCCTCTTCGTTTCGTCTTCCACAAGTGCATTACTCTTCTCCTCTTTATTCCCTTGTAATAACTTTCATCAGTGGCGGACCTAGGATTTTTGTTTAGGTGGGGCTAAATTCTTATTTGACTTTGCTAACTTTTTTGACATTAACAATATCAAAAGATTAAAAAAATCTATTTAAATTTACACAACTTTTTTCTATGCTCAGATCTCTTGGCCAATTGAAGGGTCTTCCCACTACCTCTCCTAAATTCAGGCGATCATCAATTCATCATCATCAAAACAACCTATGATAACATTTTCTTTAATCCTAAGTGTTTGGATGCCCTAAAATAGTAATTTGGGTGAGCACCCATTTACCCAATTTGAATTTTAATAGGGATTTTATTTGGATATAAGAAATTTGATTGCCTGCACTTGCCTTAGCTATAAAAATAATTCCCTATAGTTGGTCATGGGCTCACGTCAAAGAAGAAAAATGTAATTTAAATGTAACTCAAGTTATCCAAACATATGAGCCCTAAGGCCTTATTTATATATGAGTTGAAGTTTAAAGTGTACCCAAAGATAGATTTGGTCATCTTTAGACTTGTAGATATTCTGTGATTTAGGGCTTAGTATTTGGATTAAGATTTGGGGATTTAGGGTCTGAAATTAGGATTTGGAAATTAAGGGTTCACATTCAGGCATAGAGTGATTAGGATTATACTACAACTGAGGAGGAAGATTATTTTATTTAGAGTTATTGGTGAGAGAAAGACTAACCGGCCACAAGAGGACCGGCGATGAAAAGCTTGATCGGCGGGAAGAGGATCTCAGAATCTCACCAGAAAGAAGATGTCGAAAGAGAATGGCTCGAAGAGGATTTGTTTTCAATCTTTTCTGGTTTGTAATGTGGGGCAATCACAAGATTTAGGCGTGGAGTGACCGTTTATTCAATATATTAAGAAAGGTCCAATGCTCATTTAAATATCATGTAATTTCAAAATTGACCTAGGGCTACTGCCCCGCGTCATTTACATCTAGGTCCGCCACTGACTCTCATCCTCTTCATTCTTTGCATTTGATTAATGGTTTCAAATCATGGATAAGATGCAACTCTCTCCATCGATATCTCCGAAGATCAGTGCACCGTTTTTCCTTCTTTCTATCCTCTTCTCTCAATAGTTGTTTTCCATCCGAAGTCCTTCCCACAACAGTCACTCAAATTTTGGAGGTCTTTCAAGTAGTCTCAACTCTCAAGCAAGAGTTGCTCTGACTTTTGGCCGGATATTAGGTATTTGAGTTTTTTTCTTAGTTCATGTTCTTCTGATTTGGGTTTTTTTTTTCTTCTCAAGTATGTAGATTTTCCTCATTGTTGTGTTCTTTTTTTTTTTTCAATTCTCTCTCACTGCCAATATCTTCTAATCAGTTGATTATTTTCTATTTTGTTTTTTGTTGATTAATACTCTGTCTTTCAATCTCTGTTTCTTTAGATGGGTTCTCGCTCTGTTCTATTCTTTGACAGCTTTGAAGTTATGTTTATCACCTATCAGTGTTTAGACGCACGGGATAATACACGTGGATATCGATATATGGCGGGAATGTTATGGCGTTCTTTTGGGTTTTTCTTTTAAAATTTATTTTGGTCTTTTTTGGTCAGCCCACTACTCCAATGGCTAGGATTAATCAATGGCTTTGTTGTTTTGTTTATCATCTATCTATGTTCGGGCCCACTGGGTGATCAATGTGGATATTGATATATGCCCATATGTGCAGTGAATGTCATGGTGTTCTCCTATTTTTTTTTCTTTTTATATTGGTCCTTTTTAGTCAGCTCTATGTGCATATGGTGTTTGACAAAATGCCACAGTAATCGGAAATCTGCTTAATTTTCTTTTTTAATTTGAAAAAGCTTGAAGAAAAAATAAGTGGATGATGCACAAATGAGGCATACATCTTTCTCATTGAAATTCTTTAGTGTGAGGAACAACCCAGATTCAAGATTGACTATTATTCGAATTTTGCAACGAGATGGCTTTTTTTTTTAATTCTTATAATTATTCACATTGATCACTGAACCGGCAATTCAGATTATCAGTGACACTTAACATTTAAAAATATGGTTCCAATTTGATACCTTCTTAACATTTAAAAATATGGTTCCGATTTGATAACTTATGCTTCATATAAGTCTTCTATTCAATTGCTCATAATTCATATTATTGTATACGTATTTTAATTTTTTAATTGCTCTAATTCCCAGTCTTGAAGATTAAATAATGCCAGCTAAGAACACTTTTCAGCATGTCTCATATTTTACTGCATTACTTTGGACACATGTCGCTTGTGTGCAGTTTCTCAGTCCTTAGGGCTACTTGAAGAATGAATTATTTGATCCAGTGTCTAAGAGTATTCATAATATCATATGGCCTTTAGTATTAATCATATGAAGATTTGACTCTGGGTCTGTATGAAGAAGCAGAAATGCCATGTCCAAACAGATTTCCCGTTTTCACCTTGCTTTTCCCATGTTGCCATATGGAAACATATTTCATATGTTGTGTATACAACGTGCTTTTCCGACGCTTGATTCTTTGGAAATCTGGCTAGAAATCCATAATTTTGTATACACAATAACGAATAGATTTCCCTTTTAACATCATTGAGATTTTCCATGTTGCTAATATCTTCTATAGAAATCTATACATATATAGCCCTCACCACTCCGTATGTCACATCATGGTCCCGAATCACCCTGGCCTAGGGTGATCTCTGAGGTGAGACGCACATACTCCCGTGATGGTGTACCTGTCTCGAGCCAAATACAACACACGAAGGAGAAAAAATAACTTTTTCCACACGTGAGTGGCCTAGGGTGATCTCCGAGGTGAGACACACATGCTCCCATGATGGTATACCTGTCTCAAGCCAAATACAACACACGAAGGAGAAAAAATAACTTTTTCTACACGTGAGTCAGGCTCACTAGAACATATCAATAACATTTTTAATTATAGTGGAAGCTGTAATTCATATAAATGAAGGTATCATCTCCCATTCAGTCCAATTAAACATTCAAGTTTAATACAAAAGAATTACACAAGTATATGCATTAATTACAAAAAAGGGTGTATAAAAGAACCCTATACAACTACACCAAAAAATATAATTACAAGTACAACTAACAACTAAGTGTGACCCACACAAAAAAGGGCTAGTCACACACTATATATAATACTCAAAATGTACATTGCTCTCTCTGGAGGAGGAAGTATCTACGCTAGCCCTTGCTCCGGCCACTCTTCTAATATTGGAGGAACCTCTTCGGTACCCTCAGATGCCTTTTCAAGGCTGGAAGCTGCACCTGTGACTGTGACACCGAGAATAGTATCTCAATACGACGATTCAGCAAGTATAGGCATGAAGAAGGAAATACATAATGTTACAATTTGAATTAAAGACAGTTAAATTAACAGATGGCAATGATAAACGATAACAAGGCAAATTAATTGTTCGAAAATTGAATAATTTATGCCTGTGAATCAAATGGAATGAAAACATACTAAATGGCTACTATATTGAGCTTATCCTCTCAAAATGAGAGCGACTCTAGTTGGAATGTCATCAGCGGCCCGGCCAAAGGCTAGCTGGCTACCCGGGTCTTTAGTTTCGATGCTCCAGATGACTTACTGCAGTAGTATCGAATAACTAAACCAAGTTCAACCTCGTCGGGTGTCACAGGGTCGAAGTTAAGCAGTGCCGCCTCGATCGAATCAAATAATAATCGAATCTGAGTAAGTCTGTATTCACTTGTTCATACGAATCGAATAGTAATTACATATACTCGAATACTTACTCAATCCACATTACCAACGAATACCAAATTAGTTATACGATAATTAAGCCACGAATTGAAATTAAAAAATCGAACCACAGTGAATACTAATAATGCAACCAATATACTAATTAGGATTTGATATCAATAACGAAATGGGAATTCAATATGAAATGCAATAATTTAAAAGAATCAAGACATTTTACTAACCAACACTAGACCCATTGCTTTTAGTCTCTCATCGTCGAATACAAGGTAGGTTCGGAAAGTCAACGTACTACTATCTTGTTTGTGTGTCACTTATTAATAGAAAAGCGTTGAATTTCCAAAATCAACCCTCATGGCATAGTGCTAGACCAATGATTGCCCAGTGGACCAATTAGTGAGGTTAATGGTTCCATCATAAGGTGATAAGGGTCTTAAGGATCCTAACTTCCTATGGAAACAAAGATGTGCACCATAATTACCTAATAGAGGTGATTAGAGTGGGTTATTATAGGTTAAGGGTTGGTTGCTTGAACGAGTCGTTTTGCTTGCTCGAGTGGGTGTTCTAAAAGAGTGTTAGCGCGAGTGGACCCAAGTTTGCTCGAGCGAACGCTTCAGAATTCCTGATTTTCAGAATTCCCATGTGTTCTTCCCCCATCCACTTCTCAACTCCCTTCCATCACAAACCTGCACAAGAAATGGAGCCTCCATGCTCCCATTTACAACATGTAACTCCCCCATTCAATTTCATCAATTAAACCATAAAACACTCCAACCCACTCATTTATTAAGAGATTGGAATCATTAAGAAAGAGTCTCATTTGAATCAATAGTGACTAAACAAGATAATTAAGCTTATACTTGCCTCAAATAGAGCTTTCTAAATCTTCTCTTCACAACTTGACTCAAAGAAACCAAAAACCCTAATTTACCAAACCCTAGACACAATTACACGTGGAAAACACATGCATTTGTATGTATGGATAATTATGAGTCTCTTGACTCTAATTCAACTCAAAAACCTAACCAACAAGAGCATGATGCCTACCTCTTAACAAGAATTTCAGATTTGGAGAAGATAGGAGGTGGTGGAGGTGTTCTTTGTCAACAAGGAAGAGAGGAAGATGAAGAGGAGTCCTCTTCTAGCTACCAAGACACATGCACCCCGTCCCTTGCAATGATTGGAAGGAGAGAAGAATAGGAGTGAAGAAGAAGTAGAGTATAGAGAAGAGGAAACGAAAGGAAAGCTCCTTTTATAAAGAAAGCCCCTCCAAGTTCTAGTATTTTCATAAAGAGTCAAATGAAAGCTCACTAACTTAATGGTTGGTCAAAAGGAGTAGATTCTAATATGAAAATCGACGTGCTCGTTGAAATACACGCAATGATGCCAAAATGACATGAAAATGATACAAAATGAGAAAATCGATAATTACGAAAAAGCCCTTAACTCTACCCAACCGAGTCAAATCGGTCTCCACTAACCTATCCGAAGCTTAAGGCTTAACTAACTTAGCCTATGGAGGCTAATTGACACTAATTACACATAGTTAGCAACTAAGCACAATTAATTCCGCTAAAACACACTTAATTAGCACTAATCATGGTTATATTGGGTCGTGGTGTAACACTTGCCATGAAATTGCAGAACACCTATGTTGATATTTCAGCTTTCAACTCTGTATGTATACAGATTTCCCATTTTCACTTTCTGATACATCACATGAGAAGCTATCAACTCTGTATGTTGCCTTTTTTTGTCTGTTGAAAAAGGGAGAAGGAAAAAGTGTTCTACTTTAACGTTTTCCCCTCTCTCTTTGCTTAAGATTTGTGAGTAATGGGTTGCTCTAATTCCTAGTCTTGAAAAATAAACATTGCCAGCTAAGAACACCTTTTCAACCTCTCTCATATTTTGCTGCATTACTTTAGAGTTTGGACACATGCTCCATGTGTGCAGTTTCTCAATCCTTAAAGGCTATTTGAAGATGGAATTATTTGATCCACTGTCCAAGAGTATTTATAATATCCTGTGACCTTTAGTATGTTCCCCATGGTGTATTTATCAAAACCGTTTTTTCTTAAGGGCCTAACCATTTTACCTATCAGTCAAGGTAGTATGTATATTCTGACAGAGTGACAGGTACATGCTAATAATAATGGAGATCTCTTTATTGGTCCTTTTTGTTGGGCTGCATGCCTTTTTTTATTTCATGGCTGGTGGTTTCTTTTGTTTTTCTGTTCCTGGTTTGTAGGCTCCCTTTGTGTCGGGCATAGATATTTTCTCTATATTTTATACTTGTGTAGTGGTCTCTATCCAGCTTCTAGAGCAAGAGTAGATTTCATTTTGCGATTTGTCTTCTTATACTACATTTTGCACAAAGGTACTGTAATAAAAACTTTGCCTTGTTTTTTTAATGTCTAAACCGTCTATTCAAAGGCTACAAAAAGGATTATGAGAACTTTCACGACTGAAAAATCCGTCTATGACACGGCAAGCAGTATAACTTGCAGTTAAAAGGTTTTTTGACCCTTTGACATCATGGTGTTGAGGATCTCTCTTTTTTTGGATAATGCTCGGGTCAATGTCCAAAAACACATACCCACTCCAAACTTCACCGTCTCACAACCAAAATATAAAAATATCATATTTTATATTTCTAATAAAATTTTAAGAATTTTGTGTATCATTTATATTATGAACTATATTGCCCGTGCTTAGCACATGTGTTTTTTGCTAGTTTTTAATAGATTACAACATGAATGAATTACATCATTCTGTTACTACATTGTATTATTTGTTTCATCTTATAAGAATCTCTAAACTTATAATAGGTTAGTTTAGGCCCAACCAAATGATCAAAATAAATGGTGAATTGCACAAGTTGTTATTGATCCACTTATAAAAAAAAACTCAATACTATCAAAATAAATGTCATATCTTTTATGGTACTTAGCGAAATTTCACTTAAATGAAAATTTAGCCCATCATCAAAACATTACTATAGAAAGCTTGAAATTCATAATCTAATGGTGGCAGAAACTCCTGTTTGAGTTGAGTTTTTCAAGAGCCCAAAAAAGACAAGGTTGCTTATTTTGATCAATTTAGATTATTGGTAAGTCGGCTCCAGGGGAGAGGGTTACAAATTTTATATGACTTTCAAATGAAATGGAAAACCGAGAGTTGCGTTCTACCTTTTGGCATGAGTTTCAAAGCAAGACAACCAACCCTGATGAGGTGGCACACTTTTCTTGGATATAAAAAGGGTCAAAAAGCCCCCTTTTAGTGTTCTAGACTAGAATTCTTCTCCCTCTGTGTATATTATATAAGCATATGCCAAGCGCAATATGTGAGCACCTTGCATGTGCATGCCCTGGTTGGCTCCACATGGGGCCACACCAATCACGGAGCAGATGGTGGATCGTATGATCTAAATAAGACTTAGGGGTATACAAAATAATAGGTCCTCCAATTCCTTTGATCCAGCCTTAAGTTTTAATGGTTTTAGAACGCATTATTTTATTAATTTTAATTCAATGGCGAGTAATAGTTGGTTGAATGTCGAATTTAGGCTTCTGCCAATTCACGTGCGGTAGTGAGTGTGAGGGGTTTATATTTATCATAGAGGGTCTCATGTGCTAAATAAAAGGCCAGTCATAGTTGGTGCTCTTGGAAGGGTGCTCCATGCTCACCTGAGGATTTCCTATACATATAATTTTTAGCGATTTTTACCAAAAAAAAAAAAAAAAAACTATAACCAATCACTTTAAATGTTGATTAGTGATAAGTATTCAAAATTTTGTCATAAAAGGATAACCAAATGGCTACAATGTGCAGGGGCGGACCTAGGCCGGGCTGGGAAGGGCCATGGCCCCCCAATAATTTTTAAAACCCCACTTCTTTCTTTAAATGAATTTAATGAATTTTTACCTATGTCCCCTCCAAGATTTCTGAGAACCCCTTTATTCTTTACAAAGTTTTATGGATTATACATGTGGCCCCTCCACAATTTCTGAAAACCCAGTTTTTCTTTGGACGATTTTATAATTTTTTACATATGGACCTCCGAAATTTTCAAAAACGCTATTACATATTTTGAAAACTACATAAGTTTTTCATATGTGGGACCCCAAATAATTTTTATCTTCATAGTGGCCCCCCCAATAATGAATTCCTGGGTCCGCCCCTGACAATGTATTTTTGATGAAACTACCCACGAACGGTCGATCCCACTTTTCCTTTCCCTAACACATGACCTCTCTTCCTTTTCTTACCTTAAAAACCCTAAATCCCTAAACCCTTTTGAATGCTCCTTCGCCAACATTGCCGGAAGCATTTCCTCCGCTAACATCACGGGTAGAGAGGACCCTAATGCATGACCATAGTAAATTAAACCATCACATTCCTTGCATGGAATTTAATATTTGAATGTCATGTATTCATTTTTTTTTTTTTTTTTGGTTTCCCAGCCAAAGGGGTTGGGACCCAAGAGAAAGCTCTCGCAAACACGGGGAAGGCAGTGCACTCCAGTGGGAAAAGAGCTTGCACAAATGAGAAGAAAGCCTACACAAGTGGAAAGAGGTGACGTACCCAGGATTTGAACCCCTGGGCAACCATGTAAGAATCGATGCTCCTTATGAGTTGGGTAAGGAGCCATTCTTGAATGTCATGTATTCATTTAAATCAAGTACAATGATAACCAACCACATGCCTATGTAGGGGCGAACCCAAGAATTCTTACTTGGAGGGGCCACTATGTAGAAAAAGATTTAGGAAGGCCATACATAAAAAAAAAGAACGTAGCTTTAAAATATACATGGACTTTTCTGAAGGGCCCTAGTAAGAAAATCCAAGTTTTAGAATTCTATGAGTTGTTTCACAATATAAGAAAAAGAGATGAAATAGACATTAAAATATGCATTTATATATGAAAAAGGATCATCATACCCTTTCTATGAATATAAAAGAAAGTTATGAAAGAAGATAAGGACGCTAGTCACGATACCACAATATGGTTACGATATTGCAGCCCATGGGAATTTTTGTCAAGAAAATAAACCTTAAACATTAAGTTATCACTTTTTGGTAAGATTTTGAATCCATCGTAACTATTTGTCATTTAGTGGAATTGCTTATAAATTTTTGGTAAAAGTCCTTAATTTTTATCAGAATTTATATATTTGCAGTAGGGCTTAAGCTCAGCATGAGTCTCTTACTACTACTGGCGCATCCTACCTAGAAGAATGCCTTATCATTGGACTTTTCACTATTATGATTTGAAGGAAAATGCCTTAATCCTCTTATCAACTAATTTAATAGCCTCTATTATTATTATATATGAAAGGGATATAGTTTAATTTTACAATTGAGCTCCAGTTTCACAATTGGTTAAGAAATTAGAGCTCAATTTCAATTTCAATTTTAACTAGATTTTTAACTTGAGGGAGAGATTTTAGGGATTCGAGAGAAATTCTCGATTTTAGCCATCTAAATTAAGAGGTCAATTTAAAAGGAGATTCCTTTTAAAGAGTCCAATCTTCTACGGTCTATAATCAATCAATGTATATTTAGATTTTCTTTTTTAATATCATGGATAAGCAAACCTTATCTAATACCAAATTAAAGAGTCTATTATCTGAACACTCCATCTTTTATCTCGTGCAATCCTATCATGGTTTTCAATTTTAGAAGGGGATTAATTGTATCTAGACTCTTTAGTCTCCCTTCATTTGTGTAGTTCAAATTAACGAGAGTAAGTGAACCACGGAAATTCTCACAACTGCATTTTCAATGATTTCTGCAACACGGTAGTGTCATATCTCTTCCATTTCTTAATTTTTTTCTCTTTTTATGTATTTTCTGGTGTCTTAATAGTTTTTTCTCTTTTTATCATAGTTATGATTTGTTATTTTTTTTCCTCTTTTGATGGGTTCTTTTAGTTTCTGTGGTGATAGATTTTCATGAATTTATATTTTTTTAATTTTTATTTCAATTCTTATTTTTTAGGCATTGAGTTTCTATGGGTTTATTTGTTTCTTCTAAGTTGTTTTTATTATTGGATTGTCATAGACTTGTTTTATGCTGTATTTTTGTGGTGTTTTTATCAATTATTTTTTATATTATAAGTTCAGGTTATCCTAATCAAAGGTGGCTCTGTATTGAATAAGAGAAACACATTTGGTACACAGATTGAAATATTATAGATAGGCCGGTGTTGATGGACAGCCAGAAGGGCTCCACTAAGCATGTCCAAGGTGTGTGATTGAAAGATTCAATCGGCCCAACCTCATACTTAAAACTTTAAGTCAATCCTATCATCTTGACCCTTTGCTCTCTAGCCTCAAACTTGAGTGTTAAAACACAATTTTAATATGTTCGAATTATCTGAAATGCATGATGTATAGAGGAATAATTTCAGGGGACAATGTTCTCTCACAGTAGGCTCCATATGGCCAATATGCAGCCAGCTCGTCTGGCCACTTAGATATATGTTCATCAATTGGTGGAAGGTGGATTGAAGGGTCTTTTTGAGTACAAAGTGGTACTAAAATATCAGCCAAACCGGCTCATCCAAGCCCGACTTAGCTGGCTTAATGTTTAACATCATCTTAATCATAATTTCTTTATTGAAATCCAATCCAATGGTGAATGAAGGTTCAATGAGTGTAAAACATCATCTTAATCATAATTTCTTTATTGAAATTCAATCCAATGGTGAATGAAGGTTCAATAAGTGTAAAATTGGTCGTCCGATCGTCAAATGATAAGGAGTATAAGGGACTGCATTTATCAAAGATGGGCTCAAGTGGGCCTAATATATCCCTTTCTCAAGGATCATGGGCTCGGATTGATCAAGTAGAACCCCAGGTAGCCTACTTGCATCCGCACACGAGCACCAGCGTACTCTCTCTCTCTGAGGCAACGATGGCGATGTGCAAGAAACGGGGCGCTCTGCTGCTTCTCTCGAATCTCTTGAAACCCATTGATAATCGTCCCTTCAATGTCCCATCAAACGTGAGAAATCTCTCTCTCATCAGCAATCACACCGCTAAATGGATGCAGGTACTCTCTCTGTTTTTCGTTGCATTTGGATCTCTTTTCTTGCTTTCCTTTCCTTTCTGAAATCATGGTTTGAACAAGGCTCTTTTCCAATCATTACCCAACAGCTACTTTTCCTGTCGGGCAGTTATCTTACCCATTTTACTAGTTTATCAATTTAGTTTCTCTACTGTGCGTTGAGCGTTTTGTTAGCTGTTTGCAGTTTCTCAGTTGTTGGGATATTTTTCTCTGGGAGATTATTTTAGAGATAGCTGTTGGCTTTTGTAATCTTTTTGGAGTATGGATTGTTGAATGAATCTCTGTTCTATTGAGAGTTTAAGGAGGTCTGGGTTCCTCGAACAAAACCATGTTTTTCCTCTTTTAGTTATCTTTTGAAATTAGTGTTCCTTTTTTTTTTGTACCTTGGCGAACTTTTGGAGCCAAATCCCGGGGTGTTTGGAATGTTGGGATGTTTTAGATGCTGGGAATTCTGAGATTTCTTGAACCCGTTTGAAGGGGCTTTTTGTGTTTTAAGTGCCGTTGGGCCACTGAATTGTTGGGGTTTTGAAATAATGACTTTCTGAAATGCATTGTAGGAATCCCACCTTGCGGTGAAATGTTTGGGTTCCAAAGATACCAATTTAGACATCCAAGAACTTTCAAAGTTTTCTTTTTTCCATCTTGAAACTAATGGACATTGTGGGTATTTGGACTCCTTGCAAAAAAGAAAACAAAAGGGTACTCCCAATTTAAACAACTGTTGGGGAGATGCAGAACTCTTCCCCTCTGCGTGAATCATTTAAGAAATTCAACACAAACAATCCACTATCTAATACAAGCAACAACAACAAGTACTATGGAAGTAAAAATAACCTGAGCAAATAGCAAAGGAAGTACATACCAATTTACACGGAAAACCTTCTAAAATAAGAGGATAAAACCATGGAGCCGTCGATCAAATCCACTATGCAAATGGGAGTTTACAAGGTTTTTCTTCCTAAGATATTATCTTGAGTATCACCTTCTCATGTGTTGAGGAACCTCCCCTTCACTCTCTTGATCGAAGTGAAAAGAAATTATCTCTCAGTTTCTCATTCACACAAAAGAGGAACTCACCTTGGTCTTTTAGGCATATCTTCAATTCTCACTACAACTTTCCTGTTGCTTGTCATGTGAATAAGTGAAGAGAATAAGTTTTATTTTTTTATTTTCTCTACGCTCATACATGTGAGAATGGATCAAAATAGCAGCTGCTACATAGCGTAGTGGTCGCTCTATCGGACATAGTGGTCTGGATGAAATTTAGCACCACTCTCATCTGTTACAGCTGCTACAGGTCCACTACGGGTGCTACGGACCGCTATGACTAGAAAGTTACTTTCCATCATTTTTTTAAACACATAGTAGTGATTTTTTTCCCTTCTCTCCAAACAATATTTGTAGGCAACTTTTCTACCCTTATATGCTTAAAAGAACACAATAAAACAAAAGATCTCATTGAATTGATGCCGATATACAAACTTCCTCTTAAGGGCTCCTCTAAATATATCCTGATAGACATCCCTTGGGTATTAGTAGAAGTATTCTTTTCTCAACTTTCAATAAAAGTACATTATTTGTTTTGATGAGAGTTAATATGTCATTTTGTTTGAACTTTAAACTTTATTTAATCATTACTTTATAATTTATATATCCTGTGTTATATACATTTGTGCGAAACTGCTTATTTGAATTATGAATTTAGAAATGCATAATAGTTTCTAATGTTATATAGTTAATCTACATGAATACATGTGAAAAAAATCAATATCATGATTTTATAATCATTCAGTGATACAGAACCTCTATGCGCTGAAGGGACCACTTCGCCTTCTATCTTAGCTAGTGTAGGAAAAAAGCATCAAATTTTAACATATTTCAATATTCTGGATTTTTTAAATATTTTTTCAAAAGTTTTTGACAACTTTTCGATTCACACCGCTACGGCTACCGCTACGTTCGCCTGTTATGTAGCGTTTTGGCTGCTAGCCATTATACCTACCACAACCGATATTTTGATCCTTGCACGTGAGTTACAAATGCGAGCTTAAGTCTTTAACCAATATGGGCCTTCACATGAGGGTGGGTCCAAAAAGAACCCAACAATCTTCCCCTTTGAAATAAGTTTTACAAAGGATGAATATATATACATATATTACAACTTTAACGGGGATGTATAGAGAGATGAAATGCCTTTGAGAATTGAAGCTCATGAGATACCAAAAGAGATTCATTTCAAATACCGTTCGAAAATTAGTAAGGATGGAGAGATTGAGGAAGATGTTGAATATATGATATAAGTAGGATGGTGGAAGTAGACATCAACTTTTGTAGTGCGTTCACTGCTTTATGATTGGCGTGTACTAGCAAGATTGAAGGGAGAATTTTACAGGATAGTGATTAGACCAGTTATGATCTATTGAGCAGAATGTTGGCCAGTCAAGAAGCAACACATGCTCAAAATGAATGTAGCGGAGATGATAATGTTGAGATGGATGTATGGTAAAACTAGAAAAGATAGAATTAGAAATGAGCGCATTAAGGAGATTTAGGGGTAGCATCAATAGGTGATAAATTAAGAAAGGCTTGTTTGAGATGGCTTGGACATGTCCAACACAGGCCAACAACGACACCGATGAGGAAAAGTCTTTTTGTGCATGTTGATGGCCTGCCAAGGAAAAGGGGAGGCTGAAGAAGGCATGCATAGAAGTAGTTAGGTTGGATCTGAAGACTTGCAACCAATTCGAGGACTTGGCCTAAGATAGACCGAAATGAGAATTATAATTCATGTAGCTGCCCCAACATAATTGGGAGAAGGCTCTAGTGATGACAACGGCGACTATTTTACTTTACCACATGTAAACAAACATCACCTGAAGCTCATGAAACCTCAAGTCCCACCAAGCTTCGAAAAAGCTCAAACTTGTTCTCTGGTAAGGCCTTGGTCATTCTATTTGATTAATTTTTACTTGTGTGATTTCTTTTTCTACTATAACAACTTCGAGTCTAACACGTCTCTTATCCAATGATATCACAAATCATACACTTTATTCTAGAGTGAAATGCTAGATTCTTGATTAAATATATCACTTTGACTATCACAATTAATGGCACACTTTTTTTATTTGATGCCAAATTCTTTTATGATATTCTTCATCTGTAATATCTCCTTACATGCTTCAATAGCTGCAATATACTCGGCTTTGATTGTAGAGAGTGTGACACATTTTTACAAGTTAGATTATCGCGAGATTGCTCCCAAAATGTGTACCCAAAGTCAGAATCTATGAACCATTCGATCTCCAGCTTTCCATTTTGTAAAGCATAAGCATACTTTGTAAGTACTGCTAAGATACCAAGAATCTACTTTACTGCAACTCAATGCTTTTTGCTAGGATTGACAAGAATTATACTCATAATATCAACTATATTTCCTATTGCCAACCTATCACAAACCATTGCATATCATGCTTTCTACTGCTGATGCGTAAGGAGATGTTGTCATTTCATTCTTCTCACTCAAAGGGCTACAAGTAGGACTCAATTTGAAATGTTTCGCAAGAGATGTTCCAACTAGCTTTGTATTTTTCATGTTGAATCGATTTAATAAATTCTCATATACTTCTCTTGCAATGACCAAGGCCTTACAGCAACTTTCTCATGAGAGTTGCATTGTCCTAAGCCCATGGTTTAAAATAGAGGTCACGGCCGCCATCACGGCGCGGTCTATTGTGGTGCGAATTTTTATTTTGCCCCAAAAAAATATGAGAAATTATCCAAAAAATCCAAAATATTATAAAATGCTAGAAAATAATATATTTTTTCCATTAGTAAACACTTTAAAGAAACATATTGGTCCCCCCTAAGTCATGTCATAACATCTTGTATCAATGTCTTATCTGAGACTTGTGAAGTCTGTTCTGAATTAAATAGATTTACATGTATATATTAAAATAAGTTGAAAATTTCCAAATTTTACAATATGCATTGCAACCATAATGTTGAACTAACCATTAGTATTAAACACTTAAAGTCAAGAAACTAGTACTAGTAGTGTAGAGTGCAGATGTTCAATACTCAATTGCTCAATCACCAAGTAAATTGAGAGTGAATTTAAACTTTCAGGTAACATTTACTACCACTTCAAGGTTAATTAATTAATTAAAGCAACGGAGTATGAAAACATGGGTATTGTGGTTAACGAGGGAAGAAGCCATCATATGAGAATTTATAAAAATCTTATAAATCACTTGAGTTTTGGTGAAAAAAAGAAGCTTGGGAAGCTCTAGCACAACCTTAAAAAGCTCAACAAATGATTTGGAAAATAAAGAAATGAAAAAAAGAGAAAGAAAGTTTAAAAAAAATCACGGTCGGCCAATATTTTGACCGTTATTTTTAAAATATTGTCCATTATGGATTGTTATGACCCTTTTCTTCACTGGTTTTTTGATACCGTGACCGTTATGACCATTATATGTTAAATAATGTAATGGTATAGGCCATTACTGTTTCATAATAGCCATTATGAAGCAGTAACGACTGTTTTTTTAAACCATGCCTAAGCTTTCATAGGAAAAAACTTGCTTTAACTCCTTTTTTAACCTATCATTCATATGCTTGTCTTGTCCAACAATTAACATGTCATCAACATAGAGACAAAATGATGGATTACCTTCAGAAAACTTCTTAGTATATACACAGTGACCTGCCTTTGATTTATGGTAGCCATGTTGTACCGTTAATGAGTCAAATTTCTTGTACCAATTCTTTGGTGCTTGCTTTAATTCATATGAACTCTTTCAATTTGAAAATCATGTTCTCTTTTCCTTTCACCTTGAAGCCATCCAATTGCTTCATGTAAATATCCTCTTTTAACCCACCATGGAGGAATGCCGTCTTGACATCTGGTTTTTCTAACTATTTATTCAAGCTTTCCACAGGACCATTACCATATGGATTTGCGACATTTTCACTAAAGGAGAAAAGATCACATCAAATCAATTCCTTTTTTCCTGCATATAGCCTTTTAGAACCAAACCTTGTAACAAAGTTGTCCATTTTCTTCATATTTCAACCTGTAAACCTTTTTTGGTCTACGAAGGTATTTTATCCTTTGACCTTTCACCAAATCATAGATGTTATTGTTATCCAAGGCATATCTCTCTCTCTCTCTCACCAGTGGCCATATGTATAAGATAGGTCTGAGACAGGGTCTAAAGTAGAAGCAGTATAAGGAAAACACAACTGTTAAAATATATACAAACCAATAGTATGTAAAGGTAAATATTAACATATAAACAAGCTGATAGAACTTCTCAGAAGGGAGGTTCCAAGGTGCTGTTGATGTTGGTGGTGACTTCTGGTGAGCGAGGTCTTCCTCGAGGCTGGGTGTCCTGATTCTGCTCCCCTGTAGACAACTTGATAGATGACCCTGGCAGTGATTCATTCCTGCACACTGCAGAAATATGCATAGGCAAATCAGAAGTAAATATGGTGATGATAGGGAACAAGAGATGAGCAAGGAAATGGGCTGCTGTATTATTGTGTGTGTTGCAGAAATGGGAATCCCCGTGTGGAATGAGTGTGAGGAGTCTCACTATCTCTACCATATAAACATAATTTTCCAAGGCATTGTTCTTCTGTGCCTTAAAGTGTCCATGATTTGTGCATTATCTCCCTGAATAAGGATTCATTGATAGCCTTGTGTAGATGCGATTTGGAGCCCCATTTTAAGAGCATACAGTTCTGCTTCAATTGGAGACTCAGCATGAATTTGTCCGGCATATGCTATAAGAGGATGCCCCTAATGATCTCTGAAAAAGCCTTCCATTGAGGCTACTCCATCCGTAGGATTAAAACCGCCATCAAAATTGAGTTTGAGTGTTCTAGGTGCTGGCGGTATGCATTGAAGGGCTGTTTTAGGAGGTGTTGAGATGGGTATAGTCTGAAGAGTATGAGAGGCCCACCATTGATGCAAGTTGAACATGGATAGGTGAATAATGGACTGAGGATGTAACAGTTTGAGGTTATAAAGATAATCATTATGATCCTTTCCTGACAAACTCACGAATGAAACTTGAAATATCATAAAGCTATGAGATTGTATTATAATTCCTTGTCTGCCTTTGGAGAAAGAGCGTCAATATATAGAGTATTACATGCCTTAATCAAGGCTCTAAGTTAGGAAACCAATCTAATTACATCAATTATGTTCTAAGTTAGGAAACCAATCTAATTAAGATAATATGTACAACTGTGTAATCTTTGACCCAATCAAACCACATTAGACAACATGCTGGACTGGATCTAATTATGGGCCTTGGGCTTGTTTAACCCCCCCCCTCAAATTGATGTGGGAGAGTCAACAAACATCAATTTGCCAACCAACAACTGATGGTGTGGTCGTGGAAGACCTTTGGTGAGAATATTAGCAATTTGAAGTTTAGTGGAGACATGCGGAAGGCTGATGACATCACGTTTAAGCTCATCACGTATGAAGTGACAATCAACCTCGATGTGTTTAGTGCGTTCATGAAAAATCGGATTTTTAGTGATCCGAATTGCACTTGTATTATCTGCATAGAGGGTAGCTCTGTTTGCTTGAAAACCAATGTCAGAGAGCAGACCTTGGAGCCAAGAATTTTAAAGCATGCAGCAGCCATGGCTCTGTACTCAACTTAGGTAGAGGATTGGGAAACTTTTTCATGTTTCTTGCATTTCCAGGAAATCAGACTATTACCCAAAAACATGCACCATCCTGTCGTTGATCTGCGAGTATCCGGACAGCCAACCCAATCAACATCTGAATAAGCTTGGAGAGATAGGGGATTGTTGGATGGAAAAAACAACTCGTGAGTCAGTGTGCGAATAAGGTACCGAATGATATGGCGAACATCAGCCAGATGAAGGTGACAAGGAGCAGTCATGAACTGACTCATTAGGTTGACCACATAGGAGATATTAAGACGAGTGATCGTGAGGTAGATCAAGCTACCAACCAACTGGCGATATGGGGTAGGATTTGGAAGAAGGCCACCCTCCTCTTTACTGAGTTTGACATTCAATTCGACCGGCGTATCGACGGGAGCTGAAACAGTAAGGCCAGCCAAGTCAATGAGGTCAACCGTGTATTTGTGCTGATTGAGTACTATACCTTTAGTCGATTAATGAACTTCAAGACCAAGGAAATAGTTTAAGGGGCCGAGATCCTTCATGTGAAATGTCTTATTAAGAGAAGCTTGGAGTTCCTGAATCATATGTGCATTGGGACCAGTAATTACAATGTCATCAACGTAGACCAGTAGCACAGTAAACCTAGACGGAGCATGATGTAAGAACATAGAATGATCATACTGGCTTGGATGAAAATCCAAGCGGAGAAGAGCATCTTGAAATTTCTCAAACCAGGCACGAGAAGCTTGCTTCAGACCATAGAGTGAGCGATGGAGCTTGGCAACCATACCCTTCTCGGATGAGTACCCCTGAGGCAGACGCATATAAACGTCTTCTTTGAGATCACCATGAAGAAACGCATTTTTGACATCCATTTGATATATAGAGGTCAGGACTGAGATGCAGTAACAGCAACAGCAAGAATTATGCGTATAGTGGTCATCTTGGTGATGGGAGCAAAAGTTTCATCATAATCAATGCCATATTCCTGCCGATTTCCAAGAGCGACAAGGCGAGCCTTATATCGATCTAAAGTGCCATCTGATTACCCACTTACAGCCAATGGGTTTGACACCCACAGGAGACGGGACAATATCCCACGTATGGTTTTATTCTAAAGCCTCTAATTTATCTTGCATAGTCTTGTTCCAACATTGGTCCTACACAGCCTGAGAATAGGATTGGGGGATGGAAAAGGAAGACAAAGTGGCCATTAAAGAAGTATGTGAGAAACCATAGCGGTCTGGTGGTACCAAAATGCGAGTGGAGCGACGCAGAGAAGGATGTCCAGATGGACTGGATGTCGGAGGAAGATCAGAAGGGGGATCCCTGGGAGGCGCTTCTCCGTTCCGTCTGTGATACACAAAATTAGGATTAAAACGAACAACTGACGTGTCATCAGAAAAACCAGGTAAAGACACCAAAGAGGGAGGGGGGGGGGGGGGGCGGGGGGCGGAGGGCGGGGGGGATCAAGATGTTCTTGAAAAAAATACTGTTAAAAAAAAAAAAAAAACCGACATTCCTAGAGATACGGAAGCGACGAATGTGAGGATTATAGCAAAGGAACCATTTCTGGAAGGGCACAACTTAAAAACACGCACTGAGCTGATTGTGCGGTAAGTTTGGTTCTCTCATAAGGAGCAAGTGCACAAGCCACAAAGCAAACTGAGTCAAAAACATAAAGATCATCATAGGATGGAGATGTCTTGTACAATTGGTAATATGGGCTCTGATTTTCAATAGAGGTTGATGGCATACGATTGATAAGATGAGCTGCCGTAGCTAGTGCCTCGACCCAAAAACCGGTAGGAACCGATTATTCCAGAAGAAGGGAACGAGTGACATCTAGGAGATGTCTATTTTTTCTTTCAGCGACCCCATTCTGTTGAGGAGTATAAGGACAAGTTCTTTGAGAAATAATGGCTTTGTTTTGTAAAAACTGTTGAAAATTTGAGGAGATACATTCTCGGCCCGAATCAGATCGCAAGATTTTGATGCAGGTGGAAAATTGATTCTCAACATAAGCTTTTTTTTTTTATTATAAAAAAACATCGAAAACATCATATTTGGAATGCAGAAAGTAAACCCATGTGAACCTATTGAAATCATCAATAAAAGTGACTATTTATAATGAGCATGAGAAAGAGCTGGAGCAATTACCCATACATCGCTATGAACTAAATCAAAACAGTGAGTGTTGTGTGAAGTTGAAATAGGAAAAGAGTTTTGCTCTTTCCCATTTTACAAGTAGCACAATCAAAAGGCACACATTAAAAAAAACCAATAAATTTATTTCATAAACCATAATTTAACATAAGGGACAAAGCCTTGGAATTAGGGTGTCCGAGTCTATTATACCACAATCGGCAGTTATCTCTAATAGAAAAACAAAACACATCATTATTAAATCTATTCCTAGAAATATTAGAAAAATCTAGTGGAAATAAGTGTCCACACTTAGGTCCCCTCGCGGTCTCCTTCTGGTTCTGCACAACACAACCAAAAGAAGAAAAAGATGTGTTACAATTATTTTCAACAAGTTGCCCGACTGATAATAGGTTTGAAGTTAAATTGGGACAAAGGTAAACACTTTTCAATGGGATGGGACCAGGGATATCTCCGAGAGCAGTAATGGGAACATTGCCTCCGTTAGCAGTTTGGATTTGAAGATTGCCATTGTATCTTGTCACATTGGAGAGTGTTACGGGAATATGTCATATGATTAGATGCCCCGGAATCAAGAAACCAAGTAGAAGATGGAGGTGAGGTACCTGAGAGACCAAAAGCGGAAAGGGCATTGACAATCATTTGTCGAACCAATTCAGGAGTCAGAGATGATGAGGGTCCATGTTGTGAGGGTGCAGATGTAGGAGCAGGCATAACTGAAGAAGCAACATAAGCATGCGGAGAATGAGACTGTGGAGTCTGATACTGCGGTGCCTGATACTGTGGAGCCTGATACTACGGTGCTTGACACTGTGGAGATGGACGTTGTGGCCAGTGGTAACATTCGGAAATAATGTCCCGACTTTTTATAGTAACTGCAGACTTTCTGTTTGCATTGAGATGCAAGATGCCCAAATTTTTGACAACTGTAGCATTGTGTTTTGCTCAAGTCTCGAGGCGGAGGTTGAGAAGACTTATTGGCCAAGAACGCGACTGAATAGGTCTCAGTCTTTTGTTGAGCAATATGAGCCGAGGTTGTAATGCGTTGTTCCTCGCGTAAGAGTTCATTCAAGCAACATACAATGACGGTAAGGGCATCCGATTCATTAGGGCAGATCGGACACTTTCATATTCATTCTGTAATTTCATCAAAAATTGATCCTGCTGACTAGAGGCTTGAAGATCGTGAATGACAGTCAAAACATTAGCAGCCACATCCGCATATTTAATACAATCGTATTCCGACCGTAGGGTTAGGAATTTCGAATAGTAGTCTTGTATCGACAATGTCCCTTGTGCATATTCAGCAATCGCACATTCAAGATGAAATTGATGTGCTGAGTTATCTTGATTGTATACTTTCTTCAGATATCCCCACATGTCTTTAGAAGTTGGGTAAAGTTTGAGGTTCATTATTAGATGTGGCTCGACGGATCCAAGGATCCATGATTTGATTTTGGCATCTTTGGTATGCCAAGTAGATAATCTTCTTCTCATCTTTAATGGTTTTAGGGTTAGATCCAAAAATATAACCCCATAATTCCTTAGCTTCAAGGTAAATTTGGAACTGGAAAGACCAAGTGGGGTAGTTCTTCCCCGTGAAACGGATCAAGGTAACTTCAAATTTGTCCATCTCAAACTGAACTTGTAAATAAATCGATTGAATCAGGGATAAAAACTATCCAAAAACAAGAGAAACTATGTAGGAGGTCTGTCCTATGTGTAGAAACCACAATCCAACCAAGCCGAGAGGAAAAATTCCAAGCAGCACACTTTCTGTGAAAAAAACAGCCCCAGATGAATTGTACAGATGCTGTAGATTCATCACGTGGGCCCCACTGATGATGCTGGACAAAGATCAGATCACAAGGCTATAGAAGCATAGTAATATGGCTTCTAATGAAAGAAGAATGATCCAATTCCACTGAGTATCCAAGATTTTGGATGGTCTAGATGAAAACAGTATTAAAAAACTGGAAAATCTCGAGAATGAGAAAAAATCCAACCTGGAGGTGCTGAAAAATCCTGAAAAAATCGCCAATATTCCTAGAAATATCAGGTGACCATGTCTATGTGGTTTTTGGAACTTGATCTGATGATCAGGGGTGGGCCACCAAGACGATGGAACTGTTGCAGATGATAGATGTCGCTGGAATTCCTTGAACAGATGCCTGGATCTGTTTTTGTACGAGAGAGAGAGAGAGAGAGAGAGAGAGAGAGAGAGAGAGACTTATTCCTCTCTATCCTATTGCCTTGATGCTTTGGAAGAAAAGAAACTAGGTGTTCTTGAGCCTTACTCTGATACCACGACAAACTCAAGACAAACTCACGAATGAAACTTGAAATAGCATAAAGCTATGGGATTGTATTATGATTCCTTGTCTTCCTTTGGAGAAAGAGCCTCAATATATAGACTATTACATGCCTTAATCAAGGCTCTTAGTTAGGAAACCAATCTAATTACATCAATTATGTTTTAAGTTAGGAAACCAATCTAATTAAGATAATATGTACAACTGTGTAATCTTTGACCCAGTCAAACCACGTAAGACAACATGCTGGACTGGATCTAATTATGGGCCTTGGGCCTGTTTAACATTCCCTAGGTATCATGAGACAAAAATGCCCTGAATTCTGTCACCCACATCAGGTTTGCAGAACCATTGGTGAAATTTTGAAAAATGAATGTGTTGACAAGGCTTCATGTGAATGTGATAAAGCTTTGTCCAAATGAGTTTAGAAAATCCAAGAAGTAAAGATATGTTCTGCTGTCTTTGGAGCATCATTATAACAAATACATAATGGTGACACAATTGGCATAAGGTCATGAAGATAAGAGGCTGTAGACAATCTTTTATGCAAAATTTTCCATACAAAGAATTTCAGCTTAGATGGGATATGAAGTGACCAGATTCGATTCCAGGGCAATTGTGGACCCATAAGTATTTGATGGATGATCTTGTACATATGTTTGAGTTTGCAAGTTTCTGCTGGTGCATCTGCCCAATGGGGAATATCAGTGCCCCCAAGAGGAATAACCATGATTTTAGGCAAATAGGAATTCTGCATATATGTGTTCAAATATTCTATATATTCCAAGATGGTGATGCCTGGGAAGTGTTAATGAGCTCTGAGGTAAAGTGGTGATGTTGATTGAAATGGTAAAAACTGTTTTTAAATGTGGTTCTCTGGCATCCATCTATCTTCAAACACTTCAATTTGGTCACCATCATCTGCTACCTAGGATAGGTTCTGGAAAAGGGTATCCCTATGTCATCGGAGAAATTTCCACGTGTGAGAATCTGTGGACTTGGGTTGGTATTGCCTAAGGTTTGTATTTCTCAAGTATTTCATAGTGAGACCCATAATGTTTGAGGGAAACGGAGAAAGTGCTATAAAGTATGTGTAATGGATGCTTTTGCTTGGAGATCAGCCCCATGTATTCCCAGTCCACCCCATGTAAACCTGGCCCATCCCATATAAACCCAGCCCACCCCATGAATAGGGTTTTGCATGTCTTCTAACTAATGAGGGCAGAGGGCAGTGGCGGAGCTAGGATTTTCTTCTAGCAGGGGCAAGCAATAGTTGACTAATAGCTGCAGAGCCAATTTTTTTTAGAGGGGATCGATAATATATTTATATTTATAATTTTTTTTCTTATCATTTTAAAATATCTTTTTTTCATAGTTTTTTGAAAGAGATAAGATCGTATTTGAAAATAACTAAATGCTTTTAAGGACATAATTTTTCAAAAAACTTTAAGGATGGTTAAAATAAAAAAGTAATATGGCTCACCATAATGAATCGAAACTATTCAAGATAATAATTTACTCATTTAGGTCTAAGAATTGTATCTCACTTGAATTAAAGTGGGCCCCATGCTTAAACAGATCCATTCATAGTTAATTAATAAATTGATTAGTTAGTTATGATCGTTTAATGTGCCACAATGCCTGTTATAGATGTGAATGATTGAAAATCCATTGATTGATTACTTGTAATCTTTTGATGGGCCACGACGCTTGCAATAGTATAGAATATAGATGATTGAGAACATACCATTGATAGCCATTTACTAATGTTATAAAAAGATGAATAATGAAGGTGTAATATCCATGCTACTCAGAATAAGCAGTGTCACCTTAAGTGGTTTCCCCATATTTTCCTCCAATAAGAGTTAGCCCCACCATAAGATTGAGCACAAAATATTTTTAATCATATGCTCAATAAGGTGGGACCAACTCCTTTTTGAGTAAAATCTGGGGTCAACCAAACTAAGGAGAGCAACTGAATTTTTAACGGCTTGGATTTCTATTGAGATTATCTCGCTAGCCCTTGATTTAATAGCCACACAATTTAGTGGTCCTTTAACCATAGATTTCTTTGTGAGTCAATGGTGGATAAGGGTTTGAAATTCAATCAAAAGAAGAAGCCAAGATGGCCAAATCTGTTTGCAATGAAAGACTTATCCAAAATTGCTGTGAAGGAAAAATGTTTGGGAGGGAAAGAGGGAAGAAAAGATTTAGTTGATTGATTGCAAGTTGCAACGTCTTTAAATTTTGGGGAATGATTTAATTGCTCTCTTGCAACCAATTGAAAGATAAAAGTACCCTCAAGCCCTTTTTAAATTCTCTCATTATGTAGAAGAAAAAGGAGATGAGTGGGGGCAAAATGGTAAGGGACCATAAAATTCTTGAAACTACTACCATGAATTCAAATGGCCATCCGAACTTGAGTAGGGGCAGTTGTCCCTACTCGACCCCCTCTCTCCACCCCTGAATGGGGGTGAGATGATGGTCCCAACTTCCAAGTAATACGACCAGTCCAAAGAAAATGTTGATTTGACCTGGTCATCAAATTGGACATTTTATTTGTGAGAGGCTGAGTGGAAAACCAATAAGTTGGAATAGATGAAGTGACAGTGAACGAGGACAGTCTCACGAGCCGGTGAAAGATATTTTGTTCCCCATTGATTGAGTTGACTGGTAATATGGTTGAGAAGTCTTTTCCAGATATCTTGTAGGGGATGACCCATGTTGGTTGTTGATCCCAGGTAATCAATGGATGTAGTGGAGTTAAAAAATGGAAGTGTATTTTTGGTGTTGGGAATGTCAGTAGGCTTAGTTCCCCTAAAGATTTTTATTTTTTTTTAATTTTTTTAATTTTTTTGATATTTCTACTTATTCATGATTTGTCCCTCATTACCGAAACACTCTAAAATCTGTGAAAGAGAATTAAGTCTTAGTGGTCGGATGGACAAAAAAGAGAAGATCATCTGCAAATTGGAGAAGTGGAATAGAGAGTCCGTGAGGAGCAATGCGAGTGGCAAGCAGTTGTCTCTGAACTTGAAAGAAAGTCACCAATCTGGATTGTGCCTCCCCACATAGAATGTAGAGATAGGGTGAAAGGGGGTCGCCTTGTCAAATCCCTTTATGCGGTGAAAAGATATATGGGAGGGATCCATTAAGACACACTTGGTATTGGAATGATTGGATGCAAATCATGCTTAAGTTCATGAAAAGAAGATGGAAACCAAAAACTTGCAAGGCTGAGTGAATGAAAGGCCATTGTAAAGTATTGTAGGCTTTGGTAAAATCTAGCTTAATGGCTGCATTAAGTTGCCTACCATCATGTGAACCAGTTCTTTAGCCAAGATAAAATTATCAGAGGTTCTTTTACCTTGAACAATTGTAGCTTGAGAGCAATAAATAATTAGTGGTAGCAAAGGCCTAAGGTGATGGACAATGATCCTGCCATTATCTTGTAAGCCACATTGCAAAGGCTAATTGGACGAAAATGTTCCATGCAGGTGGCGTTGTCCTTTTTAGGGTTTAGGATTTAAGACAATGTGAGTGAGACCTAGGGACTGTAGTAACTGATTATGTTGAAAGAAATTCATGATCATGGTACTGACATCTTCCTTGATCATGTCCCAAAAATGGTGAAAAATGCCCCATTGAATCCATCCGAACCAGGTCTTTGTCTGCATGAATGGAGGAAGTTGCCCTTTATTTTTTTGGCCAAAGGAGGCACAATTAGATCTGTGTTTTCCTGGGATGTGATGGTGTTGGAATATAGGAAGTCATGGCCGGTGGTGGTATGGAGGAATTCAAATAGAACGAAGAGAAATATTGAAAACATGTATCCAACATGGTAGTCTGATCTGCGGTGCTCGTGAAAGTGATTTGATTGATCATTAGTGGACAACATACGTATAAGTAAGAAAACAAAACTCTACTTCTGCCTTAGTGCCTTTTACCGCTTTAGACAAAAACCTCAAATTAAAAAAGTAAGGTCCCCTTTGACCTTTTTTAGAGGTTGAAGGTCTACTTATCAAATGAGAAATGCCATTAAAGATTCATCAAACACTGTAAAAACTAAATAAGCTCTAAAAGCATGAAATAAGAGCTAATTTTTAGAGTTTCCAAATGCCTCCGATAAAAGTAAGAATAAAATGTCTAACATGTTCTAATATTTTGAAATTTCTTGATTTGTTTTTGGATTTTTTGACCTCAAACAAAATTCCTGCCAGCACCCGATATGTCTTGCCACATTCGATTCATATTGCCTAATACATGTTGCTTTGGAGGATTGTTGATATGTCTTCCGCAACCAATTTTTGGGTCTTTGATGATCACTATATGTAACTGCCTCACTATTAAAGACAACCTATGAAGTCTTCATTATTTTCAGACTAATGAGAAAAGGTCACGAAAAAGAAAGCCTCTTATAAACAAACCCTAACTGATGCAGTACGGTCCAAAAAGAATAGGGCCAGCTGATGGGCCCCACAAGGAAAATCTTCTGCCAACTCACCAACCTTAATTAGATTCTTAATTTAGTAGATTTTCTTTGATTTAGTGAGAGAGATCTAAGTAATCAAATGGAGAGATTTTAGTGATTTGAATTTTTTTTTTTTGAAATGGTAACTTGTATTAATTAAAAGCTTTACAGTATAAAAGGGCTATACTGAGAAGCGGCTGGGGAGGACCCCAAAAATACAGCCACCGCCCAAGAAAGGGAAAAAAACTATACATATGGAGCAAAAGGCCTAGACAAAAGGAAAGAAGAGCCCGATCAAAAGAGGATGATCTCCTTCCAGTTGAAACATAAAGCATCAAGGGATGAGTCCCGAAAGTCTGGGAGAATAGAAACCCAAGAGCCACAGTGAATTTCATTTTAAAGATAAGGTCTTCTTGGGAGGAGGAGGTTCCTTTAAAACATCTTCTGTTTCTCTCTTTCCAAATCGTCCAAATGAAGGCAAGAAAAGACAGGCACCATATGATCCTCCTTTTGGAGGTAGAAATCGGGCAAACCCACTGATGGAACATCTCTAGGAAGGATTGAGGGATAACCCTGTTGCTGTTTGTTTGAATATTCAGAATACAAATCAGAAGCATACAAGAGAGAGTTTGCAAGAGAATTTTTGTGTTTCATTGTATTGATGATCGGTACATATATAACATCGATAGCCTAAATTAGTGGATCTGATTAAGATCTGATTACAAGATTACAGGCACAGTTAAGGTAACCAATATCTATCTAATATCTATGGACAACTCATACAATGTTGACTGGTGGGCTGACCCAATATACATGGGTTGTGGGCTGACCCATTGGTCTAGTTAACCTGCTGCTAACCTACTTCTTTAAACTCCCTCTCAAGCTTTGGATGGGAGAAGGTGACCATCGAGAGCTTGGGAATGAGCTCCGAAAAACGAGATGTGGAGTGGCTTTTGGTGAAAAAATCTGCTATTTGGGCAGCCGAGGAAATCTGGAAGAGCTTTATAGTACCACTCCGAACATGTTGACGAATGAAATGACAGTCAACTTCAAGATGTTTGGACCGTTTATGAAAGACATCATTTGATACCAGTTTCTGTGCACTTTCACTGTCCGTAAAGGGGTAGATTTAGGAACTAGAACTCCTAAATCTCGAAGTAACTAGCGAAGCCAAATAATTTCAGTAGTAGTGTGAGATATAGCACGATATTCAGCTTCAGTGGATGACCGTGAAACAACTTCTTGTTTCTTGCTCTTCCAAGAGATGAGAGAGGAGCCAAGAAAGATGGAAAAGCCTGTGGTAGAGCGCCAATCATTGACATCTCCTGCCCAGTCGGAATCAGAATAGCCATGCAGAGTAAGATTCTGACTAGAGGAAAGAAGGAGGGCGCAGTTGGAACTTCCTTGTAAGTATCGCAGTATGCGCAGTACCGCAGCCCAGTGAATATGAGTGGGTCGTGCAACAAATTGGCTTACCACATGTACCGCATAGGCAATATCTGGTCTGGTAATGGTCAGATAAACCAAGCTGCTGACCACTTCACGATAACGAGTTGGATCAGAAAGTAGATCTCCATCAGTAGTTCGAAGCTTCAGATTATGTTCAATCGGAGTAGAGACATGCTTAAGATCTGTGAGTCCAGCTCGTTGGAGAACTTCATTACAGTATTTCGTTTGCGACAAAAGGTATCCTTTGGGCGAGTAGGCAACCCCAATGCCCAAAAAGTACCGCAAATGACCCAAATCTTTCATTTCAAACTGTCGATGAAGAAAACGCTTAAAGGATAGAATACCAGAAGCATCATTGCCAGTAATAATCATATCATCGACATAGAGTAACAGGAAAACACAGCCATTTCGCGAATAGCGAGTGAAGAGAGCGGAGTCATGAGCACTCTGAGAAAAACCGATGCTAATGATGCTGGTGCTAAACCGTTCAAACCAAGCACGAGGGCCTTGTTTGAGTCCATATAAAGCACGTTTGAGACGACACACATAATGAGGAGGTCTCACGACGTCTGGAGGAGGATGCATATAGATTTCTTCTTGAAGGTATCCATTCAAGAAGGCATTCTTGACATCGAGCTGATAGAGTGGCCAGTGTCTAACGGCGGCAACAGAGATAAAAGTACGAACAGTTGTCATCTTAGCAACCGGAGCAAAAGTCTCCTCATAATCTACCCCATATTCTTGGGTGTAGCCTTTGGCCACCAAGCGAGCCTTGTAACGATCAACAGATCCATCAGATTTTGTCTTGATCTTAAATATCCATTTGCAGCCTATAGCCCTTTTCCCGGAGGGAAGAGGGACAAGATCCCATGTTTGAGTTTTCTGCAGAGCTGCAAGTTCTTCAGTGATGGCAGACCTCCAGTTCGGATGAGCAATGGCCTCCTTATAGAATTGTGGTTCTGCCAAGGTATGAATTGCTGCAAGGAAGGACTTAAATGATGGAGAAAAATGATCAGTACAAACAAAGCCAAATCTAGAGGGAGGGATTCTGGTGCGCACTGGATACCTTCGAGTTTGAGGAGGATCCTGCACATCTGGAGCAGAGGAGATAGGCCCATGATCAGAAGGAGGAAGTGGGGCTACAGATTCCGAAGGAGCAGACGGAGGTTTGGGCTGACGATGATATACCTGTAGGGGTGGAGGGGAAGGGGTATCAGAGGGAAACAAGTCTGGAAAGGGATCAAGAGGATAGACCGTAGGTTGCTCAGGAGAAGGGGATTGTGAAGGTAATGTATAGAAAGGTATATGTTCCAAGAAGGTGACATTACGAGAGACCCATAACCTATTGGTTTTAGGATCAAAGCATCGATAGCCTTTCTGTTCGATTCCATATCCTAAAAAAACACAGACAGCGAATTTTGGGGAAAGTTTGGTTCTCTCATTATCATGTAACAGAACAAAACAGGTGCAGCCAAAAACTTTGAGATAGGACAAGTCAGGTTTAAAGAAGAACAATTTTTCATAGGGAGATGTGCCAGATAATACAGAGGAAGGTGTTCTGTTAATCAGATAGATTGCAGTCAGGACTGCTTCCCCCCAAAATTGCAGAGGAACATGTGAGGAATAAATCAGGGATCTAGCAGTTTCTAGGATATGTCTGTGTTTCCGTTCTGCTACACCATTTTGCTGTGGTGTGGCAGGTGATAATTGAGCTAGAGTCCCTTGAATGGTCAGGTAAGAACGGAATTTGTGGGACATGTATTCTCCCCCGGAGTCAGACCTGAATATTTTAATCCTCGTGTTAAATTGAGTGGAAACCATGGTGGAGAAAGCAGTGTAGATAGTGTGTAACTCAGAACGGTTTTTCATTAAATACAACCAAGTATATCTAGTGAAATCATCAATAAACGGCACATAATAAACGGAACCACCTTTCGTTGGCTGAGAGGCAGGTCCCCAAACATCAGAATGTACCAAAGCGAAAGGAGCATTAGTAACAGAAGTGCTTTTATTATAAGGGAAAGCATGTTGTTTACCAAATTGGCAACCAAAACATGTAGAAATGTCTGATACGGAAATGTTTCCAAATACACCACTAGTAAATAAAAACTTCATTTTATTTAAAGATAAATGGCCTAAGCGAGAGTGCCAAAGGGCAAAGGGTGAGGTAGATGAAACGAGTGCGGCAGGGGATATGCTGGAGGATGGAAGATGCAGGGAGTGGAGATAGTAAAGTCCTCCTGACCTAAGGCCGGTCCCAATCTGTCTCCCGGTGTGCGGATCCTGCACAGAACAGCCAGTAGAAGAAAATGAGACAAGAAATCCAGATGAAGTCAATTGACTAACAGAGATTAAGTTGATAGACAGGTGAGGAACACACAAAACATTAGTGAGAGAGATCAACTTAATCAGAACCAGGGGAGGAAGCCAGAACCAGCTGTTGCATGCGCTCATCAACCATAGCCTGAATCTGAGATGGAAGATCCATTTGCGGAAGCACAAAACTATCATCTTCAGTAACATTGGCTGCATAGGGTCGCTGTGGATAAGATTGCATGGGACCACGATTGGGTTGTTGACCAGAATGTTTGTTCTTATTGCTTGGCCTTTGAGGTCTGGTTGGGCAGTCCCGTTTCCAGTGTCCTTTCTTCTTACAATAATTGCAAAAGTCATTGGTACCAGATGGAAAAGAGCGATCATTCGGTGGGGTACTAACATTTGCTGACAGTACATGTGTAGGTTCCACATGTTTCTTCCTTGTAAGAGAAAGCTGAGTTTGCTCTTCTGCCAAAAGTTCCGAGAGTGCCATATCAACGAAAGGCAGAGGTGACCGATGTAATAACTGACCACGAACATGTTCAAAATCAGGGCGGAGGGCCATAAGAAATTGAACCAGGTGAGTCTCCTGTCTATAGACTTCAAAGGTGTGAGCATCATCAGTTGTTTTAAAAGTGAGTTCCATTAGAGCCAGTTGATCCCATAAGGCAGTCATTTTGATGAAGAAATCATGAATGGAGTCATTTCCTTGGTCTGCATTTTTTATTTCCGATTCTAACTGATACCGGCGAGCAGCATTAGATTGGGTATATAATCGAGCTAAATAATCCCAAGCAGTCTTAGGATAATTGAATTTTGCCAACTGATTTCCAATAGATGGAGTGACTGAATTGGCAATCCAAGAATTTATTTTCCCGACGGAAGCTTCCCATTCCTCAAACTTATCATCCTTACTATCTGGTGTAGGGATCTGCTGAGCAACATATTTCCACAGTTTTTGACCTTTTAGGAAATTTTGTATTAGGTGGGACCAATAGGGATAATTGGTGCCATCAAGTTTGACAGTAATACCCGATACAGTTCGATCAGCAGACATTTGGAACAAACCAGAATGATCACAGACTGTTTTAGAATTAAGTTAGATCTGAAATCCAACCACATAAATAGTACCCAGATCTGAAATCCCAGTAAATGAGGTCCGGCTGACCTTGGATTGAAGCAAAGATCACAAAACTTAATTTGAGATGAGAAGTATTTAGAAAAGCTTCAAGTAGAATGGCTGTTTTCAATTCAGAGGAAAACAGAAAAAAAACAGTGCCTGGGCGTCCAAAAAATTATGTGCTAGAATGACCAGATCTTCTCACAGAGTGATTTATGCACTAATCAGACTTTTAGGTTATCATCCAGATGAAATTTCGACCCTATTGGAAGAACCAGTCTGATCCAATGGTTGGATCTGATTCTGATGAGAAAAAGGAAAAACTATCTTGAAAACCTTTCGATCCAGAAAAATGGGTAAATCACTGACCTGATGAAGCTGATAAATCTTGAAAAAATGCTTAAAAGACCAAGGATAAATGGGCGACCCTGATGGTGATGCTTGCTGGTGTGATTGTTTTATTTGAGATGGGGCCCACTGTTGATCAGATTGCTAGAACAGTCACAGACGAACAGGACTGTTTCGAAACTCCTCTTATGCTTGAATGGACAGACTATGAGGTCTCTGATACCATGTTTGAATATTCAGAATACAAATCAGAAGCATACAAGAGAGAGTTTGCAAGAGAATTTCTGTGTTTCATTGTATTGATGATCGGTACATATATAACATCGATAGCCTAAATTAGTGGATCTGATTAAGATCTGATTACAAGATTACAGGCACAGTTAAGGTAACTAATATCTATCTAATATCTATTGACAACTCATACAATGTTGATTGGTGGGCTGACCCAATATACATGGGTTGTGGGCTGACCCATTGGTCTAGTTGACCTGCTGCTAACCTGCTTCTTTACACTGTTAAACTCCTTGAGGATTGCTAACCAGGTAACTTTTGTTTGCTTGCAATGAAGAAATAAGTGGTTAACAGATTCCTCGTCAGCTAAGCAAAGGGCGCAAGCATTGACAATAAGCATTTTCCGGCGGCGGAGGTTATCCATAGTTAGAATTTTATTCTGGAGAGCGAGCCAGACGAAAGCAAGGACTCTTGGAGGGGCCTTAATTTTCTAGAGATGAGTAGTCGGGGACGTTGTATGAAGGACAGAGAAGGAGGAAACCGAGAAAGAACTGCTGCTGCAAGGGGCCCAACATCTGATGTCTTGCACTTTGCCATTGATGACCAACCGGCCTAGGACCTCATAAAGAATGAAGAGTTTTGCTTCCTCTGCCTCCAAAAGGTTCCTTCCAAAAATGGGGCCTCACAGATGCTGACTGCCAATTGTGTCAAGGTAATCTCTGACCTTGGGTTTGCGGTTCTTGGCGCATCTGTAGAGATCAGGGAATTGAATCGCTAAGGGGTTATCACCGACCCAAATGTCATGCCAAAAGAATATGTTCTCTCCATTTCCAACTTTATAACTTATGGATTGAGCAAAAGAGTCTCTGGTCGAGCAGATCCCTTTCCAAAAATTTGAGCACCTTTGGGATGGGGGAGAAATGTCCTAATCGTTTCTCCTTACTTTGTATTTGGTTAAAAGGATATTTCTCCACAAACCTTCCGATTCTTCCTCCAGCCTCCATAGCCATTTACCCAATAAAGCTTGCTTCATACTCCTTAAAGGTTTATACCTAGACCGCCTGACTTTTTAGGGCAACAAATTGATTTCCAATTCACCAAGTGTATCTTTTTTGATTCCTCGCAGCCTTGCCATAGGAAGTCACATTGTAGCTTCTCAATGCGATTGATGATAGCAACAGTGCATTTGAGAATAGACATGTAGTAGATCGGAAGATTGGCAAGAGCAAATTGGATCAACGTGATTCTCCCTCCTAGGGATAGGTATCTTGCTTTCCAAGAAGACAATTTTTTCTCGATTCTCTCAAGAATTGGGTTCCAGATGGATTTTGGCACCCTACCTAGACATAGAGGAAGCCCAAGGTAGGTGGATGGGAAAGAGTAGACTTTGCATCCCAAGATGGTTGCATATTGACGAAGAGAGTCTTCTTCAATTGAGATCCCCTGGATGGTACTCTTGGAGAAGTTAATCTTGAGGCCCGAAATAGCTTCGAAGCATCTGAGAATGGCAACCAAATTTTGTATTTGATCTTCTTCGGCATTGCAAAATAGGAGTGTCAACCGCATAAAGTAGATGCGAGATAGAAGGGGCACTATGAGCGGGCTTGAAACCAGAAATCAAATTGCAATCTTCTGCTTTGAAAGCATCCTACTGAGAGCCTCTCCAATGATGGCAAAAAGGAACGGAGACAAAGGGTCTCCCTGACGCAGACCCCTCTTTGTTAGGAAGAATCCTTTTGGGGAGCCATTCACAAGGATTGAGTAGGAAGCAGATGAGATGCATTCTCGGATCCAATCCCTCCATTTATCTCCAAATCCCATCCTGCGCAGCAAATAAAGAAGTCCCAATCCACCATGTCGAATGCTTTTTCCAAGTCTATTTTGTAGATTAGACCAGGAGACTTGTCTCTGTGTTTGGAATGGATGCGTCCGTTCGCGACGAGAACCCCATCTAAGATCTGTCTACCTTTGACGAAAGCACTTTGAGAGGGAGAGATGATGGAAGGAAGGATCTTTTGCAGTATAGTTGCAAGCACTTTAGCCAAGATTTTGTAAGTGCTACCGAAGAGGCTAATGGGTCGGAAGTCTTTAATGCAGTCTGCCCCGGACTTCTTTGGGACAAGAGCAATGAAAGATACACCAATGGTTTTGGAGAGCCTGCCTCTAGAGTGGACTTCCTTCATGAAGGCCAAAAAGTCTGTTTTTAGGAGGTGCCAATGAATTTGGTAGAAAGAGATGGGGAAGCCATATGGGCTTGGAGCTTTATCGCTGGCTAGGCTGAAAATAGCTGCTTTTATTTCATCCTCTTGGAATGCTTCTTCCAACCAATTTGCATTTTCCTCGCTAATGATGGGGAAGTGGAGATTGTTTAAAGAAGGCTTACTTTTTACATCTTTGCTGAATAAATTGCTAAAGAAGCTGATGATGTGATTTGTTATCCCTTCTCTATCCTCTACTCTGTTCCCACCGACCATCAACTGATCGATCCTGTTGCCCCTCATTCTAGTCAATGCCAAGCTGTGGAAAAACTTGGTGTTCTTGTCCCCTTCTTTTAGCCACTGACACCTCGATCTCTGTTTCCGTTTTATTTTTTCTTCCCTTATTTGATTTGATTGAGAGATTTTAGTGATTATTGTAATGAGTCTATTTCCCTGTTTAGATGATTCATCTATTACATTTAGGGAGGAATTCTCAGTTGTATGCATGTTATTTAGAAATAAGAACATATAGTGAGTTATTGTTTGGGTATTCCCTTACTATTTGCCTTAGGGCTTGAGTCTTGAGGACTCGATCGCACCGCTGGAGGTGTTGATCTTCGATTGATTGTGGTTGGGCTGCAACACTAACCTTGGGAAATAGGTGATTTGACATGATGAAACTACTTGGCCTTCTTGATGGTGCTAATAGAAAGTCCATGATGGCCTCTATGTCAGTTGATTTCAAATTTGTTCATACATTTCCACCCTCAGTCATTATTTGGATATCTTGTATAACAAGTAATTAATGTGACTAATACTGTGTACAAGCTCTTTCATGCTTACATGCCTCCTATATGCCCTTTGTTTTGGTCTATGTTGCACAGATAACAGATTCTTTGAAATGAGTCATTGTTGTAGTTAGGGAAGCACAAATCTTGATTGATGGTGCGGCCATGATAGCCGATCCTCATTCAAAACGAAAATCCATTCAAACAAGGAGAAAAATAGAAGTTCACTTACCGTTGATCGCGTAATCCACCAAAGAGATCTTCAATCCAATGGTAGATGGTCAACCAAGAGGAGAAGAAATTAAAGTGCAACAATGCAACTTTTTTTCAAATTTCATAAAATATAATCTAGTATCCTTTGAACGTCCCTTACAAGAGTATATGTACTTTATATTACCCTTAAACCCTCAAATAGATCTCAACCATTCGTCACTACTTAAAGATCCAAAGGCATGCACTTAAAGAAAGAAACAATTCAACTCAAAAGAAGGGGAAAAAAGGACATGAGTAATTTCCTTAGAAGTGAAATGTTTTTGGTCTTGTGGATTCCAACTTGGCTTCTTAAGTCTTGGAAAGATCCTCTTTCCATACCTGATCCCTATAATCAATGGATATGATAAGAAGGAAATACCTCAAGATAGTAATTGATCCCATTGGATTATCACTCAACAAAAGTAAAGAAAGTGTTGAAAACATCCACAAGAAGCAAGCTGCCCATGATTTGGATGAACTGAATACTACTAGGGGTTGTGGAACTCACGTTTGATGTCAAGTAATTAGTTTGCCGCACCTTTAATGCCTAGGCATTTTGGATGGATTGGTTAGCAACTTGTGATAGTATTAGAGCCAACACATCCCAAATTCGAATCCTATACTGTGTCTTGTGTGCGAGCGCATGTGCTCAGGGTAAAAAGGCCCCAATGCTGCGTCTTGTGCGGGCGTGTGCTTCAAGTCTAGGCGAAACAGGGGGTGTTAAGTAGTTAGTTTGCCACACCTTTAACGCCTAGGCATTTTGACTGTATTGGTTAGCAGCTTGAGATTTGAATTTGTGATGCCAACTACTTGACTGAAATAGGTAATTAGGCTTGGGTGAGTTTGGACCTGGTTGCAGTAGGTTTGGCCCTCGAGGTTTTGCTAGATAGATTAAATATAGGCGGACTGTTGGCACCATTGCATCATCTTGGAATTAAAAGATGGTGAATCAAGCGTGATTACAAATTGATTTAGATCTTCTAAATATGATGAGTCTGATCTCTGATGTAATGTGTAATCTTCTAAAATTCGGCCTGCAACAGTCGTGTACCTATGCTAGACACAACACCTTGTCAGATTCTTTAGAATTCTAAAATTTCTAATTGAGATGTTTATATTATTATGCCTTCTTTTGGAACCTAAGTAAGATAAATTATATGATTACTACTTGGTTGTCTGAGCAAGATTTGTATATTTTTTTATTAGTTTTATTTTTAATTGTTATTTGTGTTATTCTTCATGCTCGTTCGCGGTTAAAAATAAGCATTTATTTGAATTTATTATTCAAATATTATGTTGAATCTATGAATCTTATGTTTGTGAGATTTATCGAATGAAACATTCGTACCCCCTACTCATACAACTTAAAGTTTTGATCACGGTTGAGCTTCCATGTCCACACATCAGTTGATGGCAGCAACAATGCAGCAAAAGAGACATACTCTGTATGTGCGTGTGTTTTCTCCTTTCCCTTCTTTCCTTTTCCTGTTCTCACCTAAATATACCATTCAGTTGGGTGATGCTGTTGACTCTATGATGATACATGAGGGTCTCACATCTTATTATGAAAGTATACACACCTTCAAATCTCTCTGCTGGGACTTTACCCAATAATGAGACAACAACTAAACTATTTTTGGAAGAAGCATTTATTAAGGGTGGGGTTTGAACTCTTGAGCACGGAATTATCCTTGAGAAACCATTACCAAAATTTCAAACACTCCATGATCAATCCAGCCTCATCACACTCACTAAAGCCCCATGAATTGGTGCTCACCCTAATTTGACACTAATCCGAACTATGCTTGCAGTTAGATTGAATTTCATGAAAAATGTGATTCAAGAAACTGTGGGAATTCAATCTGATGGTGAGAGGTACCTCATCATCAGTGTCCCTCGGGCTCAGCTCAAAAGACTCCTGGGCTGGGTTGGGAGGGAGATACCCTGGGTTATTAAAAAAAGGAAAAAGGTACCTCATCATTGAAGCGTTGTTCCAAGTATGTTGGCGTCAGCTATGTAACATCCTAGTATGATCATGGAACAGTATTTTCAAATAATTCATGTTGGGGTTGTCACAAAAGTTTTATGCTGGCTGTCAACTCTCCTTTATCTGGGCTTGGGTTTTCCTAATGGTTTTTCCTTCATGCTTTTCCTGTTTATTGTTCTGAGTTTTTTGCTTGTTAGTGTATCTCTCTTGTACAGCGAAGCTTTTTGTTAATAATAGTTATCATTAAAAAAATAAAGATATGTTCTCTTGCTACGCAAAGTTGCAAACTACAGTGTTAGTTTTCACTGTACTTGGTTCCAAGTTTGAAATAATCTGGCAGCATCTCACCCTTTAACTGTTTTCAAACTTGTTTACCTGTGAAAAGAAGAGTTCAGGTGAAAATTTGAATGTCATGGTGTTAAAGCTCATCTGTAAGAGAAGGGATGATTTCAGGATGTAATTCTGAATGTCTGGAATTAACACCATTTCTATTCAATTTTATATTGTGAGTTCATTTTGTATATCTACTCTAGAAGAATTCTTTTTCCGTGTCTAAGAATCATTGGCTTCATGGTACAGGATACGAGTAAGAAATCTCCAATGGAGTTGATTAATGAAGTTCCACCCATCAAAGTTGAGGGTAGAATTGTTGCTTGTGAAGGAGGTAGGTTTCTCTGAACTGTTACTACTTGTGACCCATCTAGAAAATTGCTTCTTTCAGAGGAATTGTAAGATCCTTGTTAGAAGTGAAGCTGGGGCCCATCTGTAAATCATGCTGAAGTGTCTTAAAGGAGTCCACAGCTAGATGGACCTAGCATCCAACCTTGACATTGTTAGATTTTTTTCTTTTTCTTTCTTGACCATCTAGTTGTGAGCCACTAATCAGAACATGAGGATTTTCTTACGGTCTATAGAATATTTTTGGGACTCCCATATTCCTGGTGGAAAACATCAGATAAACAGCCTGGATCACAGAGTCTGGAACCAAAAAAAAAAGAGTAGTCTGGGCGCCACCAAAATGGAACAGTGTACCAAGACAAGAAATAAATCCTGATGCATCGGGCCTATAAGCCCTCCTTTTAGTCGATCTCTTCATCACCATTACTCCTGCTTTGACATATCTTTGCTACTATTGATTGCAGACAACGATCCTGCTCTTGGGCATCCAATCGAGTTCATATGTCTTGACCTAAAAGAACCTGCCATATGCAAATACTGTGGCCTTCGGTATGTTCAGCACAATCATCACTAAGGGGACTGTCTTACTGTGCAAAATGTAAAGCCTGAGAGCCCAGCTTCTGAACTTTCTCAGATAAAAGCTTTACAAAATATACATTTCTCTGTTAGATGTATTGATGAAATCTTTCTTTGTTTTCTGCCAATAAAAATGTAGCTGCTACATCATTTGTGTGACTATTTTTCCATCTTATAACTATGAATCATTATCATAAAAATACAATTGGGCCGGTCTATTTGCGTGGAACTTAATTTCTAAAAATTTAAAGAAACCTATTTTACCAAGAATTCCTAATATTGAAGTATATTGCTTATTTGTTTGCATGAAATTAATTTCCTATGAATTCGAAGGAACTCGCTTTATCATGAATTCTTCATCTGTTGTCCTTTGGGTTGTTACCTTGTCAGAATAGCTCTCATATACTGCTTGCTCTTCTTTTAAAGAAAGTAACCATTCAAAAAAAAAAAATCCTCATTTTGAAATATATGACATGTTTGTATGAATTGAATATGAAATCGAAGGAATCCACTCTATCATGAATTCCTTGAAAATATAAGAGGGCTGGTTTGTATCATGGAATTGAATTCCTAGCAATTGTTATAATTTTCTTACTTTTTTTTTTAAGAATAATGAAACAAAATCATAAATTGTTGACATATATAATAATCTACAATAACTGCTAGTTTAAAATATATTAAATTTTTAGAAATTTCCAATAGTAACAATATTGCAATAATATAATATTAGAATATTTTATTCTATGAGTTTTTAAATCTGTAAATATTATTTTTCCACATATCCAAATGTGCATTTAATTTGATTGATTTAACCATTATGCATCTTTGAATTAATTCTAATAAATCTACAAGACATACAGTTACATATATGGGATCTTACAAAGAAATTAAGTTTAAACTTGTAATTTATGAGGTAGTAAATTTTTTTTAGAAATCATTGGTAGAGTGCTTTGTACAGCTATAAGTTTGAAAATGCCCTTTTCATGATATTCGTAAGTGCAATATCGTCACCCTTTTTCCTCTCCATGAAAACCTACAACTCTTAGTCATTTTTGAGGAAACAATACCCAACATTGGTAAATTTGGGTGCGTGTGGAATGTGGATAGCAACCCACGCTCCTACAGCACGCTCCAGGGATCGGTTCTTAGAGGGCAGGTTTTCTTTAATGTTCCTAACCACTGGGCCAACTAAAAAGAATAAAATAAATAAAAATAAATGAATAAATAAATGGTAAATTCCTCGGTTTGCTCTTCCCAATTTATAGCAGTCCTCTCTATCTTTTTCTTCTCTTTTATTTTGTCTTTTTCTTCACTTTATATATATATATATATATATATATGGGAAATATTCAAGTGCATCTATCCCTCACCATAGGGTGAGGGATGCTTCCATAAATGGGGATTTTTAAGTACAAAAGGGGGATTTCAAGTACATAGGGTGAAGTACAAAAGGGGGATTTATGTGCAAAAAAGGGAAAGTGCCCTCACATATATATGGGGCCAGCTCTCCTAAGCTGCAGCTTAGCTTATCCTAAGCTGAAACATGACTGGTTCCACAAAATCAAAGTCAATTATGCTGTTTTTTGGATGATGATCATCTCCAAAATCAAGATAAATCCAATCAGAATTGGATTTTTCAGTTCCATTATGCAAAAAATAGATATAATCAAGTTTAATTTGTGAGACCAGCCATATTCCAGTTTAGGATAAGTTAAGCTGCAACATAGGAGAGCCCTGCTATATATATATATATATATATATATATATATATATATATATATATATATAGGATAACATTAATATGATAATCCATTGTGATGTATTGTCAAGAAGGGAAGAGGGTCCATCACTTATGAGAAACCAGTCTTGATCTGATCCTAACCATAGCTATTAGACGGGATTATGAAATCCATCTCATCTCATCCTAATTTTATATGTAGAATGAAGTGAGGTGAAGCATCAAATCAAGAGGAAATATAATATAACCGGGTTATGATGTCTTTTATCTTTAGTGGCTTGATTGAAAATCTTTCACTTTTTCTATAAAAATTGAATATTTTATCATTTTAGGGCGAAATGATGTTTTTTTTTTTATGATTTTTCATATCATAACCCACTTATATTTTATTCTCTCTTTATGGTCCACCTTACTTCATTCTACCTATAAAATTGGGATGAGATGAGATCGATTTCATGATCCCATCTAATAGCTGTGGTTAGGATCAGATTAGGATGGGCTTCTCATTAGCGATGGGCCCTTCTCGCTTCCTGACAATACATCACAATGGATATCCCTAGTCAGGTCATGGGACCTATTTTCTTATTTTTTAGCTATCGGAGGGTTCTCAACCCTTTGGGTTGAACTAATCCCTCCGGGCCCAAAAGAAAGCCGTATAAATTCCTCTGTAGCCCCAGTATGGTAGTGCAGTTTCGAACCTACAACCTCCGGATGTAAATCGTGGTCCTAGGCCAACTGAGCTACCCCTTGAAATTATGGGATCTATTTTCTTGACAAACAAGAACCGCGCTTGGGGGCCTGAGCCCATTGGACAGGATCCCCAGGAGGGGGTAAATTCAGACGACAGTATGTGGTCTCTCAATAATTGTACTGTATCATGGAATAGTCTAGATTTTGGTAACATGTAAGTGGCCCCACAAGCACAGGTGTTGGTGGTCAGTTTCTTCAAGCATGACAATGCAGGGAAGCATCTTAAGTGGGCCCCCAGGTGTAGAGAAAACAAGGAGGACAACTTCTTCCCTTTTATATTAGGGTAGCAGATAGATATTAGGGTAGTAGATAGATAAGGGTAGTAGATTACTGTGTAATCGACAGACTACATGTGAAACAGACGGACAGCAGAAAAGGGTCACAAGACAGCAAGGGGGGCACGACAAAAATAATATGAAATGGACAGCCACCAAACTCGGCTATCTTTTCTGAGGCTTTCTGTCCAGTTCCGCTTTCATTAGCCATTATATAGTGTTTTGTTGCAGTCTATGTGGACTATTGCTCATCATCGAACCCCAGCTGCAGCGCTATTCGCTTTCTTATCTTTAATATACTTTCGCCATTCAAGAGAGGAAAAAATGGAAAAGCAAAAGAAAAATAACTAATTATTGCAAAGGAAATCTTTTTTTTTAAAGATTGGAAAGGACTTGTTCATTGGAATGGCCGTCGAAAGGAAAGTCCTACCCCTAGAGTAGGATTTGTGAATCCTCATGCCTGAATGGAAAAATGATTTGTCATTTTGTATTGAAATATTCAAATTCTCATGTGCTTTTTTAAATAATAGTAAAAAGTTTTTTACTTTTTTGAAAAGAAAGGAAAATATTTTTCACTTTTCACACTTTTTTTTTTTTTATGGAAAATCATGTACAGAAATGCGACTTTAGTGCCTACTTCTTTACTGGATTTTATGGAATTCCTTTAAGGTAAAATTTGAAATTCTCAAACATGGTCGAAAATTTCACCTAAAAGCCAAGGGGATGAAATTCCTGGAACCCTAAAGGTCATTTAAGACCTTTAAGGTGCCTGAAAATTTTAAATGTTTGTCCATAAACATGGTATTTGCAAATGCCATTAGATAAGATATTACATCATGTCCCAAAAACCTTAATAGGACAAATTTTTGTCAGAAACTCTAAGTAAAGAAACAGTCCGCTTAAGAGAGAACCTTTCAATAGCGGTGTTTACTCTAATGTTTCATGTCGCCATTTTTTTTACATTTTGGGCATCTCTAAACGTGAGGAGAAATGAGTCAGGTAGGGTTTGTTCAATCCAACAAGTTCGGATCCTTTATCATAGTTGATACACGCTCAACGTGAGTAGACTAATAATAACAGTGTGCCGCGTTAACACAAAACCCACATAATTTTGAGTCTGAATTGAATGAGGAGCAGCTGAATGTGGTTTTCTGTCAACATGGCACACCGTGAATAGTCCGCTCACAATGAGCATGTATCAACTGCTATGGATGATTCGGACTACTAATCGAATCTCATTTAAGGCTCGTTTGGATGTTTACAGAATAAAATATTTATAGATTTAAATATTTGAAGAATAAAATAGTATAGAATAGAATAATGTAATATTATAATATTTTTGTTGTTTGGTAATTTTTTAAGAATATTATAGATTTTAAATTGAGTTCGTTGGAATGTGTTATGATTAAAGTAAATTACATTAATAGAATAATTTCTTAATAAATACTTTAATTTATATATAGTTTATCACGTCTGGATAAAAAAGTAGTGCGGTAAAGTAAGTTCAACTGACATGTTTTTACCATTAGTTACTTTCCTTTTATCCCATAAAACTATGGTAAAGTAAAGTTAATACAAAAAATAACTATTTTACAACTCTATATATCCCCCACGTTGCTTTACCACATACTTTATCTCACCCTACTTTACCTCACCTTTTACCATAATACGACATCAATCTTTATTTTACTTTACCACACTTGTAAACAAGTCAATTTTTATTTATCATATGAAACTACGACAAAATGTGATAAAGTAAAGTCAAACAAAAAAAAAAAAAACTTTATCATTCCTTCCCACTTTACTTCACCTTATACTTTATCCCACTTTTACTTTACCCAACTTTTATTGTACTGTAACATTTACTTTTACTTTACATCACCAAATATGTAAACAAATACATCATGATGAATTTGGTGAAGTAAAGTCTTTACTTTACTATACCACTTTGTAATTGTCATTTTAAATGATTCTTATCTTGTAGAAAGTTTTATATAAGGGGGAGTTGTAGGAGAAAATATTGAGCTTTTTGAGAGAAAAGAATCTTTTCTTTAAGTTTTTCTTGGGTTACCAAATGTACAAGATTTTCTTCTTTAGAAAATGAAAGAGGATTTTACGGGAAAATTCCCCCTATGTGGACGTTATACGAAAAGGTGCCATGTAATTAGGGCCTTACAAACGGGGTCTGTCATCCCCTTTTTATCTTTTTTCTTTTAGAATCTCAAGAGGAGCGATGCTGGCGTCTTTTGTCTCCAATGAGGGCGACGCTAGCGTCGCTACCCATATCTTCCTCGTCATCCTCTATAGTCAGGATCCTTCTTCTAAATCATAGACAAATTCAGATCTTAGAGGAGGCCTGGGAGAAGGTTGTAAAAACAGAGGAGATCGATCAGGTTCTGTTGTTCCTGCAGGCAGAACCAGGGTCGTTGAAGGAGAAGAAGGTCTTCACGAAAGGGAGAAACAGTCCGCCAGACTCTTCCTCTTCCCTGTTCCTTCTTTGAAATTACCAAATGACCCTTGATTACTTGTACACCATTACCCACAACAGCTCTGATGGTGACGTGGGTCAGTGGGGTCATTTGGGTAATCTCAAGTGGGTTCCTTTACACCTTCAGCAGCAATGATGTGGTGATGGGGCACCAGTGGAAGCGTACTCAAGCAGTAAAATCGATTTGTTTTTTTTTTTTTTTTTACCAAGCACCACTCAAACATGGAAAGGAAAGCGAAACAAAATGGGGTAAAAGAAAAACAGGGGTTTCTTTTATTTTACCCATCGGATGTTTCCCATTTCAGGTTTTGTGAGTTGGGAAGCTTTGGGGTCGTTTGGAGTCTCTTCTTTTGCTTTCGTCATTTATTTATTTACTTGTTGGTTTCTGGCCATAACTGGAAGTTCACGCAATAGCCGCTGTTGTTCCGTTGCCGAGGAAGAAAACGAAGACCACAGAGACTGGGTTGTTTATCTGGGGTGGGCCATCCTTGTACATGAGTCATTACTTTGATTAGAGATTGCATGTACAAATGCAGTCTGAATGAATCTAGTCAATTGGAAGGCTCTCGTTGCTTGATTGAGATAAGAGGGACACCATTTGTCCAGCGGCCCAAACCAATTGTGGCCATGTGGCATGCAATGAAAATTGCAGAAACTTGGATTTCGGGAGGTGAAGATGAAAGAAAACGAGCCGATTATAGCTCTTCATTTTTTTTGCTTCCTATTTGTACTTCGGATCTGGATGTTGCATAAAAAGGGCCGGTTGAAAAGATAAGAAAATGAGGGTTTGGAAGAGCGACGCTAGCGTCACTCCGAACCCATGTCAGATTGGAGTGACGCTGGCTTCACTGCCCTCATTTAAAAAAAGAAAAAAATCAAACAGGGACTGACGAGCACTTTTTCGTGTTGCCCGGGCTAAGAGGGACAATTCCATGCAACTGCCATCTGTCGGGAATTTTTCCATAAAATTCTTGATTATAATTTATAAAATATTATTTTCTTGTGTTTTCCTATGCATCCAAATAGGTGAAAGAATTGTGAGAATTCTTATATGGGAAAATTCCTCTAAACTAAAATCCCAAATGCTCAACTCCCTCTCGTATTTGGAATGCTGAAATTCTGAAAATTTATAAAGCTAAAAGTCTATGTTCATGTGATATGGAATTCTGAATTCTTGCATCAAACAAAGCATTTGGAATGCTTAGTGGGCAAGATGTCACATTATGTTAGAAATTCTCAACATGTCCATTTCCTTGTCAGAAATGCCTTTAATCAAAACCATCGGTAAAGTAAATTCAAGTAGGGAAGGGTTGCTTTAATAGATAAAGAAAAGAAGAGCGATCATAACCAAAAATATAAAATTTTAAAAATCACCCATTCCTTTTTAAGAAAAAGTAAAAAAAAAAAAACATATGAATCTCTCAGTCCACTAAAAGGGCAAAAAGGCCTCTCGTTTTTATCCAAAGAAAGTCAAGAAAGTTCCTTCATATACTACAGGATGATAAAAAAGTATAGAAGGTGGATTCTGAAATTTTTTTATAAGACCCCTCTTCTTTTCTTGTCTCTTAAAATAACCCTTCATTTAAATTTACTTTACAAGTGTATTACCCAAACGGGCCTTTATTTACTGGATAGAGGCAACCCAGACTTAACCCAATACATAAACAATAAATTACCAGATCCGGGCCAAGTTAGGTTGCAGGTGAGAGTACAATGAAGTGCATAGAATTTGGGTTGGATTGGTGGCTCAAAAAAGTATGTGCTCAACTCTAATTTGACCTATTTATTAATTGGGTTGGATATGTTAACCTAAAGCCAACCTGGAAAAACAGGCCAAACCAAAACCCTGAACTTTTTGGTTATGAGGAAGATAATCCATTGTGATGTCTTGTCAAGAAGGGAAGAGGGCACATCGCTCATAAGAAACTAGTCTTGATCTGATCCTAACTATAGATATTAGATGGGATTGTGAAATTCATATGATCCAATCCGATCTGATCCGAGCGTTACATGTAAAATGAAGTGAGGTGAAGCATAAAATCAAGAGAAAACAAAAGTGGGTTATAATGTCTTTTGTCTTTAATGGCTTGATAGGAAATCTTTTTTTTTTTTATGTAAAAAGTGAATATTTTTTTTTGTCATTTAGTGGAGAAAGGAGGTTGTTTTTTTACTTTTTTTTTTTTTTAAGAAAGAGGAAGTTTTGAATTTGTATACTTTTAATATAACTCTCTAGTCTTTTTTTTTTTTTTTTTTGGCAATGGAGGCTCTTCATAGTAAATATCCAAATGGGCTTATTAACTTTAATAGTAAATTCCCAAACTTTGATAAGCCCATTCGAAGATTTATTATTAAAGTTAAGGTGAAGTAAAGCCTCCATTTGCAAAAGACTAGAGGGTCATATCAAAAGTATACAAATTCAAAATCTCCTCACTTCTTTTAAAAAAAAAAAGGGTTTTTTTTACTAAAAGCATTCTCAAATATCACTATACCTCTAAAAGTATCTTTAAATACATGTAATGCTCAAAAGCATCTCATGCAACATACTCTAATTTTTTCCGGACCGAATTGCCCCTCCAACCCTTTTCTTGCGACATCAAGACTTGATTTGGCACATTGAAGTACTTTGAGGCTAGTTCAATCCCTTTCCTGTGACATTGAGACTTGATTTCGTAACATCGAAACTTGATTTGGCAAGGCACATTGAAGTAGTTCGAGACTTGTTCAACCAACCAGGACTTGATTTCGCGACATCGAGATTTGATTTGGAAAATTGAAGTATTTTGAGGCTAGTTCAACTCCTTTCTCGTGATATCGATATTTAATCTCGCGACATCGAGACTTGGTTTGGTGCATTGAAGTATTTCTAGGCTAGTTTCTTTTCTTTTCTTTTTTTTTTTTTTTTTCAATTCTCGAACTCGCTAGTTGATTTCTCTATTTTTCTCATTAGCCCTTAGATCTGTTATTCAGAAGTTTGTAATTCGAAGATTGGGAGATCTAATGGCTAATGAAAAAAGGAAAATAATCAACTAGGGAGTTCAAGAATTGAAAAAAAAAAAAAAAAAAAGAGTCTAGAAATACTGCAATGTGCCAAATCAGATCTCGGTGACGTAAAATTAAGCATTGATATTGCAAGAAAGGGGTTGAACTAGCCTCAAAATACTTCAATATGCCATGCGAAATAAAGTCTCGATCTTACGAAATCAAGTCTTGATGTCGTGGGAAATAGGTTGAACTAGCATCGAAATACTTTAATGTGTCAACTCAAGTCTCGATGTCGCGAGAAAGCGGTCGGAGGGGCAATTTGGTTTGTAAAAAAAATCAGAGTATGCTATATAAGATGCTTTTATGCATTACATGTATTTAAAGATGTTTTTTTGACGTATATGGATACGTTGATGATGCTTTTTGTATAAACAAAAAAATAAATAAATAAAAAACAACTTTCTTTCTCCACTAAACGACAAAAAAAAAATCACTTTTTTATAAAAAGTAAAAAAGATTATGTATCTTAGCTCACTTATATTTTATTTTCTTTATTTATTTGATACTTCAAATCACTTCATTCTATGTATAAAGTTAGAATCAGATCAGATTAGACGGATTTTCCCATCCCATCTAATAGCTGTGTCTAGGATCAGATGAGCGAGGATTGGTTTCTCATGAGCCGGGCCCTCTTCCCTTCTTGACAAAGACATCACAATGGATTGTCGTAGTCAGATCATGGGTGGCATTGTATTGCCGGGCCACTATTTTCTTGACGAACGAGAGCCTCACACATGGGGCCTGGGGTCCATATGACACGATCCACATGAGGTGGTAAATTCAGACGTCAAAATTTGGTCTCTCAACAATTATACTATATAATCGTGTGTTTCACATGTGTGTATTACACATTGATGTACAATAAATGCCTCTCAAACGTCCCATCCCATTTCCATCCGCCGGCAAATTCAGCTTTTAGGGCCTATTTATTCATTAGAATTCTAGTTGGGGTTTTTGGAATATAATCTGACATTATCTCTCTCGCATTTGCAAATTCCTTATTTTTTGCCTGGCATTTATTAATTGCAATCACATGAAAGGTCCCAAATGACTTTTAAAAATTCAGGAATTCCACCCTCTTCGCATTTTAGTAGAATTCCTAAATGCTCAAGTCCAAATGAACCTCCAGAAATCGTACTCCAGAAATTTCAGAATTCACCGGACACTAATTCCTTGAATTCTAAAAAAGATGGTCCAATCGGCTGATTGATTGAGCACCATCACATAAATGTGACTATAGAATTGCTCTTGACTATAAATATTAATCATATGTTTCTGTCATGATCTTCAGCTGTTGGACGGTGGGATCCACTCACTTTAAATTTTAATTGAAAAGTTTCAGGATATATCATTGGATTCGATGGGAGGATTCATCTTCAATAATCCCCATATCTCATATTTTCAGAGTGACAGTGGGATCCACTCAATTTTAATTAAAATTTTTAGAATATATCATTGGATGTAGGCATGTCAAACGGCCCGGCATGGCCGGCTCAAACCTCGGCCCGCCTGTGCCACGGGCCAGGCTGGCACGGCCCACCCCAGCTAGCGGGCTGGCCCGGCACGGCCCGCCAGGGAAAAACCCTGGCACGGCAAGGCCCGCCATGGGCTAGGCTGGAGAGGGCCTGGCTGGCGGGCATCGTTCATATTTTTTTCTTTTTTTTTTATCTATATTAAAAATAAAAATTAAAACACCGTGCTGACTGGGATTTGACTAAATGGTCCCAGGCCGTAAGTGATGTTTGGTTTTTGCATGGATTCAAGAAAAGTGAAAACTGCACTATGATTCTAGCATATCTACCACCCATGAAGAAAGACGCTATAGAAATGTAAATTGTTTGAAACAAACAACATATCCAACACATTGCATTGGAACATTTTCTCCATCATTATCTGTGGACATTCATATTAATTGATTGCATCTAAAAACCAAGAACTCAATCACACTGATTTTCCTTACATGTAAGGGTGGATAATCTATATAGCCTTTTAAAAAATCTTATTCTCTCACCTAAATTTACATTTATTATGGCTAGGGTTGTATATATATATTGGTTGGTTGGGACCTAATATCTGATTGAACACATTCCAAAGAGATACCTGTGAGTCCAAGACGAGATCCATGGTCTGAGGTACAAGTGAAGAGATCAAACTATACTTAGAACTGATTATGTTTTAATGGGATAATATATTCATAAAAAAAAGTAAAAGTAACATTATATATATATATTGGATTACTATTATAAGTTTATAACTATTAACCGGGCTAGAGAAGAATATTAGAAAAGGATGTAATTTGCGTCAATAAATTTAGGTTTGGTTTAAATTAGACCCAAATTCCCAACCTATTTTCCATGCTTATCTAGCCAAACCAAGCCATCTAGTGATGTTTGGTAGGTGCCAAAATAAAAAATGCACAGAAGAAGTTTGTGTTCTATATGGACCCGATTTCCACAGTAATTTTGTCACAATGAGCCCACCTGTTATATAATGATTGACATCCTTTGTATTTTTTTTTTTTTGGTAAATAAAACTTTGATTAAAAGAAAAAGAATGGGGGTTAGAGTATTTATAGATTTTGTAAAATTGAAAAAGGACACAAATTACCCCTTATATGACCGTTTTATAGCTGTTGGGTGGTTAAAATGAAGATTTTTTTAAAAAATAGCCATTTTTAGGCGGGCCAGGCCTATCGCGCCTGGCGGGCCGCAGGGACCAGCCCACGTGCCAGTCGGGTATGGCGGGCCTTGCCAAACGGGCCCAGGCCACGGGCCGTGCCCGCCCATGGCCCGTTGACTCGGAACGGCACGGCCCATTTGACTATCAAATCTCACGAAGTTGGAGGCATTTATCATACATTACTTAATAGTAGATAGACTAGTACAATTATTGAGAGTTTAGAATATTCGACGGACAGCATAAAAGATAAAATAAAAAGTCTACTTGTCCCTCCCACGTGGAGTCGGGACAAGTCCCGGGTGAAAATCTGGGGACAAGTAGCATGGCCCAAGACAAGAAGGTGGGCACGAGTCAGATCATAATGAAAGGGACACTCACCTAATTCCACTATCTTTTCAAAGCCTTTCATAAGCCATTATATATTGTTTTGTTGCAATCTATATGGACTCTTGCTCCCCGTCGAACCTCAGCTGCAGCCCTGTTCGCTTTCTCATCATTCATATTCTTCTGCCATTCGCGAGGAAACAAAAGGAAAAGCAAATTTCATTAAACAAAGAAAAACAACAAATTATTGCAAATGAACTTTTATTTTTTTAAAGATTGAAAAGTACTTGTTCATTGAGATGGCCGTGGAAAGGAAAGTCCGCCCCACGGGTAGGATTTGCAATCTTCACGCGGGAGTGGACAAAGGATTTGTCATCTCTGTTTTGAAATATTTAAATCTTAATTTACTTTTTTTTTTATATACGAGTCAAAAGTTTTATATTTTTTTAAAAAAATATTCATGTGAAATTTATTAAAGCAAGGGAAATATATTTCACTCTTCACACTTTTTCCATGAAAAATCATATACACAAATGTAACTTTTAGAGCATGTTTATTTACTGAAATTCATGGTACTCCTTTTTGGAGAATTTTGAGATTCTTAAACATGGTCGATATCTTGAATGCTACCTTGTACTTGAGCATTTAGAAATTTCACCTAAAAGTGAAGGGGCTAAAATTTCTAAATCCCAAAGGTCATTTGAGACCTTTAAGGTGCCTGAAATTTTGAAATGTTTGTTAATAAATATGGCATTTACAAATATCAGGAAACAAGATGTTACATCCAGTCAAGAAAACCCTATCAGGTTAAGATTTTATCAGAAATTCTAGTAAAGAAACAAGTCCCTTAAAAACCTTTCAATCACGGTGTTTACTCTAATGTTTTATGTGGCCATTTTTTCCATACATCTTAGGCATCTTTAAATGCTGAAGAGAAATGAGTCAGGTGGCCAGGAGGGGTTCGTTTAATCCAACAAGTTCGGATCCTGGCTCAATGCGAGTGTGGTTTTGTGTCAACATGGCGCCGCACCGTGAATGGTCATGTATCAACTGCTATATATGATTGAGACTCCTAATCCAATCTAGTTTATTTATTCACTGGATAGAGGCAGCCTAAACCCATCCCAATAAACCATAAATTACCAGGTCAGGGCCAAGTTAGGTTGCAGGTGAGAGTACAATGAAGTGCATAGAATTTGAGTTGGATTGGTGGCTCAAAAAAGTATGTACTCAACTCTAATATGTCCCATTTATTAATTAGGCTGGAAATGTTAACCTAATTCCAACCTGGGAAAACAAGCCCAACAAAAATCCTGAATTTTTGGGTCACTAGGGGATTTTATTCGGCTTTCTCTCCTGGGCCGGTAGGGATTTTTCTGGCCCAAAGGCTGAGAACCCTGCGCCGCTATAAAAGAAAAGAAAAAAAAAAAAGAAAACACTGCCAACCCACTCACCTTTTTGTTTCTCTCTTTTTACTTATTTATTTATTTATATTTCACATAGCTAAAGGTGCTATAACCTAAGAAAGATACTCACATGCAAGAAGAGAGAACCCCTACTGACCTCCTCACCAGCATGAGAGAACCCCTGTGCATAGGAAGTGAGAACTCGCATGCTAGGAAACTACTCACCTCTTCTCAATCAATGACAATAACTTTTGTAACCCCATCTTCCATGTATTGGCCTGGCGGTTTCGTTCCTATCGATATTCAGAGGCCTTTGGAGAAGCTAGGTGTAAGGGATACCAAACGCTCTTTTCTTTGAAGCTAGAAAGGTCAGATTCTCTCCTGTCAGGCTAGTTCTTTTGCATATGTTTGGAACAGGAGTAAATCCTGAGCTACTGATATAAGAGAACTTGGAGAATAGTCACCACGATTTAAAATAGCTATCGAAGGCACTTCTAGCCAGAGGCGGATGCAGTTCACATTCACCCGGGGGCTGGGCCCTCAGTGAATTTTTTGGAAATTTTTTTTTATATATACTAGGTTAGACCCAATGTAACCAGGCCCCCAGTAAAAAATATTAGGCTCATTCTTTATACATATTATTAGGCCCATTATACGTAAAAACAACACTACTAATGAATTTCATTATCGTGTAGAATGCTTTTATATGATTGTGGATATGCAACTTTTGGAGCTTAATGATCGATTCAATGAGGTTAATTCTGAGTTGCTTCTTTGTGTTGCTTGCTTGAATCCAAGTGATGCTTTTGATCATTTTGATTCATCAAAGTTGATAAAGTTGGCTCAATTTTATCCCAATGATTTCTCTCCCATTGAATGCATGGCTCTTGATAATCAACTAGAGACATACATTGCAGATGTACGCACGGATGACAGATTTAGTCAGTTGAAGTGACTCAGTGATCTTTCTAGATTACTAGTGCAAACAAAGAAACATCTATGTTTTCCTTTGGTGTATCGACTTTTGAAGTTAGCTTTGGTTTTGCCTATTGCAACAGCAAGTGTTGAAAGATGCTTTTCAGGAATGAACATTGTCAAGAAAGATTTGCGTAATCGAATGTGTGATCAATTTATGAATGATTGTCTTGTATGTTTTATAGAAAAAGAATTGCTTGGAACTATTACTAATGATATTGTAATAGAACTTTTTCAGATTATGAAAACTCGTAGGGAACAATTGTGATAAATAAAGATTTCTTTGTTTTATTGCTTGAAACTATTACATTATATTCATCCCATATAAATAACCCAAAAAAAAAAAAAAAAAATCCGGGGCGTTGCCCCTGGACCCCCACTACTTAATCGTGCCCCCAATGAGTTTGAATCCTGGATCCGCCACTACTTCCAGCTGTCCCATATAAGGCAATGAAATGAGCGGGAAGACATGGCCCCACAGACTATACCACATGTGATATTCTTAAGCATTATTGTCTAGTGCTTCCTTTCCTCGGAGTCGGAAATCCAAAATCCAGACTGTGGAGTCTGAAATCCGAATCCCTGTCGTGGCTTTTAGATGGGAAATCGTATAACATGCGGAGAACTCCATCTTAGGACCCATTAGAGATGATCTGGAGGGTCTAAAATGAATTCCATTCCCTCGAAGGATATCCTCAAATTTCAGTTCACCCCTCAAAGGATATATCTTCAAATTTCAGTTCAATAAGAGTAGATTCCACCATCCGATTGAGCACATGACGAAAACATGATTAATGCCATGCGTTTCAACCACTCAAATAATTTAAGCGCGGGTAACAATAAATATTCTTCTATTATTGGTAGACGACTGATTCACAAACCCTATCTTATGGCGGGGCTTGTATACACATATCTAAAACTTCACTACTATTTTACTGTGGATCGTAAATGGTGGCCCACTCCCCTTTTAATCTTATGTTTGGATGCCACAATGGAACCTATCATGATGTTCACAGTCTGTGGAATTATAAAGCAGCGAGCCACAATATGATCCACGGGATTTGCCGATTCATTAAGTGCACGTGTGTACAAACCTTTTCCGTAGAAAGGGGAAATTATCACGTCGGTAAATTCCATAAAAATGGAAACCTCAGAAAATGATATCTGCAGAATTTAGAAATTCATGTTTGGTGTGAGTTTTTTTCCTCGCTGAATTGGTGCTATGTTGTTGGTGCTGCCGTGGATTCCTTATACAAAATCAAAATTTCTTGTTTGCTGAAATAATTTTTTGAAGAAAAACAACATAATATGTATATTATTTATTCAACATCTGTATATTATTTATTCAACATCAAATAATAATTTATTTTAAAGAAATAAAAAATGAAAGAGTGTAAGGTTTTGGGTTGAAATGCAAAAAAGTGAGGAAAAGAGGGAGAAGTTTTCCGAGGAAATCCAATTCCCATATCTCTCATAGAAAATTCATTTCTAGCATTAGCAAGGAGAATACTGACGAGGCAGGAAAACATTTTCATGGAATTGTTCCGCATCAAACGCATGAAAAATAGATTTTTCGAGAAAAACCGTCGTCTTTTCTACGGAAAAGTGTGACACAAACATGCCCTAAATGGTGGCTATCATGGTTTTAAATAGCTGTCCATTAGACCTGTGAAACTGGCCCTTTGGTGTGTTCAAATTGTGTGTACAATATGATCCTCTCTTAATGCACTTAGAAGTCTCATTTTCAATGCTCTTACGTATCATACTCCTCCTTTCCTTATGAATCTCAATTGGAATAAAACTTTATCTTCCTTAGGGCTCGCGTGGGGACCACTAGGAATACCTTAGATCCGGCTCCAACTGAGGCATATGGACCTCACATCTTATGTGAACTCCGGACACACAGTTAATTGCAAATAACTCCACTATATAAATGCAATTACGCTCTATTCTTAGAAATTTTATAAGAATACCATAAACTTTCCAATTACCGCAAGTAGGCCCCTCCATTAATTATACCCATGAATCTATTGGAATCAAACTGTCTAACCAAATTGGATCTACCTCTTATTATCCTTGTGGCCCAATTAACCATACTAATCATCGATACTATCTGATTAACTCTTAATCAGGATGGGTGTGCACTTATTGACGATAAACTCCATTAACCAACATGGGGGGATATTTCTCTTTTAGATGACAGATTCCATCTTGAGAATATATGTTCCACAGTCCCACTACCATCTAGACAATATATCGAGATGTTGAACTACAGTTGGCCTCACTCATTGGTAAGTTAAAAAAAATGCATAGCATAAACTTCAGTCCATTACTCTCTCAGGATTGAGAGCCTATTGCTTGAAAACTATGTTAATTTTCTTTAATCAGAGACGGTATTTAGTTTAAGGTGTTACTCATGGTCCTTCAGTACATCCAATGTACTAGCACAACCACCCAGAATCTTTCACTCTGATGGTCGAGACAAACTACACTATCTCATAATAATTGCAGTGCTACAACCTTTTTTGATGAGATGCTCAGTCTCATCACTGGTTGTGAAATACTTCAAATATAAGAGTTGTGATCTATGTCTCATACATGTGAGTCACGTCCACACACATGGATCACATTTAATATACTTACTGGCTCCCGTTCATCACGTGAACAATAATGTCATTTTGTATTAATTATGTGCAACTATAAAATAAAATCACATTCATCTCATGAATGAAGCATGAAATTATAAATCTATTAAAATAATAAATGAATTTATTTACATCATCCACTGGATTGAGGACATACAATCTAACATCTTTATCATATAAAATAATAAAACCATGATAAAGTGTGATAAAGTAAAGTAAAAAAAAAATGTAACAATTTTACAATTCTCACACTTTATATTACCATATACTTTATCTCACATTTACTGTGATGTGACCTCCTCCCTTTTACCGAATTTAGTATGGTAAAGTAAAGTTTAGCATTAACTTCTTTACCACAAGCCACCTTTTCTTTACCACATAAAACTATAGTAAAGTGTGATAAAGTAAAGTAGAAAAAAAGCAGTAATTTTACCACTCTCGCACTTTGCTTTCACATTTAATTAGTTTACCTCAACTTTACTATAATGTGAGATCTACCTTTACTTTACCACACACGTAAACAAATATATCATGGTAGATTTGTTGAAGTATAAAAGACTTTACCATTATGTAAATCTCATTTTAAAAGATTTTTATACTGTAGAAAATTTTATACAGGGAGGAACTATAGGAGAAAATATAGAGCTTTTTGAAAGAAAATGATATTTTCTTCTTATTTTTCTTAGGCTGCCAAACGTAAGTGATTTTTATCTTTAAAAAATGAAAGATTATATTCTCTAATATAATATATTCTTGTGTTTTCTTGTCTATCCAAACATGCCCTACATTACAAAACTATTCTAGCATATTTCAATTATGAGATTCATGATCCATCATCAGTCTTAACTAATTTAATGATTGGCTCAACAAGGGTGGAAGTAAGTTTACAGCATGCTATTATGCTTTTTATACTGTGATTGAGTGAAACGGAGATGTTTTCCCTTCTCACTATCTTAATACTAAGAAACTTAATCTGCATTGTCCATGTCTTTCATCTAAAGCATGATGACAATACTTCCCACTTCATCTTTTATATAACATATCATCTACTTGTAAACAAATAGTAACACTTTATTTGAAAATTTAGAGGAAACATAAACCATGTTTTGCAATGATACCATAAAATTTGTTAATGCCAATTTTTTTGGCGTATGCTTTAGACCATATAGGAATTTAATGAGTTTATATACTCGTTCCTCTTGTTCGGGCAAAAGAAATCCCTCGGATTGTTTCATTATGGATTCCTTCAGTTTCATTTATGGTTCAAAAATGCAATTTTAACATCCATTTGATGCGCAATTATATTGTATATAGAAGCAGTGGAAATTGGAATTCTAATTGTCTTAATTTCTAGCTACAGGAGCACCTGTCAAATAAATCAACATCCACATTTCGTCTGTATAGAACCATCACACCAAATTTACCTTCGAATTTCCATTTACAACCAACTGGTTTACTACCTGACAGTAAATTCACTAATTTCCAGTTGTTGTCGGCCATGATGGTTTCCATTTCATTGTATATAGCCTTTTATTAATAGATAGCATCTTTTGAGGTCATTGACTCTTCAACGGTTAAGGGGTCTCCAATGTTTAGGATAATCATAGAGAGTTAATTTAGTTCAATCCTTTCACGAGGAACAATAAAAATCATATTCAAAGTTACAAGTGGGGTATCTCCTAGATAATTTTACTTCTAGGTTCTTAATCTACTAGACTATCACGATCCTCTTCACTTTTAAAGTCGTTTGATTTCGAAAAACTGGGCTCGGCTGGCTTGAGATTGATATAGATATAATTTTCTTTTCAAAGAAAATAAATTATTATAAAGTTCAGCATCATGAGACTCAAAGATAACACTTTTATACATGAACCTGCACTTTCGAAGGCGAGGAATTTGGAGGCTTCAGGACACATTTAGTTGCCTTTTATCAATTGAAGAAATGAGCATATCATTAACATATAAACAAATAATAACACCTTTATTATTTGAAAATTTTGAATGGATGCATTTATTGTTGGAAAAATGGCTAGAGCACCATTACTTTTGTCAAAGTTTGAGCCAAAAACTAAGTGGGACCCACTAATCCTTTTTGGTGGGAATACATGGGAATGTACTCTACTCCATGAGTAGATTAATTACATGTATTGGGTTGCTCTAATCCATTAAGGAGTGAATGAGAAATTGCCTCCTAAACACTACTACTTGAACATGTTAAACATGGAAACAAAGGAAGTAGTGAACTTGCATCCCACATTGCTTGGGAGCAAAACATTCCTTGGGTATAAATATACTTACTTTGGTAGTATAAAATAAGCCCCAAGGGGCACCCCACTTTTGTGGGGGAGGGAGGACCTAGATCAAGGTAGGGTCACCACCACACGCGCGCGCCGCCCCGCCCCGCACCGAACCGGGCCGGGCTTGGGCTTCACGCGCGAGTTGGGCCTTGGCTCGGCCCACTACCCGTTTATTTTTGGAGAAATTTTATTTAAATGGGATGTGTCCCTAGTGATTAGTGGTGTGTGTCCTTTCGCCCTTGAAAGGGTGTGTCCTGAGAAGTTGCATCTGTTCATTGAACAGTCACTGTTCTGAACAGATGCAACCCCCCCATTGAAGAGACTTGTTCAGCCTATTTAAGTGCATCTTGTACATGCTTTTTGGCATCCATTTTCTGCTGCTGTTGCATTGCATTCGAGTCATCATTGTGAAGAGAGAGTACTGCTACACCTTTGGTTCGCCGGACACTCAGTTTGTAGTGCTGCAACTGTGTGTGATAGATCACTGTATCCTGGGAGACAGACGCTACAGAGCTCGTAAGCACCATTGCGGGGGCGATTTTTGTCTTAAGGAAATAGTGCTGCGCACTAGCCTTGATCACCTGTGATTTACAAAACTTCTGAAACAACACCCTGTTTCTGTCTTCAAACAGTGAGTGACTTCTTATTGTATTTACTACTTGTTAAATTCACTGTGTTCTAATCTGTCTTCTAAACACTGAACTATTACTGAATGTAATCAGAACCTACATTTATCAGCTTCATTGACACTAAAACCTTGTGGTACAAAAATGATACTATGAAACTTATCATGCCATTTTTTTGTTGCTTGCTTTATATCATATAGGTATTAAATATGTTAATATGCTTTCATCTTTTGTCTTGGTGTAAAAAATCCTTAAAGTTATCAGTCATGCTACATGGACAAACTTTTTATCCAGAATTTGGGACAAACTACCATGTGGCACAATCCTAGAGGTGCTTTTTCCTCTCTCTCAAAAGTTGAATGCATTGTTCACCTCTAGGATTGTGCTACATGGTATAGTTTGTCCCAAATTCTGGACAAAAAGTTTGTCCATTTAGACTTTTTGTAAAGTTATTCCATAAAGATTTGTTTCTTTGATCAGTTCAAAATGACAGTTGTAACATTCATTTTTTATGCACCACTAAATTATAAAAAGAAGCAATGCCAATCGAAATTCTGTCTGTAAAAATTATAGCAACGGGAGGATGTGTCAAGTTTATTGAGATTTGAGACCCTCATTTTTTTTTTTTTCTAAAACTTTAGCGAGCTCCTATCCTGGCTTTAAACTATTGTATGGAACCTTTAGCTTTTTATGTCCTTTGGAATATCCATTCACAACCTATCGATTTACTACATGGTAGCAAATTCACTAATTTCATGTATTGTTAGTCAGGCTGATTTCATTTCATCATTTATAGCCTCCTGGCAATGGAAAGCTAGCAACGTCACTCTCCTGAGGTCATGGAAACTTTGAAGGTTCAGGGGCTTCCTTCAGCATTTAGTATCAGCACATGGTTAGTTAATTTAGTTTGATTACCTTTTACTACAAACAAAAAAAAAAGTCATATCCAAAGTTCCAAAGGTTTTCATTTAATAGATTATCATGATTCACATCACTGTGAATCTCACTAGATTTAGAAGAACTGGACTCTGCTGAGTCAGATTGATATAATTTGCACTACTTTTCAAACAAAATCAATTTTCATAAAATCCAGCATCACGAGACTCAATGATAAGACTTTCATCAATGCATCCTACACATTTTAAGGTAACAAACCAGCAGGCTTTATTGTTTAAGCATACCTCATTCAATTTTTGTCTTATGTTACAGGTTGTAGGATTGAGTAATCAGAGTGAGGCTCTACATCCATAAATTTACGAATAACTTGGTTTTAGTGTTCGAGTTTTCATACCAACCTATGAGGTTGGTTTTTACTTTTACAGGTATTCAGTTTAGTATATAACGTGTACTTTACAAGGGTTTCCCCACCTCAAATTTTGTGAAATCTGGGGCTAGTCACCACAAATTTAATTACCTCTACTAAAGTAAGGTTCTTCCTTTCTACTAAAACATTTTTTTGTAGGAAGGTGTTGTAGTCTCATGCTTTTGGATTCACAGAATTCGTTCTTGAGGTATACATTCTCCTCTATCCCTCCTTGGAAGTATGAATTTTAAGCTCTAATTGATTTTTAACTTGTATGGCATAGTGGCCAATGCTTCATCTTTGTTATGCATTAAGTATGCATAGGTATTATAGTTATTAATTTCGTTTCGTTTCGGCTGAAATATCCGAAATTTTTCGTTTCGGTCAAGTGGCCGAAATTTTAATTTCGTTTCATTTCGGTTGAAATGGCCGAAATTTTTCGTTTCGGTCAAGTGGCCGAAACAAAATTTCGGCCAAGACTTTTCGGTTTGAATGTCGGTCAATATCGACCGAAATTCAAGATTTCGGCTGAAAATTCGGGATTTCGGCCGAAATGTAACTTTTCGGTCGAAATGAAATTTTACAAAATTAATTTTTTGTTTTACTTCTTTTACACATATATTTTGTATTTCTAATATTTTCAAAAAATATAATTTCAAAAAAAATTACTATAATGGATTAAATCTATATTTATTACTTTTTCTATTTTTTTTACTTATATATGTATATATATTTTGTTATTTTTCCCCGAAATGTAATTCCGAAAAGTTTCGCCGAAATCCCGAATCGGCCGAAACTTTTCATTTTGCAGGCCAGAGCAAAATGAGGTCCGAAACGATATTAACAACTATGATAGGTATATCTAGAATGATCTTTAACAAAATTGATAAGATACAGCTTTTCCTTTCAAGTTAAAATTTCACATAGTTCACATATCAGAAGCGAATAGTCCTAATTTTTTCAGTATCTTTCTATAGATGGAAAAGTTTCCATGTAGTTTTAGTTTTCACACATGCGTTAAATTATATCACATGCTTGTAGAAAAATTAGGCCTTATTTGTCTACATTGCCGAAATATCACATTTAGAAACAAAACCTATGTTTATCACGGACTTCATAGAAATACCATTCACATGCCATAATCTAGCATTCCAAATATCAAAAGACAATCAAATAAAAAGTTTCATCATTTAGAGAGGACTTGAATATCCTATTGGTGGCATACCCCAAGTCTTCACAAATAAGAATTTCATCGAAGTAAACTTATTAGTTCAAGTACGAATCTAAACCCATGTTTAACCAGCAAACTAGCATTGTTTAGATTTTTCAAAATCTCTGGTACACAAAGTACCTGATTCAAGGTGAGAAGCCCTTTGAAGGATAGATGAAGATCCACCTTCTCTTATCTAAGCACCTTCGCAGGAGACAATTTCCCATATGGAATAGTAATCATATCAAACATTTGGAAGTATTCAAAAGTTCCCCATGAAAGAAGACATATCAAGTAATGTTGGTGTCATTCCGCATTCCGCCATGTGCCCATCATTTCCCACCATGTTTATTTTTAAATTTGACTTTTAAGTTTTAACTGTTCCCTTCACTGACCGAGCTTGAGCCTTGGAGTAATCCTTGGCCTTACCCTCTTGAGAGTCCAGGAGTCATGTTTGAAATGACCCACCCAGCCACAATGGAAGCACTCACCTTTCTTGTGCTTTCCTCTTCAGCTTTCCGTTCAGACCATTCCGCTGCTTCTTTTTATGCTTATTTTTGTGAACTAGAATAAGATTCCAGCATATAGACTTTAATGACAATTTGACTCTTCCTACTTTAGATCAGGGAGTCAAGATTCTTTCCTGATTTGAAGGTTTAGTAACTTAACTCTTCTATGGATATTGTTTCTTTTATGTGTTTCAAACGGTGATTGTCACGACCCGGGCCCGAGATCGGACTAATCGGGGCCTAATCCCCGGGTCGCGAATCCAACATACTTACTCCCGTAAATCTCGAATTAACCGAAGTTAAGACGAAGACTCACAAGGGATCTAACATACATACCTGTCAAATGTACATTTTTGCGGAAACATATACGTACATTGACAATAATTGACTTTACATTACAAGTAAAGTTCCCATATACAAAATATAATCCAATGAAGTCCACCACTGCATATTCACAATACAATGCAGGGGACATCTAATTACATTTCAAAATGATATACAAAAGTATCTATCAATTAATTCCCAAAATAATCTCAAAACATTAAAATCAACGCCCTTCGAGCTACTCCCACTCGGCTAAACCTCCTGGAGGTATCGGATGGGCCTCCTCCGCACGCGGCGCGGCCTCTGCAAGACCGGGAGGGGCAACTGGGCCTGTAATGCCATCAATAACACTATGAACACGACGGTTCAACAATGTATAAACACATTTATGATGACACATGCTAAACTTGTCCATTATCAATATAACAACTCTAGACAATTACATCTAGGTTAATGCAATATCATGTACAGTGTAACTCATTGATTCTCAATGGCAAAATTTTCAATTACAATAGTATTACTATCATTCAGTTCATTTCATTTATTTCATGTCATTTCGTTTCATTTCATGTCTTCCAACGGAAGAAACTTAAGCACAAGGCGGAAGGGCAAACCGTTCATGGCCCGGCTTTATTTCACTTTCGTTTAATCAATTCAATTAAGCACAAGGCGGAAGGGCGAACCATTCATGGCCGAGGCTTCAATATTGTTTCAGTTTCCTTACATGGCTTATCAATTCATTGACTTTTCAGTCTATATGTGGGATCTACCAGTGTCTTGATCAGAGATCACTGGCATCACCACGGAGCTCCGGAACACCCCAATCATCTGCTGCAGCAGGATTAATCATTATTCATTGCATTTATTCATTGTTCAGTGGTTCAGTGTATTCATTCATTGTTCGGTGGTTCAGTGTATTCATTCATTGTTCGGTGGTTCAGTGTATTCATTCATTGTAGACTCAAGGGGATTAGATGAATCATTAATTACTCACGGTCCTACTTGTCTCTATCCCAATTTAGACAAATTCTGGGTGTAATTATTAGTTACTAAATGCACGTGTTATTTTCGATGGACATCACATTTTCATTTAATATGTGCATTTAGTCCCCAAAAATTTTCCACCCACAATATCAAAATCCACTAGACTCAAACTGAGTCCCACAATCGATCGGATCGTTAGGTCCGATCGATTGGACAAATTTTTGCTTACAATTTCATGTTTGGGCCAGTATCAGGTTCGCTCGAGCGGATCCAAGTTCGCTCGAGCGGACCCAAACAGAACATTCATCGCACGAGCGCACATAAAGTTCGCTCGTGCGGACACTTTTTCGCGTTAGACAGTAACTGGTTCGCTCGAGCGAACTGTCCAGAACTCCATTTCTGGAACTCCGAACTTCACTCCTTCATTCATTCCTTTCAACCACCCTTTGCATACACATTTAAGGATCTTCAATCCTCCCCTCATTCATCATTTAATACACATTTAGCACTTCTATTCCATCATTAACACATCATAAAACCATACAAATCACATTCAACCTAATCTCCATTTCATAAGAAAGAAAAGGGGTTTTGAGAACCCATCTCTAATAACTCAAGGAAACTTATAGATTAGCATTTGAATCATAAATGAACATTTATACTTGCCTTTAAAGCCTATTAGCAAGAAATCCCTTGATAGCTTGACTTTGAGGTGAGAAATCCCCAAATCCAAACCCTATTTCCATAAAACACAAGAAATACTACCTTATGAGCTAATTGGCTAGAAACCACATCTAATCACTCTTATAACTTGGAAACTCACTAAAATGATCATCTACTTACTTGTAGTTCTAAGGAAAGGAATCCTTGAGCTCTTCTTTAAGTTCCAAGCACTCCAATGGAAGACAAGCTAAGGAAGAAGATGAGGAAGGAGGAAACCCCCTTCAAATCCACTTGAATCTCTCTACAATCCACTCTTGATGAAGAAGAAGGAAGAAGGAGAAATGGAATGCCTAGGGTTTCCTCTACAATGGACTTGAGATGAATGAACCCAAGGTTCATTTTAATGCCTTATAAGAGTCTTTTACAACTAAACCCTTCACTTCACCACTATTCCCAATTCAAGTCAAATGGAGGCTCACTTGAGTCAATACTCGTCGGATGACTTCGAGCCTATTATGAAAGTTAACGTACTCGTCGAGATACACGTGTGGGTATCAAGAGTTTCCGTATTCGACAAAATACGTACAAATCCGTATTTACGGGAAAAGGCCTTGTTCTCTTAGTTTGAGTTTAAAATCTCATTCAATCCATTCAATCCCCTTCATTATCATTTCATTAAGCTTAATTCAATCATTTGAGACTAATCTCATCGAGCTTAGTCATTAGCCATCATTAGCCTCATTAAACGTGACTAATTAGCATTAACTTTAATTAATTAGAGTTAATCTTGATTAACTCGGGGCGGGGCCTTACAGTGATCCTTCCAACTCGTGGGTAATTTTGCAAATACCATAAAATCTAGGGAATCTTCATCAAAATTGGACCCTTTGACCAATAAATGGTTGATGATATTTTTGGATCATCATGAACCTCATCAAAAATGGATTTATCATCAGCTATCTTGAAATCTAAAAAATTCACTCGTGAGATACTTATTGTTGTTGGCATCATTAGAGTGATATTTCTGCAGTGATGCATCTCACAACTCCTTTGACACATCGTAGAATGAATTGACTATAGCATTGTGCTTGTTTGTGACATATATAATCATGCCTATTCCAGATGTTCTACTAATGAATCTGGTCATCACTGTCAGTGGCGGAACTGTTAGGTTCAATTGGTCTTGGGGGGGGGGGGGGGGGGGGGGGGGGGGGGGGGGGGGTGTTATGAGCAAATTTATTTCAATTTTAATTCTGCAAAATAGATGAGCACCTTTTTTAAGCAATCACACAATCACAAGAGAACGCAAGGGATTTTTACGTGGTTCTCCCGCAGGCTACGTCCACGGTGTGCAAAGTGCACACTTCCACTATTTAGTGGCACCCACTGCTAAGAGCACCAACCCCTTTACAATTTTCGCCCGCATCAACTAACAGGAGCACCAACCCCTTCACTCAAGCCCCAACTTGAGTGATTACAAGATATCAAATAATCTGACACACACAGGTGTTTTACAATAATATCCGAATGGCATACGTAAATGCCTTATAGAATTTCAACACAAAAATATGGCATGCGCAGATGCTCTACAATATTTTCAATCAGCCAAAGCAAACACCTGTATACCCTACAATATTCGTCTGATCCAAACTAGTCAACACAATCTCAGATGCAGCGGGACCCAATAAGGAAACCACAATGCAAAACTTGCACACTACTATTCAGAATTCTGCACTATGTAGAAATGCCAGACAGATCTAACGCAGAAACAGAAATTTATTTAAATTCTGATGGAACAAATTCACGAATAAGCAACCTGAAACCATTCTTCATTGTAGATTCTTCAAAAGAAAGCACTCTGCAATTTTCTCAAAACCAGCACACTACTATTTAAGAAATTTCCCTTCACCATACAGCAGTTGTTGTTCTGCACTCCTTCTTTCATACACTGCACGTCAATCCATAAAGAAAGCACCCAGCCCACTGTTGCAGAGAAACTCCAAAGAGGCAAAAACCAGCACGTCTTTTCCTGTTGTTTTCTTTTTCTTAACATTCAGTTTTCAAAAGCTCATGTCTCAGATCCTAAAAAGTTGGATCTCTAGCCAATAGGAGAAGTTGCTAACAACTTAAAAAGGATAGGAAACTATCTTGTTGACTTTCTTGCCATACAAAGAACCCAGCAAGCAATTCTTCGTATGGATTGGGCTGACCTACTATTTGAGTCTGATGAGTCTGATGGGCCATCTGTTGATTACATTCCAACATATAATGGGATCCACAACAAAGTACCAAGAAGAAAAAGAATTAATCTCACAGTGCAGAAAAAACTGGAGAATTTGTCTCCACTAGAAAATTCATAACTTCCTCTTCTGAACTCGAAACTACATGATTCTTGAGCCAAATGAAAGATTTATCAGAGGGCTACAACTTTCATATTTTGAGATTTAACCCAGATTGAATGGAAAGTATTGTAAAATCACCTTGAAGCTGACTGGTCACAGAAAAACAGCAACCTGTGTGAAGCAGAGTTGTCCCGGTGTTCGGGCCATAACTTTAAAACCTGAAGCCAAATTGACCTGATTCCAAAAACAAAAATCAAGCCCTCTCACTGATGCACAAAATTGATGTTGACCACTTTTTAATTCAGATGTTGGATGTGAAGATATACGCATAACAACATGCTTAACTGACATGACCTGAACATGCAATTGCCCAGTTTCACTTTGAATGCTTGCAACCTTCATCATACAGCTTTCCAACACCATACCAAAACTCTACATTTGACAACAATTACGAACTAAAACAAATGGCCAACAGGAACAAGTTAGTGGTTCTTCAGTTAGCACATGCACTGACTGCCCTTAAAATTTGCCAGTAGAAAATGAATCTTTTGTTGATAGCGGTGAAAATTGCTTCCATCGAAGCGTTTGAGTTGTCCAAAGCTTGATTCATCATTATCATCAATTAGGCCATGGCAAAGTTCATTTCACAATCTAAAGATCTACTGTCATAAGATTGTTGATTTTTTTTTTTTTTTTATTGAGATGGATGTCTGAATCCGGGATCACGGTCATTAAGACAGTAAATGCTGCCACACAGGTTAGCGTTTGCAAAAGGGTCGTAGGCAGGTCTGTGTCTAGGATAAATCAAGCTCTGTATTGCTGTCTATTGGACTACAGCTTGCAGGATTGAAGACCAACTTTGGACACTACAGTACGCACTCAGAGTAGAAGGCAATAGAACTCATAAACCTAGACCAAAGAGAGAAAGAAAACTCGAGAATTGCACATCCAAGATGGACCTTTCTCAAGCCCTCCTGGATGGACCTTAGCCCTGTTTATATTGAATACAAATTATGCACCCATAATAGAAGGCTATAGAAATCATAAGCCTAGAGCAACAAGAGCAAAAGGGCTTGAGATTTATACATCCCAAATGGACTCAGGCCCTGTTTATATAGACTACAAAGAGCAAGAGGGCTTGAGAATTGTATATCATCAAATGGACCTAGGCAGTATTTATACAGACTGAAAAGAGGATGACTGGTTGCCATCTAAGTAGAGGATTGCAACTAGTGAGGAAACATCAGTTTGAATAAAGGGGTGTCTCTTGGTGGTTAGCTGGGTCTACTTGTACCTTAGGTGAAATTGCCCACCCTTGAACGTGTGCATGACCCCCACTTGCTTTATCAATCAAGTGCTTAAGTGGAGGAAACTATTACAAGAAACTTCCCTTATTTGAACAGGCTATAAACAGCAACAAGGTGGACATTTTCCAAGTCCAACTTTTCTCAAATAACCAACATTTTCTGCTTGATCAGTCATATGGTGAGACAGTGAGTGAACCTTCAATGAGTATCAAATCAAATCAACCTTGATAACAGGGAATGGTGGAGGGGCTAGGTAGGCCCCCACATTCCTGGCTTTTAGCCATTCTAAGATTTTTTACATATACTGGCCATTTTTATGAGAATAACTGTATGAATTAACAAAACATGACTAGTTGCACAACATAAGAGCGAGTGTTCCATATGTAACTTTCATCGACGCATGATTTATTTCATCAATGAATTCATCCTACCACTTGGCCCCACCTTGAATTTCCCAATTCAATTAGTTGCTTTGATCAAGATGATCAAAGAGATGCTAGCAGAAAGTTGCAATCTGCGATATATTCTTAGGATCATAAACATGCAAGCATCAATCTGCATTGTATTCTTAGGACCCTCTAAATTGGCGATAAGACCTATGGAAAATCATGTGAATGGTGCACAAAACAAGTCCCTAGGATGTCTGGTTATTATTGTTGTTATTCTTATTGTTATTTTTGCAACAACCATTCTAAGATGTGCATGTGATCAATGACAACCCAACATGGTTCTGGTTATAGACCCTTGTATATATATCAGGTACTGCTAAATCAATGCAGCAAATCCATGACTTACTCTTAGTCTGAAGACACTTTGAGACCCTTCAATATTGCATACAGAATTGGGTATCCGTGTATCTTGTCATGTGCCTTTATAGCATGGCTCAAAATAGTTTTCATGTGTCAGAGATTGACAACCACATTTATCTATTTTCATGTGTTTGTGTAGCACTAAAGAATAGTAGTTACGGATCATTGTTAAAGTTAAGATTCTCAATTAAATAAATTATTTTTACTTCAATGGTGTGCAGCCATTGAGTTTGTCTACGTAGGCGCATTTTCGCAACATCTGAGGCCTTCTTGAGCTGTTCTGTCAAGACATCAGGTGTTTTTCTTTCTACAGTAATTGATTCCCTTTCTACAGAAATTCCATAAACCATACACTCACATATTTTCTTTCAATTTTTCCTTCCCTGGTTTTCTTCAAAAAAACTTCCTGCTTAGAATTGTCCATATCTTCCTCATTGTTCACTCCTTTTGCATCACAGGGATGGAATTTGTTGGAGCAGTCATTGGGCTTTTGAGATGTTTATGTGCAGAAATTGATAAGAAGTACAATAGTATGAAACACAGCAAAAAAAACATGGAGACTTTGAGAAGAAAAATGGAAGAGGTGAGTGGCAAAGAAGATGATGTAAAAACTCAATTACAAAGAGTAGACAAGCAGCAGGGAATGAAACCCAAACGCGAGGTACAAATTTGGCTTGATCAGATAGAGAACTTAAAGACTGAAGTGGGAAGCACAGTACTCAAAGAGAAGTTGGGATGCTTGAATGGTGTCTTGTGTTGTTATTACTCAAAACTAAAGCTAGCCAAGCGTGTTGAGGAGCATATCAAAATGGTAATCGAGTTGCAAGAGAGGGGCCAGTTTTTTGATGGATTGTTTATTGATGGAGTGCTGGATACTGGAAAGATCTTACCCGTGGCAGAATTAGTCGATACAGCAACCACCAAAACAGCTTTGGACATTATTTGGGATTCGTTGGTGGACACAAAGATCCAAAAGATTGGAGTATATGGAATGGGAGGCGTTGGAAAGACTACAATCATGAAGCACATCAATAACCGTCTTAAGGGTGAGAGTATTTTTGACCATGTTATTTGGGTGACAGTGTCAAGGGCCACTAGTTTGGAGAGGTTACAAAGTAACATTGCCAAAGAAATTGGGATAGACTTCAAAGAAGATGATGATGAACATTGGAAATCAGAAAAAATATATGCTGCTTTGGTTCGCCGTAAGTTTTTGCTCATTTTAGATGACATCTGGAAGGCATTCCCCTTAGAAGAAATTGGAATTCCTGAACCTCGTGAAGATAACAATTGCAAGGTAATACTCTCAACTCGTGATCGAAAAGTGTGTCGACAAATGGAAACACAGAAACTAATTAAAGTAGAGGTCCTTGCAGAGAAGGAAGCATGGGAATTGTTCACAGACAAAGTTGGTGGCAATATGGTGATAACTTCAGAATTAGAAGAAATTGCAAAGCTTGTGGTCAAAGAATGCGGTGGATTACCACTAGCTATAGTCACAGTTGGACGAGCTTTAAGACAAGTTGGTGACTTTAGGGTGTGGAGAAATGCATTGGATGAATTAAAATGCTCAACAACTGAGATCGAAGGTATGGAAGCTAACGTCTTTGCACGTCTCAGATTCAGTTATATGCGCCTAAGAAATGATACGTTGCAAGCTTGTTTCTTGTATTGTGTATTATATCCCGAAGATTATGAGATTCCTACTATGGAGTTGGTGCAGTACTGGATTTATGAGGGCTTAATCAGTGAAGGGAGGAATAATGAAGTAGCGATTGACAAGGGGTATGCTGTATTGGATGAACTCAAGAATGCTTGTTTGTTAGAAAGCATTGACCATAGATCTGGTGCTGAATGTGTCAAGATGCACGACTTGATAAGAGATATGGCCATCAACATCACAAGAGGAAGTCCTTTGTTCATGGTAGAAGCTGGCGTTGGTTTAAAAGAATTACCTAAGGTGGAGTGGACCGAAGATGTGGAGAGGATCTCATTGATGAACAATAATATTCAAGTGCTTTTAGGTGAGCCCAAATGCCCTAAACTCTCTACTCTATGGTTACAACATAATCGCCATTTAAAAAAAATCTCACCTTCATTTTTTGAGCACATGAAGAGCCTTAGAGTTCTCAACTTGTCTTATACTCGGATTAAATGTTTGCCGGAGTCACTTTCTAACTTGGAGAACCTTCATGCGCTTCTATTACACTATTGTTATGATTTGAAGACAGTGCCGCCCGTGACAAAACTCAAGTCGCTAAGATTTCTTGACCTCTATTATACCGGCATCGAAGTGTTGCCTCAAGGGATGGAAGGGTTGGTTAGCCTTCGACACCTCAATTTATCACGCACATTTTCTTTAAACATATTGCCAATTGGTGTAATACACAATCTTTCCCTTCTTGAAGACTTATATATGTACCGAAGTAAATATAGATGGTCATGGAACTCACTGCAAGAGGGAGGAGCTAGCATGGAAGAGATCATAAACTCTACTCATTTAACTAACTTAAATGTTCATCTTGTTGACCTACCCAGCTTTGATGTTTATGTGAAATCAGAGCATTGGAAAGAGTTGAGAAGCTTTCATCTCATTGTAGGCCAGGTATCAGATCTTGTACCACCAGACGGGAAATATATTGTTGAAATTGGAGGTTGTCATATTGTTAATAGTAAAAACCCTCTTGTGCTCCCTTTCAAGACACAACATTTGGTTATTGAGAATTGTGGCGACGTCGTTGGGTTGTCAGAGTTGCAATGCCTATCACATTTGAATGATTTGAAAGAATGTCGTGTATCCAGATGCAACAAAACAGAATACATTCTGATGGAGGAAAACACCACCTTAACCACTTTAGAGACATTAGATCTTTGGGATTTACCAAAACTAATGTCTATTTGCAAGGGGGTTGTGCAATATGACACTCTTAAATGCCTAAAGATCTTGAAGGTTGATGGATGTCACAGTTTGAAGAATCTCTTCTCTATTGAGTTGTTACTTCACCTCCAAAATATTAAAGAGATTCAAGTCAAGAATTGCATGATGATGGAGGAGTTGATAGCTGGAGCTGAAGAAAATGTAGCCCTCCCAAGGTTGAGCATTTTGGAACTGGAACGTCTTCCGAGCTTGAAGAGCATTTTTTATGTGGCATTCATGTACGATTCCTTACAAACTATCTGTATAATGAATTGCCCAAAGTTAAAGGAGCTTCCTTCTCTCATTGGAAGATCGCCTCCAGCTCTAAAAGCTATCAAGGGAAGTAGAAGGTGGTGGAATGCACTCACGTGGAGTGACCCTCGTAACAAAATCATCCTCGAACAATTTTTCGAGGAAGAGGAAGACTCAGGCGGTGATGACAACAGCGCTGACGACAATGATGATGAAATTCACTCTTTGTAAATTAGATACCTCTGTATCATTGTTTCAAATTGTTAAATACATGTTCTTTTAATTTCCATTTGATCAGTGTGATGTTAGCTTTATTATTTTGAATGCTCAGATCATGCCCAATCATCTATATACCAGGATCTAGCCAAGATTATACTAAAAGCACAACAAACTAACTGAACACATGAAGTTTTAACAGCAGAAGCATCAACATAGTTGACTTTTGGCTTGTTCTCAGTGTGTAAGAGAGTATGAATTCTGGTTATTTCCTTGTGTGATCAAGTTTTGTAACAGATCCATCCAAGTGGCCCCATAATTGTTTTCCCTCCACAAAATTGCGAAATTGGAATTCCCACGTAAAATAATTTTTTCCATTGAATTTAACAAACTGGAATTCCCCATAATCTCACTATCATCTGCCATTGAAAACACATTGACCGAAAACTTGGTGCGAAAAGAAAGCAAAGACAACAACTCTCAAAAGAAATCGAGCGAGAATTCGCTTACCTGCCAAATTTACTGAAGAAGCAAGAAATCCATAAATCCAGAGATCCAAATGGAGACACTTTGGGATGCTGGTCCCAACTATGGAAGATGCAATGATGTCCAGAAATCCAAAGTGTCTGCCCTCTATATGCATTTTGATAGATATAATATTATCACCAGCAAAGCATGCCCGCGCTACGTCCGGGCCTGGCCAGAAAAAAAAAAAAAACCGTCCCATTTGTAGTTATTTTATGAGATATTAATTAATAAAAAAATAAATATAAAACAAATAAATAAAAAATAAAAATATATACCATTTATTATGGTTCGAAGCATGGCCCAACTCGACATTTATACAAAGTAATTATTACTTTTTATATAAATGAGTATCAAACTTTAAGTCTTATGTAAATTAAGATTTGTAAAATTGCATGTGCCCTGTCTTTAGGAATTAGAATATGAGGCCCACTTTAAAAAAGTTTATTGTATGTGGAGCCTATATGTATAAATCACCATCAATGATCCACTTTTAAAAATCACAAATATTAAGGATTTTCAAACCATAATAAATATATTAAAATTCTAAATCCACCTAAAGAAGACTCATTTTAACTTGGCTGGATAGAGTTATTGAACAAGGTGGATTTTTTCATCTAGACTCTTTAAACACCTATCCATAATAGATATATATTAAATTTTGATTTCACATAAAGAAGCTTAACAAAAGTGGACTGAATTGATTTATAGAGCTTATCTCTTAAAATTGATTTGAGATCCAATTTCTAAAATTAATTTGAGATTAAAGCCCAATTTTGCAATCGATTAGCAAATTGGACTCCGCATGCCCGCGCTAAGCCTTGGCCCAGAAATAAAAACACGTCTAATTTGTGGCTATTTTACGAGATATTACTTAACGAGAAAATAAATATAAAAAAAACAAATATACCATTTATTACGGTTCGAAGCATGGCCAACCCGGCATTTATACAAAATAAATATTATTTTTTATATAAATTAGCATGAAACTTCAAGTCTTATGTAAATTAACATCATTGTTTATGTATTTATTTTAATAATTTCAACTTTATTTCAAGTTGAAAACCCTAAAAGCCCATAAAGTCTCTTTTAATTTATATAAGCAAATTTAAAAAATATAAAATTAGGATAGGCATGTGGGCTAGCTCATGGATGACACTACCTGGCCTAATTGGGGTACAGCACCGCACGGTTGGGCTGATCTTAAGTGAGCCATGCTTTTTTGAAAAAAGTTCAAATATTTTTTTTTATTTGAGAATTACTGGAGGTCTTTATATCTTCTTGTAAGAATCCCTTTTGTTTTTATATTTTCTTAAAAATAACTTTAAAATATTTCAAGATTTGACATTTATTTCTTTCCGAACTAGGAACTTGAGTGCTTTACAAAGTAGCAATGTAACTTGTTGTGAAATTGTATATATATTACAATTTTTTAAAATTGATATAAAGTCAATATTACAATAAAAAGAAGATGAAATAAAGATAAAATAAAATCTATTTTTTAAAAAGAAGATAAAATAAAGTCAATATTAAAATCGAAATCAAACAATCAATTGCAAAATAGCATGTGGCCCCGTCTTTAGTAATTAGAATATGAGGTCCACTTTAAAAAAGTTTATTGTATGTGGAGCCGATATGTATAAATCACTAACAAGGATCCACTTTTAAAAATCATAAACATTAAGGGTATTCTAACCATAATAGATATATTAAAATTCTAAATCCACCTAAAGAATACCTATGTTAACTTGGTTGGATAGAGTTATTGAGCAAGGTGGATTTTTTCATCTGGACTCTTTAATCACCTATCCATAATAGATATATATTAAAATTTGAATTCACATAAAGAAGCGTAACAAAAGTGGACTCTGAATTGATTGATAGAGCTTATCTTTTGAAATTGATTTGAGATCCAATTTCTCAAATTGATTTGAGATTAGAATCCAATTTTACAATCGATTAGCAAATCGGACTCCAATTTCGAAATTGAATCATACTTCTTTAATATATATTAATGGAGGTGTGAAATGTGGGCTCACATCACATGAAATTTAATTATTTTAACTATATGCAATTTATAACATAAAAACTAGATTTATTCTATTACTCTTTATTATGCATTTATCCAATATTATATATGGCAATGTTCTCTTAGGCATAAAGCATACAATGGGTCCCACGTCCTGTTAACTGATGCATATTCACAATAATAAAAATCATAATGATGATAATTTTCAAATTATAATCACCATGATGATGTCAAAATAGGTTGAATGGAAGCTATTCAGGGTAGGGTCCACGAATGTTTACCAAGTTGCATGCCACTATATAATCAATAATAAATATAGAAAAGTCCATTATATATAGATTATAATAATTTTACTGGTAATCTGGGTTTGGGTCCTCACCAGGGTCCTTACGGGGACAAGGGGGCCAAGGCGCCCCCCTTGATTTTGAAACTCCGTATTTAAAGGTTCTTTTGGCCCCCAATCTGTGGCTCAACTCATAATTGATTTAAACAAAATTAGAATGAAAGAAGAAAGAAAAGAAAAGAAAAGTAGAGAAAGGAAAAGAAGGAAGGAAGAATGAACATAAAATGAGGAAGGGATGGAGAAAGTTTCTAGTATTTACAATTCTACCGTTCTTACCTGTGGTACCCCTAATGCCAAGATTTGAGGTTTTGATTCAGAGAGGCAGAAAGCTACGGTTTTGCAAAGAAACTGTGATGTTCCAAAGGCGTTGCTTGTATGTGGAAGAAGACCGAACCCACTCGAAGATTTACTTTCGGAGTTTATATTTACAATAGGTAGAGAGATATACTTATATAAAATTAGGGTTGCAAATGGGTATCCACTCTCCGATTTTTTGCAAGCTTTGACCCGTAAAAAACTGGGTCTGAAACCTATTTTAGGTTCCGATTTATAAACGGGTCTAGATCCGGTGAAACCTATTTTAGGTTCCGATTTATAAACGGGTCTAGATCCGGAGCCCAATTTAGGTTCTGATTGATAAACGGGGTTTGAATCTGAGCCTATATAGGTTTCGACCCATGGACCCAAGACCTGATATATGAGACTTTGATATTGCAAATCGTACCTCAAAGTTAACTTTGTTTTGGACATTTTTATGTATAATACTGGAGATAATAGACTTGATATACTGTTAAAAGTTGAACGATATGCTTATTTTAAGAAAAATAAATAAATAAATAGAAACTGGAACCCATTTTGGAACTAGATCCCAATCTTCTAGGTGGATCCGATTCTAGAATCGGAATCGGGTCTAGAACCAATAAAATGGGTCCCGAGTCAAAACTAGACCCGAAACTGGAACCATTATTTAGAAATGGGTCTGGGTCCAATATGGTTCCGACCCAGAACCGTTCCATTTGCAACCCTATACACAATAGGTCATAATGCTTTTCCATCATTAAGGCTCATATTTAAAATCTAAACCGGTCAAAATTATATTTGCTTCATTTTTCTATTAAGAAATTAAAAACACTTTTAATCCGATCAAAGTTTCATCCCCAGTGGATAAAATATAGTTTTTTTCGTGTGTCTTGGTTGTGATTATATATTGAGTAAAAACTCTCAAGGTGATAAATACTAGTAGGACCATTCTTTTAAATGGTTTCAGATTTTAAATATAAATCTCACTCATATATATATATATATATATATATTTACGAGCATACTTAGTTAGGTGTTTAAAAAAAATTACCATATCCCCAATATAGTTACTCCATTAAATCTGGTAGGTTTTTTAGTTGATTACTTGGTTTACACCATTGGATTAGACCACTGGATTGGGTAGGGCTGTATGGTATGTTTGAGATTTGGGACTTTTGAAAATTAATTAGTTTTATATGTTATTCTGAATGTGGTTGGAGCTATATGGGGGGGGGTGTGTTTTAGATGACCCACTATGAAATTAATCAATAAAATAAAAAAAATTGTCATAGTATTTTGCTCAAAAGTTATTTGTAAGTGATCAATCTAAAAGAAGGTTAAATTCCTATTTAAGTGGATTTAGTAAGGACTAATGCAAGAGAAAAAAAATCATTTTGAAAATTTAGATTTTTCATTAGTGGCTCCATTAAAAAGCCTCTTGATTTTTTCAGAGTCCAAACCTTAAATGATTTGGACTATTTTTTTTTAATAAACTATTCTTGCCCTTCAAAGTTCTACATTCAAATTGATTAGCCTTGAGCCTTGGATTTCTGGAGTAACAAATGAATATCATTTTTCTTTCTTACATTTTCATTTTTTATTATCATTTTAAAAATCTTTGTTACTCAGTGAAAAAACTTTGAGCAAGACTTCAAAAAAATTTCTTGTATATGATTACTAAATTTTATAATTTTATTTAAATTTTTTAACTTTGCCCTCCTCACCTCCCAAAATAAAATTCCTGGTACTGCCCCTTCGCATTCTCCCCCACTTAAAGAGTTTGGTCGACCAAATTCAACTTAAATAGGTGCTAGGTACGAAATGATGTTTGGGTGGTATTACATTCTCCCCCACTTATATATGTACAGAAGTAAGGTTTGACAACAAACCTCAAGTCACTAGACCTCTATCATACCGGCATCGAAGCGTTGGCTCGAGTGATGGAAGGGTTGGTTAACCTCCGACACTTCAATTTATGTCGCACATTTTCTTTGAACATTTTGTCAATTGGTGTAATACACAATCTCTCTTCTTGAAGACTTACATATGTGCATAAATAAATATAGATGGTATTGGAATTCATTGCAAGTGGAGCGAGGAGATAGCATTGAAGAGATTATAAAATCTACTCATTTGACTAACTTGTTCATATTCATCTTGTGGACTAACCCAGCTTTGATGTTTATGTGAAATCAAAGCAATGGTGAGAGCTGAAAAGCTTTCATCTCATTGTAGAGCAGGCATCATATCTTTTACCACAAGACATTTCTAAGAGCAAATATATAGTTAAAATTGGAGGTTCTCATATTGTTAATTGTAAAAACCCTCTTGTTCTCCTTTTCAAGGCTATTGAGAAATGCAATGATATCGTCGTTTTGTCGGAGTTGCAATGCCTATCACATTTGAATGATTTGAAAGAATGTCATATGCCCAAATGCAATACTATAGAATACATTGTTGGCGGAAAACAACACCTTAACTACTTTAGGGCACGTTTGGTCAACATCCACTCAGTGGATTCCTTTCAGTTTTCCTCCGTCCCATAGAAAATCTATGTTTGGTATTGAGAGGAACATGCAGCAAGGATTTCCAAGACCTTTTTTCCGGTTTTATTGCCGGTCAAACCTTGCCCCATCGAATTTTGAAGACCAAGGAAATGAAGGAAAGTGGAAGAAAGCGGAGCTACTTAGGGGTCATTTGTTTACACCAATTTATATATGTAAATGGAGAATATGCATAATATTTACGTATCAGCCATGCTTGTCTACAATTATTTACACCTTGTGTGTAAATGGTGTGAAAATAGGCTCATTTTCGCACAAAAATTTGAACACTGTTAAGGTGGGAAAATAAAGAATACCAAAATGTGTGGGGTTTCAAAGAATACTCATTGGAAGCGGATGGTATCGTATTAGACATTTCCGTCAAACAAGTTTTGGTTGAGACCCCCAAATGCATGAAAAAAGAAGTTCAACAGTACTCTCATAAAACGGATAAAACCTACGCATCCTGTGTCTTATCCCCACTCTACATCTCTCTCCTTGCGTGGCTGCATCTCTCTCTCCCTGCGTGGCCGCCCGGCATCTCGTCTCCTGCGTGTGAAGGTAATATCTCTCTCTACTAATGAACAAACCTAAGAGCCTATTTCTTTACAAGCATTTCTAACAGGGTAACATGACAAATGGGTTTTTGAGCACAAAATAGGCCCTAACTTTTTGAACCCACTTTAATTAGTTTGACCCCACTTTGACCAGCTCAACCCACTTTTACCATTTTGATCCAATTTAACCCCGTTAAATCCCAGTTAAGCCCTATTAATTAGGAATGACCTAAATATGACCCATATATGTTGTTTGACTCCTGGGGTGTTAGTATTGGGACCAATGACCTATATATGTTGTTTGACTCTCGGGGTGCTAGTGTTGGGACCAATGATCTAAATATGACCCCTATATGTTGTTTGACTCCCGGGGTGCTCTCAGACTTAATTCTTCACCTTGGTAGGGATGTCAAACGGGCTGGGCCGGCCCGACCCACCAGGAAAAAACCCTGGCCCAGCACGGCCCGTTGCAGGCCGGGCTGGAGCGGGCAGGGCCGTGCCGGGCCAGCGGGCCTGCACTGTTTTTTTCTTTTTTTTTTTTCAGTATTAAAAAAAAAAGAATAAAACAAAAAACTTACATGTCTTTCAAGAAGTGAAATGAAAAGTTGGCAAATGGTAGTGTAATTACTTTACTTGTCTTTTAGGAAGTAAAATATTTAGGTTCTGATAAAGTAAAAGTAAACTTTTTTATTACTAAAACTTTGTTTTTCCATTTGTTGTGAGCAATCAAACATAGTTCACTAAAAAAATTCAGGTGATTGAAATTATTTAACTATAGATTTTTAATACTTCATGATGCTCTACAATAAGGCTTCAAAAGGATTTTATGAGCTCAACACTATAAATTCATCAGTGATTGTAACAAAAAATAAAAATAAAAATCATCAGTGAAACTATTTGTTTATAATTACCATCCTTTATGTTTGTTAGTATAGAATACATAGAAATTGAGTTCATATAGAAAGAGTCAAAGACACAGTTAGTGTAAGAGAGAACCATTTGGATTTTAACTGGCATTATCTAGTTATAGCCACTGTATTTTTAATAATGAAACAGTTAAAAATTAATGGATTTTCTTTACAGTGGCTATTGAATTATCAAATAAGTAAAAAATTTTAACATCACACAATCACGGAGAATGACAAAGATATTTAAGTGGTTCGGTCAAACTCGACCTACTCCACTTAGAAGAGAGAACCATTTGGATCTTAACTTCTTGAAGGTTTCTAAATAGGATTACCTTCAAAACCTTACAAACTTTTTAGAAAATAAAAATAAAAATAAAAAAGAATGAAAAACTTATAAATTTAAAAATTACAATGAAGGAAAAAGTAAAAAATCAGATGTGTAGTCCACTAATGTATTCTGCTGGATCGTAATCTTCCATTGATGTCAACTCTTGCTTTCTCTTATCTGCCAAATACCAGTCTCATAGGCAAACACAACACTCCACCGTTTCTTCAGTCAGATTGGTTCTTTTGTCATCCACCACACGTCCACCTGCACTAAAAGCCTGTTCTGATGCTACAGAAGACATTGGAATAGTCAATAGATCACGAGCCATGGCGGCCAACACCGGATAAATGCTTTATTGTTGCTTCCACCAAGCTAAAAGGTCAAAACTAGATGCATCCTGCACTCGTATTACATCGACGTCAAGATACGATGATAACTCCGTCACAGTGTTACTTGAGCTTGAGCTGGATGCTATGCCCGTAGACAGGGAAGAATAACACACATCTCACTCACCAACACCTGTTTGCTGGACTTCTGAATGGCCCATACTAAGCCCAGTTGTACCCATTTGCTCACAATAAAATTGAAAAAGTGCTTGTAAATTTTCCCTAATATTTGAAAAAATATTTAAATCTATATAATTCATGTTTTTATTTATTCCATCAATAAAAAATTGTACACCAATTAATTTTAACCTAGGATTAAATACGGCAGCTAAAGAAAATGTCATTGGAGCCTCTTTCCAATATTTATTAAATTTTTCTTCCATGTTTTTAATAGTGCTACTCAGTGAAAAATGATCTCTAAATCTACTGAATTGTAAAGTAATTTTAAAAAGCTTAATTAAAGCTTCATTAGATATGGGATAATATATCCCGGAAAAAAATAATGTTGAAGTATAAAAAGCTTCTAATAAATCTCTTATTTTGGCACATAACTCCCAATGTTCATCACTAATCATCAAATGTTGTGCATGAAAAGTACAAAATTCATTCAAAACAGTTCTCCGATCAAGTGCCGTGTTTAACAAATCATACATAGAATTCCATCTATGTTCTACGTCCTTAGGCAATTTAATAGCTGATACGCCTTGCCTCGCACATATTCCAGCATATAATTGTCTTCTCTGTGATGAGGTGAAAATCAATCTAGCAATGTCTTTAATAGCATCTGTGTAACTTACAATATGCTTTAAACCGACCTTTGCAATGAGATTTAAGATGTGACATACACATCTATTTTAAAAGATAGAGCTATCTATCAGAGTTGCAAGTGGCATCTGCATTCTCATTAATTCAATAGCCACTGTATTATTACTGGCATTATCTAAAGTTATAGATAAAACTTTTTCTTTAATATTATATTCATCTAGTTTTTCCAAAATAAATGTACTTATTCTATTGCCATTGTGTGGCCATTCAAGACTGCTAAAACTAATTATACGTTTATTAATAATCCATTTTGAATCTATGTTATGTGCAGTAATACAAAGAAAACTGTCACCCCCTTTAGATGTCCACATGTCTTTGGTTAGGGCTATTCTACTAGGAATTTCTGTAAGGTAATTTTTGATATTTGTTTTCTCTTCCTGCCAGAGTCTAATAGCATCATTTCTGGCTGTATTTCTTGAAATACTGTGAAATTGTGGTTGACAGTATTTCTGGACCCATTCTTCAAAAAACTCATTTTTAATAAAAAAAATGGTAATTTGGATAACACAATCATTTTAACAAGATTTTGTCTACAACTTTGTGCATTAAAAGAAAAAAGACCCAAACTGCTACTACTGCTACCACCACCAGTACTAGAAATTTGGGTCTGTGATCCAGGCCTCTCTGTCCCTGCATCTGTTGGCTTTTTAATGCCTGGACATATACGCATATGCCTTGCCAAATGGCCGGTACCCATTTTTGACCGGGCGATATAAATCTTACTACAAAATTTGCATTTTGCCTTTTCAACTGTTTTTTCATTTTCAACAACCTCAAAAATTGTAAATATTTCCCAAACTGGTGAAGTTCTATTCCTCTTGGTTGGTTTACGGGAACTCTGAGGAAAGGGGGTGGTAAATCACCTACTTCATCTTCTAATTCAATAAAATTTTCTTCTTCCCCTAAATTAACTGAAGATGATTCTGTGGAAAATCTTCTAACCATATTTCAAAAAATAAAATTTATAAGTAATAACAGTAATAGGCTCTAAAAGCCTTCTTTTGTGATAATTAATATAAGAAAGGGGAGAAAATGAGAGTTAATATAATATAATATAAACTTATATATATGGAATCTCAAATTTAAATAATATAAATACCTCTAAATCTTTGAAGGCCCCATTTAATCTTGTCTCTTGATGACCTGATCTTTAGCCCTCCAAAAACTTCTTAGAGAGAGTGAAAGAGTTGAATGCTTTGAGAGAGAGCTAGAGAATGTATAAAGAGAATGAGAGAGTTGTGTAAATTGGTGAGGAATGAGAATGGGAGGGTTAGGATATTTATAGACTTTGTAAAATGAAAAATGACAAAATACCCCTAATATGACCGTTTTATAGCTGTTGGGGGGTAAAAAGGACTTTTTTTTTTCAAAAAAAAGGCTTATGGACGTCGGGCGGGCCTGGCGGGCTGGCGGGCCGATCCCAGCGGGCCTGGCGAGCTGCAGCCCCTAGCCCACGTTCCTGGCGGGCCCGAGCCAAACAGGCCAGCGGGCCCAGCCACCTAGGCCCAGCCCAGCCCATGTGCGGGCCGTGCTTTTGCGGGCTAGGGCGTTGACCGGGTCGGGCTAGGCCGCGGGCCGTTGACTGGCGGGCCGGAGCGTGCCGGGCCGGGCCGGCCCATTTGACATCCCTACACCTCGGTAGGTTGTCTGGGGACATATAGGAGTACTGAAGACTTGGGGATGCGTATAAGTAGAGTTTTGGAAGCCGGTCACACCACTACAACACCGTTAAGCCAGTTAACCGGTGATTGGACGCTAAGTGTGCCGCAATGCCAAATCCCGCTACCCTAACATGTCGATGGCAATTTGTGCTTTAGTCTTAGTAGTTTGTAATGGTTCCTTGATCGTTATACTAATTACCTCGTCTAAATCATGAGTCAACATGTTCGCATACATAGCGTATGCATTGCTATGGTTGTATGATTCTTCCTTGATCACCGTACCCGACTTTCACACAAAACACATGGGACTTGACACTTGCACACGGGTTCTATTGCGCATTTATTTTCCCTACTTGTAGTATAGATTAGGATCCATGGTTGTGGTATTTTGGGATGCGAAACGGGCATTTAATTGCCTTGCCCTGTTGCCCTTAGCACCCGGATCTACCCCTTTTCCTATTGATTTCGGGTTAAGTTATTCCCGTCGGAATGTTGCCCAATTTTCTAGAAACCGCAAACCTCGTCCAAATCATGATCGCGCTTTAACATGATATTTTTGTGTTTTCATTATAATGTAGTCATTTGTACCCTGTGCTTGTATATCGTATCTTGCTTGTTAGTGAGGGTACTTTATCCGTAATGTATGATCGTGCACGTGTAGGCTTACTAAAGAGTTACTCCTCACTTTACTTGCTATGTTCATATATGTTTGATAAGTCGTGTTATGATCCCATGAATCGGCACCACTGACCTTGGACCTTCTTGGCCTAGGCAGCCGTATGGATGTCTTTAAACTGTGTTTTCCCTCTGCAGAGTGGTCATGATTACAGTGCTATCGTGCTTTGTTGCCTTTGAGGCGTGTCGTGTTTATATTGCCCTTGAGGTGTGTCATGCTTATATCTCCCTCGAGACGTGTCATGCTTATCATGATCCCTGCACCATGTGTGTAGGAGAGCATATAACTACATTTGGATTGCCATCTTACTAGGACAAGTGTATAGTGGTACTATTACTTGATGAATTCTTGTTTATGCCATTCAACTGATAAACAGTTTATGTCGAGCTTACCACTTTATTGATAATATTCAATCTATTACTTGTCCTTATTCTATTTCTATAAACATGTTATTGTTATTCATTTTAAACACCTGCCATGTCGTCGTGCCTGATACTTGCTCAACCATGGTGCTGTAGGTTTTACACTAGCTTATAGGATTGCATACGAAGGTGGCATGGAGCCGTAACTTTTAGATAAGATTTGTACTGCTAATGTCATTTAGACATTGGGTGCTGTACTGATTGATCGTACACTGGGGGTATTCTGCATGTCTAATTTGTTTCTCTTGTATTGGCCTTTGTTAGCCGCCTTTTATTTTGGGTTGTAATTAATACACATTGTTTTATTGTAACTTTAACACTTGGGTAATGGTATATCCTGGCCCTATCTTGCTCTGTATATTATTGTTCACCGTTTTCCAGTCTGGAGAAGTGTTTATCATGTTGAGTATGAGATAAGTGTTGACACGGAATCTGAGGGCCACAGACTTCGGGTCGCAAGGCCACGTAAGTTTCTACGAAACACTTCTACTTGTGATGTGGTATTCTCACTGTTGACACCAAAAAAGTCACTTTGCCTCCTCAACATCAAGAAGCCATATGAAGCTGCATCCTACTACAAACAGGCAACGCTGCTTCAAGCATCAGATCTTGTCAGAATCAAACAAAAACTGCAAGATCCTTCAAAACAGCCAAAAGAGGAGTACACATGAAGTTTCAGGCCATTCTGACATCATTTGGCCTAACTTCACTCATCCGACAGCTAAACAGGCGCTCTCGGAGGCTACAGTGTCGAAGACATCAAAACTTCGATCAGAGCCTATGGATGGTTCCAAAATACCTCCAAAAGGGCTCTTTGTCAAATTTCAAGTCAAATCGACAACGTTTGACCCTCCATCAACCCTCTAGTAGCAAAACCAAGCCTCTCGGTGACGAGAACCACCGAGGCCATTACTCATCAGACATAGCACATAAGTGGTTTCAACATGCTCCCAAAGCACTACACGTCGAATTTCAAGTCATTCCGACAATGTTTGACCAGACTTTGATGCTCTGAAACAAAATCAAGCCTCCTGGCGGCGGAGCACCCCAGGACCATGACATCCAAATTGAAGCTAATGGATCGTCTCAAAATTATTCCAATAGGCTCCCTGTCAAATTTCAGGACAATCGGACATCGGTTGATCGCACATCAAAGCGCGACATTTTCCTCACGGCAAAATCAAGTTTCACAGCGAAGGGACCCCAAACGGCTTCAAAACTCAAATAAAAGTCCATGGTTGGTCCTATCTATTGCTCAGGAGGCTTCACCTCAAATTTCGGGTCATGCCGACATCATTTGACCTAGTTTCGACTCTTGACGGAAAGTCGGCTACAAAGTCTTCGGCTTTTCCAAAAAATATGAAACTTTGTGCTTCGGTTTGCACGGCTTTTCGTTAAGTTTTCTTCAGGAAAATTAAGTCAATAAATGAGGAAAAATGTTAAGAAAAATATAAGAGAAAAAAGGAACGAAAAAGACCAAGAAACAACCGAAAAACGGCGACCAAAAGGGGGCAAACCGCCATGGTCGCCGGCTACCTTGCCCCATGGTCACCGGTGACCCTGGGTGCAAAGTCGCCGGCGACCCTGGAAATCTGGGTCGTCGGATTTCCGCCGGGTGGCCTGTTTTCCGATCTTTTTCGCGTTTCGGAAGTTCCAATCCCTGTGATTTTTCGAAAATCCAATTCTTGATGTTTCAAAACGACTGATCTTCATCAACATTTCGGATTCACCGTCAAGAGCATGAAATCATCATTGATCGCTCCAAGATTGCCAACCGGCTGACCAAGAAAGTACACTTTCTGTCCGACCGATCGAGAAATCGACAAGATAGATGCCATCAGCCCGCTGGCACCAATCAATGTTTGAAGTTACATCGTCATCCTACATCAAACAACATGTGGATCCATCGGCGATCGTCACAAGAAGAATTCCAAAAGACGCGGTATGACCCGCGACTCTTCAAATGCCCTGGCGACCACTTAATGCTGTTAATTGACCCGTTTTATGACAACTTAATGCGGTCATTAACTCATTATTTTGGACGGCCCAATTAGAATCAAGGAAAAAGGAGTTACAAGTCCAAGTAATCATGACAATAAATCATGAAACTCCCCTCATCATGGAGATTAAAAGCGATTAAATGCCCATCATTCTCCATCGACCAATCACAAGCCTAATGGAACCGGCTTTCGTCCTCTCCTTCCGCCCCGGGGCTGCTGGGGTCCGGCGGAGGAGAAAAGCGGGTATCAACATTTTTTTTGTACGTGTATGCCAGATTTTCTATTATACTTGGAATTTGAAGTGGTGATCCGGAGATTCACCTTCACAAGTAGAAAGGAAATCAGTCATTTTTTCTAACTTTTCAAATTGCATAAATATTTAAGAAAAGAGACAAGTTTTTCTTTGAATGCCGTAGGAGGCGATTTGTTTTGTTTGTTTGCCGTGAAAGGCGATTTTGCTGTAAAAGGCGATTTTTTTGCCGTGAAAGGCGGTTTACAAATTTCATCAATAATGAAAAACAAAATTGTGATTTTTAGTCTCTTTAAAAAAATGCAAGATACAATAGAAAAGAAAGAAAAAGAGTCTAACTTCTCAGGAGATTGTGGGGACTCGTTCAGATCGACGGTCGCAAGTCATGTATGGACTTCGCCATCATCCTTAAGATGAGAACACATGATGCTTTGATTCTTTTGGCTTGGCTCTAACCTCAGATTTTTAGAGGACAAAGACCAATGGGAGGTCCTGTATCCCATAAAAAAACTGAGTAAACAAGCTGAAAAGCCGCGTTTAGGCCATGTTGGATAGAAGAAGAGGACCTTGGGGGGTGGCCCCCCAAGGGACTTTGATCACCTTGTGGTGTTTCTTGCAGCAGAGTAGCAGGACTTCTTCAAAATTTCTCTCGGATTTTTCAGATTCCGGCCTTCTTGTAGTGGATGTGTGTATGTATATTCCCTTTTGAATGACTCCCTTTTATAGGCTTTTGGTAGCCATGGGGTGGTTTATGAGCATTGATGGCCATGATGAGAGGATTGGTGGCATTGATGCTCCATGATGGGAGGAGTTACACGTTTTTATTTTTTGATTTTGTAACTTCTTTTTCTTGGCTTGTGATTGGCCGATGGAGAATGATGAGCATTTAATCGCATTTAATCTCCATGATGAGGGGAGTTTCATGGCTTTAATGCCATGATTGCTTGGACTTATAACTCCTTTTTCCTTGAATCTGATTGGGCCGTCCAAAATAATGGGTTAATGACCGCATTAAGTTGTCATAAAACAGGTCAATTAACAACATTAAGTGGTCGCCTGGGCATTTGAAGAGTCGCGGGCTGTACCGCGTCTTTCGGAATTCTTCTTGCGATGATCGCCGATGGATCCACATGTTGTTTGATGTCGGATGACGATGCAAATTCAGACATTGATTGATGCCAGTGGGCCGGTGACATCTGTCTTGTCGATTTCTCGATCAGTTGGACAGAAAGTGTACTTTCTTGGTCAGCCGGTTGGCGATGTTGGAGTAATCAATGATGATTTCATGCTCTTGACAGCGGATCCAAGATGTTGATGAAGATCAATCGATTCCAAGCATCAAGAATTGGATTTTCGGAAAATCACAAGGACTGGAACTCCTGAAACGCGAAAAAGATCGGAAAACGGGCCACTCGGCGGAAATCCGGCAACCTGGATTTCTAGGGTCGCTGACGACCATGCATGGGGCAAGGTCGCCGGCGACCAAGGGCTATGGTCTCCGGCAACCATGGGGATTTGTCCCCTTTTGGTCGCCGTTTTTCGGCCGTTTCTTGGTCTTTTTCGTTCCGTTTTTATCCTATATTTTTCTTGACATTTTTACTCATTTGTTGACTTGATTTTCCTGAAGAAAACCTGACGAGAAGCCGCGCAAACCGGAGCACAAAGTTTCCCATTTTTTGGAAAAACCGAAACTTTGTAGCCGATTTTCCGTCAAAAGTCGAAACTAGGTCAAACAATGTCGGAATGACCTGAAATTTGAGGTGAAGCCTCCTGAGCAGTGGATAGGACGAACCATGGGCTTTCATTTGAGTTTTGAAGCCGTTTGGGGTCCTGTCGCTGCTAGGCTTGATTTTGTCGCGAGGAAGATGTCGCGCTTTGATGTGAGGTCAACTGATGTCCGATTGTCCTGAAATTTAACAGGGAGCCTATTAGAGTCATTTTGAGACGATCCATTAGCTCCGATTTGGATGTCATGGTCCCGGGGTGCGCTGCTGCCGGTAGGCTTGATTTTGTTTCAGAGCGTCAAAGTTGGGTCAAACGTCGTCAGAATGTCTTGAAATTCGACATGTAGTGCTTTTGGGATCATGTTAAAGCCACTCATTTGCTCTGTTTGTTGAGTGATGACCTCGGTAGCTTTCGCCGCCGAGAGGCTTGATTTTGTTGCTTGAAGGTTGATGGAGGGTCAAACATTGTCGGTTTGACTTGAAATTTGACAAGGAGCCTTTTAGAAGTATTTTGGACCCATTCGTAGGCTCTGATCGAAGTTTTGATGTCTTCGATACTGTCGTTGCCGGGAGCGCCTGTTTAGCTGTTGGAAGAGTGAAGTTAGGCCAAATGATGTTGGAATGGCCCGAAACTTCATGTGTACCCCTTTTTTGGCTGTCTTGAAAGATCTTGCATCTTTTGTTTGATTCTGACAAGATCTGATGCTTGAAGTAGCATTGCCTGTTTGTAGTAAGATGCAGCTTCTTGTGGGTTCTTGATGTTGAGGAGGCAAAGTTACTTTTTTGGTGTCAACAAAGCTAAGAAAAAAGAGTTACAAAATCAAGAAATAAAAACTTGTAACTCCTCCCATCATAGAGCATCAATGCCATCAATCCTCTCATCAATGCCATCAATACTCATAAACCACCCCATGGCTACCAAAAACCTAGAAATGGGGGTCATTCCAAGAAATCCAGGATCGATCCGGAAATCTAAGAACAATTCACACACAAAGGGCTACACAGACACACAGAGAGTCAGAAAATCCTGAAGAAACTCTGCTTCAACGCCACAAGGTGATCGAAGTCCCTTGGGGGGCCAACCCCCCAAGGTTCCTCATTCTTTCCAACATGGCCTAAACGAGGCTTGTCAGCCCGTTTACTCAATTTTTTTATTGGATATAGGACCTCCCATTGGTCTTTATCCTCTAAAAATCTGAGGTTAGAGCCAAGCCAAAAGAATCAAAGCATCATGCGTTCTCATCTAAAGGACGATGGCGAAGTCCATACATGACTTGTGACCGTCGATCTGAACAAGTCTCCACAATCTCCTGCGAAGTTAGATTCATTTTCTTACTTTTCTACTGTATCTTGTATTTTTTAAAGAGACAAAAAAGTCACAATTCTTGTCTTTCATTATTGATGAGATTTGTAAACCGCCTTTCACGGTAAAATCCGCTTTTTACGGCAAAACCATCTTTCATAACACCAAATCGCCTTTCACGGCAAACAAACAAAAAAAATCGCCTCCTACAGCATTCAAAGAAAAAAACTTGTCTCTTTTCTTAAATATTTGTGCAATTTGAAAAGTTAGAAAAAAGATTGATTTCATTTCTACTTGTGAAGGTGAATCTCCGGATAACCACTTCAAATTCCAAGTAGAATAGAAAATCTGGCATATCCGTACAAAAAAATGTTGATAACCGCTTTTCTCCTCCGCCGAACCCCGGCAGCCCCGGGGCGGAAGGAGAGGACGAAAGCCGGGTCCATCACTCACCCTCATGGATCCTGGCATTGGAAGTGTGTTAATCGCCCCACTAATTTCCTAATCCAGCGCTCTGGTTTGAGGTGTCACATAGAAGCAACCGGTGTACATTGTGGGACGACTACCCATTAGATAGTTGAGTGTCGAAGCTTGACAGGAGTATACTTTGAGTGTGGCAAGTTTGGGCATCGTGCCAGACATTGCCTAGTTCGCGGGGATCAGCTCCAGTAGCCCCAGCCACCTTAGCTACTAGCGCCGCAGTGAGCACCAATTCAGGCTTAGCCTATCTACCAGGTCGCTCCAGCTCCTCAGCCGCAGCAACAACCCCATGCTCCCCAGCAGCCCCAGTACCGACATCCTGCTCCCTGGCAGCATAGAGGCTAGCTCAACAAAGAGGCTAGCAACTATTAGCATGTAAAAAATCATATATGCATCCCAACAGATCTAATTAGATAGGGTAAGTGTGAAGGTTTGCACCATAGACATGAAGTCAATAATGCATTACTCAACTGAATGAAGACTAACAAAAGTTTTAGAAGTCATTGGAAGTCCAAGGAGAAGCTCAATATTGAAAATCAACTCCATGTCTGAGAGTTTCAAGATGCTCAGACATGGATCTCAATAAGTTCCTAGAAACGAGCCCCAATAACAGTTCAGAGGGGTCAAATCAAGATGAATCTAACTCCAAGGTCAAGGAGTGCATATTCAGAAGTTTTAAAACAATCTAGGGTCATTTGGATAGAAATCCAACTAAAGGGACTCCAAACCCTAGCTCTCAAAAATGGATTGGGACTCCACATTCAATCAACTTCCAGAGATCAAAAGCTAAGTCAAAGGGTCAAACACAAGTTCAAGATTAAATCAAGACCATTTGAGCTCAGATCCAAGCAAGGAACAATTAAAGTCATCCTAAGTCAAATTTGTGCAGACCTGCAAGGCTGAAGTCTACTCTCACCAACTTTCAAAGACTCCATCGAGACAAAATCTATTCCAAAGGCTAAGGATGGACTTTAAAGGGGTTTTCCTAAGATTGGAGGGAAGTTGGAATCATTTAGACCCATTTTCCACATATTGACCCTCCATGTCTTAATGACTTTCAAACATGACCTACTAGGACCCACTTTGACCCATTTCTAAAGGTCAAATCAAGATGAAGTCTTCCATGATTATTCATAAAAAAGCCTCAAGAGAGTTTCCCAAATTTCAAGATCAATGGAGATCATTTGGGATCAAGGTGCAAAGTAAATGGGGCATACAGACATGAATCCCAAAGCCTATTTCAAGAGTTCAAGGGGTGATTAGACCCACCTCAACGTCTAAAAATCATCCCAAAAGAGATTTCCTAGCATTTCAAAGCAATTGGACATCATTTGGACCCACTTCCCATGGAATGGAACTCAATGTCTGTCTTTCGGACATGACCCCTCTCGAACATAACACCTTTCGGACATGACACCCCAGTAAATTGTTGGCACCCAATTTTGAATTCTAACTCCTTGAAACGGTTGCAACTGCATTCCCACTCTATAAATAAAGCCCTTGACAACCATCCATGCACTCTTGGCCTATCCCATCCTCGCCAATCTTCTCCTACTTCCTCCCCACTTTCTCCAAACTTAGAACTCTCAAGGAAGATTCCTCTCCTTCAGATTTCTGTTCAAGAAGGTAAGACTTTGTTTCAAACCTCTATAAGACAGAACCTTAGCATCTCAAATTCGGGCTTCAACCTCTAGAGATGTCCCTCCAGAGGGAGAGGCTGAATATCTATGGCCTTATCAACCCTTTCAGCCCAAACTGATTATTTAATGTCCCTTCTTTATCTTTCTCACTCAAAGGAGTAATGGTGTCTTTGTTTGAGACTTAGGCAAGTCCTTTCCATGGCTTCATTCTGGTTCTCTGTACTAGTATGGCCCAGAATGACACAACTTTGAAACACCTACTAGCACATAAACCAATAACTCCCTTGGATTTGCACAAACAATCCTTGATAAATGAATGATTATTGTCAAAGATTATTATCAGTTAAAATTGGTTTCTCACTCATCCATACACTTAGTAAGGCCATCCCAGATCCATGAAAGAGACATTGTAGAAGTTAGGAGAAGAAAATAGGAGAAGCGAAGAAGAAATCATACAGGCAAAGAGCCATATTCGAGCAAACAGAGTGCTCTCGGACATGGGCTCCCGAAATCCATTTTTACAGTTTTTGTCATGTATTATGTGTAATCTTTGTATTTTTGTTCTTCTTGTTCAGTTTGAAACCATCTGAGGCCAAATGGAGGGGTTGTAAAAATTGATTTGTAAACAACTTGCATCCACGAGGCTTGAAATATGAACCCATGTAATATAAATTGGAGGAATGAATATTAAGTATCTCCTATTTTCTATATTAGAATTTTGTGATCACCCAAAAAAATATTTTCATAATTTTCTACCATCAGTAACAGCATCATAGCCCCAAGGACAGCATCATCAGCATCAGCAGATGCCTGAGGCAGTATGATGAGTCTTCGCGCTTTCCCACGAGGATGCCAAGGCAGCTGGGAACGTGGTGGAAGGTAATTTTACTATTTGTGATCATGATGCTAGGGTGCTATTTGATCCTGGTTCTTCTTATTCATATGTTTTATCATCATTTACCTTGGTATTTGATGGAGAGCAGAAGATATTTCTTGTACCTTAGTAGTCTCTACTCAGGGTGGGCAGGAGGGTAGCGTGTCAGACTTATTACCTCAGATGTCGAGAACAGATCGAGGGAGTACTTTTTGTTTGCAGATCTGATCGTGTTACCCATTAATGATTTTGACGTGATCTTGGGGATGGGCTGGTTAGCGAGGAATCATGTAATGATTGCTTTGAGAAGACTGTCAGACTAACAATGGATGCATCTAGTGGGATTGTTGAGTTTGTGGGCGAGAGGAGAAAGGATGATGAAGGCTATATTGCGTTTATCACGAAGGATAAACATTCAAAAGGGGTGGAGGAGATTTTAGTAGTGCGCGAGTTCCCCGATGTGTTTCCCGATGAGATTCCGGGATTGCCTCCAATTCGAGAGACCGACTTCACCATCGAGCATATGCATGGTACATCGCTAATATGAAAAGCTCCTTATTGTATGGCTCCAGCAAAGTTGTGCGAGTTGAAAATCCAGTTGTCTCCGTGGGGTGCGCTAGTGCTATTTGTGATGAAGAATGATGATTCTATGAGGATCTGCATTGACTACAAATAGTTGAATCAGGACATTATCAAGAACAAGTATCCTCTTCTGTGGATTGACGAGCTCTTCGATCAGCTTTAGGGCGTGTAACATTTTTCCAAGAATATGAGATCAGGCTACAAGCTGGAAAGCATAAACAGGTGCACATGCATCACATGTGAAAGTGCCTCTTTCTAGAATGGATGCTAGTCCGATAATCAATTCAGCAGAAACAAAACAAAGCAAACTAGCAAATAGTTCTACTAATCACACACCATAAGAAGATAGACAAAATATTTTAGGTGGGAACCCTATCCAGGGAGAAAAACCACAATCTGAAATCAAACACTATTGGGTGATTATAAGACATACTCACAACTCCCATTTCCAGTCATTCCACCGACCTAAGGACTGTAGTTGTTCTTGCACAACTTCTCCTGTTGCCATGACTTCCCTGCCGCGCACTGCTCCCTGTACTTGACCCCCAACAACACCTTGAGAATTAAGATGATTAAATCTTTTACAAGAGAGTAAAAGCTGACGAGTGTTAAATATTGTATATTTTACCCCTCATTAGTCCGAATTTTATCTGCATCTCATATGCATATTATTTGCTTTATATGGAGATTTTATCCCTCTATCACATTAACGGATTATCGGATTATCATGTATAAATCCGATTATTTATAGAGCATTTTTATGTAATTTCTCTTGTGTAGGTGGACCCCGTGACTACCTCAACCTTCTGGCTAGTGTCCCAATGCATCAAGAAGAGATTTCAATAAAGAAGTTACATGAAGGAATCTTAGTAAGAGTTGAAGAATTCCAAAATAAGAGGAGAAGACTTTAAGGATAAAAGAATTCATTTTTTAACACAAAGGATAGGTTAGTGTATTGGTTAGAGCTTAGGTTGGTATGAAATAGGTCATGGGTTGAAATCCCAACAATTACATCTAGCCTCTTCACCAATCAAAGCGACACAAATCCATGTGAAAGGATATGAGCCAATCCAATCAAATGGAAGCAATCATTGCGAAAGAAAATGAGCCAATTAAATGTCTTCAATGTTTTTATAAATTGAAATATTTTTATAGAGAGAAAAAAAATCTTTTGGCAAGTTAGTCTTTTAGCAAGTTTTATTTACCTTCTCTATACTTTTAGGTTATAATTAGGAGCTTATTTGTAACTAATCTAGAGAGAGTCTGTGTAATTAAAGATCATTAATGAAGATTTTGAGCTCTTTCTTGACATTTAGTTGCTTAAGCTCTTGGATTAGGCCCTCATTTTAAAGCTAAGTAATGTGATTAGTTCAATTACGTGCATATTTTAATTTAAATTAACTACTTGTAGCTTGATTTATTCGTAAATTTTAGATCTAATTGTGCTATTCTCTCTCATTTCTCATGTTCTATTTCTACACTTAATGTTTGGATAATCTCAATTGATACTTTGTAGTTTGATTAAGTTCTCTCACATAGCATACTCTATAGCCCTTATATTTGATCTTTTGTAGCTTGATTTTGATGATTTATTGTTAGGGTAATTAGATGATGATCTAGGATTTTGGCCTTTGATTTTCTTTACTTTGATCTTCATTGTTATATCTTCCAATCCAATTAGACAAGAGATTGCTAATTGGATTGTAGATTTAGGAGTTAAATTAGAATATACATTGGATGGATTAATTACATACTTAGTGGATTTTGGATTGCCCAATCTCTTATTTTTATTGTTGTTAATTTAAATCTTTATTTGATTTGTTATTTTCAATTTTTGATTGTTAGATCTACACTTCACATCATTTGTTTTAAAATCATAAATATTTCACACCACATCTTCACCTTAAATCTTCTATTCCCATTACCATTCATCCACTAGCTTAGTGTAGTTTGTTAAATCTTATTAATTTCATATTTTAGATTGTTAGTTAGAGTAGTTTAGTTGCTATTTTAGTTTTGTTCCATATTTCAATTAGTTTAATTTCCATTTTTCACATATAGTTTTGTAGTTGTAATTGTTCACTTCAATTTCTATATTAGCTATATCTTAGTTCAATTCTACTTAAATTGGATTCATCGCTTGTTCTATCATCTCTTCGTGGGATCGATAATCCGGACTCTTTAGTCCTTTACTACTTGACAACACCGTAATCTTGCGGTTAAGCGTTGTACAACTAAGTGTCGATCAGAAGAAACAAACCTTTTAGAGAAAATCTTCAGCACAAACTCTCAATAATGGCTCTAGAGAACAATGATTCTCTCTTAGAGCTTTTCACCTCAAAACAAAGAGAGAACAACTTCTTGTCTTACTTAGGGTTGAGAGAAACACCCTTTATATAGCCCAAGATTCGTGCAAGAGATTTCTAGTTTTAATCCAATCAGAATAGCAAGTGAAACCAAACTCTAAATAGCAATTCGGCTCGCACCGGGCTTATTTTCCAGATTCGCTATAGCGATAAGGGATCCTCACTATAGCAAGCCCTTATCCTTTCTAGCGAGCTCTTATCCTTTCTAGCGAGCAGAAGCAAGACTCTATGTAGCCTAAGATTTGTCCAGGTTCACACCGTGCATGTTCGCTCTAGCGAGCAAAAGCCTCGTTATAGCGAGACCGTGTTCTGGTAATTTGTCTTTCTTCACTCCAAAATACTTCAGTCTAAAAGAAATAGAAAATCACAACTCAATGGACTTAGAGTTTTGTCCAACCCATAAATCAACCAACATAGGAAAAATATTAACAATATGCAAATAACAAGTACATCACGCTATTGTTGATTCCAAGCTAGCTAGTAGTCAAGGAACCATTATGAGATACCAACCAAGGTCTTAAAATGCCATTAGTCAAAGTTGTGAGGCCTCGAATCCCAAAAGCACTCTGAAGTAAAGTGTGCTTGGGGGTGGGAGTTGTATTAGGATGGGTGATAGCCTGGGAAGTCCTTGAACGTGTATGTGGGCCAAAGTAGACCATGGTTGGGAAATTTTCCAATTTGACTCTTGACTCTTCTGAGTCATCTCATTTTGGTAAAAGGCCGAGTTAAAAATAGGGTAGACTCAGCCGAGTCATCTAATTTTAATAAGTTGTTTGCATTTCAAACTATTTTATTGGAAAATATAATTTTAAGTAATAAAAAATTATTTCTAAGTAATTATGCATGAGGTTTGGAGTGAGTAATACAAAAATGATATCTGGAATGTAATTTGAAACTTATTTGATATTTTACATTCGATATTTGGACTAAAAAATTATGTAATATGCAATATTTTTCTTTTATTTTCTTTGTTCTTATACATTTCTTGCACATGTAAATTTATTAATTTGAACCGATTATCATTAATGCATAAATAAATATATTTTTATATTTTATAAGTAATGGAATCATTTTTGAATATTTAAAAACTATTTAGAAAAACATGACTTTCCTGAGTCTCCGCATTGACTCTATGCGAATCAATATTTTTTGCATTGAATGAGTCGAGTCTGAGTTACAAATTTTCCAACCTTGAAGTAGACAATATCATGCTGAGTCACAACCTTGCCTCAAAATTCGAAGATATTCTCAGAGTTATGGTTTAGGGGAATGACACTAAATCAATATAAGTAATTGCATTTGGATATCGATAATCAATTGCTATTTTCAGTTATGCAGATGACTTGCTAGGACCAAATGAAAAACTTGATGTTGAGATAAACATTCATTTTCTTTACCCTTCCTTTATTTATGTAATTTATGTTTTTTTTCTAAAGAATTATATCAAAACATTCATTAGCCATCTTTATTGAAGGATTAAGACAAAATCAAATGAAATCATACAAACTAGATCTAATAATTTAAGAACAAATCTTAAAGATTAATAAAAAAATACTACATCTGAATATGGACTAATGCTGTCATTTTAATAAGAAAGGCATGTACTGATCATTAGTTAATCAAAACTCAATACTTTTGTCCAACACTCAGTCCCACAGTGGACCAACTCCTATTAATGGAGGAAAAATTTGAGGACACTTCATATATTGGAGAAAGTTTATTTAGAAAGACTTGGGCTATCAACAGGTGGGCCGCAATTTCGAGTTCCACACCAAGTCGGGTCTCGGGATATCTCCGACTCAAACCCTCTTGAGCGGGGATTCGGCTTCGTATTATCTCGTCAGGAAATGTGTGGCGAGCGGAAGCTTTTTGACCAAAGCAAGAGCAAGAGTAATCGCATAAACCACACGCCTCTTTAAAACAAAAACTTATATATATTTTTGAATGAAAGTTCCATCCGGCCAAAAGAAGCAGAACAGCCGCTGCAGCAATGACTCTTCAGGCCTCTTCTCTTTACACGATTGGGGTCCCCAGCTTAACAACACGTCTACCAAGCCGTTCCCTTCGTAAAATCCGAGCGATGGGTAAGAAAATCATGACAAACACTTTCAGTTTGATGTCATTGAGTACCCATTTTACTTTTCCTTCGTTTCCCCTCTATTTTTATTTTTATAGCGATATCAATGGAATGTCCGATGCCCTCTCTCTCTATAATTCGGTTCGTGTTTTGGGCTTGTATCATTTTTATGTATTGTATTGAATTCTATTGGATGATGGATTTATGAGTTTAGGATTGAGAATGGTAACCCAAAATTAATGTCTGAGGTGGTATTTGAAGGAATTTTGATTCGCCCAGAATTGGTGGCAAGTGTTTGGAGTGGGGCGGAAACTGGAAATTGAATTAGATGGGGGGGGGGTGGGGGGGGGGGTGGGGGGGGGGGGGGGGGGGGGGTGCGCGTGGGTGGGGGGTGTGGGTTTTTGGGTTTTTCTGTACCTAGTTAATGTCCTCGATCATAGCTGGGAAACAACATCAACTTGAGAGCACATGTTGTATTTCTTGAGCAAGTGGAGGTAAATGAAACCAGTTCTTCAAAGTCATACAACATATCTACACCGACCCATATGCACACTAGGATAGCAGAAAATGATTCTGAATGCATTGGAATGTGCAGATCTGAATTTTATTAGCCCCCGCAAGAGAATTTTGATGCTTTTCATCATCCATTTTTTTTCTTGAATTTCTTTGATATAAATCGGCACACTTTATTCTCCAACAGATTATTTCTCTTTCTTTTTTTTTTTTTTTTTGTTTTCCTGATCTCGCAAACAATATTGTCCTTTGGATGAAATGGAAGAAGACATACATGTGAATTCAGGGGGTTTGAACTTTGAACTAGAGAATATGTATAATTTTGTCATTTGATTAAGTCCACCAACCTTATGGATTCACTAGAGCTAGTGCTAGGCTAACTACTCCAACAGATGATTTTGCTTTTCATTGTCCTTTATTTGTGATCAACAAGTATTTTGGAAATCTCTTTGAGGTTTATGATATATAGGGGCATAAATTGGATTGGCTGATTTTCATTGTCTACCAAATTATTATTTTTTGATTGGTATTGGCAGGGATTTTATTATAGAAGGATCTGGAAGTATTGGAGGCTTATAGTGCCACAATCCAAGCATGACAATCGCATCATCGGACTAATTGAGAACCCTACAACAATGGACCAACATATAGATCCGGCCTATTAATGCGTCACTTGGCTAGTGAATAAGAAAAATCATTTGTCTCCCTAGGAAGATGCTTGAACTAAACCTCCAATGAAGAATAATGATAAATCTCATTATATTGAATACAACTGAGGATAGATTCCTTCCTTAGAAGACCCATTTGATTGCATTAGAGAAACCTCTCTCCATTGTCTAAATGATTGAAGAAGGATTCCTTAAAGATGCATAAAGCTTCTCTCATGGAGAAAACTTTTGTACCATTGGATACCTCACTGTAACCCGACCTGACATCTCTCATGTAGTTCAGATTGATAGTCAGTTTGTGAGTAATCCTCACACTATCCATCTTGCTGCGGTTCAGTATCCTTCGGTATCTTCGTGGCACTCTCAACCATGGACAATTCTACGCTTCACAGTCTCCACTTTCCCTTCAAGCATATGCTATGCTGATTTGGCTGGGTGTCCGGATACTAGAAAATCGACAGCTGCGTCGTGTTTGTTCTAAGGAACGTCCCTCATCTCATGGAAATGTAAGAAGCAACCCACAGTTTCCATATCATCAGCAAAAGCTGAATACAGATCCATGTCATCTGCTAGCACTAAAGTTATTTGGCTTCAGCGGCTTCTTCGTGAACTAGGTGTTTCCCTTCGAGCTCCTACTTGCCTCTTTGTTGACAATACCAGTGCCATTCATATAGCAATTAATCCCGTTTTCCATGAGTGCACCAAATATATTGAAGTTGACTATCATTTCATTTTTCAGCATGTCCTTTCTGGTGCCATTCACTTATCTCATATTGCTTCATACGATTAGTTGGCTGACATTTTTACCAAGGCAATGGCCTAGCATCCCCATGATTATCTGACAAGCAAATTGATGCTTCGGTCAACTCCACCTCAATTTGAGGGGGAGTGTAAAGAAACAGATCGTGACAAGAAAGAGGCCAAGCCCAATAAGTCACAAACCCAATCCAAGGCTCAAGTTCTAGAAGAATAGCTGTAATTATTGTATCGGATCTATAGAATAGCTGTAATTATTGTATCAGATCTATAGGATTAGCCAAACTTTCTATTCACAGATTGTATAGTATTTACACCATACTGAGAGATTTTATTTGCTGTAATTTGCCTTAATTTAGGCACTTTTGTTAATTTATATATGGGTCAATCTCCACAATGGGGATATGACAATTACCTCAATCTTCCTCTCCTCAATTTTGCTTCTTCATCCTTTTTCATAAAATTTCAATTGGAAGGGGACTCACCTACAACACCAAGGTTAGAAGAAAGGTCAGATCCAAAGGTTTTGGCAAGACGGACGATACACATAAAACATAGTATGCACGCATCAAAATCGAATAAGACTATGAATATGATCAATAGAGTAACAATGATAAGGAAACCATGCCACTAATGCAAGAATAGAGTCATCACATAGAATCAATGCCAAGGATGAAAATAGTGGTAGCGGTGGGCGTAGCGTGTTACGACCCCAAACTCGATTAGTGAATAAACCGGATCTTGGGTGTGAAACTTAGGGCTAATTAAATTTTTTTTTTTTTTTGCCCTTTATGCTCGAAGATCGAAGTCCACTGTGAGGATTGTATATTTGAGCCTCATTAACCAAATAACCTGCGGGACTTATCCGGTAAACACATTCATTAAACCTGTAAGAATATCAAATCAAGTGTGCATTTTGTCCTGTATATATTTAAGTTTCAAAAGACAAAAGACATACAAAGTTTATATAGGCATCAGGACCATCTCAAAAACCTAGGTCCTGGAACAAAAGATATACAAGGTATGAATAGACAAGTTCAAAAGATCAAAACCCAAAAGATGAAATCTAAGTGGCAAGATAACAGGCGTCCTCATGTATCGCGCACAGATGTCGGGAATGATGATGCTAAGCTACGTCATTAGCATCCCACTCACGTAGCTCGTCCTCCTTCCCCGGTTGAGGATCCTTTGGGATTGTCTTAAAGTCTGGGTCGACGTAGTTGGTAGTGGCGTCTGCACACTAAGGAATAAAGGATCAACAATATATTGGCAAGAAGATAAGCAATATACATTATTCATAATATGTTTCAAAAGAGAATAGAGACAAGTACATGATTGTGAAATACCAAGACAAGGAGCTAGGCATATAAGCAAGAGTAAATATAAGAATCAAGTAGCAATGTAAATCCTAGCAAGTTATACAAGAATAACCATCCATATGAAATGCAATGCAAAACAAAAGGAGACTCCGAGGATGTCCTAGCCATCTCCCGGGGGCACCAATGCCGTCCAAGCCGACTAACAATACCCTAAAGTCCGGCTCTAGTGGTATCCAAGCTACTTACTAGGGATAACAACATAGCAATGTAAGCAAGAGTAAATATAAGAATCAAGTGGCAATGTAAATCCTAGCAAGTTATACAAGAATAGCCATCCATATGAAATGTAATGCAAAGCAAGAGGAGACTCTGAGGATGTCCTAGCCATCTCCCGGGGGCACCCGTCCAAGCCAACTACCAATACCCTGAAGTCCGGCTCTAGTGGTACCCAAGCTACCTACTAGGGATAACAACGTCGTCCTAGTTGACTGCCATTATCCTGCGCCATGGATACTGTCCTAGCCGACTGCCCGCCCTAGTGTCCGAGTAACCAGCACACTCAAGAATCATCAGACTGCAGTTGGCCATGTATGCAAGATGATAATGATAATGGTGATGGTTTAGCGTGTGACACAAGATCCAAGACAAGTACACGTGGATAGCTTTCAATTACAAGGCGATAAGTTGAGGGCTACTCCAAGTCAAGCCAAGATACAAGTCAAGTCTCCAAATTCCATGAGTAGTCCTTTTAACAAGTCTATCCACATGTATCCATCAAATACAAGATAACAAGGTATCTAAGGGTACACTCTAGGTATGGTCAAACCCTAGTTCTACAAGTTATGTTACAAGTTATACAAGTATTCAAGAGTAGAGTGTACAAGGTGCGTCAAGCTACGGATACATGATTTACGAGTCAAGAGTGAAGAACAAGCCAATCCTAGGTCAAGGGTCGTCCATCGTGTATCGCACGTATTCCCAATGGAGTGCTTATGGAGAAGGAGTCAACGATACCATAGTTTGGTGAGCCCTTGGTGTACAGAAGTTGTTGGGCACCAATTGACTCAATTCTGTATGCATTCGGCCTAGTTACAACCATACACGGAAGCCCAGACAACCGACGAAGCACACCAAGCCAATCATGCTCTGTTTTCATTTCCCCGAGTTGGTCATGCAAGGGTAAGGTCAATGGTTGACAACCTAGGGGTCCAACTAGGTTTAGAGTCCTTTTCCAAAAGAGACAAGGGCTTGGTTCATTGATCCAAATATCCACTTTGTTTCCCAACCTCTAATCATTAGGGTGAGTGGACCAATGAATTCTACGCTTCAAGAGATTTCCAACGGTATGTAGAACTCCAAAATCCGATGTACGTATCAAAAGTTATGGAAGCTCGAAAATCTGCCCAATTTCAGTGAGGAATCTGTCCAAATTCGGTCAACCGAATTTGGATGGGGGTTGACCGAATTCTGGCAGAAAATTCTGTGAAATTTCGATTGACCGAATTTGTGACTGAATTGTTGATTGAATTTTGACAGAAACCACGAGTTCTGAGCCTGGAAGTCAATCCTTTGAGTGGCTCCTTCCCAAACCTCTTGTAACCTTCAAACCCATTCACCTCAAGTTTATTCCCTTCCTAAGCCTTTCCAAGGCTATGACCTGCACACAAAAAAGGGAGCCACACCATGCTCTCCTCCAATCCACATTCCATCCATTCATCAAATCATTCACCCATTCATCAAATCAAACCACAATGAAAGTCCATTCAACCCATGATACCCAATTAGCATATTTGGTCAATTTAACCATGACTAGCCTGGAATTTAGGGAAATCTAAGCAATTGAATTACCAAGAAACAAATAACACGCATGCTCTATTTAAAAAGCAATTCCACTTGCCTTAACCAAAAGAAGAGAAATTTGGGAAAATTAAGGAAGAAAAAGATCTCACCCTCTCCACCTAGCTCCACCAAGCTCAAACCCTCTTAACCACAGGCTCACCACTACTCCTAGAGCATAAGAGAAGGAAAAGAAAGGAAATTCACTGACATGCAAAGCATCTAAAGCAACAAGGAAAGAATTTAGGGAAGATGAGTTTGGGAAAACTTACAAATTTGAGGTCTAGGAGATGAGGAAGATGAGAGGAAGAAAATGGTGGCCAAAGTTTACTTGAATTGGTCTCTAGATCAACATGCAAGAAGGAAATAAAGAAGAAGGAGAAGAATACTCTCCAAGCAGCTCTGAGATGAAATGGAAACGGAGGTTGTTGCAGAATTTAGTTTAAAAAGGGGATGAATGTTGAAATGACTCAAATGCCTTCCTAGAGTGAATTTGGAGAAAAGTGTTTATTTGAGGGTTTTGGGGTGTCGAACCGCGATGAGTCAAGAGCGGAAAACAATGAGCGTGGCAAGATCTTTCCAACGAGCCCAAATTCGGCGAAAACCGAATTTTCTGGAAAAATACCCAATTTTCCTAATAATCACAACCTAACCCCCTATTAAGACTAATTGCACTCGGAATCAAATGAAACTTCGCAAACATCTCTCTAATGATAAAAGAAACTCGCTTAAGCACTAAACCCACTTAATTAGCTAAAATCACAATTAATTAAGCTAATCGCCAAGATTAAGAAGCTAAACATCTCATTAAGGTTGGGGACCTTACATAGCGGCTTGCCGCCAAAACACTACATAACGGGCACTACGTAGCGGTGTGTTTTTAAAAAATCATCAAAAACATTTTAGAAAATCCAGAATATTGGAAGATGATAGAAAATATTTTTTTTTTTTGCAAAAGTAACTAAGATAAGGGGGCGTAGCGGTCCCCTCATTGTATGAGGTCTTGTATCGCTATATGAATAGAAAATAATAGTAATGATCATTTTTTTCACATGTATTCATGTTGCTTAGTTATGCTAAACTTAGGAAATAATGAAACACTCATTAAAAAAAAATCTATCATGAAGTAAAGTCTTAAGACTTAAGGACTTGTTGGATAGGCAAAAAATAGAGTAAAGTAAAGTTAACTGGGCTCTAACAGTTTAAAATTTCAACTCTACTCTGTTTGGATGAGTCTGGCCTGATAGATGAAGTAATGTTGTCAGCCACATGCACTCCATTTCACTTCAACTCTAAATACTTCCATTTTCTTGAGTAAAAGTGGATTCTACTCCAAACCTTGACTTCACAATAATCATCCAAATGGAGTGAAGTGAAGCACTCTACTTTAACTTCAACCTACTCCTCCACTTCACTCCTAATGTGAAATCCACTTCATTTTACTCCACTCCTTATTTATCCAAACAGTCCCTAAGAGTAAGGTCTTAGGAATTCAATAGAAAACAATAAACAATGGACAATCAATACTCAAACAGTTAGCAACAAATGAGAAATGACATAATAATTAATAACTTCTTAAAAAAAAATTATAGTATTATACTTAAAAGAGTATAGAGTTAGTGAAGGAATACTTTGCTTAGTCGGCTCCACTCTAATACCAAAGGGAATGTCTACCAGTATATATGACATCGCTGTCCTCTTCCCCATCGGTGTTATCATTTCTACTGCCACTAGTCATTGGCCCACCATAATGAATTTGATATTGGTGGGCATAGGGATCCTCGAATGAGAAGAAGTCACCATAGGAACTTGGAGGAGGTGGATATCTATATTGCATTTGACCATAGTCACCATATGAGTAGGACCCTGAAGCCGAAGATTTTTCTTCTTCCTGTTGCCCTTGACCATATTGAAACTATTGTGATGGTCCTTGTGGTCCTGTGGATATGGCCAGGAGTCCGAATGTGGTTCACTCTAACTAGGGTTCCATAATGCCACTAGTTCCCCTCCAACATTTCCACCCATATTTCCTTGCTTATTACTGTGTCCAGGTGGTGAGACTCTCCGATGCCGTTGATAAGCACTGTTTGGATCCGTTTTTGATAGTTCTAGAAACTCCTATATGTCCTATACGGGAACGACATCTTCTTCGTCGTGTTGAAAAAACTCACCATTACCACTTATCCCATTGGCTCCTCCATCTTCCCCATCTCCTCCACCATGGTTACTCGAAGCGACGGTGGAACTACTTTTGTCAGAAGATAATATAATATGAGCAGGTTCTTTCCCATTAGATTGTGCACTTGTACCTTCTTCTTGAGAGGGTTGGCCTTTTGCCTCATCCATATCTTCATCTATCAAACCTCAAACTTGTTATGGAAAGCTTGGATATGAATCTAGCAATGGATCCTCTATCTCGGCTATCCATGGAAGGAAGGGATCTTCCTCTTTGAGTATGTGATCCAAATTAATAGGACAATAAGAAGGGCCATCCCTTGCCATTCTCTCTCTAGTTCTATTTCTCAACTTGATTTTAATGGTAGTACACAAGTTTGTTGAGTTCGTGCATGGTTAGCCGATTCTTGGGCTTTGTGTGGATCAAGGAGAAAGTGCTCCAATTTCTCTCACAGTTTGATGAAGTTGTAATCTAACTAAGGATGCAAATAATTGCTCTCTTTAGACGTGGAGCACTCTCTCCAAAATTCTCGCACCAATCAGCTAAAATGCAAAATAAGAAAATTAGATATTTGTACTTCCGCAGACCGCAATCGCGAAGAAATACTTTAAGACTATTAGGTGGGGGTTTTTTTTTTCATACCAGGTGGACATCTTCCAATCGCTCGTTGCACAAGAGGGTTAGCATAAGCTCCTTTCCCATGTATATAAATAGATATTTACAATTTGAAAATTAGAAATAAATCAGTAAACCGTACATGTGTAACTTATCTCAAATATATACATTAGAAATTAACAAAAGCTCACTTCCATAACTACTCACTCACTTACCTCTTGTATAGCAGCGATTCAACCATTTTCGTTTAAAACTCTTTTTAATACCTCTCTTAATCCTACCTGCAAGTCTGTATCTATTGCTTTAGTGTGTTGTTGGACATTAATAGAGTTCGGGATTAAAAAAATAATCTACATCGTAAACAAGTAGAATGTACAATGAGCCAACAAGGCAATAACTACATGAGTTATAAATAAAATAAAATTAAAAATAAATGCATCAGACAAGTAATTAAAGAATTATATTAATTACCTGCAACATGCAATAGGTGGTGCAACTGATTGTTCCATTGGGCATCAATAATTTTTATGTATTCTTCATGATATCTACAATTTTCCATAATGGCTTGCTTTGCCCGATCCATTGCTTCATATATGTAACCCATCATCGGCTTATCATCACTATTTACAAGCCCCAACACTTTCACTAAAGGCTCATAAATATTTAATATCTTATCTACTTTTTTCCAAAATTTATTATCTCATGAAGTTTTGGAACCTCAAACTCCGGACCACTTGTTGCATTGCCCTATTTCGAACAAAGCCATTCTTCTGATGCAAACATCGTAATTAACTTTGTTCTAAACCTTATAAGGCATGGTTATTTGTATATCTCTTCATCAAGCTTAGCAGCCTTGAATGATCGTCTATAAATCTTGTAATGCCTCTACATGCCTTGATCAATGCAGCCAGTTTTTTCTTCCTTTTAGTTTCTTCCATAATGAGGTCTATGCAATGTGCTGCATATGGGGTCTATAATAATTTCTTTTCTCCATCAATATTCTACCGGTTGCCTTAAAATTGGCATCATTATCTGTAACAATCTGTACAATGTTCTCCTGTCAACACTTTCTACAACTTTATTCATAAGACTATCTATATCTTTCTGTTCGTCTATGTTTAGATGCATCAATGGACTTCACAAAGACAATCCCAACGACAGAATATACTAAAAAGTTTATTAATTGTGTTTGTGTGCCGCTTGTCCACCCGTTACACATAATGGGGACCCCATTCTGCTACCACATGGGCCTAAAGTTCTCCACTCAGGCCTTTATCTCTTTGTACTCTTCTTCAAGGTATTTGGTTCCCACATCATATATGGAGGGCGCCTGTATACCATGCCCAGTTTCGGCGGCAACATCAAGAATTGTTTGAAAATAAGGAGAATGTATTGCTATAGGGGGTTTGTTCTTACGAATTAGTCATTTTGCTGTAGCTTTGACTAATTTATCTCTTACATCCTTTAAAACCCTTTTGAGAACATTTGATATTTTTGGTTGCTTAACTGCCTCCGATCTATTTGCTAGATGGTCAATCGGACGAGCTGCTCTTCCATAGGTTTGTGTAAGTGTAGCTTTTCTAGTAGAAAGTATCTTTACATCATTCTGTTGTTGGGTGCTAAATTCTCTACGCATGGCCCCTGCAATGCCCTTGCCCTTAACACAAGATGAGCACCCTGAATCATAATTTCTAGCTCCACTAAATGCATGGCGCTTTTGTTCTTTTTGGTGCGTCATGAGGGACTCTCGGCATGCAGCTGCCATCTGCGGGCCATCTCCATCATCAAAATCACCGAGGGCTTCATCCCCAAATTTTTTTGTCTTATTTGATTCAACAAACCTCTCATTTAGTCCCTAACTTCTCTTGAAATTTCAGGACAACCTACAACATTGCCAGCAACATGGACCAAATGTTCCTCAAATCTTGTAATACCCCCATTGGTCACTTTTCCGCACAATTTACACTTAATCTTTAATTGGTTCTTCTCAATTGCCTCACCAAAACTCCATGCTGGTGGAGGGAATATTTTAGCAAACGTTTAAAGGAAGACTATATAGTGCACATGAGAACAAGTGGATACTTCGTTTAGTAGAACATACTTTTTCTGTAGAATTAGGGTGGTGGAAGTGAGGAAAGCATTGAAATGCTCTTGTCCAGCACATTGATAATTACTTGTTTCAATTCCAAGGCTCTATCGGAATCTTCGATGTGCTGGACAAGTAATTATCAATGCCCTTTTCCAGCATTTCCAAGCCTCTATTGGAATTTTTCCAATTCTCGTGTCCAGCACATTAATAATTTCTCCCATTGCGATCATTTTCTAAATTGACAAGTCTAGTCTCCATCCTTGCTAGAGTTGCTTGGTTTGATTAATTGAGATCAATAACGTCTGCAGTCAATTTCTTAATGGATGTAGACGCCGCATCTATATGCTTTTTGTGAGGCATTTTGTTTTCATGTATGCAATATAAATAGATTGACCTGATGCGTAGATCTGATCTCTATGCTGGCGAAAACAATTCTGAAATTTGACTTTAGATGTCTTCGATATGGCAAAAAAAAAAAAAATTTCAGCCTTTGATATGGTCAAATCTTTATCATTAATTGAATGTGCTAATGTGAACAGTGGGTTCTACTTTGCAATCGGGTCATAACTAATCAGATCTAACCAGAATTTGTCACGAGGCCCTTTGTTGGCATGTTTCGCAAAACCACGTGCAAGGCTCCTTGGTGTTACCTCCACCTCATTCTTAGTGAGAGAAGGAAAATAAGAAAAGGCATAGGGATTTCAACCTCTATTCTTCAATGGGGGAGAGATGGATAATGGCTCTGGTCCCTGGTGGAGCTAATATTGACAAAGGCTGGCTTTGATGATGCGATGATGTTGGTAGTGACCATCACATGCTGGGGCGATGGTTTTGGTAGCTTGACGACGAACACGGGAGGCGGCAACTTTTGGCGATCTCCTTAGGCGTTTTGGCTAAACATGTTTGCTCTCCTTTTCTCTGGGTTCTAGTTCGGCGGGGGAAGTTGGTGAGTCTCTCTGGATATTTTTTTCCAGTGGAGATGGGTTTTGGGGTCCTCTCGAGGGGGTATGGGTTCATATGTGGTGACGAAGGCTGGGGTTGGCAAGGATGGGGAGGGATTATTTATGGAGATTTCGTTCTAGAATTTGGGGATTGACAATGGGTTTGATGCGCATTAAGGTTTGAAGATGGGTTCGGGTGTAGGATTTTGGAGATATTTTTTTCTTTTTGAGGCTCGGGTTTGTGTGGAATTCGATTTTGGGATTTCAATTGAAAGTTGGGCTCAGAATTAGGTTGGGGTTATGAAGAGGAGGAAGGGTTTGGTTTAAGGTTTTAGGATTTGCTTCGTGGTTTTTAGTTGCGGAGTGGTGATGGGGTGTTAGGTTTTGGATGGTGATGGTTTCACTGATGGGGATGGGAATCGACAGGGCTGTAGGGATGTTGGAATGGGCTTAATAGGGAGATGGATGATTTTTGGCCAGGGTTACAGTGGACCGGTGGTGGAATGGATGTGAAGGGTAAAACTCCGAATGATTAGGTGATGGATCTTCATCTCTGTTACCAAACTGTGCATAGCCCTATGGTTAGGGCTTGCGGGAATGTGCCAAAGCACGTGTGTGTGGACACTATGATAAGTCTCTGCAGAGACGATAAGGAGGATGCACCTTTGAGGGATAAACCCAACTCAAATTCTATTAATCAACTCTCTGAATATTCCATGTCTATAATGACATAAATAAGAATACGGATCCGAGGGGTCTATAATGACATAAATAAGAATACAGATCCTAGGGGCTAAGTAACCTAAAACAAATTAGGAAACTAAGCGAACTAGAATCCTATACTAATTACAACTCATTAAAATAAAAATAATAACTAATAAATAATTAATTAAATAAAAATAGGAAAATCCCTAAACTATCTTTGGCCCTACACATGTGGCCTTTGAGGTCTATCTTGCATAGGAGAAGTTGAGGGATTTGGTTAACTACTCTTCCATATGATATTAAAGATAAAGAAAATGCCGGATGAATGGAGGTTTTATGCTAGGGAGTTCATCTATGGAAGCTATCTTCTCACTTGAGCACTTAATGGAAAAATATCGAGCGAAGAAGAAAAATCTGCATATGGTCTTCATTGATCTAGAAATAGTTATAACAGGGTACCTAGAGATTTGATTTGATGAGTTTGAAATAGAAGGAATATTCCATGAGGTTATATTGAAATTATTAAATACATGTATGAAGAAGCGATAACGGGTGTGAGAACTACCTATGTAGAGACAGGTGAGTTCCCAGTGACCATCGGTTTGTATCAAGGGTTCGCCCTAAGCCCTTATCTCTTTATACTGATTATGGATGAGTTAACTACTCATATTCAAGACGTACATTGGTGTATGTTGTTAGCAGATGATATAGTGTTGGCGGATGAATCAAGAGATGGTGTGAATGCAAAACTCGAGATATGGTGGGAGGCTTTAGAATCCAAAGGTTTTAAAATAAGCTGTAGAAGACAAAATATATGAATTGCAACTTCGGTGGGCATATAGAAAGAGCTAAAACTACTGTGAGAATTGAAGCCTAAGAGATATCACAAAGAGATCGATTCATTTTGTTACCTTGGCTTGATAATTAGTAAGGATGGGGAGATTGATGAAGATGTTGAACATATGATAAAAACGGGAAGGTTGAAGTGGAGACTTGCTTTTGGAGTGCTTTATCACTGACGAATACCATAAGATTGAATGGAAAATTTTATAGGACAGTGATTAGACTAGCTATTACCGATGGAGCAAAATATAGGCTAATTAAGAAGCAACATATATACAAAATGGATGTAATAACAGAGGTGAGAATGTTGAGTAGGATGTGTGGTAATAGTAGGAACGATAAAATTAGAAATGAGAGCATTTAGGGGTAACATTAATAGGGGATAAAATTAGAGAAACCCGTTTGAGATAGTTTGGGCCTGTCCAATGCAGGCCGACAATGGTGCCGGTATGGAAAGTCTGGCTATTGTTATAAAAAAAAAAAAGAAAAAGTCTGGCTATGAAAGTTGATGGCCCACCTTGGGGAAGAGATAGGTCGAAGAGGATGTGGATGGAGGTAGTGAAATTAGATCAGAAGAAGTACAACTTATTTGAGGAATATTTGGCTCAAGATAGATTGGAATGGAGCAACAAAATTCATGTAGTGGACCCCAACATAGTTAGGACAAGGCTTTGATGATGATGATGAAGCACCCTAACTCCATATAAAATCTGCCACTTTCATAGAGAGACTCAAAGATCAACTGAACTTTGATTAATTTAATAGTTTCTTCTTAATACCTCTCCCTATTATTGAAGATTCTGTCTTTTCTTCCCCCTTATAATGCTCATAAATGACCACAGAAGGTAGCTTCCATGGGATATGATCGTTTTTTTTTTTAAATGAATGGGGCCATTTCCTAATCTACATGCCAACTCTTTGTCTAGCTTTAGAGCACCAATTAATGGGGCTAATCCTTCATATCTCAACTTATAGAGAGAGAGAGAGAGAGAGAGAGAGAGAGAGAGAGAGAGAGAGAGAGAGAGAGAGAGAGTTGCTGGAGTGCGAAATAGTGTCCCTAACCCTAAGAAATGATTGGAAGAGAAATCTCCCTAGGTGGAGTCCATATGTGAGCACTATTATGTTTGCGAAGAAATTTTAAGGTAGATGTACTAAGAACTTATAAAGTCCACAAGACTGCACACCAAGATGTCTCCCAACCTCTCACAACAATTGCTGACTGAGGACTTAAATCGACAAGCATGTGTTTCAGACAGTGGGATCTTACAGTGCCTGTGTTGTATGAATGATTTGTAGGCAGGATGGCAAGACAAACTGTATGTTTGCCACTGTTGGGACATCAATAATAGGCATGCTTATAGCATTGTAACTAATTGAAGCATTCTTTCTTCTTAGTGTCAACTTGTACTCAGAAGTTTTATCCACCTTATTTGTTTGTTTCCAATTTATGTGACAAACCATATGCTATCATAATAAAAAGGAGTATAACTCTTTTTGTACATCCAAAAGTTATGATAAAGAACAAAATGAACTTTTGGATGGATTTGGATTTTTTCAAAATGAGTGCAGGCAACTGGGTTAACACATGAAGCAGGGTTCTTGTATTTGGATAAACTGAATTACATTTTTTTTTTATCTGTAAACTGAATTACATGTTAAGTGACAATTGTTTTGTTCTTTCACACAAACAATTACAGGTAATTAGGGTAAAATGAAATTAGATTTACAGATAAACCGAGTGTAGAGCTACTGAGTTCCCCCAACCTCTCACAGCAATTGCTGACCGAGGACTTAAATCGACAAGCATGTGTTTCAGTCAGCGGGATCTTTACAGTGCCTATGTTGTATGGATGATTTGTAGTCCTGACAAAACAAACTGTATGTTTGCTGCTGTTGGGACATCAATAATAGGCGTGCTTATAGCATTGTAACTAATTGAAGCATTCTTTCTTCTTAGTGGTAACTTGTACTCTACCGTATAGGCCTCATTTTATAACACCTCATTTTATAACACTGTAACTTCTGTACTTGCTTAGTGGAGCCCACTGAGAAGTCCGTTGAGATAATGAGGAAGTTCTCAGAGCAATATGCTCGTAAATCGGGAACATATTTCTGTGTGGATAAAGGAGTCACCTCTGTTGTTATCAAGGTAAGCACATTGTCTGAATCATTCTATACTCATGTTTGTGATTACTGATTTTCTTAATGTTAACTGTAGCTTTATTATATTTCATTTGGATGTTTCACATACCCATACCAGGTGGTTTCCCTTACCCACACGAAGTAGTGTTCATAACAGAGCCCACCCATTTGTTTCCATGTTTATTTTCTTGCAAAATCAGTGAGGCTAGTGTGAATTGTTATGTGTTAATTATTTTGCTTCTTCATTGACACATTGCCAATGGTTCTTAATGAAGATGAAAGCATGCGCATATTGTACAAATAGGTTGATTTTAGGTGGAGCTCTTCTAATCTAAATTGCTTGTTGGCTTTTTTCATTCTTTTAACCTGTGCTTTGTAATTCCTTCCAAATGTTTTATTTTGGCATCAAGATTTCTGAAAATTGGGCAGCTCAACTTGGGTTTCTATACATTTTGTGGCATATGGGTCCCATTTTCTTCACCTGTGGGACCAGCTACCTTCTCTAGTTTGTACTCCACGAATGGTGACCTGATTGGGAATGGATGCAGTTTGTTTTGGGCCTGGTTTGGGTGAGGTGAAAGTGGGCAATTCCATGGAGCCTAGTCCTTTAATGGTGGACTGTTGGTCCTATATGAGACTAAATGACTCTGCATCCTGTATGACACTAAACTAAGCAGCTGATTTGGTTTCCTACCAATTAGGCAATTCTATTTTCAAATTTGACGAGACACCTTAAGTCCATCTTGACCATTCAAATAATGATTTGAGCCCTTTTTCATAATTGTTCCCCGATTGAAATATATTAGAAGGCCATTTGATCAACCAAATTGATCCAAGTAATCGAGGGCATTATCAATTGAACCACATGATCCATTTGTTCTAGCTCAGCAACTTCTGTGGCAAACATTTACTTCGATTATCTCCTGTTACCAGGGTGATAGGAGATTGAGTACATGTTGGATAATCAATTGATTTCCACACCCAATGGTGGTTACCAGAAGTTGTTAGTGAAGTAGAAAGGTCGTTTGTGGTCCGACTGTACCTTCATTACAACTTGATCGCTAACCCCAAGTGCAAGGCTGCGATGCAGTAATAACCCGTGAGTATGGGATCGATCCACATGGAGTGTGAAGCACATCAACTTGAACCTGTTCTATAAAAAATCTAAAACTAGCCTAAATTGTGCTGTTTGTTTTTAATGAAATTAACCATTAAAAAAAGAATCTATACAAACCCATTCTACTAAATTGAAAAATTAATTAATTATATATAGTCTTTACACACTTAAAAAAAATCCTAAACTATAAAACCTAGACTAAAAACCCTTACTAGTAAACTGCAATCACCATAAGATGAGTAAAAAAAAAAAAAAAAAAAAACCAATTGCATAAAATAAATTAAAAATCAGAAATCAAATTATGGAATTGTACTTTTAAGAGTCCGGATCCATTGCTTTCTAAGCATTAAAAATACATACGGCGTAATTCAGTCCCTCCCATAAGGAGGAGCCAAGATGTGGGTCCTAGATTGTTAATTAATGGGGGTTATAACACTTATCAAGGCTCCAACAACATATTTTCATTACTAGTGATCCCTAAGCATTCTATATATCCAGAGAAGATGTAAAATCAAAGGGATGTAGACAATGAAAGTAAACTTAACAACCATAAAAACGACACACCTTTTACTGAATTTGTCCGTCCATAGAATTAATCAAAGATTACAACTTCACTTGCTTCTTGAATTACAATGAGAAAAACCACCCCTCCATCTTCATCTTCTTCGCTTCAAAATAATAAGTTTATGCCCCAAAAGTACAAGAAGAGAGAGAGAGAGAGAGAGAGAGAGAGAGAGAGATAGAGAGAGAGAGAGAGGAGGGTTGGATGTGTGGAGTGTGGAAGGAATAAGGGGCTGGATGTCCCACTTAGGGGCTTTTTATGGTTGTTGCAGTTCCTTTCTTTGCAAGAAATTGAATTATAGGAGTCTTGCTTGGTCTCCAAGTTTGCATGGATTTTGGGAAACTGTTGTGAGAAAATTTTGAAAAATTTAAATTGTTTCGATATTGAGTTGCTTGGTGATCGTGACCTTCTATAATTTGGACTTTGTAGCTTGAAACTTTTCATGCTTGGGCACACTTTGACTTGAAAATTTTTCCCAAAATCTGAATTTTCAGATTTTTGCAAATCTTTGAATAGTGGTGAGCCGCACTAGGGGTGTGCAACGCTTGGATCCATCCCCCATGGACGTCGTTTACATGCTTGGCAACTTTGCTTGATCTTCTTTCTTTCTTTCTTTCTTCCTGTTTTCTTCTCTCTTTCCTTCTTTATTTTCTTGCTTCCCAAGTCTCAAAGTCTCCTTCCTTTCTCGGCTTTGAATTCAAATTTGAAATTCAAAACTCTTCAACAATTAAAGAAGGGCTTTTCTTGAAGTTTGCAACAATGTGGGACCCACCCACTGACGTCTAACTCCTTGGAATTCAAGCCCCATGGCTTTTGGGTCCCATGGGATCTTTTTTTTTTTTTTTCTCCTCTCTTTTCTCTCTTTAATTCTCCTTCAATTTTCCCATCAAAGCAAGTCCCGAAATTTGAATTTTCCTGCACAAAAATAAAGAATAATCAAAGGAATAATTTTTCACGCAGAAAAGAATAATGCAATGCATGGGACCCGATTCAACATGTATGAATGCATATGAGTATACCACGATGATCGAAATTTCATGAATTACGCAGTGGTGCAAAGAAATCATGCATGTTTAGCAAAAGTTATTCAATGCAATAGTAGGATAATTCAAAAAGAAGAATTTCGATAAAACTTTTGGTTGAAAGCAACTTTGGATGCTCAAATGCTTGATTTTATGAAATTCAATGATATTATCCTACATAAGTCCATAAATCTAAATAAAATGATGCGGATGAAATGCAGTTTTATGGACTTATCACAACTTTTGACTATTAACGGTTTAACCTGGACTTTATGAGGGGTACCATGCCTGAGAGAGATGATGCAGGTCATGGGCTATTGCGCTAACAAATATTAAGGGAGGAAAATTTATTTTGTTGCTTTCAATTTTTTTTAGTTGCAAATAATAAAATGGATCATTTTTCAAGTGAATCATGACACACATGCTCTTATGACTGAGCAAATAACAAGAAGGAGGCATATTCTGGAGTGGGGACAGCAAGAAACAGCAGCGATGTGCATGTTGTTGTTATGTAACTTTTTTTTCTTAAAGGAAATGGAACTGTTGTAAATAACCTTTACAATCTGTTTTTAGAGTTTACTGAAGTTAGAAGGGTTTCTTGGGGTTTTGGAAATGATCCAGATCCTGTAAATATGGCCTCTAGTCTTCTTTTATAGGCCTCTCTTGGTAATAATCTCAAAACTGATTCAGTAGAGGCAATTCTGGAATAATTTGACATTTTTGGAGAGATGAATTTAAACACTGATGATGTTTGTTTGTAAAATGTCTCCAGTCTTGATCGACTGTTCTCATTATAAAGGGGCTGAATCCCTGATTACATGCTACTATTCTTATCTAGATGGGCTGAATGCCCTGATTACATGCTAGTATCCTTATCTAGATCCTAAAAATATGGTTTAAATCAGAGAATAGAAAGGCACAGGTAGTAACCCAGCAGCAGACAGCAGCAAGGAGAATGAAAGCAACAGCCAACAGCATGCAGCAGATATGAATCAGATGTTGACAGGAAAAAAAAAAAAACAACCCAGGCGACCCCTGGTTTATGTCTGAGTGAACACGAGGGGCCCACAGAGGGATTGGAATGCAGATCAGGTGGAAGATCTGATTGCCAGTTGTAATTGTCTCCCTTGAGATGAAATCTGGTGTCAATATGCCAAGGATCCAAACCTTTGGACGGTGGAGATGAAAACTTCTACCAGAAATGGGAAGATCACGAGATTGAGCAAATGGCCTACCTCTGATTAGTGAAAAATTGTGAAAAAATCACCAAAAATCCCTCCTTCAGTGGGCGACCAAGTCTATTGAGATTTCCAGTTGTGTCTGGATGATCACAAGTGGGCCACTGTTGAACGGCTATGATCAGCAAGTGGATGATTACTCTGGGAGAGGGTGATTCCTCTCAGATCACTTAGAAGATTGCAAATACTAGTATTGACAGCAGCACAGCAAATAGTAGAAAGCAGATTGTAGAAACACAGCAACACAGCAGCAATTTGGGAATGAACACAGCAACACGTCCTTGGACGTTAGTGGAAAGATGTCCACGTCAGCCCCAGTGGATGATCAAAGATCTGATCAAAGTTTGGGGATGAGAAAACAGGGATTTTTCGTAACTATTGGAAGAAGTTCCACTAGAAACGGATCAAAATCCACAATCTTTGACGGTTGTGATGAAAACTTCTTGATAAAACTGAAATATCACAAAATAAGCTAGATGGCCTACCTCTGATGAGACAAAATTGCTGGAAAAATAGTGATAAATAAGAGGAATAACAGGCGAGCTTGCTGACTGATTCCGTCAGTTTCTGATATGATGATCTCCAGTGGGCCACGCCTGATCGGAGATGATCAAGGAGGATCAGAGATGATCCGGCTGAAGAGAATGATCCCAGATGATCATAGACTGGCTTCCAATGGTTGGAAGATGATTTAGGAGAAGATCACAGATGATCGACCCTGCTCTGATACCATGACATTTTTGGAGAGATGAATTTAAACACTGATGATGTTTGTTTGTAAAATGTCTCCAGTCTTGATCGACTGTTCTCATTATAAAGGGGCTGAATCCCTGATTACATGCTACTATTCTTATCTAGATGGGCTGAATGCCCTGATTACATGCTAGTATCCTTATCTAGATCCTAAAAATATGGTTTACAATAAGATATGAAGACTGGGCCCCAAATGGGCCTGGGCTTGGATTGACATAATTACCACAAATTCTGAGTTGAATAGTCCCTCTGGCAGGGCATGGTGCTTGTGGCAGGTTACGGTTGTGGGTAGATGACTGGTGCCATGGTGGAGGTGCCACCTTCTATAGTTTTCATCCATTTAGCCTCACATCTTACTTTGCCTTTCAACCAGTGGCGGACCCAAGATTTTTGTTTAGGTGGGGCTAAACTCTTACTCGACTTTGCTAACTTTTTTGACATTAACAATATCACAAGATTAAAAAAATCTATTTAAATTTACACAACTTTTTTCCATGCTCAGATCTCCTGGCCAATTGAAGGGTCTTCGTACTACCTCTCCCAAATTCAGGCGATCATCAATTCATCATCATCAAAACAACCTATGATAACATTTTCTTTAATCCTAGGTGTTTGGATGCCCTGAAATGGTAAATTGGGTGAGCACCCATTTCCCCAATTTGAATTTTAATAGGGATTTTATTTGGATATAAGGAATTTGGTTGCCTACAATTACCTTAGCTATAAAAATAATTCCCTATAGTTGGTCATGGGCTTGCGTCAAACAAGAAAAAAATGTCATTTAAATGTAACTCAAGTTATCCAAACATATGAGCCCTAAGGCCTGATTTATGTATGAATTGAAGTTTAAAGTGTACCCAATGGTAGATTCGGTCATCTTCGGACTTGTAGATATTCTGTGATTTAGGGCTTAGTGTTTGAATTAAGATTTGGGGATTTAGGGTCTGAAATTAGGATTTGGAAATTAAGGGTTCACATTCAGGTATAGAGTGATTAGGATTATACTACAACTGAGGAGGAAGATTATTTTATTTAGAGTTAGTTGGTGAGAGAGAGACTAACCGGCCACAAGAGGACCTGCGATGAAAAGCTCGATCAGCACGAAGAGGATCCCAGAATCTCACCAAAAAGAAGATGTTGAAAGAGAATGGCTCGAAGAGGATTTGTTTTCATTCTTTTTAGGTTTGTAATGTGAGGCAATCACAAGATTTAGACGTGGAGCGACCGTTTATTAGATATATTGAGAAAGGTCCAACGCTCATTTACATATCATGTAATTTCAAAATTGGCCTGGGGCTACTGCCCCACGTCATTGACATCTAGGTCCGCCACTGCCTTCAACACCAAAAAACCTGTTTCAACTCATTAAAACTGAGTTTGACTAATGTGTCAATCAACTAGATTGTCCACAAGGTTTTGAACTCTTTTCATCGTATGTAAGTTGGAGTCATGTGAATGCTATGCGAATTCAAATCAGTGTTCAACAGAGTTGAATTGACTTGGTTTAATATTGACTTCACAAGCTTTCAATATGCCTATTCAAACCTTGGTATCATCATGACTGTGGTGCTTCTTTTATGATCATCTTAGTATCTGACTGGATGCAATTTATCTTAGTTGATGCAGTGTACGACTTATTTGATTGGATTATGGAAGAGAATTTACTTAAAGTGTTCCACTTAAGGGATGGTACTTTAGAAAATGCATTTTCCCAGTTGCGTGCTGTTTTATGTAGATTTTGTTCATTTGTCTATGTCTTGATTTGTTATGATGTTCTACAGCCTAACTTTTGAATTGGTCACTTTAAATTTTTTTTTTTAATTATCTAAAGCATAATCTTGTTTCTTTTGTTTTAATTTGTGTTGAATGATACTTCCAGTTACAAAATATTTTGTTTTACTTTGAAATGGAAATAGGGATTGGCTGACCATAAAGATTCACTAGGAGCTCCACTGTGCCCTTGTAGGTAAATATTCTCTCACATACATCATTTCCACTTATTTTATTTTCCCATTTTATTGTGTTAGAAATAACTGGTTCATCTCATGTGCATATGCAGCAAACTACAATATTTTACTCAGGGATTAGAATGACAACTAATCATGTGTATTCTATTTCTGTACTGTTGGATTAAAATCCAAAGCATTTGCGTTGTTGCGATTCTCATCATATTTCAGCTTTGCCAATGGAGGTTGTGTCCCATGATTTTGGCATGGATGCAAATGTGCTGGCAGACTTTATAGCTGAACAAGGGGTTGTGAGGGATTTACATTTGTGAATGAGTATTTAATCGTTTATATTGACAACAATGGCCATCCTCTCCCCTGTTCTCTTAACTTGCATTAGAACTCCTAATCTCACTCTAACTCCACTTTTCCCCACTAGTTTCTTAGCAACATGGGCAATCTAAGCTAACCCATTAGTGATCCATTGCACTATGGTCCCTCTCTTGGTCCCACAACTAAACACTAATGCACACTTGGCCGACTCATGCATGCATTAACTATTTTTAATTCTTGTAATTAGTTGCATTATTCTAACAAATGCATGATAATTGCAATTGGGGCCTCATCCAATCTTAGAATTACATTTTTAAAATAAATTACAATGAAGTCCAAAGGTTATGCACAAGTTGTAAGTAAATCCAGTTTGCATATATGCAATGCATGTCATTCTAGAATGCATGTAATGACTTAATTGTTTCTAATGCACTAAATGTGGCCCAATGAACACATACATATGCATACAACAACAACAACAACAACAACAATATCATCATCATCATTCACCATCATCATTGCCATCTTGGCAAACTGGGTTTCGGACCTTCGGTCCTTACATTCCTATTTATCCTTTAAGAGAAGAGCACTATAGTTCTATAGTTATCTAAGAGAGGAATAAGAAAAATGAAAGACGAGAAATCGATAAAAGGCCGCATGGACTCGGGCTGGTTGATACCCCAATTCTTTTGTTCCAATTCCTTTTATTGTTTAAAATTTTCACTTACTACGAGGAATGAAGAAAAGTTCTTTCTCCCATTACAGGCATTATGATGACAAGGCTGCTGAGGCAGGACAAGGATTTTGGAACTGTCCGTGCGTTCCAATGAGGGAAAGGTATGTCTACATTCTTCACTTTAATTGGAAGTTCTTCATAGCTTTGAGTTCTATTCTTTTTTCTTTATGTTCATCAAGTGGTTGCCTTCTCAATGGACAATACCAGACAATAAATGTGCTTATGATCTTGTTTTGTTATTATATCAATGTGTTTTGTTTCTTAGAAAAAAAAATTATTTGAGATAATGATTACCAGCCATACTGTGGGATGCATGGCCAGGATAAAAGAAAATAAATCAAACTTAAAAAGTTATAAAATAAAGTACATGTCCATTTGGATTTGCGAAATTATCTTAAAAACTTAGAAGGTAGAAAAAGTAACAAAAATAAAAAAAAAGAAAGGAAACAACTCTAAATTCTGACATAATAGAAATTAGAGGATTTTGCAGGAAAAATCCCGGATTTTACGTGGGGCAACCCTTCACGAGGAATGGCCAAATTCCGGGACTTTTCCCTTAAAATCCTATAGAAATTAAGAGTATCAAAAACTTGAAAGATTAAAGAAAAAGCTTTAGAGGTCCTGAAAATAATTATAAATGAAAATAAAAAAATATTTAAGTTAAGTATAATAACAACTATAGCTCAAAAGGGTAAAATTATGCTAAACATCCTAGCTCAAAAGTTAGGATCTATGAGTTTTAATAACTCGCATGCGATTTACAAGCCACTGAAGTAAAGGAGAAAATCCAGAAAAAAGAGTAACATACTATGGTTGAAGGAACTGTTGGCCCGAGAATGCAGTACTTTCATTGAATAGAAAAAAATTAAAAAAAAAAAAAAAAAACCTGCTGTTAAAAATAAAACTTGCAGAGTTTGAATGAACATCAATACCCTGGTGCATATATTGATAAACAGATGTGTTTCAACTTTCAATGTGCATTAAACATCATGCAAGAAGTATGCGAAATTACACTGAGTTTAGGTTACCAAACTGACTGCTTATTTTAATCATTTAGGGAGTTGAATCAGGGCAGTTTCATCACTAAAAGAAGTCCAATATGCTGCCACAGCAATTGTTTTGGCTTAGTATTTATAGGTATTTGGACAGTATCTGTGCTCATTTTCCTGAATGTAAGATTGAAGTTAGTGATGTTTGATGCAGTTATGGAAGCTAAAACCTGATCGTTTCCCATTTGATTTATGATCCCAACCCAATTATCTTCAATCAATAGGAATCAAATGATAATCAAGGAGAAAATGGGGATTTGTTTACCATTGACTTTGAAATCCACGGTAGAGATCTTCGATCCAATGGGAGATGCTCAACCAAGAGGAGAAGACAAAAAGTGCAACAATAAAACTTTGCCAAATTTCATAAAAATATAATCAAGTATATATTGATCATTGCATAGTATTATATAGTGTTTGAAACCCATAAATCCCTTAGATAAATCTAACCATTGGTTTATCCAATAATAAAAATCCTAATATTCTTCAAATAAAAAAGAACAGGAAAAGATGTGGGAATTCCTGCCTTTGCTGAATCCACATTAGGTCGTGTATTCCTTCCTTGGAAATTCTGGTCACACATGATTGGGTGTTGAAATCTGCCCCTTATTTCTTCCTTCTCTATTGGTAAGTTTCCAACATAATGAGTCCTCATCCAGCCTAATAAATAGGAGTTTGCGTTGAAGCCAATCCCATAATCCCTTAAATCCTCTTAATATTACTTTAAGATGGAAAGAAATCAACCCAAAGTCGTGTGGTTTTCTTGTGTATTTGGTACATGTCACCCTTTTTGGAAGCGGGGCTCTATATGCAGGCATTAAACGTTGGTATCGTAACCCTTCATAACTTTCCATCTAATTGGCCCATCATATGGCAATTTTGGACCCATCAATTTCAGCCAAAGGTCTGATTTAAACCCCTTTTTAATGCTAGCATCTTCACTATAGATTTGGGATTTATTTTAAACCCATCATGACCATTCAATGCCCAATTTGACACTTTCCTTTTGATTGGGCCCTCATAAAGGTGAATCAAGACCTCATTTGATTGATAAACTTGATCTAAATATTTTAGGGTCTGATTTACCACAAAATCCACTAAATCCAAGTGATCCACTCTTGCATTAATGTTCAAACCATTTTTATTACCAATACACTTCAGTGGGCATATACAAAGAGTTGAAACTACGGTGAGAATTGAAGCTTATCACGCCCCAACACTCGGGCACCTTGAGTCCTGGAACGTGAATGTGAAGGATCTCAACCAATCCAAAAGTCAAATAACATGGCCAATTAAAATTTTCCATGAATAATAATAGAGCAATGACGAATATCATATTTAAGTTGCAATAGTAATTACAACATATTTAGAGTTTAACTAGTACAACCTTAGGCCAAATAGGAGCCATAAACAAAATCTATGAAAGTGAAACAACTATATGATTCTCTCTTGCACATATAGAACAATTAACCTGTGCATTCCCCTTGATATCCCAGCATGCTAAAAGATGAATACAACCTACAAGCACTGAGAGTAGTATTAGGCTTACAAAGTGACCCATGACCAAAAGTTCCAAACATCATGGATCCTTTGTTGGATCGGACCTTTACTTATTTGGACCAATTGGATTGGTCCAATGGCTATTTGATCCATTTAAATTGGGGTCAATCAAAGAAGATCTCAATCTGAATAGGAAGGCAATTTTGAATAAAAGGAAGAGGTGAGACTCCTTAAAACAGGGAGCACTTCAAGGGATTTGGAAACCAAAGATAAAAGCCAAAGATTCTCTCTGCCATGAGATTCAAGCCAACCCAACTTTCTATTTTCTCTCTTTCTTGATTATCAAGTAAGATGTAATGAGTAAGGACTATTAATATTGATTTTCTTTCCTTAACCATTTAGAAAACTTATCTTGTAATATTAGAAAGTAGATTAGAACTTCTTATCCATTGGAGATTGTAAATACCGTATGTATGGGACGTCCAACACATGTTTGGATGATTTATTTCTTTTAATTAAAAAGATGCATGGTTGCTCATTTATTCTCTTTTCTTTTGGATTGAGGGTGTGCCTCCAAAAGGATAGAACATCTAGCGTAGATTTTCGCAATCAACGGTAAGCAAATCTACTTTTTCCACTTTTTTATGTAGATTTTCTTTTATTGAAGATTTCACCATCAATAGGGATTACTACTTCCCTGAATCCGTCAGAGCAAGTCTGTCTCCCTGATCACTCTTCTTGCTAACCCCAAGGAGACCCACAACTCCAAACACTTAAACTAAGGCCGGGGTAAGTCCATGGGTGTGACGGAAAGCGTTAGATGCTAAAATATAGGGTGCATGCGCAACGTGCGTGGATAACGTATACTGATGATTAAAAACCTCTACCAAGCCACAATAACATTCAAGGATCCATTACTATGTTAACCTTGGCCACAGATTACCTTTAACATGCAAGCACAACAATATTCAACACTATGCGCTATCAGGGCCCAGATGTCTGGTTTCAATATCCTTGGTGCATCGGATGGCTGGGGACATCCCAAGCCCTAAGTTCAAATACCCTTGACCAATCACTGTGCTCCACATGGCTCCGTGCAATCCGGAAAGTGTGTGTTAGCTCAAGACACCACTTTCCACAAATCTCAAGGAAAAAAAGAACAGTGTTGGACAAGGTTTGGGTACAAGGATCCACTAAATTCTAAGCTTTTGGCTCCCTAAACCAAGGGTAACCAGTTATGTGGGTTTAATAAAAATTCAGAGCCTCAAAAACCCTCAATTTAAGTCATTTGGATGTCCACAACTTGTTCCCAAAGTGGACCACCTATTATAGAGGGACTGGTCATTCAAATAGCCGATCGGTCATTCAAAAGTCCAAACCGCCAAGAGGCATGATTCAAGGGTAAATGGGTGCAGTCTGGTCACCTTTGAGTCCCACCTAACATGTTTCAAAGGTCTAACAATTGATGGGAAGGGTTTAGGAATGATTCCTAAAGAAAATGTGCTATAACAGTCCCAAACAGGGGGGATCGACGAGTGGGCACGGTGGACCGCTGAGCGGCCTAACATGCAGACCGCCGATTGGCCTGACAGGATACCACCGTCGACCGCCGAACCAGTGGATTGATTGCACAACAGTTGGCGGTTCGGTTTTGGAATGATTTTTCCGGCTTTTTCCAACTTTTTTGGAGATTTTTTAAGTCCGGGGATTTTTCTAATGTTCCTAAAAGAGTAATCACACTTAATTAAGCATGTTAAACCCATTATTAAGCTTAAGACACTAGTAATCCATCATATGGGAAATAGAATGCTTGAAACAAGGAAACACTCCATGCATGCTATGGATTTTAAATTAAACACTTCCCTTGGCTTCCAAACACTTCCAATTCATTCCAAAACACTTCTAAAACTTGCTGCATCCTCTCCCACGAAAATCCCCAAAATCTACACCCCAAAACATCCTAGAAATAAAATAACTATGCTAGGAATGGAGAGAGCCCGTGCATGTCGGGATATGGATATGGGTGGTAAAATGGGCTCCCAAACATGGATAAAATGAAAGGAGAGGATGAGCTCGCCTCTGGTATGTCTAACGAAGAAGAAAAAGCTAGGGCAAGGAGTGGCGAGCGTGGAACTTCGCAAAAACAAAGTTGAAGGTGCACTCAGTTGAGTAGCGGGTGACGAAATCAGGAATGGCAGCCTCAATTTGGAGTAATTTCAGCAATAGGAGAGAGAGAGAGAGAGAGAGAGAGAGAGAGAGAGAGAGAGAGGTTTCCGTCACTGGAATGGGCTGGAAGGAGAGGAAAGTAGTGGTGGTGGTGGGGAGGAAAGTGGTGGTGGTGGTGGGGGTTTGGATTTTATAAAAACAGAAATTCGAAAAATGATGAATATGGCCCGATTTAAGTGACAACTTGGGTCGATTGAACGGCGACCTTTCGGATCTTGAATGGACTCGGGCTAGGAACTAAAGTTTCTCGAAATTAAATTTTCTTCCCAACAAACCAAGAATGGGGATTTTTCAAGGTCTGGAGTGAAATCTCAACTTTTACAAAAATGACGATTATGTTCCTAGGATTTGAAATATGAGGAAATGAAGTGTCGCAAGACTTCAAATGAACACAGGCTGAAACGATAGTTGTTGGGCATGACAAGATCTATCTTTTGAACCTAAAACGGAAATTCTATGAGATTCCTAAAATACCGCTGAATTTCCCTGAAATCCGAACTTGGTTCGAAACCTCTAGAAACTTCTTGAAACCACCCAAACACTATTCTAACTCGTAGAACTAGTTGATTAATATCTAAACATGCATACTTAGTTCTTAAATATAGTTAATTAACACTAATCGCTACCTTTCAGATTTGAAGTAAAGGCTTGGTTTGAGTAGGGTGAAATTGGATGGTTGGATTTGATGGGATGTTGGTTGACTGGAGTGGATCTTAGTATTTGGTTGGTTATTGGGCTGGTGGCTGTTGCAGAGGCTTAGATCTAAAGATCTGATGGTTGGATTTGGGGTTTTAATGATGGTTTGATGAGTTCTAAGGGCTGATGGTTCAGATCTAAACATCTAACTCTTGGATCTTGGTTTGGGCATCAAAGAACTACTAGATCTGAGAGTTTCTCTTGTGAGAAAAGATAACAAGGAAAAGAAATTAGAAGAAGATTAGAAGAATACTTGACTTCACCTCTCACCAAACTCCAATCCAAGAGGCAATATTGAAGATCTCAACAACACATCAATGGAGACTCATGGAGAACTTGAAAAGTAGGGTTTTTTAGTCATAAGATAGCATAAAGAAGAATAGCTGTGCTGATGATGTACAATTTGGAAAGAAGCAAGTGGAGGGGAACAGATTACGATCACATTTTCTCCCTCAGAAAACAGTCCTGCTCCATCTTTGTGACCAATCTTCCAGAGGAGATCTCTAGGACTGAACTGGAGGTCATGTTTTGCAGAGCTGGTAGAATTATAGACTCCTTGCCGGTGGACAGAACCTCTGGTAAGAAGAGAGGGTTTGGTTTTGTTAGGTTCAAATTGGAGGCTGAGGTACTGAAAGGAATAGAGTTAGTTGATGAACGGTCCTGGAGAGGTAGGAAAATCTCACCCAAGTTCACCCGGCCACCACCTGACAGATCAGCAAGGCCTCCCACTCATTCTCACGATCCCAAGCCTTCCTCGCCAATCAACCCCTAGTTCTCGGGACGAAACCCTCTCATAAAAGAACCATTGGTGGAAAAAAGAGGAGGGTGGATTATCAGTTATAGGAAGCAGCCAGCAGTTAGGGTGGCATCTTGGGCAGTGGAGGAGGAAAAACGATTGTTAAATTTCTCCTTGGTGGGTTTCTTAAAGCTTTATTGGTGTCAATGAGGTTGATCTCTGGCTCGACAGAGCTTGGGGCAAGAGGCCAATCAAAACCAAGATGTTGGACAGGGGCACCATTATTATCCAGCTCTCTTCAGTAAAGAGGGTGGAGGAAGTTCTCGATTGTGCTTGGTAAGTGTAAGATGGTCGATCAGTTATATATATACACTTGATCATGCGACTGTGCTTGGTTTGATGACGATCAATCATAGATGGGCTCCACAGAAGATCGAAGATGTTATAGATCGGTGGACTGATTTTTTTCCCCAGATCTCTAAACCTTGCCTCTTGAATGTATCATTGCTTACAAACAAACCTTGGAAATGTGGGCTCTGATACCATATCGACACAAGGAGGAAGACAAGTCAATGTAACCTGGAAAATTTAGACTACCTTTCTTACGACAGGGCTACTCTCTTTATAGCATTCAATTTCTCTAATTTATAGCAAGCCAACTTTTTAATCCCCTTAATTGGGTAATTACCAGGCATTACAGTTATATCCCCTACTTCGGGGTTTATATTGGTCAGAAAACTCTCTTGCTCACTCACGCATCCAGACCGTCACTAAAGGCGCCCCCCCAAAAATTCACCTGGTCACTGAATTTGTAGTGCGTTGTGCACAAGTTTGAAGGGGAAATCGTCCTGTACAACTCAGCTATGATCTAATTTGAATCAGCTAAGATATGCCAAAGTGAGCTCTATGATCACACATGCCACTGATGCTTTTCATTCTAACATCATACAGCTTGATAAAAAAGATGAGATTGAGGGGCTTGTTGAATATGCGGATGGTAGTAGAGAGTCTCCTTTCTAAACCAATCAATTGTCGTGATTGTCCTTCCAATGCATACGTCTCATCTTCACTTGCATATAGTTGAAAATAGATTGACAATGAGTTTAGATGAATCTGGAATCTTCAAAATCGCGAAGTGGGCTCAATATGCAGGTCATGTCTCGGTTCTGGTTAAATTGGAAATATTCTCTTTTTAATCATTCGCATATATATGAAAGCCCCTCAATCTTGTCTTTTTTTCTTTTTTTGTCAAGCCTCATGATTTGTACGCGTTTGGGTTAATGACAGACCTGATCTAGTGGGGAAAGAGTAGGATAACACATAAATGGACTCTATCGAGACAAATTGTGGTCACTGGCAAAACATGATGGACGTTTTGGCAGGACATAAACCAATGTCGAAGGGATATATTTATTGTAACTAATCAAACGATCCTGTCTTGAAAGAACTATGCGATCTTGGGGTAGTAATAGAGAATATTCTGAAGAAAGTTGGATATGCTATGGGTAGAATGAGTTTGCCTTATATTAGTATTAGATTAGGTTTTTGTCATTTTTGGCTAGAGTTATGATGTGATTCGGGTTTCCCATTATTATGTGATTAGGTTTCCTATTTTGGGTGATATTTTCTTTCAAATAGTCATTAACTATTCTAAATGGAATCATCACGAAGATTTGGCAAGATGTGAATCCATTTCATACATAACCACTGAACATGATTTTTAACTTTCTCTTTATTGTTAGTGTTAATATTTTTCTTTATTATTGATTGTGTGTTTCATATTGAAATCTCATAATTGTAGTAATTCTCATGACAGGAAGGAATGTCACTGTATGCTTTTCCTCACACCAGATAATGATTTTGCTGGGAGTGAACAGGTTTCCTTATACTCGTCTCTGTCTTCATTTGCTAATTATCAGTTTTGATGTGGAAAGCATTGATTAGACTATGTTGTCTGTCCAAAGAACACATACACATATAGACTAGTTATTAGGTGTGTCCGGTGCGCTTTGTGTGCAACCTTAGTGGGGCCCACCTGATTGTCCATCCGAGTTGACTCCCCTATAGTGTGCGCAACCTTAGTGGGTCGCACCGGGTTTACACCCATGTGAATTTTGGAGCCATTTTCTAAAGAGATATTGATGCCTGAGGTTTTAAATGGTCCATTAGCATTGATTAGACTATGTTGTCAGTCCAAAGAACACATACACATATAGACTAGTTATTAGGAGTGCCCGGTGCTCTTTGTACGCAACCTTAGTGCGGCCCACCTGATTGTCCATCCGAGTTGAGCAAAAACACCCCCTATAGTGTGCACAACCTTAGTGGTCGCACCGGGTTTACATCCATGTGAATTTTGGAGCCATTTTTTAAAGAAATATTGATGCCTGAGGGTTTAAATGGTCCATTAGGGATTGGGGTGCCCAGCTCACGCATCTTCTTCCTCTCATTAAGCAGTATCTGGTTACCATGTTTGGTTGGACACTTCTTTCACCTACAATATATCCATACACTTCAAACTTCAAAGTGGACTACATTTTCATATCATAAAGTGCTCATTGAAGAAGGTTCTGATATCATATCCCTGCTGTGTCCATCGTGTCCCCTACCTATTTTCAATGCTGTATATGGGCCTCATAGCTTAAAACCAATCCTGAGTGCAGCATTTTGACCATGATATTCTGTAGAAGCAGTTTCATTGGATCAATTATTGAGTACAAAGTTCTGATCAATCAATCTTGAAGGACATGGTGTGCATGAAGATGATTAGCGAACTAATATATTCTTGACGTTTAGATTAGTTTGAAGGGAACACGTGGCATTTTCCATTGAGTTGAAGCTACATGATGCATATACATAAGTTACTATCAATCAGTCTGATGGAACAGTTCCTCACTGATAAAAGTTGATCACACCACTTGTGGGAAACATTGATGGTCGCGACCTTGGCCCTTCAACTTTCTACGTTCTTCAACCCCTCCACTTTCCCATGTAAATAAATCATTGGAAGTCGTCACATGAAGGTGGATGATTCTACTCTTTTCTGCCTATGAAACAATTTCCTTTTATTTCATTTTACAATAATCACCAGAAAAATATAGTGATAAAAAATTAATCACAATAAAAAGTCCTGGTAAAGTGTGTATAGGAGAGAGTCCAGAGAGTAGTGGTGAGTCATTCAAGTTCCATAACATCAACTGTTAATTGTCGTGATTGAATCCCTCATTCTTATCAATGAAAACATAGAGAAGATTGGCACAGATAATATTGCAGAAACAGTGAAACTTTAAAAAATGGGCACGCGATTGCCCAGTATACATTTTACTTTTAGTTCTTTTTCTTTATTTTTTCCATTTTCATGATCAGCCTGTTGTGGAGTTCCTGAAATTACAATAGAAATGGACTTCGTTAAGATATCAAACTGACTTGGATTCACATGTCCTTGATGCAGGCCATCTCCTTGGAAGAGATCCGGGAATCGACATCTAATATTTAGCCTTCACACATGCATACTGTCAGTTTTTTCAGTATTTTGGTCTCGCCAGCTTGTATCTTTCACTTCTAAATGTCAACAAAGTATTGGAAACTTATTTGACTGCTTAACTGTATAAGTAGATCCTCATCATATCAATGCTGTGATACAATCGAGGTGAAGTGTACTTTAAGAAAGAAAACAAGGAATAGAAAAATCTATGAATCATGTCAAATTAGTCCTCATATGGTAAGAGTTGGAAACCGTTAACTCAATCTTGGATGGGTATGGGGAGAGGTTCACGTTGCGTTCATTTCAGACAACCTTTTATAGTCTTTATTTTAATCAACAACGCACGAGTAAAGCCAAAGGATGATCGCAAATGGATACTACTCGAGCTTCTATCCATGCTTTCATCGACGACCTCATGTGGAATGCAGGTAATCAGAGACGTCCCTGTTATCGTAGATTTTTACAACTAAAATGAGTTTCAAATTAGAATGCATACCTATTCATACGGGTTTTGGCCTTTTGGGTGATTTTTCTATTACAGAGCACTATAATTCAAGTTAGTGTCAAATTTGGAGAGGAACCCATTCATGTGGGTTCAGTGAGTATGAAGGGGTTGGATTGATAATAGTAGGGTCTAATGTGGCGCTATGATCAACTTGTATCCACCTTCCTCTGCACCGACCAATCACCAAAACCAAACTGAAAACCCTCATGTTTGCTGCACGCTCAAATTTAACACTCATCCAAACCTTAAAACGTTGATGCATTCTAAAACCATTGAATTTCATGGATGGGGGAGTTGGGATGACCTATTGGGTTGATATTTTACACAACCATAACCCAGATAAAACCTGGGATCATTACAGCCATTGCACCATAAGCCCATCGGACCTGGGACCCAACCAATCAAGGATAAGTTGAGCATGGAAAGATCCAAATGGTATCATACCATATATGAAATTTTAAGTGATACTATTCTAGCCCCTTCGATCTATGGCCTTAAAGTTTGACAATTTGAAAGTTCATAATTATTTTTTTATTTGAATTCCACAGTTCAATCCATTGGAGTCGATGTAAAACCCTGCTCCACGACTACCTCTTGTCATGACTAGGTCGGCTTGTTTGTGCGACTTCCTGAATTATAGGACTCTTGACTGGTTATGTTTTGAATGAGCCCTTTAGGTCCCATGTAGGTAGTCTGTTAGAAGCACTTGGGATCATGTGGCCATTTTCTTAGGATATTGCTTTCTTGGCAATTTGGACCGGATTTGCATGATCTTGGACCAATTTGAGCAGACGTTCTTATTCGTTCTTCTTGATCTGGAGCTAAAATAGTAGGTTTGGGGACAGGGTTCTTATATTTTGTTTGATGGAAAACTGATTTTTGAGTTTTTTCTTTTCCTGCCACTTGGGCAGGGCTGAATATTCTGTGTTCCAAGCTAGGGGAGATTCTAGTTTGGGAAATCTCGGAAATTTTATTTTATTGTACCGTCCTCTCTGTGTGGAGGAGATTAGGGAGCACGACTATGAGAATTTGATGCTGAAGCTTCCGAGGCTCTAGATCTCCCTTTCCATTGGGATAATCCCTGGTCAACCCAATTCGTTGGGGACTCGTGTAGCGTATGTACGGGAGCTAGTTTCTTTTTTATTTTCGAGAAAAAAGTATAACGAAAGTTAGGGGTGCTTGTTTGCATTAAAATACATAGGCATTGAATTTTTCCATGTAATTGAATTTCTTGAAATTCAACAAGGTTGCCAAAACTTATGACCTCTTTGTTTCACACATGCAATTGAATTTCGTAAAATTCTAATACATAGTTTTTAAAGTAACTAAAAATGAAGAAAAGGTGAACATCCGAAAACAACCCTCAAATAATATCCCCTGCAATAGAAAATATAAAATAAAAGCTTAAGGGGAGATTGGAAATTAACCCCAGCCATCCCTTAGCTGAACTAGGATTAATGGCTTGGCTTGCCTCGTTTACACATGATCAAAACCCTGGCTGTTGATGGAAGGCTAAATCCAAGTAAAAGGCGTGGCCAAAAGCTTGTCTACAATGAGAAATTGATTGGACCCCAAGTGTAGGGTCGCGATGTAGTAATATTCTGGTAAGTCTAAGTCGATCCACATGGAGCAATGCTTTTTAAGAAACTTTCTAACTTTAACCTGTCCTACATAAACACTGAATCTGGCCTAAATAAAAGCTAATTAAATTAGCTCAAGTTTGCTAAAAGAAATAGCAAATGGTTTAATTACAATGCTTTCCAAAAATAAAAGAACTATTTTAATAAAGGAAACCTAATCAAAGCAATCCTAAAATATCTAATAAAAATACAAAAGAACAAATTCATCAAAACAACCAATTTAATATGAAAAATCAAATAAATATTCCTAAATTAGATCCTACTTACCAAAATAAATTACAATGCAAATATGGATGATTTGTAATGCCCTAAATGTTAACAATGCATTTTTATGCAAGTTTCTAACTATATTATGCATGCTGTAAAAAAACTCTAAATATGGAAACTATTGCGCAGCCCCAACTTTGCTAGACTGTATGACCTGTCTAGAATGATCTAAACCTAAATCTAATGGATGTGGTCAATACTCTGATGATGCACGAACACAACATAAAAAAAAAAAGAATGGAAAAAGGACTTAAAACGAAAAATATATGATCACCTAAAGATGCCTAGTTGAACCAGTTATGCTGCTGAAATCTGGTACGATCTTATTGGGTACCCTTGTTTATGCCTTTGGTTGACATGATTCCCGAGGTTATTTTTGGCTGTGATTCTGGGGTTTCAAAGTCTTATTTCTTTACTTTATTTTTGCTAACTTTCAAGGAAAAATAACTTATTTTTCTTGGTTTTCAAATCGTACACTTTTGGAACACAATCAGACCAAACTGCTGAAACGGTGCAGTGCTTTTCAATGTGCAGATTTCCAACAAGTCATACCAGGTCCGAAAATTAGCATTCTTAATCTGTCATTAAAAATCATAATTTCAGCAACAAAAACCTATTCTAATACAATTTCTAATTATGATGCATGTACAAAAACACTTTCCAACCATAGATTATGTAAGTAACTAAAATAGAAAGTTTCTACTAAACATAAATGATACAAATTGGGGTTTCTAAATCAAGAATTTGCAATAAAAATGATCAGACTATTAACTTAAAATAAAAGCAAAAGGGGCAGAAAAATAAAAAGTGAAAAGCATGTATTAAAGATCTAGAAACTAGATGATCATACAAGCATTGAAAATGCGATTATGAAATCCTCTCTTCTTAGAGTAGGAAAGAAAATGCAAGTTATTACGTGATGTCTCTTGACTTTTAATCAATTTATTTTATTTTCAAAAACCTAGATCTAATCATGTGAAATATTGTCTCCAATCAAAACACATAAAAGAACTAAAAAGAGAAAATTAAACCACTTACATAATGAACACGCATAATCAATCCAAGTAGATTCTTTATTCCTTGATCTTTGAGTACAAGAAATTAATATTCTTCAATCTTTGTCATTCTCTCAACATGGTCTCTCAACCTATGCCTAAAAGAATTAAAAGAAAAACGAAGAAGAAAGGGACTTAGAGAGAGAAAGGAGTGGAGTGGAATGGAGAGAGAGAGAGAGAGAGAGAGAGAGAGAGCCTCCAAAGGATGTTACACGTCCAGCCCCTTGTACTCATTATACAGTGTGTGGCTGGCTCCTTCTTTCTTGGCATGGAACAACTTGAATTTAGGAACTTTCTTTCTTACTCTCCAAGCTAACAATGATTTTGGGATGTTTGCACGAGGATCTTTGACTCTTCAAATATTTTCCTTGCTTGGCTACTTGGTGAACAAGAACCTTCTAATTTTTTTTTACTCTCTCTTTGTTGCTTTGATTCTTCATACTAGGGCCCACAAAAAAACTCCAAATCTGATTTTTGAAATTACTGTAGCTCATGTGAATTATCTGGACCCCATCTTTGAACATGTAACACTAAGTGGGTCCCCCACATGGGACGTCCAAGCTCGTCTTGAGAATGTTCCAAAGCTGGATTTCAATTTTTATCTCACATTTTGAACACCTGATGAGCCCACTTTGGATTTGTCTTGCTTTTAATGGATCTCAAACTTAGCTGGTAGATGTGTGTAACGTCCCCCACCATCTTGGAAATTCTTTAAAATCTGATTCTTTGATGTGAGTTGTAATATTGGATGAATGGTGGACCCCACTTTCTTGATTTATCCTACAAATTCGAATATGCACTTTTAACATTAATTATATATAAGAAAATAAATATGAACCATGCATGGGACCCTACATGCTTAATGATGCACCAAAATGACTAACTTTCCAAAAATTACACATGGTGCCTAAAATAGCCAGTATGCACTGTTGTAGCCAAAAAGCTAATTTTCAGATGATGAATGAGATGAAAACCCTAATTTCATAAAAGTCATGCAATGTGATAAATTTTGACCAATTCTGACTATTTTCCCAAAAATATCCCCTAATACATGTAATCATGAAATTAATTGCAATTATATGCATTAATTAAACCTAATTAAGTGCACAAATGCTCATGAAATGATGACCTAATGTCTTAATTTTATGGACTTATCAGAAATTCATCTTGGGAAAAATTCATCTTGGGAAAGAGGCAAGCAACTGTCCAGGGGATTATTATGTGAGGGCCACTTAGGGTTGATCCAACCGCACCCACCTTCCATGTATTGGCGCTGGTTGGATCAGAATGATTCACAGAATATAAATAGAATCATGCCAACTAATTACAAGTCTGTAACTCTAGAGCCCTTATATTAACAGCAGTTTATTTATCAACGAACAAAGTACAAATTTGTTGGGTTTGTTTGGATGTATGTAGGGGTGAATATCGGGTCGGGTTCCGAGTTATCGGACCGGGTCTGACCCGACCCGGTATTTTTTAAGAGCCTTGGACCCGGTCCGGTAACCCTGTTAATGAATACCGGGTTATCGGGTCACCGGGTTTGGGTTCCGGGTAACCCGATAACCCGGTTTGCAGAAAATGACGATGTCATCTATACTGTTGCAACCGCCTGTTTGAGGTTTGTAATCGTTTCACACCTCACGTGGCAATGCATTTCACACCAATTGGTGTGTTCGGTACTTTGGTTACACGTGAAACCGTTTCAACCCAAACACTCTTACAATGTTTTACACAGTAATCATTTGCGCATGGGGTTTCATTTACATATATACCTAAATGACCCAAAACAAACAACTCAGGGGGTTGTTCCCAGTCTGTTTTAGGGGCCCAGGCTGAATTCAGGCATAAACGTTAGGACTGCTAACTGAAGAGGCAGGCAGGGTATGAACAACCTTTTTAGCACTAACACCTAATTATTTAGTGCAAAATGAGAATTTGCAGATAAACATCTGTATTTTTGTCGATTACAACCATCTGTCACTTTTATTTTTTCACAAAATTACACTTAAATTAATCTAAGTTATCAGCAACTACCTTAACTGATGGTAAATGAATTTCAACTGGTTTGAAAAGAACCCACTATATTTTGCTTTCAGCAGGGCAAAGCTTCCTTAAAGTAACCTGATTAAAAAATTATAGTGTGAAGCAGTCATAAAAGCACTAAAAGTCAGTTTGAAGATGTCATGCTAAATTTTCAAGTCCAGTGATAAAAGCCAAACTTAACCGTCATCATGGGCAGGTGGCAGTCAATGCTTACATCTAATTTGATATTGTGTGGGGCGGGGGGGGGGGTTGTGTTCAATCAAAAAAATTATTTATTCGTTATCGGGTTATCGGGTCCGATAAACAATAAAAATAAAGACCCGAAACCCGGACCTGTTAACAGAGGTCCGGGTCGGGTTTGGCCCGGCTCGATAAAAAGGTTGTCGGGCTCCGGGTCGGACCGGGTTTTCCGACCCGGTGAACACCCCTAGATGTATGGTAAATTGAAGTATGGTGAGGTGGAGCATCAAATCAAGAGAGATTAAAATATAAGGGGTTATGATGGTGTTTTGTTTTTAATTGTTTAGTATGTAATCTTTTTTACTTTTTATATAGAAAAGTGGAGTTTTATTGTCTTTTAATGGAGAAAGAATGTTGCTTTGTTTTTAACTTTTTTTAAAAAATTCGGAGGGAATTTTGAAATTTTGTACTTTTGATATGACCCCTTTGTCATTTCTTGTTTGAATTCACTTTACTTTCACTTAATTTCACTTAACTAGTTAATTGCCAAACACGCCAGGGAAGCGACATCTGACTTGAGTGACGAGGCCTTTCATCCCTCCGCCACATACATATTCAATCAGAAGACCTCTTTTCCATTTATGTTCTTGACTCACTGAAAGTCTGAAACTACTTGAATATAGGGGCCAACATTTCAGGGGCCTATAGCAGCTTTCATCCAATAATCCCCACATTAGATGGCAAATGCTGCAAAGATAACTTCTCCTGGCTTCTGCCTTCCAAGAAACCATCTATTCACAATGAATGATCAAGGCTTTCTACTCGTTTGCTTAAAAGTAAAGTATAAAAGAGAGGTCTAACCTTACCATGTTGGAGGGAGTTGGGAGGTCACGAAGGCAACCTTTTCAAATAACTCTTTTGACCTAGTGATAAGACACCTGCAATTCTGATATTGCTGGATCAAAAAGTCTAAATGTCCCGAATTCGGGACCGAACTGTATACTCCTTGTTTTTCGAATCTCCCGCTCTCTCAAAAGTAAATGCTCTCATTGATGTGAACAATGCCACGTGGTGATTCGGTCCCCGAATTCGGTACCGAATTCGGGACATGTAGAATGACTCTTGCTAGATATCCAGAAATTTCTAGATTCCAAAGTTTCTTTGTTGTTTGGACAACTGAAAAAATATGTGGCTGAAAGCTTGAGGATTTCAATTTAAGAGATGAGACCTCATACTTTAATTGGAACAAGAATTAGTCAACCTCGGAGCCCTGAAGTATGTTCAGAGAATAAAACTAATCATTAATTAAAATTGTTTTCTTACAAAATTACAAGCATTTAAAAAAATACAGGAGTAGAATACAGCACAAGCCTTCTTGTTTCAGCTCTCCATGAGTCTTTACGAAGATATTTACATGTTATGTACAATAAGACCCCGAATGAATTGCTCACAAAAAATTGTTCTAATTTTCTATGCAACATACTTTTTTTTTTTTGTGTGCATTTTCCTCCTTAAAAACGAAATATAAAAAATGACTCTTCTTCATAGAGAGGATTTTGAGTTCCTATGGGAGGGTGAAGAATGTGAGATTCTTCCCTCTTGTGGAAATAAAAACCAGTGGAGAGTAGAATTCTCAAACCTAACAATCAAGTACTTGTTTTTGCAATAAGAGGATTTCTCCCCACAAATTTTTATTTCCATAGACGAGAGGAGCCATCCGTTCTTACTCCTCTAATAGGAAATTGAAACCCATTCTATCAAAACAGTTGCCATGTCAACTTTTAAACTCAATCTTTAACCTTTATTAAGTTAGCCTGTTGTGGAGGCCATTTCAATTCCAAAAGACCGCAGCAAAAATTTTGCAGTGAGATTTTTATTGGCCCACAATCTTCGAAGATTGTCATGAGTTCTATCTGCGTTGTGAGAGATGACAGAAATTAAGAAGGATAAACCGTAGAAACATGCTACCAATGAACCCAATCCTCATTGTTGAAAATTTTGATGTCTGGGGGATTGACTTCATGGGACCATTTCCGAATTCCTTTGGCTATATTCACATTTTACTTGCAGTGGACTATGTTGCCAAATGGGTGAAAGTCATTCCAACAAAGAAAAATGATAGCCATGTGGTGATCAAGTTTTTGAAGGAATACATATTTTCTCGGTTCAGCACACTTAAAGCCATCATCAGTGATGAAGGGACCCATTTCTGTAAGAGCACCCAAAGCCATCATCAGTGATGAAGGGACCCATTTCTGTAAGAGCAGCCAAACCCATCATCAGTGATGAAGGGACCCATTTCTGTAAGAGCACATTTGATCATCTCATGAAAAAATACTCTGTTACTCATAAGGTTGCTACGCCCTACCATCCTTAGACAAGTGGTCAAGTTGAAGTTTAATATCATCAATTCAAGCAAATTTTGGAAATGACATTCAACCCAAATAAGAGATATTGGTCTTTACAATGTTGGATGCATTAGGGCCTATCGAACTGCATATGAGACTCCTATTGGGATGTCCCCATATAGGTTAGTCTATGGGAAAGCTTGCCACTTGCTTGTTGAATTGGAACATAGAGCATACAAGACCATCCAAACTTTTAATTTCAATTTATCATTAGTCGGTAACCTCCGTAAGCTTCAACTCAATGAGTTAGAAGAACTGAGGAATGATGCTTATGAAAATGTCAAACTCTATGGGGAGCGAATGGAGTGGAACCATGATAGATCCATCCTTAGGAAGACATTCGAACCAAGTATGAAAGTTCTCCGGTATAACTCTAGGTTACATCTTTTTTCAAGAAAACTTAGATCCCGCTGAACTGGACCATTCATTGTAAGAGCTGTGTATTTTCATAGGGCTGTGGATATTGAGAATATGGAAATTGGGGAAATTTCAAAGTTAATGGTCAAAGACCGAAATCTTTTATGGGATTGAGGGAAAAAAATATTCTTGATATCCTTCTGGAAGATCTTGTTTATCAGGATTAACGGGCCCTAGATCTGACAGTGGCCCACATTCATCATCGGGTGACTTCTTTCCTTTATCCTTTGCCATTTATTTTTCTTCATGTTACATCATCATTTTTTGCATTACATGCATGATATCGAGGACGCGGTCTAGTTTAGGTTTGGGGGTAGGAACAAGCACACCTGTCCAAATTTTAAGAATTTTAGGTGAATTTCTCATTTTTCATAAAAAAAATTCATAAAAATTCAAAAAAAGAAAATAAAATATTTTTTAGGTTTTCGTCCGGTTAAAGACATTAAACTTAACACTTGTTGGGAGGCAACCCAATGGTTTTCAGTTTTCGTCAGTGTGTTTGGTTTGTGTCCAACCTTGATATCCCTTCTGACATCAAGTTCATCATCATAATGAAAATAAGGAAGACTTTTGAGCAGGAAATGAAGGTTAAACAATCGTTGTCATTCGATGGAAAGAGCCTCTATGCCATTAAACATAGAGCGAAGAGGATAGGTTATTGTTACAGTTGTATTAGATTAAATTGCAATTCAGTCTTGAGAGGAAATGGAAAGAAGTACAATGGATTGTTTTTGCCCTAGCAGGGAGATTATAAAAAAGACTATTAGTTCCGGAACCGCTGAGTAAGACTAAAGAAATATGGTCTAAGACAGGTTACTCCAGTAAGGAGATGAACGAAATCCTGCTAAGACAAAACTAACCATTACCCCTGTAAGCAACTAGCCCATTTCGGTCCAGGGTTGACCATTAATTTTTTAAAATCTAATTCAATTATAAATTAGACGTGATGCTAGATGAAGGGTTGTAGATGAGGGGTTGAGGGCCTATTTCTTTTAGCGAATTTCCAATGAAAATTTTGTGGATTAGAGATTCATAAACATGAAGCGATGGTTTGTCCATAGGAATTTAAAAATGGTAAATTTCAGATTCTAGTGGCTTAAGAAGTCTTAAATAGCCTTTTGGAATTCACAGTATTCTTCAATCTTTGGCATTTGAAAGTCGTCCACCTAAGAAGAGGATCTAGGAACTCCAACTAGACAACATGGAGAATATACAAATTTCCCAATGAATTAATCCCTCAATACTGCTAAAGAAATAAGCCTCGAGTGTAAAAAAAATATAGTGGAGGGCCCAAGTGACCGCTTGAAGCTGAAGCGTACATGAAGTTTGCTTTTGGGAGAAAATATGAGAAGATTACCGTACGGACGGCCCAAAACCCAACATTTGCCCAATAACAGAAGAAAGAGTAGAAATTTCCGGATAGAAGTTCGTACATAGAAAGACGCTGCAAGTGTGACGATCTTACCCTTTAGCTTGCAATATCCCAGGATAGAAAGATATCCCAGGAAGCGATATCCTAGAGCTGTAGGATATCGCACCGTTATCTACTCCCACCACTACAAATATCACATTTTTTCACCATGAACTGAAGACCTCTGTTTCATCTTCTTTGCTTTTGCTTGTGGGTTCCTATAGGATATTACTATTCCATCTTTTTTCTATCCATAGTTTATACATTTTATTCACCACTATAGATATGTGGGATCATATTATTTCTTAATGCCCTACACAGTTGAAGATCCACGAAGTTGCAGCGAATGACGAAGGAGAATGGAGTGGAAGGCTATGTTCTTGCAATATCTATAGCAAGACGATGAGAAGAACACAAAGGAAAAACCAATGGAGGATTGAAGAAGACGATCACAGTAAAAGGGGGCTTTTACCGAGTAATCTCCGTCCCTGTTTCACCTAGGTTAAAAGGAGGATGTGAAATTTTTATGGAGGTAATATCGGATGGTGCGATATCCTTCGCCTCTAGGATATCGCATCCTGGGATATCCTACCCCCCTGGGATATCGCAAGCTAAAGGGTAAGACCGTCACACTTGCAGCGTCCTTTTATGTACGAACTTTTATCTAGAAATTTCTACTCTTTCTTCTGTTATTGGGCAAATGTCGGGTTTTGGGCAGTCCGTACGGTAATTTTCCCAATTAATATTTACTCTCCAAGATTTAGAAGTAACATCCAAGTAATTCAAATATTTTAATGGACCGTGGCCAGTAGACCGTCCTAGAAAAAAAAAAAACAGGAAATGCACTAGTAAATTCATGGTGATGGCTCAATCATGATATAATATTGATTGAAGACATGTCCATTTCCAATTAGTAAAAGAGATCATGATTATTGCATATATCGCCAATTTTAATAAAAAAAATCCCGACCTCTCATCTACAACAAGGGAAGCACTTGAAAACGACTCTCTTATATATGGACCTATTGCGTTTTGCGGTCCGGATTTAGGTCCTTGATTGGATCCAGATCTGAAGCAGAAAACTGATCAAATAAGTATTTTCATTAAGAAAGTGGTTTTAGATTGCTTGATGGATTCTGAACGCCTTGATCAGTTGTACTATCATTGTTATCTCGTTTTCTCATTACTTTAATTAATTTTATGCATTATTAGTTATTTGTGACATCATCTTAATTAGATTTTTTTCTTGATTCACTCTCTGTGGGTTCAAACTGTACTTGCCGTTGTCTATTCACAGACACCCATGCACTTGCGGTATTTTTATGATTGATTGAGGTCACATCATTGCACACGTCATGTTTTATATGCACATCATGTTTGCTCACAGCCTTTATTTAAATATCCTGATTTGTTAAGTTATCCTGTTGTACACTTGTTTCAGATACATGAAACTTTTAATCAAATGACATGGTTTATTTCACGTCAATTACTTAATATATTACCAGCATATTTATTAGGGATTTTTACCAAAAAAGTGTTTCTAAACCTGTATTACACAGATTCAGTTACAAATACATAAAAACATCCATATGGGTGTTTGTACAAGTTTTATGGACAATTATGCTTTTCCATTTATGCGAACGATATCGTCATGGCATCGTTTTCTATACCCACTTTCACCATCGTTTTCTATTCCCTAACTCCCACCTTTTGCCTGTTCTATTTGGATGATATCCTGCCCTCAAGATTTTCCATCTTAGAAAAGGTTTCTCCTAATTTTTTTCTACCGATTGGAGAAGAATAGGAGTTGCAGAAGGGTCTCGGGCCAGGATTCTCTATCTTACAGGAAGAAGACAGGGCTTCCGGTTGCTGCCTGAGTGCTTTGTGTGTTACTAGACTCCGGTCATCGCTGGAGAGGAGAATCCATGTTCGCCGATGCCTGAAAAAGTTATTCCCCACTCGTTTTGAGCCATCAAACTCTCTAGTTTTCCCTTCTTGCTTCTTCCCCACTCTCTGCCCTTCCTTTTCCCCCTTTCCTTGCAACTATTACAATATTTGGATCTCCATTTACAATTCACCATGATGGGCAGATTCTATTTGGACCTTTAGATGAGTATTTATACTTCGTGATGGGGGATGGTGGAAACCGGGGCAACCCTTTCAATTTCACCCTAGTCGCATTTGGGATTTTATACATTATGGAGCATTGGAGGTGATGTCCATTGCCTTTCAATTTGTAGTTGTTTAGTTTATCATTTTCTGGTGGCAGGTGTTGAGTAAACTTAAATACCTCCATTTGGGAACCACCACTTTGTGTGCATTATTGTGTGCATATAAGAGTCCATTTAGATATGAGCTATATAAAGTTGGGAGAAAGGAAGCACTTACACAATTGCTAAGAGTTAGAAGCCATGAGTGTCAATGGCATAAAGTCATGAATATAAATATGATGTCTCTTTTTAGTCGGCATGAATGATTGTAAGATCACTTCCACGTGAATACCATCGCTGACTGTTTTGGCAATTTTTAGTGCAAACAGTTCATCCACACACCCACCAACTCCTACCCTGCAAGAAGTTCATCCACACTCCCACCAACTCCAACCCTTGAAACAGTTTATTTCTAGTCTCATTTCTAAATTCAGTCTCTAAGTAGTCCACATTGCTACTTTTCCTAATTATGATTTTATTTCTGGTTACCAGAAAATAACATGTCTTAATGGTGCATTTAAATGTAACCATATTAGGGTCCTTTCAAATGATTTGAGTTTTTATTTTTATGGCACTAGAAAGCTGTCTACTATCTTATAGATATTTTTTGTGGGGATCTGATATCTTTTGAGAAGAACAAAGGAGTTTATGACTCAAATAAGAAGGATGGTGATGATAAATATGATGAGATGCATTGTTTATGTTTTTACACACTAAATAGGGTCTGTTTTTGTATTTTTCTTGGATTCTTTTGTTGCCTTTGGCGATTTCTCAATTCCTATGAAGGATCGTTCTCATTTCTATTTTGAAGTGAAGTTATGCTCTTTTTTTTCCTCCTTAGTGTATGTTTTGAAGGAAACATCTCTTATCCACAAAAAACATACAGTGACTGGTTGAGCATGACCATGGTTCTAATTTTCCATTGTCTTTGTTGCATATGCACGCATTTTTTTGTGTTGAGCATCTGTGTACCGTTTCAGTTCTTTGGGATGCTTTGGTACATATGAAAATGTCCTAGTCCGCCTAATATTTAATTCCCTATAAACTTTAATGCTTGTGCCTGTAGTGTTTTCAAGTGTGATTTCTAATGCTTTCAAGTGTGAATTCCAGAATGTTAAATTACTCTTGCCATTCTTTACATTTCAAGCACCTTTTGGATTACAAAGAACTGACTTATAAGCATTAAGAATGTTCGGATCATCTTCTAGTGATGCCTCTTGATCGGCAAGGGCTCGGGGATATGGTTGCAACCAAAACAGTCTTCTGTGGTTATTTTTTTGGGAACCTGTCACAGATTTATGCATCTTTGGGGATGGAAGTGTCTTTGAGTTTTGTAGTGTGAGTCTTTGATTTCAGCCAAAACACTTTTGCCATCCTACATTGTATTTTTCTTCCTTTTCATGAATATACTGACATATCATTATGAGCAGCATCCATGAGTCTTTCCCATTTTTTAAAGATCATAGTTTAAAATTGAGGCCATCAACTTGCTGGATAATAAATTTGAGATTGAAAACTCTAAAGGATGGTAACGATTTCATTGTTGGAATATTTGCAATTTGGGATTCTTGGCAACCTCTGTAAGCATTTTTCATTGTTTATGTATCTCAATCTATATCACAATTCTCTGTTTATGTGAAAACAAAACACAAATTGAAATGAAAGCAAATTAGATCTTTGCCAGTGGATTTGTGATTTTTTTTCTTTGAATGCTCACTGAATTTGTGACTCGAAGTACTTATTTTTCATTCTATGCAAGGATGTATTGACATTGCTTGAATCTCAATCCAAGGTAATTTAATTGGTTTTATTTGTGAGCTTGCAACAGAGTATGGTTTGGATAGGCGAGTATCTACAAGCGATGACGTTTGCAGTTATGGGATTCTTTTGCTCGAGGCATTTACAAGAAAGAAGCCAACAAATGACATGTTTATAGGAAGTTCAAGCTTGTGTCAGTGGGTGGGTGATGCCTTTCCAGTTGCATAACAAAGGTGGTAGACGACGCTCTTCTAATGGAGATCAGTCATAACCGCAGAAATGGTAGTCGCGATGAAAATGAAAAAGAGAAGCTTGCTTCAATTGAACAGCTTCTGGTGCCAATTATTCACGTAGGTCTATCATGTGTAAGAGAATCACCAGAAGAAAGAAGCAATATGAAAGATGTTGTCATGAAATTGAAGAAGATCAGAATAAGGTTGAGTGTATAAAAAGAACATTTGTTTCGTCTCCAGTTTTACAAATTCTTCTAGATCAAAAGGTATTCATAAATATGTTTTCTTTCTTTTGTCCTTTTCATGAAACTGTCAGTCAGGTTAGGAGAGAATAACATCTTCTTACTTGTAGGGGAACAACTTAAAGAGAATATAGTTGCTCTGATGATATGTATAGTTGTAATTTGTATGCATTGATATCCTTCCTCTATCAATTAAAGAATCAGTATGAGTAGCAGAAGTCATGTAAAGAATGAGTAGGGTGTATCAGTTGATCAGGTGATTCAATGGGATTATTGAAGTCACTGTTTGAAAACAAACTTCAACTCCTAGCCACCATGACCAGTTTAGATATAATTTTTTTTTATTGCACTCAATTTTGGCCAAGTTCAGTTGTCCATTAGGTCAGATTGTGATGAACCAAGTTCCAGGCCACAATAATGACTAAGGATTTTTACCAAATAATTGTTTCTAAATCTTAATTAGACAAATTCGGTTACGAAAACATAATAACATCCAGATTGGGGTTCGTACAAGTAAATTGGACAAGTTTACCCTTCCATCTATGCGAACAACATCATCATGTATAGAATCAACTTCGTTTTCTACCCTAAACACAACAAGGATCTCGCGCCCTTTGCCAAAGCATTTCCCGAAAGAAGAGAAAAGCGAAGGAGAAGGGTTCTCCAATCTTCGATCTGCTGAGCGGAGAAGAAATGGAGTTGCAGAGGGGATTCTCTGTCTCCCTCCACCCAACCAGGGACAAGGCTTTTTTTTTCCTCTCCCACCTTTTCGCTCTCTTTCTCCATGCCCTCTCCCGCTCCCTCTCTTACTCTTGCTCTGTCCAATTAGAGATTCCAGCTGAATCCTCTCACACTGCCAGCCACCGTTGCTCGTCGCCGGAGTTGCTAAAAAAAGAGAGAATCCAAAATAGGGTTTCTCTAACCGAGAAAAGTCAGGTCCTTTTTACTTGTATCTACTGCAAATACTATTTATTGTTGTAATTGCATGGAAGTGCCTTTGATTTTCTTTTAAAGTTTGGTGTTTAGATTTCCCTGCATTAGATTTGTTAAGTGTTCTATTTTTATTTTATTTGCTTCTTTTATCCCAATGTTTTTCTGATTTTTTATGCCCTTTTCCATTTCATTGTCCAAAAGCTATGGATGGATGAAATCCAAGGCTTATTAATACTTAAAAGCCATTCTTTGGACACTGCTATTTTGGGGTCTTTGCTTGTTTGGATTAGGTTCGTTGCAGAGGTGAGATGATGGATGGGTAATTCAGAGAAATGTGAGTGATCATGGGCTAACTTGTAGAATATAGAAGAGAACCAATTCACGGCAGTTTGATTAGGTGGGTCTAAAACAGGTATGGTGAGACAATGGAATGCGTTGGTGACAAAGATAAGGTTTCAAGGTTGGAAAGTGGAAATGGGTTATGGTCGATAGTTGGTGTGTGTTAAGAAGGGATGGAAAGTTGAGTTGGATTAAATGGGTAAGTTGACTTGAAAATTCAATTTGATGTTACTTTTCCATTGAGTTGATGGAAGACAGAATCCAGAGATAAAAGTGGAAAATGGAGAGGTGAGGCACTTTGTGAAAGTGGGCATAGTGGAAGAGGCATAGAGATGGCATGGTGATGAATGAAAGGTGGTTGAATATGTTAAGTTTTATAGATGAAGTTGATGAGAAAATGTAGAGAAACAGAGCATGAAGGAAAACAAGGAAATGAAGAAAAACTGAAAATAGAACAAATCATGGAAAAAACAAGTAAAGGAAAGGATATAGAAACATGCAATGAGGACTTTTATGAAGGCAACAAGAAACTGGGTTCTTTATGTTTTAGAAGGGTAGCGTCTAGGTCATTTCTTTGAAGTAGAAGATGGGTACAGTCGATGAGAAGAGATGAAGACTGGTGGCTCAGTTGGTGGTCAAGATACAGAGAAGTTATTTTCAGGCTGGAAAGTTGATGGAAACAAATGGGTGTAATGAGTTGGACGTGGGCCTGGGTATGGTCGAGTGATTTTTAGGCTTGGATACATTTGGAGATTTTGAAACTTGTATAAATGGAATGGTCAGTGATGGTGAAAGTGAAGGATTGAGATGTTGATCAAGAAGAAGAGAAGGTGGGTTTGTGGAGATATAAAAGGTTGAATGGGAGTTGAGTTGCAGTGCCAGCACTTATGATTGGTCTCATATGACCCTTTCTATTCTTAGGTTGACCCAATTAATAAACATGTTGGGTTGAGGCTAAGCCTATTCTTATTATTTGAACGATCAACCAACATAGTAATTGCACTATGAAGTGCCCATCAGACCTGAATCCAACCTATTTATTTTATACTCCAGTATACTTTATTAGTTTCTACTTTGGATTTGGATTGACATGTTCAACCTGAATAATAAATAGACTGAATACAAGTTGAGCCTTTACAAGTTATCCACAATACTAAACTGAGTCCACCAAACCCAGCCCACCCCAACCTATCGCCTCCCCTGATTTTATCTTTAAGAGTAAGAAATGTAGAAGAATCACTGAAAGGAGATTTGGACATGTAAGAAGTATCCCTATTAAGGCATGGTGTGATAACTGATGAACCAAAGCCAAGATCAACAAAATACACCTGTGAACCATGAAAAAAATACTTTATCCATGTGTAGTTTGGTAATATATGAATTTAAGCTTACCGTGTACCGTGCCAAAACCTCTAATATATTATTAACTTGAAATCAGTTTCTCCCCCCCTAACTTGTTTTCTTATTTAATTTTCATTTTTAACCCAACAAGTTTCTGCATCCTTGGGAAGTAACTCTCGCATTTTATGTTCATTTGAATATGTTGTTATGGGAATAAAGTATGGATGTAAAATAGTGGAACCACTTATGTAGGTTGTATTAAGAGTTTGGCTGAATGCCCGGGATAGTCAAAAAAGAAAGTTGAAGGGGTATGGTTGAGCACCTCCCACTGGGGACACGAGTTCATGATTGAGTCCTGTAGGGTTGATTTTTTTTTATTTTTTTAATTAGGCCTTGAACTGATTATCCATCCACAAAAATAATAACTGTTTGTGTACGTTAAAAGCAAGAGGAATATGTTTATATAGGTTCAGTTCATAAAAGAAGAAGAAGAAAAAACTGGAACTAATACTAGGGAACTCGTGACCCAAGTGTAGAATCTGCGAGCAATAATTTATGCTTATTAGGAAAATGCATTTCTGAGCCAAATCTGTGAGCCTTTCTCATTGTTTATGCACCCCATTATAAAGTCATTGCCATTTTGTTATTGGACACAAAAAATGGGTGAAGAACCTATAAATAATTGTAATGATATCGTTATCAGAAAATATTGAAAACTAGATTTTGAGTGAAATCGTGAGTCTTTATTATTGTTTATGCACCTCAATATAAAATTACCATTATTTTCTTGTTGGACACAAAAAATGGATGAAGAAACTATAAATGATGTAACGATCTCGTTATCAAAAAACAATGTCGGGCACAAAATTCAAGTTCGTATGAGTAGGAATTCAAGTTCGTATAAAGTTAGGCCTGTGATTTTAACTCACTACGCTGATTTATCCCCTTTTCTTTTGTCTCCTAGCATGTTTTTTTATGGTTGGTGAGAGATGTGAGCTTGTTTATCATGTGGAGATAGGATCCAAATTATTTTTCATGATACTTGACTTCTGATATTAAGTTGAATTGTCAATTGCGAATGAATAATTATTTTTTATTTTCGTTTCTACAATTCTGCTGCTTTGGTTCATGGCATCACTTTCTGTTATTATGACATGACAACCGGGTCAAGTTGGGTTTTAGTGTAATGTCTGTTGTTTATGTTTCTGTATTTCTATTAAAGATTCTCTTGTGCTTTAGCTGTTGATTCTTCATGGCCACATGCCTTCTCTTGTTTTATTGATTCCTGTTATTGTGGTTTGCGATTAAACAGATTGAAGAGCTTGTTGCGATGATACAAAAGGTCAGAGCTTAAAAATTGAAATGATGAACGTCAACAATTTACGATTAAACAAATTTAGGCTGTACAACCATTCTCCAACTTCATTTCTCTAGTACAAATCAAGTTGATTCGAACAACATTTGGGCCATATTTTAACCCATTTTCAGCCTTTGTTTAGGCTAATTTTGAGCCCATTTATACCCACTATTCAGACTATTTGGGTGTGAAAGTTAAGGCTGTTGGGCTTCCTGTTCTTGGGTTAATTGGATATAGAGTTTAATAACATGGTGGGCTCTTGCATTACACATGTACGACTATTTAGCTCTTGAAACCTTCCACTTGTAAGAGCCATTTGTGTTTGGGGGATTCTTTGTTTTGTGTCTAATTGGGAGGTTATGTCATCAAACCTTCTTAAATATGTGGAAACTTATTCTAGTTTGAAACTTTGATTGGTGCATTCAGAAGTTTCAGATTTGCATAAGCAGATATCAAAAATGAAAAAATCTCCAAAAAGTTGTTCTACTTCCATTTTGCAAAGAAGTATTTGTTAATGCAATTATAAAACTAAAACACCCCAATTTCCTATTTGCCACATCATCCTCTGTTAAACATGTTCAACTCATATGCCCTCTTTTAAATTTCAGGTATTGTTTCTAGAGTACACGAATGTTGTTCACCTCAATCAAAGGTCATGCGCGCACATGCCGCAAATGTGACCTTCTTGGCATTCGTTGTTCACATGGGATTTGTGTGATTAAACTAAGGCGATATGATTCGTACGACTTTTGTGAGCATTGGTTCTTCAGTGATTGTTATCGGGCAACTTATATTGATGTTATCAGTGCCATGCGCTATAGAAAACAATGGGGGTCTTAGAAGTATTGAGCGTGTCTTGCTCCTAGTAGCTCGCAGATAGCATGGATGATCGAAAAAAATCAGATACGAACAAAGGACATCAATATGGTAACAAGTAACATGCTCCCATTACAAGAAGTATGGTCATAAAGACAGACATATAGATATCCACCTCCAAGAGGATGAATCATCATTTCCACTTTTTTTGGATGAGATATAACTTCACCTTGTCCACATCGTTGTTTAGATTTGAAATGTTGAAAATACTTACCGGGGGGACCATATTTTATATATTTTGGATGTATCCTCAATAACTAGAGGGGAACATCATTTGTATATTTTGATGTATCCTCAATAACTAGAGAATAACTTATTTTGCATATGATATGGGTTATTCTGCTTTAATGTACAGAAGCTCCCTTTACAGTAGATTCTTTTTGAAGGCTTTAACGTTTCTGATTAATGCTTGAAGGTTTGAAAACCCCAATGTGTTGTTTAAGGGTCCCAAATCATATCAACAATATGACATCCAACCAACACATTCAACGATTACGATTTTAGAGCTTTTTCTTTCATTTTTGTTGTCTAGCGACAAGACTGACCCTGATTATACATTGAGATACATAAACAATGAAAAAAGCTCACTAATTTCACCCACATTAGTGATTTTTAATTTTTTTTTTAAATGATATCGTTAACATCCTTTAGAGTTTTCAACGAGATTGCCCCTGACTATATATTGATATACAAAAATAATGAAAAAGGCTCACGAATTTCACCCGAATTAGTGGTTTCTAAATTTTTTGATAATGATATCGTTACGATCCTTTAGAGTTTTTTATTCCTTTCTTTCCTCTCCAGCAACAAGATTGGCCCTGACTATATATTGAGATACATGAACAATGAAAAAAAATACCAAATTGCAAATATTCCAACAATGAAATCGTTACCGTCCTTTAGAGTTTTCAGTCTCAAATTTGATATCCAGCAAGTTGATAGCCTCGATTTTAAAATGTGATCTTTAAAAAATGGGAAAGACCCATGGATGCTACTCAAATTGATATGTTAGTATATTCATGTAAAGAAAAAAAAATCAGGGAGGGTTAAATCCTAGAAGGTTCGAACTCTCCTCTTGGGGGCTCAAACCTTTGGGCATTTTGGAAATTGGCTCAGGAAGTGCAGGTCTTGAAGGTTTGAACCCTTCTCTTGAGGGTTCAAACCTTTGGGCTGTCTAGAATTTTGCCAAGAAAGTCACTCCTCGAAGGTTCAAACCCTCCTTTTGAGGGTTCGAACCTTTGGGCTGTCTGGAATTTGGTGTAGAAAGTCCACTCCTTGAAGGTTCGAACCCTCCTCTTGAGGGTTCGAACCTTTGGGTGGTCTGGAATTTGGCCCAAAAAGTACACTCCTCAAAGGTTCAAACCCTCCTCTTGAGGGTTCGAACCTTTGGGCTATCTGGAATTTGGCCCAGAAAGTCCACTCCTCGTTGGGCCGTCTGGAAGTTGGCCCAGAAAGTCCACTCCTCGAAGGTTCGAACCCTCCATTGGCTTGTATAATCGCTGAGCCTAGAAAGTCCAGACCTCGGATGAGGATTCGAACCTTTGGTCTGTCTAGAAACTGGCCTAGCAAGTGCAGGATAGCTCAAAGGTTCGAATTCTCCTCTTGAAAGTTCAAACCTTTGGGCTGTCTGGAAAATGGCTCAGAGAGTGCAGGCCTCGAAGGTTCAAAATTTCCTCTTGAGAGTTTGAACCTTTGGGCTGTCTGGAAAATGGCTCAGTCAATTTTGCCACTGAGTCATCCACGTAAGATGGGATGTTGCTCCTTGATGTAGAGTCAATCTGTAGGGCCTTACGATATTGGATGCCATCGTCGCTTAAACTATAAACAATGTCCAATTTTAGGCAGCAAGCTAGAAGTCCTTAAGTCAGGCTCGAAAATGAAAGCATTGATAAGGTCTGGAGATATTTCTGTTTTTCCAGGGGAGAGTAACCATGGAAGAGTTCAGATCTGAACTAAAGCATGCTTCATAATTTTCAAGCATCTGTGAAGATGGTGATTCTTCTGCATAAGACTTAAGTAAACTGTATGCTTTGGGCTGTCTATATGCTTCATTTGCTGAAAATATATGATGGAACTGATGAGTGTTAAATATTGCATATTTTACCCCTCATTAGTCTGAGTTTTATTGGCATCTCATATGCATATCATTTGCTTTACACAGAGATTTTATCATTCTATCACATTAACGGATTATCGGATTATCTTGCATAAATCTGATTATTTGTAGCGAATTTTTATGTAATTTTTCTTGTGTAGGTGGACCCCGTGATTATTCCAACATTCCGGCTAATGTCCCAAAGCATCGATAAAAGATTTCAAATAAAGAAGTTACATGAAGAAATCTTATTGAAGAAATCTTGGTGAAGTGTTAAAGAATTCCAAAACAAGAGGAGAAGACTTTAAGGATAAAAGAAGTCATTTCCTAACACAAAGGAGTGGTTGGTGTATTGGTTAGAGTTTGGGTTTGCATGAAATAGGTTGTGGGTTAAAATCCCAACAATTGCATATTATTTTTTTTACCAATCAAAGCTTGCCATGGCACAAATCCATGTGAAATGTTATGAGCCAATCAAAAGCCTCCAAAATGAAGGACTACATAAAGCAAAAGGCACATATCTTTTTGGAAGGAAAGTTTGTTGCAACCAATAAAATTGAAGCTATCCATGTGAAAGCAAAAAAACCAATGAAAAGCCTCCAAATCAAATTCAAGCAATCCATATGAAAGCAAATGAGCCAATCAAAAGCCTTCAAGTCGCAACCAATCAAATTGAAGCAATCCTTGTTAAATGAAATGAGTCAATCAAATGTCTTCAATGTTCCTATAAATTGGAATGCATTTGTAGAGTGAAGGGGGATCTTTCGGCAAGTTAGTCATTTTACAATTTTATTTTTAGATTGTAATTAGGAGCTTCTTTGTAACTAATTTAGAGAGAGTGTGTGTAATTGAAGATCATTAATGAAGATTTGGACATCTTTCTTGATGTTTAGTGGCTAAAGCTCTTGGATTAGGCTCTCCTTTTGAAGCTGAGTAATGTGATTAGTTCAGTTTCATGTATGTTTTAGTTTAAATTCCCTACTTGTGCCTTAATTTATTAGTAGACTTTAGATCTAATTGTACTAATCTCTCTCATTTCTCATGCTCTATCTCTACACTTGATGCTTGGATAATCTCAATTGATGCTTTGTAGTTGGATTAAGTTCTCTCACATAGCATGCTCTAGAGCCCTTATCTTTGATCTTTTGTAGCTTGATTTTGATGATTAATTGTTAGGGTAGTTAGGATATGATCTAGGATATTGGCTTTTTATTTTCTTTACTTTAATCTTCATTGCTATATCATCCAATCCAATTAGGTAAGAGATTGCTAATTGGATTGTAGATTTGGGAATTGAATTAGAACATGCATTGTTTGAATTAATTACATACTTAGTGGATTTTGGATTGCCTAATCTCTTCTTCTTATTGTTGTTAATTTAAATCCCTGTTTGATTTATTATTTTCACTTTTAGATTGTTAGACTTACATTTCACATAACTTGTTTTAAAATCCTACACATTTCACACCACATCTTCACCTTAAATCTTCAATTTCTATTACCATTCATCCACTAGTTAGTGTAGCTTGTTAGATTAGCTTAGATATTATTCATTTTATATTTTAAATTGTTAATTAGAGTGGTTTTAATTTTATTTCACATTTCAATTGATTTAATTCCATTTTTCACTCATAGTTTAGTAGTTTTAATTGCTCACTTCAATTTCTATCTTAGCTATATCTTAGTTCAACTCTCACTTAAATTTGATTAATTACTTCTTCCATCCTCTTCTCACGGGAAAATTAATCCAGACTTTTTTAGTCATTTACTACTTGACGACATCGTAGTCTTGCGGTTAAGCGTTGCACATTTAAGTGTCGATCAGGAACCATTTGACTTTTTAAGTAAACTAGTTAGCACTCATAGGCATAGCCAATTTAATTTATGATTTACACGTACAAGCATCACTTAAGTATCCACATGCATTACTGGAAGTTCTCGTGACCGTTGGGGATGGCATCTTCAGCGAGCTTTTAACCCTACAGAAGTCAGTATGTCATTATTCTTCTCATACATTTTACAACAAATAGTTATTTCTTTTCTATTATTTATATGTCCTGTATTACTCACATTTTCTACTTACTTGTAGGTTGGAGAAATGACTTATATGGTTGCAAATATGTTTGCTTTACTTTATTCCAAAGGATTTGGTATTCCAGAAGGCCAAGCCGATAATAGCGGTAATAATACAACTAAACTCAGGATTATTGACTGAATGTATCCAAAATTGCTGCAGAATCTCGGCAGTTGATGGCATCGTATTTAAAATGTGGCCATCAGTGGATGGAACAACTTTAATGTAAGTATAATAATGTAGAGCAAGAAAAATTTAACAGTTGTGGCATTCCAATCCAAAAACTAGATTGCTACATAGACCACTTAAAAAAGAACTATGCGAGTGCAACAACGATATAATGACGATGCAATCAAGGGTTAAATGCAATAAAAAATTTAGAGCACAACTAGCATATCTATGTCTGCTCCAAGGCAAGAACAATGCTCGATGCTCAGTCGGCTTTTCTTCTTTGCACTGTGTCCGGGTTGTCCGGGTTCCTCTATGGAGTCTTCTTCATCAAGGCCAATGCTGGCATTCCAACACAAAAAATTATTGCTACATAGACCACTTAGTCCAGAACGATGCCAATGCAACAACGATACATTGAAGGGTTAAATGCAATAACAAATTTATATTTTTCCGTTATGTCATGTCTATAACTATTTTCGCTGCAACAAATATCTTGTGTATAGTTCAAAGAGCCTGCTTTTCCTAGTTCCATACAGGCAAAAGGCTACAAGCCCAGTTTCATTTGGACAAGAAGCTACAAGCCTAGTGATGGCTCGATCTGGTCCGAGCTTGTTCTAGACCTCAAAGTTCTTCTCCTAGGCCGTCACTTGCTCGATGCCCAGTCGCCTTTTCTTCTCTGCAACGTGTCCGGCTTCATTTATGCAGTCTTCTTCATCAAGGCCGTCTAAGACTTATGATATCCCCTGTTCTAGACGTTGCTGGTACCCCCAGAAGAGCTCTTTTCTTCTGAAACATCCATTATAGGATGGAATAGAGCTTTGGGTTAGTTGACTGACTTTCATCTACTAAAACAAATGGACCCAGACGGGTAATAGAGATATGATACAATGACGCAACACCAAAATTCAGGAAAACTAATAAAATTAATCAAGATCACCCAATTCTCCATTCAATGGAGCAGAAATAAGGAAGATGGTGATAACAGGGATCGGGACCATTGACCTGATAGGTCTTGTCACGTCCCCCGAACCCGATTAAGAATAAACCGGATCCGGAGAGTGAATTTTAGGACTAATTAAAATTTTTGTCCTTTGGGCCCACGGATCGTAAGTCCGCTGTGAGGATATTACATTTCAGACCTCATATAAGTCTAGGCATATAGAATATCAGTCAATGAATAATAACTTCTCATTAAATTAAAAGTTGCAAGAAAGAATAATTAAAAACTACTAAAGGAGTTAAAGTAATTTATTACATTGGCCAATCCCAATAAACAAGGCCAATAAAATTAAATCGAGTCAATGAAAGAAAGGTCCAATGAGAGAAATAAATAAATGAATATATCTAATGAGTCCATGTGAATCTCTCTCGTGCCGGGAGTGATGACGCTACTCTACGTCATCGGCACGCCACTCGCGTTCCTCCTCGACTGGTTGAGTATCTCCTCACCGGCCTGCTCCTCATAGTAGTAATAACCACCTGAGGTGTCTGCACACCAAGGAATAGAGTCAACGACATGTTGAGCAATAGATAAGCATAGCATAATAAACATGACATACATCAAATATAGAATAATAACAAGTACACATCATATGAACACAAGGAAAGCGAGTCTAGGCATAAAGCAAGAATAATGATCGATAGAAATAATAATAGGAATCCTAACAACCATCTAACAATAACCACTATCATGCAATGCAAAACAAGAACAAGAGGGAGACTCTGAGGATGTCCAATGCCACCTCCCGGGGTACCAGTAACAATCCCAATCTGGACTACTGATACCAAAGTCCGGCTCCAGTAGGATCCTAGCTCCCGGTCCTGGGAATAGCAGCACGGTCCAATGCCCGCTCCCAGCTATTCAACGCCATGGACGCCGTCCAAAGCCGACTGCCCATCCCGACAACCGAGTAACCGGTTCGTCAATAAACCCCAAACTGCAGATGGCCATGATATGCAAACAATAATAAAGTGGTTTTGACACAAGGACAAACAAGACAAGCAAGTCTGACTAGTTCAATGTACAAGACACGATCATAGGGATTATCTCATTCAAAACAATACCATACAAGCAAACCACGTAATAATCCCTTTCATTGCTAGCCAGTCATGTTCATCAATACAAGACAAGGTTCCTACGATACATTCTAAGTCAGGTCCAAGCCTAAATTCTATAAGAATTTATGTTTCATAATTAGTTAGGTATTTTATGTCAAGAGAGTGTACAAGGAATACAACGACGGATACAAGTCACGGGTCAAAGGAATATTACAATCCAGTCCTAGGTAAATGGTGTCATCCCTGCACTTCACATGTTCTAATGGAGTACGTGTGGAAATGGATCAACGATGCTTCGAGGGAAATCCCTTGGTGTGCAATCATGTTAAGCATCTAATGAAACAATTTCATACGCATTCGGTTAAATCATGTGCAATACACGAATACCTAGACAACCCATCGAAACACACCAAGCCACGTGCTACGATTTTAACCCCATTAATGGTCAAATGAGTGTGGGTGCATGGTTTCCAACATCTAAGGCCCAAACCTAAGTTATTAGTCTCATTTACACTAAAACATGAGCTGAAACAATAATCTGAACATTTACATCACTTCCCGACCTCCGATCGTGATGAAACTAGAACCATTGGATTCTACATCTCGAGATCTTTCCAACGGTATATTACATGTAGAATTCCAACGGTCGGATTAAAAATTATACATTTTCGAAGTTTGCCTGTGCTGTCAAAAAAAGGCAGTCCGATCGATCGGACAAGAGCTCCGATCGATCAGTCTGAAATCAGCCACAGTTAAGTAACAGTGCTGATCAATCGGACTGCAGGTCCGATCGATCGGAACTGCAACCTGAACCCCGAAAATGGCCGAAAACTGGTTTTTCTGGCCCTTTTTCCTCCGGCCAATCCATGGCTAACCTGTATAAAATGAGCCACCTGCTCTCCCCACAATCCAATCCATCCACATTCCATTCCACTCCATTAATTGAATCAAATAACTACCATTTCCAATTTACATTTAATCAACCTAAACCAATAATTAACAATAATAATCCCTAAATCAGAACAGGCTTGGAATTAAGGAATTCTAACAAGGAATCATAGCCAATCAAATAGAAACAAACATACATGCTTAAAAATACAATGCAAATCTACTTGCCTCAACCAAGAAGATGATAGAATTTGGGCAAAACTCGAGGAGAAGCCTTTCTACCCCAAAATCCACGATCTAACCCGATAAAACGAAATCTAGGAAGCCAAGAAGAAGATAGGAAGAAAAAGAATTAAGATCAGACCTAAATCTAACCAAAAGAATACGAATGAAAAGATGAAAGTATAAGAACGCTTACCAAATTAATACCGGAAGCAAGAGGAGATCGAGAGAATGAGAACTAGCGGATCGGATCTTCGAGTTGATCTCTCCAGGCTAGAGATCTGGCTAGTGAAAGGAAGAAGAAGAAGAAGAAGAATGGGGCTGCAGTTTCTTTCGTTCAATTGCAGAGAATAATGAGAGAGATTAGGTTAAGAAGAAGATAGGAAGGAAAAAGACCTAAGTTGCCTTTTAAGTGGGTCCGGTGAAAGAATGGACCACTTGAAGGGTTTCCAGTTGTCGGATCACGATGAGTCAAGAGACAAAAATGATCAGCGCGACGAAACCTTTCCAACGAACCCATAAATCACGGCGTTTGGAATATTTCGGAAAACACTCAATTTTCCCTAAATTGCAAACTACCCCCCTGCTATCAACAAACGAACTCGGAATCGCACGAAACTTCGCAGATACTATTCTAATTCTAAAAGAAACTCGCTCATGCTCTAAACCCACTTAATTATCTAAAATACAATTAATAAAATAATTATCAACAAAAAGGGTCAATGGGCCTGTTGTTGGGCCCAACTGACCCAGTAAGGTCACGGACCTTACAGGTCTTATCACAAATACATCATGTCTAGAGTCTTCCAATTATGAAGATCAAAATCATCAATGCCTAATACTAGACAATTAAGAGAAGTTAACTGTCAGTGCAAAAAAGACAAAGGTCAGATGCTATGCTTCCAAAATTGAAGTACTTATGGGCCATCGTCCATTGTGAGCTTGCATCAGATGATGGTCAGAATTACCTAACCATGGGTCCCACTTGGCCACTTAAACAGTTTATTGTACCATGTTAAGAGAAGAGGAAACTCAACATCTGTGTCCCAATCATCTCTTCGATAGATCGGCTTGCCAATTGTCATAAGTGAGTATGCTCAGACCTGACCAATTGCAGAAAAATGATGGTTACAAGTATTGAATAAAAAAAAAAAAAACCTTATAAGGCCTAATTGAAGCAAATCACACACTAGGTTAATCACCTGAAGAAGTTTTAGAGGACCCGTTATTGTCTTCAAGGCTTTTCCTTTCTTTTGGCATAGAGATACCTTAGCAAGGCCCCTATATAGATTTGCTAGGCATGCAGCTCCCCAAGCACGCCTTTCAAAACGTCTAAATAATTCCAAAATGTGGGCTAGAGCCTTAGTACCCAAAGAGGTCCCGAAAAACCTGAACGGCAACTAGACAAAATAACAAAGCACGTGTTGGCCTAACATCTTGATCTCTAGGTCAGCTCTTGGGAATTTGACCAAAATTATCTCTGAACCAGGTTAACTTAATCTGCACTCCATCGCATTCGTAGTTCATGTCCGGTACCACCCCCAACAGTTCATCGCATACTTTGACCATGTTCAAAGGGGAAGAGAATGTGTGGCCATTGACAAGGAGGCCATCAATGGGGAAGCCATAGATGTAAGTTTCATCCTCTAAAGTTACGGTGGCCTCCCCACTGTTAAGGCGGAAGGTGTTTGTCTCTGGCCTCCACCGCTCAACCAAGCCAGTTATTAGGCCATGATTGAGTTCAATTTTTTTTTATCTTTGCCAGTTGCTCTAACCCGGTCTCACGTATTAGCTCCCACATATGATCATTGATTTCCCAGCTATCATGATTTGGAGTGGAAATGAACTGTAGTGGGCCTGCTTCCTGCAATTAATAAATGATGAGAAATCTATAAGCCGACAGTCATGGTATAGTTGTAAAGCTAATATAGTAAAACAAGTGTATTTCAAAATATGCTCACCTTGCCGTGCCAGACTTGTTTAGAAATATGACTCTCATGGTCATATAAAATGGAGTTATCTAAAAGACCGAGCTGTACATTCTCCATCTATAATCCATAGCAACTTTAAAGTTAGCATAATGTTCATTTCAATTCACAGACCCCCAAAATGAGGTTAAGAATAGCAAAAAAATGAATTTGTGGGAAAAATTATACTAGAACTTGATTTCTGCCTGGTTAGAACTTGAGTTGACTGCAATTGTAACGATATCGTTACCACCATTTATAGTTCCTCATACGATTCTGTTTTTTCAACTAGTAATTAATGATATACGTTATATTGAGATGCATAAATATTGATTAAGATATAACGATCTTACTCAGAATATATTTGTCAAAGTTTCTTGATAACGATATCGTTATGCTGATTTTCAAATTCTTTAACCATTTTTTTTTTTTTTTGTCTCCAACAACAAATTGGCAATAAGTTTATAATGAAATGTATAGACAATGTGGAAGACTTATGGGATTCACCGAGGGTATTTTTTCAACAAATATTTAATGTTTACAATTTCATTACCGTTATTTATAAGTTCTAAGATAATGTATGATTGGCTGCCAACAATCAAACTATCAATGCAACCTACACATGGTGTCCCCACAGTCGACATCGTCCATTGACTCGTAACAACATATTTAAAAGAACATCAAATGCGGCAATTACTTACTAAGGATGCATAAACTTGTTGGGAAAACAATGCAAATTAAATAGGAAAACAAGTCAGGGGAGAGCAATTGATTTCAAGTCTATGATGCATAACATGCTCTACTAGTGTAGTGTGCAAACATAGGGACCGTTTGGTAACTCTAATTTGATTAATAAGAGCTAATCAAATTAAGGTCTAGAATAAGAGTTCTTTCTTCTAAGTTCTTTTGGGAGATATGCTTGTTTGTTTACAATTCATTAATAAAATGGGTGAGATCGTTGCTTCTTCGAATTAGTATTGGGAATAAAATAAACTAAACCGAAGCAGCCAATTCCCAAGCCAAAACCATAGAAACAAAACAAGCACCAAGAAAAATTTATAGAAGAAACAAAGTGGAACAATTAAAGGAAGGGAAACAAAACCCATAGGAGACAATCAAATTCAACTAAAAACCTCGTCATAAGAAAATCTAATGAAAGACTGAATGAAGTAGCAGGTCAAACAACAAGAATACTACGATCCCAGTAGGAGGAAAACAGGAAAAGAGTCAAAATTAGTCTATGCCAAGGCTAATTACCAGAGTTCTATTGAAACATCTTGGTAGCTGCTCTTCTTCCCCAGACTACTACCATAGTAGTGCCATCTCCAAGGCTATCCATGACAAGGGTGCATAGGCTAATTACTAAATATAAGTTCTAATTACGAAATTTGACTAGAGGTTTATCAATCACTCAAATTAGTAATAAACTCTACTCAATCCATTTATATAACTGTTTTAGACGTACAAAAGAAAGGAAACCAAAGAGCAAGAAGAATCATTACCTGCTTGGTAATGAGAACTGGTTCCTCCAATCTGACCACCCATATTTACACTAGCCCATAGCATTATTATTTACACTAGCTCATAGCATTATACAATGCTCATACACAATGACTGTTTCATTCCCTACACCCACCCATCCACACGCAAAATATCTGAATTGACAATGCATCTAGAACCAAAACCCCATCCCAAAACAGAGAGCTAGTTGTAAAATTGACAACCTTCCCACCATTGGACAATTAGAAACTCCCAACCTTCCCATATGTCCTGTTACATATACAAAGTTTGTTTTTGGTTCTTTCTATCAAGGATTGGTCAATCATAAACACATGTATCTTGAGTGTCACAATGAGATCACTATCAGAAAGGTCCTCAGATATTTAACAGCCAACATATTCTTCAAGCTTCACATCGTGGTGAATACGATTTTTGGATAGTTGCAAAAAATTGAGGCCAACACCAAATTACCCGCTACCATAACAAAGACGATGCAGAGCTCTACTTTCCCACGCATTTGATTCCTTTCATTAAATTAGTATTGGAATTAAATAAACTATAAGAGGTTTCTATCAATTCAATCTACAGCTTTCTAAAGATGGAAACAAGTATTTGTTTGAAACTATAAGAGGTCGCAACATTAACAGTATTTGTTTTTGTCTGCAAATAAAATAAACTATAAGAGGTTTCTTCAAATTTGGGTTTTTTCCATGGCTGCAACTTCCAGACAACCATTTGTCTGCAAATACCCCAAACCAAATCCCCTCTCAAGAACCCCACAATTCCAACAGATATAGAAACTGCAAATGAAAAGAAAACAAGAAAATAGATAATGTGAAAGAGAGAAGAACCGAAAAAAATCACCTTCACTGAAATCTCAAATGGAAGATGATGTTGAAGCAGTCGGCGGGAGTTCCGCCGGAGGATCTGGCTGGAATTGCTTAGAGAGCAGGGAGCGGAGGGGGAGAGTAGGAGCCGGGATGTCGGAGAGAGGGAAAGAGAGAGCAAGGAGCGGAGAGGGAGAGGGAAAGAGAGAGCAAGGAGCGGAGAGGGAGAGGGAAAGAAAGAGCAGGAACCGCAATGTCAGGGAGATGGAAAGAGACTGAACGGAAGCCACAGCATAGGAAGACAGAAAGAGAGAGTAGGGAGCGAAGGAGAAGGACAAAAAAGGCAGGAGATGAGAAAGTTTGGGGAAGAGAATGAAAATCATTCGATTGAGTTTTTAGGGCTATAATGAAACGACAATGTCGTTCGCACACTGAGGGGTAAAGGCGTCCAAATTGCGTGTACAAACACCAAAATGGGTGTTTTAGTGTATTTCTGTTTAAATTTGGCTAATACCTATTTAGGAACACTTATTTGGTAAAATTCCAATTTTTTATCCATCCCAGTCACCTGCCAGACCGTCGTGTCTAATGTACTACTACATTTGGTACTCGGGTAGAAGGTCCTCCGTCCCAAGATGGAGTGCATGTTGTGACTGTTGAGCCATGGGTTTTGCAAGTTTGTAATGTCGATAATTTCATATAGACATTGGGCTTAACACTGGAGCTACGCCCCATTTGGGGATAGTATTTGTATGCCTTTTATTCGCCTTTGTAATTTCTTGAATAAAACAAAAATAGTCATGAACAGTAAATAAACCTTTCGTTCCCATCTCTTTCAGATTGGGTTAGGCATTGTAATGTTCCTTTTGAGACCATTATTTTCAATTAATGGAATACCTTTCATCAACTATGCAAAACTTATCTCATTTGGGTATTTGGATTATCAGGAGAACCTAGAAAGCCCCAAAATTTCAAAATATAATAAAAAAAATATAATCGATTATTTCTTGTATCAAAAAACTGTACTCTGATACCAAATGTTAGAATATTCATGAACCCTAAATCTCATTAAGTAATAAACAAATAATAAAATTAATCTCAAATATAATAAAATCATACATGATATCATGGCTTTCTATGATTCTAACACCAAGAGAGGGCTGGAATCAAATAAGGATTTACAACTTCCTTGAATCTTTTTCCTTTCTCTTTCGCAAAGTGATGGAAACCCGCGGAAATCACCATAGTGAAAGAAGTAGCCTAATACATCCTATTATAGAGAGAGAATCCTCTTATCAAGGCAAAATTTTAAAATCTCTCCAGTCATGTCTTCCTAATTGAGCACCTTGTAAAGGCAAGTTTAAAAATCCTTTCACCCTGAAAAATAATCCTTTATTGGATATTCTAGATAGAAGTGTCCACGATGTGATCATGTGGGCTACACCCACTTAGTCCAACACGCACATCACATGTATTCAAAGGTGGGTCCCACCTCTGGGGTGATCTGAATGCACAGTGCAAAGGTGATAATTTTTCAAGCATGAATTGCAAGGATTAGTCAAAGGGAGCAGTAATTTGGACTAGGGGTGCACAAGAAAACCGCTAAATCGATCCGAACCGGGCGGTTCAAATTGGTTTTGTAGTAGATTGGTTCGGTCATAGTTCGGATTTCCTTCAAACCATGCGGTTCAATTCGGTTTCTGGTTTGAAAGTGCGGTTAAACCACTCAAACAGAACCGAACCAAACTGATTATATAAATATATAATTTTTAAAAAATATATAAAAGAATATAAAGAATTACTTGAAGATGGTTCGAACTCTCACTCCGTTACTTGAAGTCTAATGTCTCTCACCAATTGAACTGCCATTTTTTTTGTGGAAAAAAATAAAAACCATAACCGAACCGGTTCGGTTTGGGAAATTAGAAAGCCGTTGGATTTGGTTTGGTTGATGATTCTCCCTCTAAACAGATCCAAACTGCCCACGTGCACCCCTAATTCTGACCGTCTCAAAGGCAGAACCCTGCCAATTTGATCGCTCTCCTGGACACTGTGGGAATGGACGGCACGCCGTAGAAAATGGTCCCGAGAAGGAGGCTTAATTAAAATAAATAAATAAAAAGTCTGAAAAGACGGAAGATAAATTCTCCAAAATATCTACTTGCCAAACATCCCTTCTTCATCATGTTTTCACAGATGGGTCCAAAGTCCAAACTATTATCAACCCACTCTCTCTTGCCAAAGATTTAAATCATCACCCAACGTTGGATTTAATTATAAGAAGTCTAATTATACTATATAATATAAAGTTATTGAACTTAGCCCCTTAAACTAAGGTCGGGATCATTTTCCTGAGGAGTCTGGACTAGGACTGATATAAAAGCTCAGCCCTAATTCACATGTCCCACATGACTTGGTGTATTTTAACGATGAGGACGCCTAAAAAAACACAAGGCATCTAAATGGGCGCCACTCCAGTGGATGGGATGGCCAAAGGGTAAGAAAATGAATGGAGAGCAGAAAAGGCAAGGTGGACTATGCAAGAAGACACAAGTAAAAGGACGGCCACCGTTTATTGCACTATGTCTCTTCTGAAAGGTCCTGTCGGCAATTTGCTTTCACTTTTTCTACAAAAGCCATAATAGTTTTATGGGGTTTTGACGTATTATTATTCTTTAAATCTAATTTTTTTCAATTTCATGATCGAAATTCTCTTAGTGTTAGTAGAGTCAAAGTTAATATTTTTTTTAAAAAAATTTACCCCAAATTCCATGATATCATGGGAATAATATATGTAAAAAACTAGTATCATGTGAATAGTTGCTTCGGGCCTAGTTTTTGAGCTGGTGGAGTTGTCTCCGGTGGGCCAAACCTATTTGTATGTTGGAATATTGCTCATACAACTACTCTTAGATTTGACATCACCCCTGAGCGATCAAATTAAGTTTAAATATTTTCCAAAGAATTGCTCATGCGAAATATTCTAAATGGGCGCCACTCCCGTGTATGGGATGGCTAAAGGGTAAGAAAATGAATGGAGAGTACAAAAGGCAAGGTGGACGATGGATGAAGACAAAAGGAAAAGGACGGCCATCGTTTATTGCACTAAGGCTCTTTTGAAAGGTCCTGTCGGCCATTTGCTTTCACTTTTTCTACCAAAGCCATTATAGTTTTATGGGGTTTTGGCATATTAGTATTCTTTAAATCTATTTTTTTTCAATTTCATGATCGAATTTCTCTTAGTGTTATTAGAGTCAAAGTTAATATTTTTTTTTTAATTTTTTTTTGCTTCAAATCCCATGATATCATGGGAATAATATATGTAAAAAACTAGTATCATGCGAATAGTGGCTTCGGGCCCAGTTTTTGAGTTGGTGGAGTTGTCTCCGGTGGGCCAAACCTATTTGTACGTTGGAATATTGCTAGTGCAGCTACTCTTAGATCTGACATCACCCCTGAGCGATCAAATTAAGTTTAAGTATTTTCCAAAGTGTTGCTCATGCGAGATATTCTAACAGGCCGTGCAATTTGCACACAACATACTATGCAATATCTTAGGGTTATGCAATATCACACATATAACCCTATGAGATATACGGATAGCTAAGTGGGAAATATTCAAATTTTGACTATTCTTGGGCAAATGTCAGATGTAAGGGTAATCATACGGTCAAGATTCCTTGTATGTTTGATTTTCTAGACTTAGGAATAGAGCATTGACATCCTTCCTGTTGGAAAAGGTGTCCTTTTTTTAGCAGGTTTCACTCATTTTTTTATGGAATAGAATTACAAATATGAGCTGCTAGAAGCAGTTTCATTTATGGGTGCACACGGATCGGATTGGTGCGGATTAGGCTAAATCCGTCACCAATCCGTTATCTACTGATTGATAGATTTGGAATCTATCACCGATCCGTGAATATTAAAAACCGATCCGATCCGGTCCGTGGAGGACTTGATCGGGTCTGTTTGATCCGTTCAATTCGTTGAATCCAATGTTAAAGAAAGAGATCAAACATGTTGTAAAAAATTTCAGCATACAAGCTAACAATCCAGAAAAAAATACAAATTACAAAAAAAAAATTTCTTTTTTTTTCTTTTTTTTTTTGCGGAAAGCTACCTAGTTGATTAATATAAATAGTTGTTTTTTATCTACATTACAACCAAAAGAGATCTAATCAGCAAATAAAGCCAAACACGTTGTTAAATTCATAAAAATCGCACTCCATCTATTGAAACTTGGTCTAAGGTTTCATTTGTTATACTTATAAATAAAAGTGAATTACATCTTCACCCCCGAAATTTTTTATTCTTTCATATTTAGACCTCTTAACTTATATTTAGGCCCCTTAAGTTTTTTTTTATTTATATTTAATGTCAACGGATCAGATTGGATTGAATTTGCGGATTGATGGTGAAATCCGTCACCAATCCGCAGTTAACAGATTACAAGATTTTCATTCAATCACCAATCTATTTAACTTCGGTTCGATTAAAAATCCACAGATCGGATCGGTTTTACGGATTAGCAGATTTTTTGTGCACACCTAGTTTCTTTATATCATCTATCTTCTTGCGGTGGGATAGTAAAATCAATCAAGCCAAAGTATGCAAATAAAGTTGCATTGCTCATCATGATGCAATCATGCAACACAAATATCATGAGATATAGAGCAGGTACGTTAAGGATCTAAACAAGTATTCCCTTATCTAATTTAACAGGAGGCCCTCACTCTTGAAAAATCAGATTTGGAACCTGTTTTAGGTTCCAATTCATAATCAGGTCTTGTCCAGAACCTAATTTAGATTCTGGTTGATAAACACGTTAGGTTTTAGATCCATGAGGTTTCGACCTATGGACTTAGGACCCAACTACAAGCCTTTCATATTGTAAATTGTAGCTCATAATTAACTTTCGTCAGTCATTTTTATGTTTAATCTTAGATGTAGCAGACTTGATGCATTATTTTAATTTTAGTGATATTCTTATTTTAAGTAAAAATAGAAAATTAAAAAATTAAAAAAGAAGTTAAAACTGATTTTGGATTGGATCCCCGTCCTTTAGTCAAAACTGATTCCAGAACCAAATCTAGATTTAGAACCAACAAAACAAGTCTTTACTTGGAACCTGATTCGAAGCTGTCATTTAGAAACAATTCCAATTTCCGATCAAGCATAGTATGAGAACCAACCCATTTACATCCCTAGGTATCTAGTCACCGGTCTCTTTACATTGATATTTTATTTTTATTTGCCAGGTTAGGCCACTGGATCTCGAATGATATTGTAGCTTTGAAAGGGCAGGTATCATCATTGTGCATATATAGTAGGAGGCTCTACCAACACCACTCAACCATTAAAAGGACACCACTCAAGTATAAAAAAGTTGAACATATAAAGTGGAGCTCGATGAATGATCTTTTGGTAGCGTGTCACCATGGAAGCGCTTGTCGTACATATTCATTAATTAGAGTGGATTGCATGTATCTTCTTTGTCTTCTTCTAAATAATGAATGATGAGTTGACGTTACTGTTTGAGATAGACTCTTGTACCATGATTGGTCCTCGTGAAAATTTCGATTTTCTTTACATGGTTCTTTTCCTTTTTTTTTTCCATGTTATGCTAAAAGTTACCTCTAGCAGCTTATATTTGCAAAATGAAAGCTGTTATTAATGGTTACGATGAATTAGATGATCTTTTCTCAAAATCACAGCCATAATGAGGTTTTTCCATGACACTATCCTTGTATGATTGGCATATATATTCCAACAGGTCCCACAGAAAAGCCTTGAACTTTTACCTTTCAATTTTCACGCAATTTGTGAGAGGTACCTATTAATAAAACACAGCGCATGTTTCATAATCCTTGTGTGAACTTGGTTTAAAAATAAATTGTCCAGACATGGAGTAGGAATCCATATACTTAGGTGGCGTTTGTTCAGATAATTGCGCAAACATGGAGTAGGCATTGGCTATAGGTAGTAGGTCTTCTAAGGGAGCATGGTAATTTTTTTCATTTTCTTTTCATTCAATTTTCTTTAAGGAAATGTTATTTACGCTCATTTTTTTTTAATTCAGCTTTTATCTTCATTTTTAACCACTTATTTAACTCCTATACAAACAAATAGGCATGTTTGGGTATGGGTAATTCACTTGTATAGTAAATTGAAGTAAATGGTATTTTTGAAATACAATAAAAGAAGAATGGTCATATTAAAAAAAATATAAATTTCAAAATCTACCTTCTTGACCTTTTGTCTTCTTTTTGTGGTATAAGATCAAGGAACTTTTTACTACACTTTCTTGGATAAAAAGAATAGACCTTTTGTATTTTGTGGAATGAATAATAACTTTTTTTTATTTTTTTTAAAAGGAGGAATTTTTGAAATTTTGTACGTTTGATAAGACTCATCTTGTCTTTTTTACCATTCACTATTTGGAATGGAATTGAACGAAGTAGGGATGCACAAAAAAACCGCTAAACCAATCTGGATCGGGTAGTTCGGTTCGGTTTTGTAGTAGATCGATTCGGTCAAAGTTCCTATTTCCTTCAAACTGTTTGTTTCGATTCGGTTTTCGATTTAATGGTGCGGTTAAACCGCTCAAATCAAACTGAACTGAACCAATTATATAAATATATATATTTTTTATAAAATATATAATAAACTATGAAAAATTACTTGAAGAAGACTCGAACCCTCATTTCGTTACTTGAAGTCCAACGTCTCTCACCAATTAAACTACCATTTTTTGTGGAAAAACTAAAAAAAAAAAAAAAAAAGAAACTGTAACCGAACCGAACCGAACCGGTTCCTTTCGGTTGGGTTCGGTTTGAGCACATGGGAGGTTTGGTTCGGTTTGGGAAAATAGAAAATCGATGGATTTGGTTTGGCTGATGGTTTCCCCTCTAAATCGATCCGAGCGGCCCATGTGTACCCCTAAAAGGATGTCACATCCCCCAAAATAAGAATTGGGGGAAAACATGAAAAATTAAAACCAAATTCAAATTCCTGTGTTTAATACAACATAAGCTTCCAAAAGTGGAGCCACATAACAAACCGTGGTAAGTTAAAATAAATTTCATTAAATGCAACGGAAGTTTTATTCAATTGGTATTCAAGGTTCATAATTAAGATCCAAAACGAAAATCAATTAAACAATAATAGTTAAAGTTGTAGAATAAATTAAATAATTAATTTCTAAAAGAGGTCTCAACACTAAAAAAAAGTTCATTTAAAATAATTCTAAGATGATGTACTTCTCTCTTGTGCAGGCTCAGACGGCTCCAAAGCCATCTTCGGCATCCCAATCGGGTTCGTCAATTGACTCAATCGTTTGAAACGTTTGATCCTCCTCCGTCTCCTCAGTAAAGTAGGGCTCGGCACCAAATATTACAAAGTAAATAGCAAGTACATAATCATAATTTGAAATTAAATACGATAACGAGAAGAATATAGACAAGTGTGATCATATAGAAGTAATGACAATGATAATGACAAGAAAGAACGTATAATATAATCCAAATAAAGCAAAAGGAACAATATGCTTCACACGAAGACAAGTGTTCCCATTGTGGGTAGTCAGCCCTAAATAAATCGAGAAAGATCGTCCATAACGTCAGTGGTCATAAACCGATCAAATTAAATACCAGGATAACCCGTTCACATTCAAAGCGGATTATAAGTGATTCGGTCACATCGGTGATCAACCGTTCATATCTCGATCTGCAGTCGTCCATAAATGACTCACATAAAAATAAACATATAAGCATAATAGACCCGAATAATAAAGCTTCGACATAAGAGTCCTAAGTCCAAGTAAAGTGTTGGCCATTCCACATTCCATATCAGAATCAAATCGTCATACAAAATTTGTCAAGCCACTTTATAGTCCATAAGACACAGTAGGGTATGCATCTAAAGGAATACATATCTTAAACCAACATATATATGTATGCAAAGGTTAAGTCATAGATACAAATCGATCATAAGGTCAAACATAAGGTCCCGAACACAACAACCACATGAATCTCTAATAGATAAAAGATCAACGCATCCCTTCTCCATCAATGGTGCATAGACCTAATTAAGGGTTTTTCAATAAAGATGGCTTAAGCTTGAATCCATTAGGATTTCCCCAAGGTCATACGAGTCACTAAACCCCACGTTAGTAAAATACCGTTTGCCTGGATAGTATTTACTCAGGTCCAAAAATCCAATTAACAAAATACAAAAATATAATTTTAACACATTAAAAACGAAAGATATCATTTAATATTTAATTTACAAATAATGATAAATCACAATCTTAATTTATAATTTTAGAAAACCCAAAGATTCTATCTCAAAACATTTTCCAAATTCAAAATAAGCCAAAGGTCTAATTTGAGTTTATAAAAGAACCAGGGTCTTTTTCCTAATTTCCAAAAACTAAAAGGGCCAGCAAATGATTAACTAAACTTAATGTCAAATGGGATGACACACCATTCTGTCTCCTATACTCCCGTACGACATCAGGTCCTTTATTAATATCACATGAGATGACGTCATCAGTCATCACCACTCATGTCCCTCTTTTTTATATCAAGTCATCCCCACACGTCATCCTTTCTTTCCCAAAACGTACCTAAGCCAACACATGTCCAACCTTTCCATACACCCCCAGATCACCGAACTTCATCCCTTCTTCACCTGCATGTTCTGTAATAGAACGTCTTCAACAAAACAGAGCTTCTTGCTTGGGACTTGGAGGCTGCTGAAATCGTGGGTCCCACTGATCAAGACCTAGATCAGGCCCCACCATCATGGTCGCTCGGCCCTGTACGGCAAAAGGGTCGGCCCAGATCTACGATCAAACCACCTAGTGGGTCCCGCCACTGCCTGATGTCAAAAACTAATTCTTTCCCCTCAATCACGCCTTCTCTGATCAACCTAATGAGTGGTGGGCCGGGGGTGTCCACTCCCAATGGGACCAGCCCCTCTAGGGTCGCCCGTGTGTCCCCTTCCGGATCCACAGACCAGATTCATCATCACGTGACCACCTGGGCCCCACACGGTATAATCTTCATGATTCCAAGCCTGGGAACCTATTGCAAGGTTTGGTCTTCTCTCGGTTTCCAATGGGTATCCTATTAACAAATCTACAGAATCATTGAAGTAAAAAAAAAAAAAAAAAAGGTTTTGAAATCCAAATATGGGTGGGGTATATCGTGTCACGTCCCCCAAAATAAGAAATGGGGAAAAACGTGAAAAATTAAAACAAAATTCAAATTCCTGTGTTTAATACAACACAATCTTCCAAAAGTGGACCCACATAAAATTTCAACATGTGGTGAGTCAAAATAAATTTCATTAAATGCAACGGAAGCTTTATTCAATTGGTATTGAAGATTCATAAATGAAACCCAACATAAAAATCAGATAAACATTAATAATTAAAGTTGCAGAATGAATTCAATAATTTCTAAAGGGTCTCAATATTAAAAGAAAGTTTATTTAAAGAGGATTTCTAAGATGACGTTCTCTCGTTTGCTGGCTCAGACAGCTCCAAAGCCATCTCCGGCATCCCACTCGGATTCGTCAGTTGGCTCAAACGTTTGAAACGCTTGATCCTCCTCCGTCTCCTGGGTAAAGTAGGGCTCAGTACCTATGCACCAATTATTACAAAGTAAATAGCAAGAACATAATCATAATTCGAAATTTAATACGATAACGAGAAAATATAGACAAGTGTGATCATATCGAAGTAATGACAATGACAATGACAAAAGAACGTATAGAATAATCCAAATAAAGCAAATGGAGCAATATGATTCACACGAAGACAAGTATCCCCGTTTCGGGTGGTCAGCCCTAAATAAATCGGGAAAGCCCGTCCACAACGTCGGTGGTCATAAACCGATCAAATAAAACAAATATCAGGATAACCTGTTCACATTCATAGCGGATTATAAGTGATCCGGTCACATCGGTGATCAACCGTCCACATATCGATCTGCAGTCGTCCATAAATGACCCACATAAACATAAACATAAACATATAAACATAATAGACCTGAATAATAAAGCTCCGACACAAGAGTCCTAAGTCAAAGTAAAGTGCTGGCTTTTCCACATTCCATATAATAATCGAATCGTCATACAAAATTTGCCAAGCCACTTTATAGTCCATAACACACAATAGGGTATGCATCTAAAGGAATACAGATCATAAACCAACATATATATGTATGCGAAGGTTAAGATATATATACAAAGCAATCCTAAGGTCAAATATAAGGTCTCGTACCCAATAACTACAAGAATTTCTAATATATAAAAGATCAACGCATCTCTTCTCCATCAGTGGTGCATAGACCCAATTAAGGGTTTTCCAATAGAGATGGGTTGAACTCAAATCCATTAGAATTTTCCCGAGGTGATACTAAGTACTAAACCCCACATTAGTAAGATACCGTGTGCCCAGACGGTATTTACTCAAGTCCATTGATCCAAATATAAAGTCCAAAAATATAATTTTAACACATTCAAATCAAAGATATCATTTAAAGTTAATTTGTAAATAATAATAAAAAGCAACAATCCTTAATTTATGATTTTAGAAAAACCTAAGGACCCATTCAAAAATATTGTCCATATTCCCCTATAAGTCAAAGGGTTAATAGAATTCCTTTTTATAAACACTAACAACAATAAAGTATTAATAGTAATGCATGTTCCATACCTCTATCTCATCTGTACAGAACTCATTAGGGGTGAATATCGGGTCGGGTTCTGGGTTATCGGACCGGGTCTGACCCGACCCGGTATTTTTTAAGAGCCTTGGACCCGGTCCGGTAACCCTGTTAATGAATACCGGGTCACCGGGTTACCGGGTTACCGGGTTCGGGTTCCGGGTAACCCGATAACCCGGTTGGCAGAAAATCAATAAATAAAATATTTTTTTGTATTTGGTTTTTTATTAAATTTTTGTCTTGTAAAATATACTCAAACAGTTAATCCAACTTTCTTCACATATTATCCATGATATAGGCAGCAGCGGGGGGTGTACACTCACAAAAGGATGCAAAAATAACCATGTGATAAATTGAAGTTAAAAAAAAAAAATTATTTATTTGTTATCGGGTTATCGGGTCACCCGATAACCCGATAAACAATGAAACAAAGACCCGAAACCCGGACCTGTTAACAGAGGTCCGGGTCGGGTTTGGCCCGGCCCGATAAAAAGGTTATCGGGTTAGCCCGATAACCTCCGGGTCGGACCGGGTCACCGGGTCGGACCGGGTTTTCCGACCCCATGAACACCCCTAGAACTCATCCCATGCTTTTCTCTTTTTTTTTTTTTTTTATTCTAATGGCCTAGGACTATTCCAAGTAAAATCTGTAGCTATCCTATCACTTCCCAGACGTCCACATCAAACTCTCTCTCTTTATTCACTCCTATCATCATTCTCTCCCTCCTATTCCATATGCTACATGCTTCTTCACTCTCTTAACACAGAACCGATTTCTGTTATTGCCATGGCCGGCCACAGCAGCCACTCACCTCGAATGATTGGCCTACTGATCAAGAGCCACGATCAACCTCCATCTACATGGTCGCCCAAGCCCTCTCTTCAAGATGTAGGAACCTGATCAAGATTTAATGGCCCACATGGGTCCCACAGTCCCAAAATTAGAAACAACCCAAAACCCACTTCACTGTTGTCAGTCCTCTGATCAAAACAATCCTAAGCTACAGGTCATTATTTTATTTCCTATACAAACAACTCAAAGCCACTCACACAGAACCCATTATTTCAAATTCCAAGAACTAATGGGTTTCATGGAAATGTCCTGGCAGGTGCAAACGCACAGAACCCTGTTTCTACAATGATAATTTATCACAAGTTGTAACAATGACACATGGGTTCTGTCATGCGTGAACACCCTTTCTCCAATTTCCAAAGCCGCCCAGGCGCCCACACAGAATTCCCCTTTACAGAACTCGATCCACAGGGAGGTGGCTTCACACCCGATGCATCATGATCGTCTGAAAAGTGGACCCCACCGATTACAATCCGAAGATTGCCTTCACTAAACATGGTCGCCCGACCAAGTACAGATAACTCGCGTCCCAAAATTAATAATCAAAAGACGGTTCTCATCACAAAAAGAGAAAATCAAACATCAAAGGCATAATAAGGGTTTCTACATGCATCCACACACAAATCAAAGAGGAACACAAGCATTAAATTTACAAATTATAATTAGGTACTTGCCTTTTACCGGGGTTGAAAAAGAAAACGACAGATCCTACCCAATACCCAATCCAAGATTACCACGGTGCTCGATCACAATCCCAACACCAATCTGACATAAGAGATGGGAAAGAAATACCCATGTGATCAGATCTATGGTTCTCTCAACCAGATCTACCATTGGAAGAAAAAGAAGATAAAATCCAAGAATATAGATCTATTCCTAATGATTTGAGGAGAAGGTTACCTGATATGAGAAAGTCGAGACAATAACGGTGGTGTCCTCTGATATTGGTTCTGATGGCTGGATCCTAAAGCTGAAATGGTTTGGGAAGCTGAAGGAGGAAGAAGACCGGGAGAAGTTGCAGACGAAAGAGGGAAGATAAGAACGTGAGGTTCTTTAAAATAGGGATTAGGTTAAAAAGGGGATCTTATGGGCTTAAGTTATTGGGTCAAACTACGGGTCAGGTCATCTACCCATTAACCCAACTCACCGATCCAAGCATCTAATCTATCGTGTGGCCCAATTAATCTTACCCACTTAAATAACTATAATACATTTAATTAAAATAATAATAATATTATAATTAAAATATAATAAAATATTATAGCGGGACCGGGATTTTACATATCGTCAACATAAAGATTTGGAATATTGCTATAGTAACACAGTCGTGAGAAAATCAGTTGAATCAACCCCAAAAACATGATCATCACATGAAAGGGCATAAAAGGGGTTTCTACATGCACCCGCGCTTGAATCAACGAGAAACATAAGTATTAAATTCACAAATTATGTTTAGGTACTTGTCTTAATTTGAAGTTGAAGAAAAGTGCAATAGGGTTCCTAACCAATATCCAAATCGTCCAAACCGAGATTTCCACAGAGCTCGAGAATAATCCTATCACCAATCTGACAAGGAAGATGGAAAAGAAATGCTCAGATGAACAGATCCATGGTACTCTTATCCAAATCTATCATTGGAAAGAAAAAGGAGATAACCCAAGAATATAGATCTACTCCTAATGGTTTGAGGAGAGAGTTATCTGAGATAAGAAAGTTGAGCGAAGAATGATGGTATCCTCTGATCTTGATTCGGATGGCTGGATCTTAATGCTGTAATGGCTTGGGAAGTTGAAAGAGGAAGAAGACGAAGAATAACCTGGAGGAGTTGCAGAGATAAATGGGGAGGAATAAGTCGTGCTGTTGTTTAAAATAGAAATTAGGTCAAAAGATGATATTCTCTAGGCCTCAGTCATTGAATCAAACTGTGGGTCAGGTCATTTACCCATTAAACCAACTCACCGATCCACACATCTAATCAAACGTGTGCCCCCACTCAATCCTACCAACTTAAATAACTAAAATACATTTAATTAAAATAATAAAAATATTCTAATTAAAATATGATATAATATTATAAGCGGGACTGGGATCCTACAAAGGAAGTCAGTGGCTGATGCCCTTTCTTGGAAATTTCCTGTCATTTTATGTTCCTTCTTCATAAAGACCAGTATGTACTGTTAGTCTCCTCAATTGCATCGTCACTCATTTTCACTTCGTTTCTTCAGTTTGATCTCAATTTCCTAAAGGCCTTTGGAGATACGTCGGGTGCAAGAGAGCAAATATTATTCTTTCCTCTGAAACTAAAAAGGTTAGATTCTCCTCTTGTGCTCTTCTTTCACATTTTCTGCTTGAAACTAAAAAGGTTAGATTCTTTCACATCTACAGTGGAAGTGTAAAGGCCAGAAACTACCAAGATGTACTAGCGATAAGGCCCGGGCTTACTAAACTAATTTTTTTTCACAGAGTTTACAAATTTTTATAAGTTTTACTAAAACAACAGAATAATAGCAACAAAAGCTCAAGTTTTCTGAAGTCTTTACACGGATAATCCTTAATATCATGATAAAGTTTTCAATTTTATTAAACTACTAACAAAGGATAAGATTGAAATCAGGAGACTGCAGGGAGAGATATGGAGAATAGATTTTAGATGGTGGTGGTTGGAACGCATGGTGACTTTAGCAAAATAGAGAGATCGTTTTGGGAGATGGATGAACAGGTTTTTGGGAACATATCTCAAGAAGAAATCATCTGGAAGTTATTTTCCATATAAGGAGTGCAAGAAAACTGGGGCCAGTTATTTTCCATATAGTGGGGTGTTTTGATTTTGATGTAACCAAAACGTTTAAAGATTTTAGAGGCATCACTTTTTTGTGATCAGTGAGTTGATAAGTGTCAAATTTGAGCTTTATTCTAATTAATTGGGGGTAATATGTGTAAAATGATTGAATTGGCTCAAGGTGTGCTCCACGCCCAGAAACACATAGGAGAAAAAAGGTGAGTTTTTAAGAATTCCTCTTCATATAATGGATATAAAGAGGTCTGGAACATCAGATCAATGAGCAACTTTTAGCTAGTTTTAAAGGCCGTAGTTAACTGTGGTCGTCTGATCATTTTAACTGGTGGCCCAGTCTAGTTTTTAATCGTATGTTCGGATGCCACGGCCGAACATCATAATCGTATGCTCGGCAGCCTGTGGAGGTCGGACCATGGCTTCGTGAAGTTTTTTGAAAACTTGATATCCCTTTCTTTGTTTTTCACGTACGACCCCGTGAAAATGAAGTTTGGATCGTCGGAGGATTTTCCCTAGGTCCGTGAGTAAAGCACTCAAGGTCTACCACGTCACTGTGAGAAAAATCCTCACAGAATCCCGAATTCACATAATTGTAGTCTTTACATGTATAGCGCCCTCCTCAAGAATAAGTGGATAAAGCCCCAAGTCCGCTGCTGACTGTTGCTCGCAGTACGACCACAAGGACTAATGTATCATTAAATGGTAAATAGCATGGTTCTAACTAAAAGTCCATAAGAATGGCCTCTTATTCTAATTAAGTGGTAAAAGGTGTCAATCCTTACCTGCCCATCCTGCAGGATTCAAACTTGGGCACGCTTTTCCTCATCTGAGGTTGTGCCATCTCACTATCCCCTCACCAAAGCTCATTCTTAAGTGGGAGTATAGATCCTGTGGAAGCTGGCTATTACAATGGAACTGTGTATCACTCTGCTGTGGAACTCATGAGTCATAACCGTTAAAGATGGATCTCACCGGACGTGTTAGCGTAGTTCAGCATGGTACCCTATGATAAGACCGGACTACTTAAGTGTAGACATGGTTTAAAATCGCAGTTTCGGTCACGATATCGGTCGGGCCGGAAAACGGATATGATATCGGTATCGGTCGCAGTTATGGGTCCGTCGCGGTCGTTGCGGTATAATTTTTTTTTAATCCAAAAAAATTCGCAGAAAGATCCAAAAAATCCAGAATATTAGAAAATGTTGGAAAACGATGTTTTTTTTTCCATTAATAACAACAATAAGTCAAAATATCGGTCACCTTTAGTTATAAGTCCTGTCTATATCGTAGTTCGTTGTTTTCTCCAGTATTTCATATAATGCAACTATGATTTTGGCTAGTGATCAATTTATTAGTATAAAATATAAGAAAATAATGATAGCAAATCAATTATCATTTAATACTAACTCAATCATCAAATAAGTTGTGAAATTTAAAACCACGAAGATAACATATTAAAATCTGAAACATGATAGTGAGATAGATAAAAGTGTGTAGATCTAGCATGAAAGTGTATAGATCTATCATCTAAGTGAAGAACACAACACAAGTGACAAGCCCAATGATCTTTTCATTCATTTCTATGCTTTATTTAAAAATAAAAAATAAAAAACACATAATAGTAAAAATAAATGAGTTAAGTTGATTTTCTCTTACCAAATAAAATGATTTCTTCAAGAAATAGTATTGGAATTTGAAAATATGTAAGAATGAGCTATGGGGATATGGATGCTCTAAGGAGATGCGGGGAGAGGAGGAGAAGACGGGGGAATAGGGAAAAAGTTTTAAAAAAGAATTAGAGTTTTTACTATTACTCTATCTCGGCCGATATTTTGAAAATATCGGATCGGTCAAACCGATATTTTGATCATCTCGGCCAATATTTACCTCTATTTTGGCGATATTTTGTCTGTCTCAATATTGCAGCAAAATAGCGTACCAGTATGGACCGATACCGGTTCATATCGGCCGACATGAACCGGTATCGGCCGATTTTTAAATCCATGAGTGGAGGTTAATTCACACGCCTCATTCTTTTTCTTTAAAGTTGTGTAGCGGTTGGAAAGAAAAACTCTATTATTCTTGGGGCCCATTTTTTAATGTGTCTCTTGAATGTATCCTTTTAAAAATACATGTGCGTTTTCAATAAAAATGTGTCTCTTGGGCCTATTTGTGTGGATGTGGCTCAATTCAAAGGGATGCCTTCCAACCCTATAAATTAAGGCTATTTTCAAAGTTTTTATATAGTATTCAAAATGAGTAGAAATGCATATGAATAATTTATTTTTAATATAAAATGTATATGCTAATGTAGATTAAAGGAAGAAAGGTATGATTTTCATGATTTATTGGTTGATTTGAATTTTATAATTATTTTATTATCAATGAATTTATATAAAAGAGATATTAACTTTAATATATTATTCTGTGGATCCCACAGGGCTTCATGCTCGTATATTTGACATTGCAAGCTGCACTTTCCTACTAATTTGGCAAGTTAGTATGCCATACGACATTACACTCGGATTTACAAATTACTGTGTCCGGTGGAAGTCTTATCATGAGATTCTTTGTGCCATCTTTAAGAATCCATGAGTGAAGTCTAACTATGAGATTAAAACCGTTCAAGATCAATGTCCCACATTATTATATCATGGAGGGCGAATTCACTCTAATCAAAGCTTAATTTTCCGCCATGAAATTATCATGTCTAAATGTTGAAGATCGTGTGGCCCATCATGCCACAGGGCCACATCCGGATTAGAAATGGCACAATAAAATAGTTAAGGAGGTGTTTGGAAACTCTATTCTAATTAATAAGAGCTAATTAGATTAGATTCTAAAATAGAAGCTCTAACTTTTAAGTTACTAATTATAAACTAGTTCGTTTGATAAAATTATTTTTTTAAAAAAGTCTCTAATTTTATGAGGTAATTAGAGCGTGTGTTTAGGAATTGTGATAATTGGGCCCACGTTTTAGATTTTACAATGCAGAACCACCTGCCATTTACTAAATTTTGAAAAAGAGCTTTTTGTATATGCCTGTTTGGCACTTTACTAGAATAGTAAAGCCTCCATTTTTCAAACAAGAGGTCACATCAAAAGCACTTTAATTCAAAATTCCCTCCATTTTTTTCAAAAAAAGTAAAAAAGCAATCACCTTAATCTACTAAAAGACAAAAAAACTCTACTTCTCTATACAAAAAGTAAAAAAGATTTCATACCCAACAACTAAAAATAAAATACCATCATAACTCACTTATATTTTATTCCCTCTTGATTTCATGCTTTACTTCACTTCATTTCACTTGGTTTTAAAAGTAAAATTACCAAACGGGCTAGCTTTTAGGATTTGTAAATAGGCTCTTGAGGTTTTAGTACGAGAATGTCTATTTGTCCCGGATGAAATCCCGAGACAAATCCCGATTTCCACATGGGAGGGGTAAAAAGGTCATTTGCTGGTTCCCCTTCCATGTGGAATCGGGACTTGTCCCGGGATTTCATCCGGGACAAATAACATGGCTCTTTTAGTACATACAAATAGGCCCATATGTTTTCATTTTTAATATCTTTTGTGTTCCCAAAATCAATAGAGTTGTAACCATCATAGGTTTTTAGAGCGAAATGATACTTTTGCCTATCTCTTTTATCCTTACGTGCATAATTTCAACGGCTTAGACTTATTTTTCATAAAGCATGTAACATTAACAATTACAGTTAGTGAGAGAACTACATAAATCCATTTTTTTTATCAATACAGGGCGTATTTCATTAAATCCAAATCAATTATTATATATGAAGCGAAGTGGATTTGATTTCCAATTTCGCCGTCAATTTCAGATTTTATTTTGACTATTCTCATGTTGACCTCCTACTAATATCACTCATTAATTCTCCTACTAATATTAGCCCTATTAATAACATTTTTTTTACTAATCCAATGTTACAGAATTTCTTTCCTCTTCTCTCTATGTTTCTATTCACGTCTCTATATTTTCCATCTTTAAACATCACAAGCCCTTTCATCTTCTCTATCTTCTCTAATAAATAACTCATTATTTTTTTATTAGGGCCACACTCTTAACTATTTCTATTGATTTTTTATTTTAGACCTTTACATTATAACTACCACTAATTACATTGCCCGTGCTTAGCACGGAAGGCTTTCGCTAGTTATAATGACAACGAACACTTGTACTTATGATCGATTATGATTTATCTAATCCATACATGACCCACCATTTGATTGATGAAAGTTTCAAAATAGGCTTCGCATGCATGAGAGAGTTATTGAGAGAAACCATTAGGGACTTTAGATAAAATGATGATATTTTATAAATAATAATAGACTCATTTTTTTCAATGGATCTAAGGGCAAAACTGTTATTTATATAAAAATGCAACACAAACATCACAATAGTTGTCCATTCTCGTTAGAAATATTAATTTTGGAGACATAGAAGGTATTAAAATGAAAAGGTACGAGCCTATTTACAAAATACTAAAACTTCTCCCAACTCAAGTTTGAATCCTAATCGCTCTGGGAGTTTGGTTGAGATCCTACACAGCGAGTGGCTATAAAATCTCAATCCTATTCCGAAACAAAGGAGTATTTTGTGGAATGCAACAAGGGGACTCCTGGAAAACTCTTCTTCTTGTTTTTTTTTTTTTTTTAATTCTTTTTTGGCTTGAAAGGATAATTAATTAGATAAAATAAATTGGGAAATTCTGTATAAGGAGATGGCAACCTAGTTGATTCATTAATTTGGATATTGATGGTTTGCACGAGATTGTTGCAATTATGACCATCTAGAACGCACAAAGCCGGAGGCTGGTCGACATGAGCATATACCCCTTGGGCATCTCAAACATTAATTTAGCATTAGGCATCTCTTATTAACTTTAGATTTCGGTTCTGGTCGAACTTACCCTAATGCATCCCAGTTAGTACTTCATATTTCACTTTGTAAGGCTTCTACAAAACATTAGGCCATAGTTTTAGTTTGGTCCTTAACAAGACAACGAATAGTTTTTAAATTTTGGAATAATAAAATGAACAATATTAAACCCAACTCAATATGTTTCTGTCACGAGTCGGGTTTAGAATTACAAACCATGCATAATCCCAACATAGACCAGGGCGGAGCTGGGATTTTTTGTTTTCTTTTTTTTTTTTCCTTCTCCTGTTACAAAGAGAAAGTCTTTATATTTATTTTCCTCTGTTATGACAAGGGCTGCCCCGTGGTATATAAAAATTGAAGACATTTGATCTTACAGTACATTGTTTTGTGTTACAAAGGGATATAATTTGATCCTTAATTTCTTTTAAACGTAGGATTAGATTGGGGCGTTTTATAAATTGGTGATTTGGAAATGTTATTGTATGAACAGTGTAAAACATTTTGGTGAGTTATTTTAAATCAACTTGGTTCTTGCAATTGGATGAATGTTGTAGTTGGATTTATTGCTAAGGAAGGGTAGAAAGTGAGCTTATAATCCAATTAAAGAATATTTTTATGGACAGTTAACAAATGCCGTGGAGCAGTTTCACCCGCTGCCGATAAGTCAAGATTAAATGAAGTTTCACCGCCATTAAATTATATATATATATATATATATATATATATATATATATATATATAATGAAGCAAACTTATTCCAATTGAGAAATCAGCCGCTTCATTTCGATTTTATTTTGACCATTTTGATACCAATTTGACTATCTTTAATGCCTCTTTAAATTCCTCTTAATTTTCACCTGAGCCTATTATTAACTCTTAAAACTGTTATGGGGATTTGTAACTGAAATTGGCATATTTGGAGCCCTCTTTTCTGTAACTGAAATGAGTAATTGAGAAAATGAGTCGGAACCTTCTCCATACAGAGTCTTCTGACCACAAGTTTCTTTTCTATGTGGCATTTTTTTTTTTCTTTTCTCTCTGTGTGAATTGCTGCAAGTCTCATGTCTCCTCTTCTCTATAAGAAACTAAGGTATTTACATTTTTTTTTACTCATTTTTTGTGATTTTAGTTTCCTTTTATGAATCTTAATTTCGATTTCCAACATAGATCATTATTCACAGCACCTATATGTAATAATGGAAATAAATATATTATTTTCTCTAGGCAGTCAACTCACTACCAAACGCATCTCTAATTGGAGAATCTCATATTTTTAAATTTCTTATAATTTCACCCATCTCAATATTTCATATTTCATGTTTCTACTAAAGATTTTAAATTTCTATATTTATTAGTTATTTTAAATTTTAATTGTGTAATTTTTAAGAAACCTATAAATTTGTGTGAGAAACTAACACTTCTATTTTAGATTTAAAAAAATATAAATATATGAAATTAAATTTTAAATTTTTATTTATGTCATAAAATTAAATGTTATTCTCTGTTTGACTTTTAATGCCCGTGCTAAGCACAGGGGCATTTTGCATTTCCATAAGTATTTATCAAGATTATCAAACCAATAAAATGTTTATCCCCCTTATCTTTTTGGGTGTCAATCCATAAGGATCGATTTGTGAAATTCATCTATCTAAATATAAGGCTATTAGAGAGTGCAGTATCATCTTATTCAAATGATATCCACCATCTGATTTCCATCATGGGAAGCTAGCATTTGGTAAACCATTTAAACCTCCTGATCACTGTTGTTTGAAACCGTCAATGCTATTAGGATTGAGGTAAAAATACAGCCATGCATTTTGTGCACATTCACTCTTCTACTTCTCCTACGGGGACCACTAGCTAAGAAACATATTAAAATAAAAAAGAAATCTAACCATGCCAAATGCATAGAATAATTTAAAAGTAGGAGTTTATTCATAATAATCGGAAGTCTACTCCTTATTTCCATAGTTATTTTTTAACAAATTTTAAATAAAAAAATCTTAGGGGTTTTTATGAGAAAATTAGACTTAAACATTAATTAAACGAATTGATTATCAAAAACACAGAATTGACGGATTAAGGTGCAGCACAATTTTTTGACAGAATCACCTTCGTGACGATGTCATTACTTGCGTAACGATATCATTATCTACTTGACACCCATTTTTCAAATATCCCACTTAACATAACTGATATTATAATTTCTCCATCCACTTTCAATGAAGTTTCTCTAAATATCAAAGACTAAGAGAAGAAATACATGCGTGGAAGGGATGGACATAACAAATCCGTCTTGATAATATACGTTTAAAAGGTTTTTTCTCTTCTCTAGTTATCTTCTTCTTTGAATATTCTAATGTTGAGATGCTACAGTCGCCCAAGTTTGGTTGATGGTGTTCTTGAAACGAGTGGCCTTTTTGCTTTTGTTGTATTCATTTTGTGCTTTCTCTTCCTTTGTCTTGCTTTTATGATTTCTCTGTTTTGTTACTGCTGTCTCATTCCTCCATTTCAACTTTGTAATACTCTTCTCTTTTAACTAATGAATCTCTTTCTAGTAATTAGGGTGCTTGAATGATGAATTAATAGATGGTTCTGGTTCTGATAAAAAAGAGAATAGTATATGGAACCCATTTTTGGATCTTACAAAAACTTGGAGGATATCTACAACCAATATATTAAGACATCTAGATCTCAACATTAGAATATTTAGAGAAGAAGAGAAATGAAGAAATCTTTTAATTGTGTATTAATTATCTCGACAGATTTGATTTGTTAATCCCTACAAGCATTTATTTCTTCTCTTGGTCTTTGATATTTAAAGAAACTTCCTTGAAAATGGAGATGGATAAATTAAAATGTTGGTTTTGATATACGGGATATATGCAAAATGGGTGTCAGGTGGATAATGATATCATTACACAGGTAACAATATCTTTATGACGGTAATTTTTCCCAAAGAATATATTGCACCCAATATTTGTCATTTCTTTAATTTTCATAATTAATTCTTCTAATTAATATTTAAGGCTAATTCTTTCGTAAAAATCCTAGAATCTTATCTAGTTCAAAGGTAGAGGGAGTTTGAAAAAGTGAATGGTTATAGGCTGGAAACTTTGGGTTGTATATGATCTGATTCTTGTTATAAGATTTCAAATGTCGGGCTCAGGAAGGATGTGTGCTGTAGGTCATGACCAGAGTTTGCCCCAGCTACCAAATCTTCATGTAGTTGGGGGTCTTCCTGTTGGTGGGCCCATGTCCATCCAAGACGGTCTGCAGGGCAGGTGTCATTCTTGTGGTTTGAGAAATAATAAGAGGGTGCATCTTAGGCAAATGGCAGATCCTATAGCTTTCCTATGGTGACTACTAGACATAGGAAATTCATGGGTGGTAGATGGAAAAAGCCTTCTCGTGCATGTTCTGGTGGGAAGAAGGAATCACAGAAAATGCAAAGCTATGACTTTGCTTATCAACAAGACAACCGTTTGGTTTGTAATAAGTGTCTTTATATGGAAGGGTCTGCGCAAGCCATCGGCAATAGTAACCCCTCAATTAGTGGTGAAATGAGTAAAGTTCACCAAGTGAGGTCGATGGATTCTTCCAGGGGCTCCGAAGATGTTTTTCTTGCAGCTGAGGAAGAGGTTTCTCAGGTGGTTGATACGAGCAAACTTTTGGGCGTAACATATGGCAAGAATGAATCTGAGATCAGGTAGAGGCTTATCCAATTGGAGGTGTCAGAGTCCAAGGGTATATTTGCTGCTTCTTGACTTTTCTGTTGTGGGAGTTTTCTAATCTTTTCTGATGATTGTTGTTAGTTTAAATGTGAGAGGGCTTGGTAGGCCTGAGAAGAGGTTGGCGGTTAGAAAAATGGTAAAGAATCACAAAGTGGATGTTCTGTTGTTACAGGAGACAAAAGTTGTTTCTGATATTCACAGTATTATTCGGGATGTTTGGGGTAGTCACAGGTGTGCTTGGGAGTGGGTTCCATCGGTAGAGGCTTCTAGAGGCCTGATCTCTATCTGGAAGGAAGGTTTTTTATCAGTTGACTCTGTTATGCAGTCTCAAAGGGTGCTGGCTATAAAAGTAAGAGGTGTTAGTGATGGTTTTGTTTGGGTTGTTGCCAATGTGTATGGGCCTAATGTTGAGGCTGAGAGACCTGAGTTCTTGGAGCTTTTGGCCGACTTCAAATCTCAATGGGATGTTCCATGGGTCCTAGGGGGGATTTTAATATGGTTAGGTATCCTTATGAGAAAAAGGGGGAAGCTCCATCACTAGGACTATAGATATGTTTTCAGACTTCATCAATGTTAATGATTTGGTTGATTTACCCCTTCAAGGGAGAAGATTTACCTGGACTAATAACAAGGAGCATGCAGCTATGAGTAGGATTGACAGATTTTTGCTATCTCAGGAGTGGGAAGACCACTTTGGAGGAGTTATTCAGTTGGCTCTCCCCAAGTTGATCTCTGATCATTGTCCCATCAAGCTATGCTCTAAGTTATTGGATTGGGGTCCAAGGCCTTTTCGTTTTAACAACGGTTGGCTTCATTAGAAAGGTTTCCTAGAGTTGGCTAGATCTTGGTGGAGCCAGGAGGTTGTGGGTGGGTTTGCAGGTTACAAACTTTGTAAGAAGTTCTGTGCTCTCAAGGACAATCTCAAGAGATGGAATAGAGAAGTTATAGGTAAGATGGATGTGTCTAGAAAATCTTTAGTTAAAATTATGGAGGATCTTGATAAAGCTTCTGAGACTCGGAAGTTAAGGCCAGATGAAATTTCTGTCAGACAAAATGCCCAGCGGAGTATTTGGGAGTTTAACCGATTGGAAGAAATCTCGTAGAGGCAGAAGTCAAGAGTTAACTGGCTCAAAGAAGGTGACAACAACACAAGATTCTTTCATCGGATGGCTAGCACAAGGAGCAGAGTCAACTATATTGGGAAGATTCGTCATGGTGGGAGGGTTTTCAAGAGTCCACATGAGATCAAAGAAGAGGTTGCGCGGTTTTATGAAGATCTTTATAAGAGTGATGCTAGTGTGAGGCCAAAGCTTGATGGCCTATCTTTTCCTTCTATTTCTTCAGATTCTCGGAGTTGGCTGGAAAGGAAGTTTGAGGAGGACGAGGTGCGTAGAGCATTGGAGGAGTGTGATGGGGATAAGGCTCCGGGTCCAGATGGATTCAAATTTTCTTTCATTAAAGCTAGATGGGATTTTCTTAAAGATGATTTTGGTCTTCTATTATCTGAGTTTCATCAAAGGGGAAGAATCAATAGGGAGGTGAATGCAACCTTTTTATCATTCATTCCAAAAGTTCCTAACCCAGTGGAGTTAAAGGATTATAGACCTATTAGCCTCATTGGTTGTGCATATAAACTGTTGTCTAAGATTTTGGTGAACCGTCTAAGGAGTGTCCTTTCTCAAATTATCAGTCCCTTTTAGGGTGCCTTTGTTGCAGGGAGACAAATTCTTGATGGGGTGTTGATTGCTAATGAGCTCATTGACTCCAGAAAAAAATCTAAGGAAGAAGGGATGTTGTTCAAAATTGACCTAGAAAAAGCTTATGATCATGTGGAGTGGGAGTTTGTAGATTATATGTTGTTCAAGTTTGGCTTTGGAGGGATTTGGCGTAAATGGATTCGCGAGTACATTTCTACTACCTCCTTTTCTGTGTTGGTTAATGGTTCTCCTTCAAAGTTGTTCAAAGCTTCAAGAGGTATTCGGCATGGGGACCCCCTATCTCCATTCCTATTTACAATTGTGGTAGAAGCCTTGAGTTTACTTTTGGTGAAAGCAAAAGATGTGGGGTTGATTGGAGGCTTTGAGATGGGCCAGAGTGGCGAGGTTATCACGCATCTTCAGTTCGCAGACGATACCATTCTTTTCAGTTCTTCAAGGAGGGATGAAATTCTGGCTCTTAGGAGAATCCTTCGTTGTTTTCAATTGGTATCGGGTTTGAAGATTAATATCTCCAAGAGTATGCTGGTGGGAATAGGGTGTTCAGAGGAGACCACTCGGTCTTTGGCAAATATTATTAACTGTAAGTCAGGGAAGCTTCCTATCATATATCTTGGGTTGCCTATTGGAGCTAAGCCTAGATCTAAATCCTTATGGGATCCGGTGATTGAAAATTTTAAGAGAAAATTGGCTTCATGGAAGAAGCTTTATCTGTCTTTAGGAGGGAGAATAACCCTTATTAAAACATGTATGTCCAATCTTCCTATTTACTACATGTCTCTCTTCAAAATGCCAAAGGCGGTGATTGAGAGGTTGGACCGCATTCGGAGGGACTTCTTATGGGAGGGCCATGGGGAGAAGAAGAAATTGCACTTGATGAAGTGGAGTGAGGTGATCAAGCCTAAATCCGAGGGAGGTCTTGGTCTTGGTAGTTTGGAGAATAAAAATCGGGCTTTGTTAGCAAAATGGTGGCGGAGGTTTGGGGAGGAAAAGGAGGCTCTTTGGCGGAGGTTGATTGCTACTAAATATGGTGAGGATAAATGGGGGTGGTGGCCTAAGCCTGGGCCTAGTTACCGTAGATCAAATATTTGGAGGGCTATTGCCTCAATTGGGGATGATTCTAATGTAGTTTTGTATAGGGAGGTGGGTTTTCTGGTGGGGGATGGTCAAGTAGTTAGGTTTTGGTTGGATGACTGGGTGGGGATAGGATCCTTGTGTGGCTTATTTCCCAGGCTTTTTAGATTAGCGGTCAATAAAGAATCTTCTGTAAGTGAATGTTTTGAGGTGAGGAATGAGTACTTAGTGTGGGGGCTGCCATTTAGGAGGGCTCTCCGGCCATTGGAAGGGAGCCAGTATGAGGAGTTGTTGAGTATACTTGCTAACACCTTTTTTTACAAGAATTCCAAGGACTCTTGGATTTGGAAACCTTCCACTTCTGGGGAGTTTTCCACTAAAGCTTTCTACTTGGCGTTGGAGGGAACTCATTCACACAGGGCCACCTCTTCCCTTGTGTGGTTGGGTTTGGCTCCTCCTCGGGTTGAGGCTTTTTGGTGGCTGGCAGTTGCAGGAAAAGTCTCTACAGTTGATAATCTAAGAAGGAGAGGATTGACATCTATCAATATCTCAAACACCTGTGTGATGTGCGGTAAGGAGGAGGAGTCCGTTAATCATCTTTTTCTTCATTGTGAGGTGGCTTTCAGAGTTTGGAGCAACTTTATTGGCAAGTGCGGATTTTCATGGTGTTGTCCGAAGAGTATTGTGGATGTGGCAGAGTCTTGGTTGGGTGGGTGTTTTGTAGGGTGTGGCCGAATCTTATGGAGAATGATACCATTTGCCATCTTATGGTCAATTTGGAAGGAAAGGAATGCTAGGATCTTTAGGGGTTCTTCATCATCAACAACATATTTGATATCCAAAGTCACCTTTAAAATTGCAAAATGGGCTTTGGTTAGAAAGGAATTCTCTAATTTTACCTTTAATGATATTATTTCTAATTGGGGAACTTGTATGGGGTGTAGCTCTTTTAAGGAGAGGAGAACAATCGCTTGGTATCCTCCTCCTTTAGGGGTTTTAAAGTTTAATGTGGATGGTGCTTCAAGGGGTAAGCTAGGCCCGACTGGGATTGGAGGGGTGCTTCGCAATTGTAAGGGAGAGGTGTTAATTATGTTTTCCAAGTATGTGGGTGTGTGTGATTCCAATGAAGCGGAGGTGCTAGCCATTCTTGAGGTCTTTGTTTGTTTTCTAGTAGATATGACGGCACGCTTATTATGGAAAGTGATTTTTCTAATGCGATCGCATGGGTGTCTAAGCGGAAGACTAATCATTGGAAGTTACATTTTCACCTAAATGAAATTAGAGAATTATCTGTTGGAATCAATGTTTCTTTCCGTCATGAGATTAGATCGGCTAACTCCATGGCAGATGTGTTAGCCAAGCAAGGGGTTGATAGGTTGCTTCCTTGGGTGGGTGTGATTATGTAATTGGTTGATAGGTTGCTCCTTGGGTGTGATTTTGTAATTGGTTGATAGGTTGCTTCCTTGGGTGGGTGTGTTTTTTTTGTTAGTTGGGTTGGAGGTGGTGCATTTCTCCTGCACTTTCTCTTCCTCTTTTTCTTTGGTTTTAGTTCTTTGTACCTTCCTTTCTTTGAATGAAATCTTTTGTTACCGTTCAAAAAAAAAAAAAAAAAAAAGAAGGATGTGTGCTCCACAAAAGGTCAAAATTAAAAGAAAGTGATTAGGATTAAATGCAAAATGCTCTACTTTAATATATAAGTAGCAAGAAATGCCCATTCTAAACCTGGGCCCAAAAACAGGAATATATTAAAACTTAAGAGCTGTATGTGAAACATTATTGAAAAGAAAATAAATCAATAGTGAAAAAATACACTCTTTATCATTCTCAAAATTTATTAAGAAAAAAGAGAGTTGGTTCAAGAAATGAATGAAAATTATTTAAAATCTATTACAAATTTTTATGTCAAAAGAAATTTTTTTGGTGATTTTTTATCAATCACAAAATGCATTTAACTAAAATTTATAGATCATGCATAAAAAAGATTCTAATTTGTTTAAAGTAAATATCTATTAGTCAGTTAAACTTCATTTCACCTAAAGAATTAAACTTTGAAAATAAAAGAACTTTATTCATTAATCAATAATTTTCCCTAAAACCTAAATAAATAAATACAACTACAAAGTAAAAGAAATATAAGTTCACCTAAATGGTGAAAAGTAATTGTAGAGAAGAATTTGAGCTTAAAAATTCAAAAAATTATTCACAAATAAAATACTTTTTTCCAAATAAATTTTAAAATCAACTATAAAATAAAAATGACTAAGCAGGAAAAGCAGTCAAAAGAATAGTTTAATGTATTCAAATAGTTAAGTGCACATATCAAAGCAAGTTCAAGAATCATCAGATTGGTAAGAATCCACCAAAAATATGGATAAGACAATGATTGACTTCTTTTAATTAATAACGGGTATGACACCCTTTGGAGATTGGTATGAGGCTAATACGTGGACAAAAAATATTCACGAGATCAAATGGCTTATTTTACACATTTTTCTCCCATGACGCCTATATGTTTAAGCAATATAGAGACCCGAGAAACTTCAGCTATCAAATGTCAAGAACCTTGATCCAAACAAATCCCCAATCCAATTAACCAAATCTATTGGCAATCTTTAAAAGAGAGAGAGAGAGAGAGAGAGAGAGAGAGAGAGAGAGAAACACTTCATCAACAAATATAAAAACACAATAAAATTTAACCAAAGCTCCAATTAAATTATTAAAAAAACAGGAATTACTCAAACCTAAAGAACAAATTACTCAATATCAAATCCAACATCTCAAACTAACCAAAACCTGATCAGAATCATAGGCGTTGAGAAAATGGATGAAATGAAAATCTGATTACTAACATAGTTTTGCAAACTTCCTTCTCCGTTTAGATCAGAGGCCCAAGAATCGAGCATCGTGGCTTTAACGGTTAGATCTGCAAGTGCTCAGCCTGGTTATCTTTTCATTTTCTTTTTCATTCTTTCAAGTCTTCCATGTGATTTAGATTTAAGAGTTTCATCTATTGGAAATGGTATGTAAGAAAGATTTTAGGGAATTATTGCACGTATTGATGGAGTATGTTTAAATGCAATATTGAGTTAGGAAAAGAACCTTGAGTTAGGAAAAGAACCTAAGTGATATTTTGATTTTAGCGGGAATCGTACACAAAGTTTTAAGGGAAAGATACCTCTAACATTTTTAGAGACTTTTGGGGAGAGATAGGAACCATGTGGCTCAAATGGATGATTATTCAGGGAGAGATTTTAGGAAAAGAAAATGAACGAAAAGGAAAAATGAAAGGGCTAATACAAAGATTGTTGTGAGTTTAAATAGAATTTAATTGGATATTAATTTAGAGAGAAATGCAGGAGTTATAAAACACGTTGGAAAGTCAAATTCAATTTGTTTGGTCAAGATTAATTGAGTCTGATTTCTCAATTGAAACCAGTCTCTTTTATATATATATATATATATATATATATATAGCATAGAGCCCATGCGACGCAGGGGTTAATCTAATACAAATTAAAAAAAATTAAATTACCACCCAAAGTAAGACATTAATAAAGAACATACAGACTAAGTGGACAATAAACCCATTTGTGTAAATAATATGAAAGCTAAAGGGAAAATCTATAACTGGTGTGAACCTTTTTTTTTTTCAGTTTTTTGAGAAACAATGTGCTGGAATTTATTAAGGGAAACAGTGTCCGTCGGTCATTGCAATCCACTGAGTAAGGATGCAAACAGGTTGGTTCCCATTCAGAACCATACTGGACCTAGAATCAAAACTGTTTTGTGAAGGCGATTCCAGTTTTGGATCCGATTTCAACTTGGAACTTGTTCATGTGGTTCCAAACCCGGCTCCGATAAAAGAACCAGGTTTGGGTCTGAAACCGGTTTCAACTTCGCTTTTTTAATTCTAATTTTTTCTTAAAATAGAAATATCATTCAACCCAAAAATAAAAAAGAAGGATATCATTCAACCTAATAAAAGTGCATCAAGTCTACCTTCCGCGACACATAAATCCCCAACATCTTTAAAACCATATATATATATATATATATATATATATATAGGTTACATGAAGTTTTTGACATTAGCCCATGCACAGTCAAAAACCATGTCTTGAAAGCGCACATCACGTATTGGATAATGGGTCCACAGATTAGAATTTGTATAGATCTTACACGGATTCATTAGCAATTGGACCCTAAATTAGGTTCCGTTCCCAAACCCACTTATTAATAAGAACCTAAAACATGTTCAATACCCAGTTTTTCACATGTCAAAACCTTCTAGTAGTCGGAGAATAGGGTATCCCTTTGAATCCAAACCACCAAGGGTAATATAATACAAAACTACCCAAATAAAGCATTGGCAGATACAAAACTTGTTCTCCCTATTCCATTCTTTTGGAATGCCTGCATAGGTAAATATTAGTAAATCTTATGCTTTTTATTTTTTCTCTTTCTTTTTATGATTTTTTCAAAAAAAGTGAATGATATTGTTCTATGATTCATATTTGCTTCTTACATTGTAAGGTTTTCTTTTCTTTACTATATATATATATATATATATATATATATATATATATAGGGTAATATTATATATATATATGGGGGATCTTCATATGAATATTCTTTACATATGAATATTCTCCTATATATATTGTTCTTTTTAGATTTGGAGTAATCTTTGATGCATTTCTTTTCTATTCTTTTCTCTCTTTTTTCTGCAAACACCATTTAGTTTTGATGTTAGATTTAGTTCTTACTTTCATTTTTAAATATATAAATTATAACATTTGATCTATAAATTTATATTTTTAAAATAACTTAGACTTTTATAATTTTTAAGTAAAAATTATATCGCCCATGCTCAGCTAGGCCACATTTTGCGAGTAAAATATTGATAGCTAAATCTCTTATTAATTGTCAAATCTTAGCTACTCTCAAGCTTACAATGTTTTAATACATCCCCTTCCATGCAAGTAAGCCTTATGATTTGGTCATCTTGGTGACTGATTTGATTGGGTCCCATCTCTCATGTTTCTCATAGAGTAACAAGTGATCGGGCCTGTCGGTGATCTCCAGCCCACGGCTTCTCTTTACTCGTTCTTTCTTAGTAAAGGGTTCCAATTACATTATAATATAAAGGGAGATTTCCAGAAAAAAGTAAAAGAAATATTGATTTATTTTCAAAAAAGTATATGAAGATTTGAATATTTTAAAAAATATATATATAATTTTGATTTGTTGAAGTGGGTCCCACTAGATCATTTGGATTGGGCTTGATTATTTTTCTTAAATGATTTCTTAAAGGAAAGTTTGGAAAACGACATAAGGGTATTTTTTTCATTTTTCATACTTTTTTTCCAAGTGAATACTTGATTGAAAGAAATATGAAAAACTTTTATTTTCTTTTGAAATATTTAAATCATCATGCATTTTTATTTTTAAAATGAGGCAAACGTTTTAAACCTTTTTGAAAATTTCCCTAATATGAAATGGCCCGTAAAATGACAAAAATATCCTTGAAAAAATAAAAAAAACCTACATACAAACCCCGGCTAAACTATGACTGATGACTCTGACTACAAGACACCCCCACAAGTTTCAGCCTTACAAGAAACGTAAAGAATTTTTTTTCTTGTTTCCTATAAAGGTTTTTTTTTTTTTTTTTTTAATGTGATGGTAATCTTTTTTCTATGTTCAAAACAATACCCATGTTATTGTTTTTCTTTTTTTTTTAATCTGTAGAAAACAACAATCACGTAAACTTAATGCTTGTCTATTTATGCACTACCTTTTATTTTCTTTATTTGCTATAAACTTTTCCTGGTAATCTGGAATTGGCATAAGTGCTGTTTTCGTGTTAATATAGACTTAAGTTTGGGCTGTCCAAAGTTCTTATTTGTCATCATCATCAAGTAGGCCATGGCAAAGTTCATTTCAGAACTTATAGATTTACTGGCAAAACATTAGTGAATTTTTTTTATTTTTTATTGAGAAGGATGTCTGAGTCGTGATCACACTATCATTAAGACAGTAAATGCTCCCACACAGGTTAGTGTTTGCCAAGGATTGTGTTTGCGAAGGATTGTTGGCAGGTCTGAATCTAGGATAAATCTAGCTCTTTGTAATGCTGTCTATTAGACTACGGCTCGCAGGATTGAAGATCAACATTGGACCCCACAGTATGCACTCAGAGTTGAAGCCTATAGAACTCATAAACATTGAGCAAGGGTCAAAGACCTCATGGATACCCACGTCATTAAATAAAAAAATTAAAAAAAAAAAAAAAAAGAGCAAAAGGAGCAAGTGGGCTTGAGAATTGTATGTTCTGGATGGACTTTGGCCCTATTTATATGGACTACCAAGTACCCTGAACAGAAGGCTTGTGCGTGAGAATATGGGCTTGGGCTTGGGTTTGGAGCTTTAGAAAAAATTGAGAATTTCCGCTTCATTTTGTAATCTTTTGGGCCTGACTTGGGTTGATCTATTCCTTAAAATATTTGGGCCTATTTGGGCCTAACTCATTTTGGCCCATTTACTTATTGGATTGGGTTGATTTGCTTCTGTTGTTGTCCAAAGAGATATACTTGTGGAAATTTTCCGACGAGATATACCTTCCACTGTAGGACTCTTATGGCCTATATATACATTACAAATTCTTCTCGGAAATTCACTTAAGCGGAAAAAAAAAAAAAAGGTTATCAGCTCTAACCATTTAGGCTTGAAGTGTTATCAGCTCTAAAATTCTTGGATCTCTTTGATCAAAGAATGCATTTGCACTACTAAGGGATCAGTCCTTATAAACCGATTCCTCAAGGCTTTTCAGCTCCTCATGTGGTCTCAGACAAGGTGATCCCCTCTCCCCTTATTTGTTTATCATAGCCGAAGAAATCCTGAGCCTCCAACTTCACAAACTCCAGCTCCGAGGGATCCTCCATCCCCTCTCCACTGTTCCATCAACTCCCTGCCACCTCCTCTATTCTGAGGACATCATCATTTTCATGAAAGGATCTACCTCCAGCGTCACTACCCTGCATACCCTCCTTCATCAATACCAGTCCTCATCAGGTCAATTCTTCAACCTTCAAAAGAGTCAAAAGAGTCAACTGTTTTTAGGGAAATGCAGTAACAGTTCTAGGAATTCAAGAGTCCTCTGCTAAAATACCTTGGAATTCCAATTGTCTTTGGCACTCCAAAAAGACATCATTTCCTCCCTCTGATTGACTCTATCAATGCTAGAATGGCATCTTGGAAAGCACAGTTCCTCTCTGTTGCTGGCCGCCTGATCCTTATCAAGCATGTGCTCTCTAGTATTCCAATCCATCTTGCAGCCACTTTGCCCATCCCAGCTTCCATCAGTAAAGAGATAGAAAGGCTCATGAGGCACTTAGAAAGGATGATGAGGCACTTCCTCAGGTCTTGAAATGCTAGTCTCAAAGATCAACTATGTCAAGCGGGATACAGTCTCTCTTCCTAAGGAGGAAGGTGGCTTGGGTATTAGGAAAATTTCTGAAGTCAATGGGGCAGCCTTCATCAAGTTAGGATGGCAAGCTTCCACTGCTAATTCCCCTTAGGCCTGCTAGTTCAAGAACAGCTACTTCAAAGATAGCTCAATTTGGAGCCCAGCAAACACCAAGTATGGCTCCTGCATATTGAAAAAACTCTGCAGACTAGCCCCCAGAATTCCAAGAGGAAGCTCCTGGATTGTGGGAAATGGCCAGGAAATCAATTTATGGCATGATAATTGGAGTGAAGGAACCCCTTTCTCAGACAATTTTCCTCACCTGAATTTCCCTGTAGACCAGCGCCTACCCTCTCTCTAGCAAGCAGGATCCTTGCTCATTCCTTCTGATGGGTCAAGCTTATTAAAGATCCGTTTTGAGTTCGGATCCACCATAATGACCGCCACGTCACAGTAACCCACGTCTCTTCGGAAAGAGTCAGTCCACGTCCCAGATTTACCCGGTCGTTCGGATAACTGCCTCGCCAATCGAAGACACCTGCCACATCAGTTTGGCGGACACCTCGAACGCTCCTCGTTAACCGTGCTGAGAAGTCTCCCCATCTGTTAGGGGACGCTTATAAATACAAAAGCCCCTCGGTACTTGAGAAGGGGGCAATTATTATTTCCAAGCAATAATCTCTCTTTTACACTCTCTCCAAAGCTTGTAATTACCACACACTTGAGAATTAATACATTCCGGCTACCTCAGTCTTTCCGAAAGTGGACGTAGGTCACACTGACCGAACCACTACAAATATCTCTCTTCTCTTCATTAATTATTTTACCATTATTACTTGACCGGTGGTGTCTGAACCAGAGTTTGGCATCATCAGTTTGGCGCCGTCTGTGGGAAACGTACAAAAAGTTTTCACCCTCATTCAAATTATGGTGACCACCAGATCGACAAGACGCGAAGAGGGCGAGGATGGTCCTCCACTGACTAATCCTGGCCCGAATGCTCCTGCTCCCACTCCTCAACTAATGTTGGAGACTATGCAACAGATGGTGGCCCAAAACCATCAAATACTACAACTCATGCTCGCGGGGCAGGGAGGGGTTGGAGGAGTACCGCAAGGAGGAACACGCCCGGGGCATCAAAGAGCTCCACGACGGCGGGGAGCTCCCCACCTAGGCGCCCAGGACCCGGGCGCCCATGCTCCTGGCGCCCATGCCCCGGGCGCCCATGCACAGGGCGCCCATGGTGTACACCCTGGCGGCGCCCATGCCCCGGGCGCCCATGCACAGGGCGCCCATGGTGTACACCCTGGCGGCGCCCATGGTGTCCACCCTGGCGCCCGTTCCCAGGGCGCCCCTCGTGGGGCCCAGTTGGGAGGACCTCCACCTCCGGGAGGACCCCCACCTCCGGGAGGGTCAAATCACGGAGAATTTTCACATCCTCCCTCCGCTTCTGATGGGGAGGATCCTCATTTCCAAGAAGGGGAAAGTGAGAATCAAGAGCTGGAAGGCGCGAGCTACTTCTATGATTCAAGCAGAGCAGCCCCCAACCGATGGGACGAGAAGCTCAGAGAGATGCAAGATCAACTGGGCGATGTTTTCAACGCCATGAAGGCACGCGCACCAGAGACGGTGGATTACCTAGTCAGGCGAACGGACACACCGTTCAAGCCTGACGTGGTGAACTATCCACTCCCTTGTAAGTTCAAGATGCCATCCGTGGAAACCTTTGATGGAGCGAAGGATCCGCTGGATCACCTAGAGACTTACAAAACAATAATGCAGCTTTACAGTATCCCGGAGGAGATTATGTGCAGGGCGTTTCCAACCACGTTGAAGGGTTCCGCCCGACAGTGGTTTTCCAATCTCGCCCCAGCTTCCATCTCCACATTCGAGGAGCTAAGCAGGTCTTTCGTATCACATTTCATTGGAGGACGCCGCCACCAAAAGCCAGCCACACACCTGCTGAGTGTAAAGCAGGAGAGTAATGAGAGCCTCAGGGCATACCTCACTCGTTTTAACGAGGAGGTACTTCAGATTGAGGAAGCCGATGACAAGGTAACCATGACAGCCTTCTTGGGAGGCCTCCGTCCTTCCAGTTTCTACTTCTCAGTAATGAAGCGCCCGCCAAAGAGCATGACGGAGCTACTGGCGAAGGCCCAGAAATATATGAATGCTGAGGACGCTACTAGGGCCAGGCGGGGCGAGTCCTCCAGAGTGGCGGACAAAGGAAAGCACGATAGAGACGACAAGAGGGAGCCAAGCAATAAGCGGAGCAGAACCGAGAGGATACCTGCCAGAGACCGACTCGGTCCTGCTCCCCAGAGAGACCGACTCGGCCCTGTTCCGCAAAGAACCCAACAAACTTTTACGGCTCTCAATGCTGCCGTTGGGCACATTCTGCTGGAAATACAAGATGATCCTGCAGTAAAATGGCCGGGGAAAATGAAATCTCCACCAAACCGCAGGAACATGACCAAATATTGTCGCTTCCATCGCGACCACGGTCATGACACTGATGATTGTTTCGACCTCAAAAGGCAGATTGAGGATCTCATCCAGCGTGGACACCTGCGCCAATATGTTGCTGGTAGGGGGTAGGCGCCACCGCCACCTCACAATGCCGAAAACCAGCACCCTATTGGAGAAACCCGAACCATCTCTGGAGGGTTAGCGGAGTCTTTCTCCGCCATGAAAACCTATGCCAGGAAGGCGAGGCATCCTGAGGAGCCACGCCCGTCAAAAGCACCGAGGCACAGCGCCGACGAAACTATATCCTTCTCGGATAAAGATCTAGAAGGGATCCAACACCCTCATGACGACCCTCTGGTGCTCTCGATGACCATCGCCAATTTTCAGGTACATAGGATCTTGGTGGATAGTGGAAGCTCTGCAGATATCTTGTTTGTAGAGGCTTATGACAAGCTGATGCTGGGCCGAGAGAGGTTACAGCCTGTCAAATTTCCTCTCATTGGTTTTTCGGGGGAGAAGGTGTATCCCCTGGGGGCAATCACATTGCCGGTTACAGCCGGGACAGCCCCCCGAACCTCCACCACAATGGTCAATTTCCTGGTGATAGATTGTCCATCAGCTTACAACATCATTCTGGGGCGACCTACTCTTAACTCCTTAAGAGCAGTCCCTTCCACCTATCATCTTATCCTCCGCTTCCCAACCCCGAATGGGGTGGGGGAGGTTAGAGGAGACCAAGTAGCAGCAAGAGAATGCTACGTCACCTCGATGAAGGCCAAGATAACACAGGAGGCGATGCAAGTTGAAGTCTTGGACCCAAGAGATGATGCCACCACAGAAAGAGGGGAACCTGTTGAAAAACTTACCCCTATAATCTTGAATGAAGAGCATCCAGAAAGGAAAGTATATGTTGGCTCTTCACTCCCGGAGGATCTGGTTGGCCAATTGACAGATTTTTTGAGGGAAAACATGGGCATATTCGCGTGGTCACATGCGGACCTTGAAGGAATTGACCCAGCGGTCGCCACCCATCGCCTCAATGTTAACCCTCTCCACAAACCTATTCGGCTAAAGCTAAGGGGCGCCTCCACTGAAAGGGCCCAGGCAATAGACAAGGAGGTCGGAAAGCTGATTGAGAACGGGGCGGTCAGGGAAGTGGCGTATCCTGAATGGCTCTCCAATGTGGTAATGGTGGCCAAGGCGAACGGGAAGTGGCGCCTCTGCGTAGACTTCAGCGAACTCAACAAGGCATGCCCAAAAGACAGCTACCCGCTGCCCAGGATTGACCTCCTCATCGACGCCACAGCGGGACACGAGCTTCTCTCCTTCCTGGATGCTTATTCTGGATATAACCAGATTAGCATGCACCCTCAAGACCAAGAAAAAACATCCTTCATCACTCTGAAGGGCACCTACTGCTACAGGGTTATGCCCTTCGGACTAAAGAACGCTGGAGCAACCTACCAACGCCTGGTGAACAGGATGTTCCACTCCCAGATCGGGCGAACGATGGAGGTGTATGTGGACGACATGCTGGTGAAAAGCTTGGCTGCAGCAGATCACATCGGTCATCTTCAAAAGACCTTCGGTGTTATTAGGACCTACAACATGAAGCTGAACCCCGAGAAGTGCGCCTTCGGCGTGGGATCAGGAAAGTTCTTGGGCTTCATGGTCAATCAGAGGGGGATTGAGGCAAACCCCGATAAAATCAAGGCTATACTGGACATGAGGTCGCCATCATCGACTAAGGAGCTGCAGCGCCTCAATGGAAGAATTGCAGCACTAAACATATTCGTCTCAAAATCTGCAGATAAGTGTTTGCCTTTCTTCAGAATTCTTCGAAAAGCTTTTGAATGGGGATCTGAGGCTGAGGATGCCTTCCAGAAGCTCAAGGCCTACCTGGCCACACCTCCTCTCCTTTCACATGCTTCGCCTGGGGAAGTGCTGTATTTGTACCTCTCTGCTTCTCCCTCGGCGGTAAGCTCTGTTCTCATTACGAACCATAGTGGGGTGCAAAAACCCATCTATTATGTGAGCAGAGCATACCGAGGGGCAGAGGTCAGATACTCAGAGTTGGAAAAGCTGGCGCTCACCCTCATTTCTACTGCAAGGCGTCTACGTCATTACTTCCAGGGCCACAAAATCATCGTCGTCACTGATCAACCTCTGAAGAGAGTTTTGGCAAAACCTGACGTATCTGGGATACTCCTCAAGTGGGCAGTAGAATTGGGCGAATTTGATATTCAGTACCAACCAAGGGTCGCCATCAAGGCACAAGCACTGGCTGATTTTGTTGCTGAGCTTACACATGTAGAGGACCCCACCATGTTGCTGCCTGCAGACCCAACCTCTCCCCCGGGCGCCCAAGCATCACTGGGCGCCCAGGACTCTGAAGTGGGCGCTCAGACACCTCTGGGCGCCCAGACTGAAGTGGGCGCCCAGAGCTCCTCTCTCGGCGCCCAGACTTCTTCTGGCGCCCAATCCTCTCTCGGCGCCCCTACACATGTGGGGAATTCTGCTCCCGACGCCCCGGCAACCTCTGATTCTTCGCCTGGGGACCAAATGCTTACCAACACATCAGACTTTTCTTCTATGCCTCAGTGGAAGCTGTACGTTGATGGCTCCGCAACAAGTGAAGGAGGTGGCGCAGGACTCCTTCTGAGCAGCCCAAATGGTACACCCATCAAGTATGCGGTAAAACTCCACTTCAATGCCTCGAACAATGAAGCCGAATATGAGGCACTCCTCTCTGGCCTGAGGTTGGCGATTGAGATGGAAGCCCAGTACCTCGTCGCCCATAGCGATTCACAATTGATAGTGAATCAAGTCAATGGGCACTTCGAAGCAAAAGAGGCAAGGATGCAGGAATATCTTGCCATGGCAAAGAGACTAATCCAGCAGTTCAAGTACTTCAAGATTTGTCACATCCCCAGAGGGGATAACATGTCAGCCGATGCACTCGCCAGGCTCGCCTCATCCTTAGATGCCTCATATGCGGAACCAACTTTCATGGGGCACCAGTTCGAACCAAGTAAGTTGGATATGGACACCACAAGCATCAACTGCACCACGGCCGAATTGAACTGGATGACACCCATCAAGGCGTACCTCCAAGAAGAAACAGTACCAGATGATCCCCTGGAAGCCAAGAAACTCAGGATGAGAGCTTCTAAGTTCACCATCCTACAAGAGGTACTCTACAAAAAGGGTTACAATCTACCGTTGCTGCGCTGCCTTTCCCCAGAAGAAGCTGACTACGCCCTCAGAGAGATTCACGAAGGGATTTGTGGAAATCACTCTGGAGGACGCTGCCTCGCCCATAAAGCGCTAGGCAAGGGTACTTTTGGCCAAGCATGGTAAAAGACGCCAAAGAATTCACCAAGAGGTGTGACAAGTGCCAGCGCTTCGCCACTGTGTCAAGGCAGCCACCAGAGGAGCTGACTACCATCCTCAGCCCATGGCCTTTCTCCAAATGGGGCATTGACATCTTGGGCCCCCTACCTTTGAGCAGAGGCCAGTGCAAATTCATAGTCGTCGCCATAGACTATTTCACAAAATGGGCGGAGGTAGAACCCCTAGCGAAGATAACAGACTCCAAGGTGAAGGATTTCGTCTGGAAAAACCTGGTCTGTCGCTTTGGGATACCTCACGCCATTGTCAGTGACAATGGCAAACAGTTCGACAACAGGCTATTCAATTCCTTCTGCGCCGACCTTCAAATAAAGCAGCCTCACTCTAGCCCGGCACACCCCCAGGCAAATGGGCAGGCAGAGGTGATGGTGAGAACAATCCTGCGCAACCTTAAAACAAGGCTCGAAAGAGCAAAAGGTCTGTGGGTTGACGAGCTTCCGGGGGTATTATGGGCCTATCGAACCACGCCACGGACTCCTACCGGGGAAACCCCTTTCTCTCTTGCTTTTGGGACTGAGGCGGTCATTCCTGTCGAAATAGGGGTACATTCCCTAAGGGTCCACCACTACGACCCTACCACCAATGAGGAAGGACTCCGCCTCAACCTCGATTTGCTAGAGGAGGCAAGAGAAAAGTCTGTGGTCCGTAATGCGGAGTACAAGCGACGCATGGCCAAGTACTACAATTCGAGGGTGAAGCCTCGTTCCTTCCAACCAGGAGACCTGGTCCTCAAAAAGGTGATCCTCGCCACAAAGGACTCTCGGGAAGGAAAGTTGGGACCAAATTGGGAAGGTCCCTATCTCATAATAGAAGTGGTGAGACCGGGCACCTACAGAATCCAGAACTCTGAAGGAAAGGTCTTACCTCATCCATGGAATGCAGAGCACTTGAAGAGGTACTACCAGTGAAGATTTTGAACGGGGTGGATTAGGGTTTTTGTTTAGGTACTTGATGTTGCACTTTTTATTGTTCAAAGCAGTGTTCAAAGCATTGTTCAAAATAAAGCAATGGAGAGATAAATAAAATTATGTTACTTTCATTACAAAAAGGTTGCATAAGCAGAAGCAAAAGTCCCTATGCTCTAATCACTCTCATCCCCCTCTTCATCATCCTCCTCTGCATCGTCCTCAGCATCATCAGAGCTGCAGCCACCATCATCAGGCGCCTCCATCGGCACAAAGCCTGATATGTCAATGTCTGGAAAGGCAGCCGAAATCTTCTCTCGAAGCTCCTCGTAGCCATCAATGAAGGCATCTGCAAGGCCAATCTGTAAGTCCCTCTCAGCTTGAGAAGCTCTCTCGTTCGCTGCCTTCATCTCTGCCTCGATAGCAACTTCTCTGAGCCTCGCCTTCTCAAGGGTCCGAGCAAGCTCAGCCTCACTGAGTGAAGCCCTCTCACGGGCCTTCATAAGCTCAGCCTCACTGAGCGAAGCCCTCTCACGGGCCTTCGTAAGCTCAGCCTCATTGAGCGAAGCCTTCTCACAGGACTTCGAAAGTTCAACTTCTGCCTCGGCCGCCCTCTTAGTGGCTGCTGAAAGTCCGATCTCAAGCTCGCTCACCCTCTCACGGGCCGCAGCAAGATCAATCCCCGAAGCCCTACCAGCGGCTTCCAAAGCAGTAATCTTCTCTTGAGCAGTGCAGAGCTCTAGCCGCACAGCCTCCTTCTCCCGTCTCATCTGACCATAAGATTGGGCTCTCGACAGCAAGCAGATGGATGCAGTAGAGACCTGAAGAGATAAGGGACGAGGAATGAGACGGTTAAAAAGAAATAAAGGGGTAACGGCCTGGAGAAAAAGGAATAAAGAATAGTGAATCTTTACCTGAGCCAGGCCCTCTACAAATGAGTCAATAACCCCCTCGGTGCCCAGGGCATTAACCCGAGAAGCCTCATGCGGCAACACATATCTCCCTAGCCTTTCCCGCATCTCCCACGAATGACCCAGCATGGAACCAGTCCTAGCCGATACCCCTGTAGAAATGCCCGGTTGTGGAGGACACAGTTGAGGGGCAGGAAGGGTAGCTGAAGAGGAAGACTGTGGGAAAGCAGTCTTAGCGGAAGAGATCCCTGCCTGAGGAGACACTATGGGTGAGGCCACTCGAGGAGGAGGCACCCGGGACTCGACGCGAGTCGCTGGCGGAGAGGTTCTTAGAGAGGCGTCCTTCGTCCTCGCCGCCTTGGGGGAATGGGTACCCCTATCCGAGAAGCGGGTCGAAAAGCGGGCTCCAATCATCTCTCTGCTTATCTCTATGCCTATTAAAGAGAAGGGTTAGCGAATGATACATGGATACAACATACCAGGTAAAGTTTAAGATTATTGCCAAAGCAGAAGTAGCTTACTTTTTCTTTTGGATGACGGTCCAGACGGGGACCCGCTTGTCCTATCTGAAGAAGAGCCCGGAGGAGGTCCACTGACCTTACCACTTTCTTTGGGAATGAGAACTCCCAAGTCTTTCTCAGGGTAATCCCTCACCGCTTGTAGCTTCGACTCTTGATCTTTGGAAAGTATAGGAGGATCTGCAAAAAGACAGTGGAAAAGAAAAAAAAAAGATATATATATATATATAAAGGTACGGAGAAAAGGATAGTAAAGAACGTACCAACTCTCTTGGCGTCAATCCATCGTGTGGGCACCAAAGCCCGATCTGCCCGAGAGGCCCACTCGCCACCTATGAAGAAGAAACGGGATTTCCAATTATGGCAATTGGAATGCAATCCCGTAATTAGTTTGCCACCCTTAGGGGTAAAATAGTACCACCCTCGGTTAGGGGAATGAGACTCTATCAAACTATATGCAGCATGAAATTCCACTGGCAAGGCGTCTTCATGATGTACTTCCCTCCACAGTGCAAGGAAACCGAGTAAAGCCCTCCATCCATTGGGCGCCAGCCGCCCCGGGGTAAGTGAATAGTAGTGTAAAATCCGGCACACAGGGGAAGACATGGGAAATCTTAACCCGGCGTCAAGCATCCCCTCGTATATCACCATTTCACCAAAGTAGTCAGTGCAAGCAGGCTCATCATCTTCAGCTCGACGACACAGCACCGTGGGAGGAATAGAAGCAGTAATCTTTAAAAGATCATTGTCGGTCTTGATTGTACTGAAGACGGTGCTCACTTTAGATCCATTGTCTTCGACGACAACTTTTCCTCGGTGACGACGAGCACGCAAGGTGGGAGAATTCTTTTCTACTTCTCTAGCCTCATGTTGATCCTTGCCCCTGTCTGCGGCGCCCAGCGGGCACGGCGCATTAACCTTGTTCTCCACGACTGCGGAGACGATGACCGATGCCGCGCAACCCGGACGAGAACCAGATGCCGCCGCCAGCAAGACCCTGATGTCCCCTGCGTCGCCGCCCGCCAGAGAGCCCCGGGCGCCCGGCGCCCTGCCGGCCACGGGCGTTGCCGCCCTGTCGTTATCCACGCACACGGGTGCGGGCGCTGCCGCCCGGTCGCCTCCCACGCCCATGGGCGCCGCCGCCTTGGGCGCTGCCGCTCGGTCGCCTCCCACGCCCATGGGCGCCGCCGCCTTGGGCGCTGCCGCCCGGTCGCCTCCCTCGCCCACGGGCGCCGCCGCCCTAGGCGCTGCCGCCCGGTCGCCGTCCGCGCCAACGGGCGCCGCCGCCCTGGGCGTTGCCGCCCGGTCGCCTCCCTCGCCCACGGGCGCGACCGCCCTAGGCGCTGCCGCCCGGTCGCCGTCCGCGCCAACGGGCGCCGCCGTCCTGGGCGCTGCCGCCATGTCGCCGTCGACACCCAAGGGCGCCGCTGCCGTCACCGGTGCTGCTCTCTCTCCACCCGCCTTGCTGCCAATCTCTTCCTTCTCCATTGCAGCTTCTGGGTCTCTTGAATGAGTTTTGGAGTTTAAAAAGGAAGAGGATGGGTTGTTTTATAGTTTCGGGGTTCAAGGTGAGTCCCCATCTGAAAGGACTCTTCCGAAACAAATCTGAGTATAAGGAGAAGGGACAATTGCGGTGAACTCTCAGATGGAGAAGATATCTGGGTATTTGAAATGTCCCTCGTTCGAAAACTTCTTTGAGCGCGGGACATTGAGGGGCAAATGATGGGTCAAGCTTATTAAAGATCCGTTTTGAGTTCGGATCCACCATAATGACCGCCACGTCACAGTAACCCACGTCTCTTCGGAAAGAGTCAGTCCACGTCCCAGATTTACCCGGTCGTTCGGATAACTGCCTCGCCAATCGAAGACACCTGCCACATCAGTTTGGCGGACACCTCGAACGCTCCTCGTGAACCGTACTGAGAAGTCTCCCCATCTGTTAGGGGACGCTTATAAATACAAAAGTCCCTCGGTACTTGAGAAGGGGGCAATTATTATTTCCAAGCAATAATCTCTCTTTTACACTCTCTCTAAAGCTTGTAATTACCACACACTTGAGAATTAATACATTCCGGCTACCTCAGCCTTTCCGAAAGTAGACGTAGGTCACACTGACCGAACCACTATAAATATCTCTCTTCTCTTCATTAATTATTTTACCATTATTACTTGACCGGTGGTGTCTGAACCAGAGTTTGGCATCATCACCTTCCATCCTCCCTTCAGACTTATGTAGCCAGATCTCCTCAGCCATCTCCCTCCTCTCCCCAACTCTATCAGAAAAAGATATTCCTTCATGGAAAGAGTCTCCAGATGGACAGCTATCGCTGAAGGCTGCCTGGAACCTCATCAGATCAAGAGCCCCTAAGCTTTATTGGCCTAGTCTCATCTGGAATGGAGTCTCCCAACACAAAATCAGCAGCTTCGGTTGGCGTCTGTTGCACAACAAAACACCGAGCAACGCCTCAAACGTCTGGGCTACTCTCTAGCTTCCAGATGCAACCTCTGCTCTAAAGATGAAGACTCTGCTGGTCACCTCTTCTTCTCATGCGATCTAGCAAAATCTCTATGGAGATGGATCCTCTCTGCAGCCAGCTCACAAACCCCCATTCCTTTCTCTGCTTCTTCAATTTGGTTGACTCTCACCAAAGGGAATGACAAAGAAGGAACAAAATTTATGGCAGCAATCTTCCTCAGTGTTTCCCATGCAATATGGAAGACCAGAAATGCAGCGACCTTTGAAGCGACCCCCCAAAAGATCAAGATCCACCTTCAAGAAGACCTCTCCATCACTCAGCAGAAAATTGTAAAACCTTACAATAGCCCTCAACTCAGGTCCCTCATCCTCCAATTGGGAATTCCTCATTGGCAACTCCTTCCAGATCAGGATTCAGGTCTTCAGCCTTCTTGAGCTCTAGCAATTCCTTCGCTGGCTGACCCAGGTTCAGTGGTTTGCAATCAGCAACTAGCTGATCCTCCCTCAGGTATCCTCCCCCAGATCAAGGTCCCATCTTCTCTCAGCAGCTTGCAGATCCATGTTCAATGGTCTGCAATCCGCCCTCGGGTTTTGTCCGCAGCAGCGTGCTGATCCTCCCCCAGGTCCCAGCTATCTGTGTCTTCATTTCAATAGACTTCCTTCAAAGGAAAGTACTCTGTTGATCCAGGCCAATGGTCGGCTAGTTTCGAAGCTTCCTCAGTAGCGTTCCTGGTCTCCCCTGCTTGCAGATCGCTCAGCAGACCTGCAGGCTTCTCCTTCAGCCTTAGCTCGGGCCACCTTTAGCAGGCTCTCTTTTCAGCTCCCTGTTTTCCTCCCCTTTTCTGGTTCTTATTCTTTTAAGTCTTCTTTTTATTTTCTTTTGATGTATTCTCCAATTTGGGGGTTCCTTTGAACTCATGTCTCTCTTTGCCCTTTTTGCAATTCAATTACCCTTAAGGGAAAAAAGAATTTTTTTTTTTTTTGATCTGGGTGCAACCATTGGTGTTCATAGTTGCTCTTCAGTTCTGCAAGCCGATTTCAATACCCAGATGATCTGAGCCTGTTTTATCTTGGAGGCCAACTTGCCAGCAACCTGATTGCAGCAACCAATCCGGTGTGGGGGCATTTATTATCTTAAGGAAATCACCACATGCCCCAGTGATTCATTCTATCACATCCATCAATTCTATTTCTGGTAACAAATTGTACTTCCTAGATGGACTCAAGCCTTGTTTATATAGTAGTACTACAAAAAAGAGTAAGTGGGCTTGAGAATTGCATATCATGGAATGGACCAACGGCCTATTTATAAACACTGCAAAAGCTGGGAGTGATTGGTTGTCATTTAAATGAAGGATTGCAACTAGTAAGGAAACATCAATCTGAATCAAGGGGTATCTTTTGGTGGTTATGACACAACTCGAATCCGAGATTACGATTAAATTCGAGTCGCGTCCATACTTACTCCCGTGAACTCCGAATCAATGAAATTCACAAGGGTTATCAAATATACACATTATGCGGAAATATAGACACTGCTTTATACAAGTTATACAATGTACAAATTTTTTTTTTTTTTTCATTTACACTATATAACACATCCAATTGCATATTTAAGTACAATGCAAGGACGATAAGTGTGAAACATTTTAAAACAAGTTCACTTCAAATTTTTCATTCCATTTTCTTTCTTGAATATCGTAATCATACGATATCGCATCACTTCCATTCGACTAATCCTCTTGGAGGAACCTGCATGGTCTCCTCCGCCTGCACTGTGCCCTGGGCAGAATCCGCACGGGCAGTTGGGCTTGTAATGCCATCAATAACACTGTGAATTCGACAATTCAACAATGTATAAGCAGATATATGATTGCACATGCTAAATTACACATTTAACCTGTCTTATTTAATGTTAGACCAATACAAATACAATTTAGAATCAATGAGAGTTTTTATTCAAATTTAGCAAACTACAATAGCATTTCATTTCAAATCACATATTCCCTAAAAGGAAGGAATCATCTTTCCTGAAGGAAGGAAATATAAATAACATATATTGTGGGATTTATCAATGCCCAAGTCAGGGACTCCTAACATCACCATGGAGCTCCGGAACACTCTCAAATCATCTACTACATTAGAAACAACTCTAAAGAGCATTAACGAAATCACTATGTAGTGCCAAACTCAAGAAACAATACAATTTAACATATTTATTCTGTTCAATTACAAATCAACGGATTCAATTCAATATACAATCCTCTACGGATTTAATTCAATTTATAATCAATTTGGACACAACTCAATTCATTTTACATTCAATTACAACCAACCATTTGGGTGTAATCTTTGGTTATTTAATATACATGTTATTCTAGATGGACACCACAATTTATATAATTTTATACATTAAAATCCCCTTAATTAGCACCTATGGAGGTATAAATAGTATTAATAGCCTTGATATAATCTATAGGCTCTTTTCCTTTAAATTCAGAAATTAATTCATGAAATTTTATTAATTTTGGTTAACTAATCAATGACCTATTGGTTAGCTTTAGAAGCTAATATTTTGATTGAAAATCCCATTATTCAAATTCGGTTAACCCTTCAATTAACATTCAATCCATTTTGGTTCCAAATCCAGGGATACTAATTTATGGAAACTCCAAGTATACTTTAATTATATTTGATTAACCATTTAGTCAATCAAACCTCGTCATTTGGTTAATTGAAAATAAATTCAGTTATAAACCACAAATCCATGAACTTATAGGCTAAGAAAGGCAAGTTAACCTTTAATTGGTTTGAAAAGTCTCTAAGCATTTGCTTCAGGTTTGCTCGTGCAGATCATTGTTCGCTCGAGCGGATGTCTTTTGGAAAGTGGGTCACCCGAGCAGCCCCTCTTATTCACTCAAGCGATGACAGACAGAAATAGGTTCACTCGAGCGGTCTCTTGTTCGCTCGAGTGGACGCTAGAGTCCGTTCAAGCGGATGCTTTAGAATTCCAAATTCGGAATTCTGAACAATCTTCTTCTTTCATTCCAAATCATTCATATCCTACAAGAAAATTATGAAACCTCACGTTCCCTTCTCAAATTTCATTTCACATAAGAAACAACACTCCTAATCCATCATTAAATCCAACTCAATAGCATTCAATTAATCTAAATCAAACTCAATTCCTGTACAAAACAATACTAACATCACAAGTGTAACAAAACCAAAAGAAAACCAAATCTTTTAGCATCTAATCACAACTAACTGATTATACTTGCCTTTAAATCAAGTTTGATACGAAACCCCTTTGCTAGCTTGGCTTTGAGATCAAAACTTCTATTTGAAACCCTCTTTGTAACCTAACATCAAGAACAATCCAAAAAAATTGGAATTTCTTGAGTGGGTTGTGCTAATCAACAATCTCAAACTCCTAATAGAATCTGAAATCCTATAAAAGAGTTTAAGACACTTAATTGAAACCTTATAAAGAGAAATTTGGGCTTCCTCTCAACTCTAACTCCACGCAAAATGAAGGAGATGATGAGAAGATGAAATCCCTTCTCTAAATTCACTTGTAAAGCTTCTTGACCAAACTCTTTGACAAAGAAAAACGAAGAAGAAAGAAGGAAAAACTCAAGTCTAAGTTTTCTTTGTTGCAGCTTCTGCTGGAATGATCAAGTGAGTTGAAATTGGGTTATTTTCAGCCCTTATAAACAATATTTTGCATTTTAACCCCATATTATATACATATTTTGAGTTTAAGTCAAATCAAGACTCATTTGACTCATTCCAAGTCAAATGAAAATGAATATATTATGAAAGTTGATGTACTCGTCGAAATACACGTGATGGTACCAAATTCCGTTGTATTCGACGAAATACGTGAAAATCCATATTTACGGAAAAAGTCCTTATTTTCATCAATTTGAGTCTAAACCCAACTCAATCAAATCAATATCTTCTAAATCCAATTCATTATGATTAATTCTCTTAAGACTAATTCAATTCATTTTGATCATTAACCTCAATTAACTTGATTAATCATGCTTAATGTGTATTAATCTTGATAAACTAGAGTTAACCTTGATTAACTCAGGACGGGGTGTAACAATTTAGCTCGGTCTGATTGCACCTAAAGGGAAATTGCACCCTGCCCTCACACAAGTGCATGGTCCCCACTTGCTTTATCAATCAAGTACTTAAGCTAAAGAATCTATGCAAGCAACTTCCTTGATTTGAATTTAATCAATGCAAGACAGGTAATAAAGGGCAACAAAGTAGAGACTGACCTAGCCCAATTTTTCTTTAAACAAAAATCCAACATTTTTTGCATGATAAATCCAACCATGAGTAAACCTTCCATGAGTGTCAAATCGGTCTTAAGGGTAGGGTACTGCACCCCCAAAAAAAAAAAAATCCAGGCGAAAATTTTATACAAAATGGAGGTTTCTATGAAAAATAACAGTTTTGAAGTTACAAAAGCATCATTGGTTGCGCGCTTTCCATATATAATTGTCGTAGAAACATGATTTGTTTCATTGATGGATGGTCCACTGACTGTGACTTCCAGTCATTAATCAGTTGCTTTGACCTAGATGATCATAGAGTAGGGACGAAGTCATGTATATGGTGATGGTTCAACCTGCATTTTATTCTTAGGATCATCGAAAATGGTGACCATCATTGGATTCATACAGTATGAAAATGAATTAACTTGAATTTTACCTTCAAGACTTCAACAATGCATCCTAGTGAGCTTATACTTAAACATAATTCAAGAAGTTGATCATCTTTCAAGACAATCTATTTAACTGCGGTGCAATTGGATTGGAATACCTACAAAACTGCATCAACTAGTTGGCCTTTGAAGGCCAAATAAATTAGCTACTGCAGTTGAGGCTGAAGTAATCATCATCGAGTTGATGCACTTGGATGATCTTTGAAGTCCAAACAATCAACCGTAGAATCACAGAAAGAAGTCCTTAGGATGTTCTGAATAGTGTCGTTGTTTCATCTTTTTTTTTATATTATTATTATGTTTTATGACATGGGTATCACTGAGGTTTTTAACCCAAGGGACTAATCCTTTAGGTCGTTATTGTCATCATCTATGTTGTTGTTATTCTTGTAATGACCAATCTAAAGGTGATAACTGACAAGCCAGCATGGTTGATCCACCCTTGTATATTTCTGGTACTGCTAAATCTATGTAGCAAATCCATTACTTGCTCTTAGTCTTTAACACTCTAAAACCATTTGTGTGTGCCTCCTCAAGGGTGTGATGTTCACAGTCGGAGTGTTCTTCAAGTGAGAAATGAGTTCCTCGACCCCTAGCTCTCCTGCCCCTAGCTATATTTTGGAAATGATTTTGAGAATGGAAGGAAGATAATATGAAAGGAAAATGTCAACTATAACAGGTTTCTTCGAGGGAAACCAACCTCCCAAATTAGTTCATAAATGACAGACATCTTTTATTGACTATTGCCTAATCACTTATAGGCATCAACTTACAACAGTAATAAAGTGACGTGGAGAACCCACCTCCTGTAAACTAGCAACAAAGCAACAAACAAAGTAATAACTGCCTATCAAATAGCAACGAACTAAGAGAGTGGAGGTAACAGAACAATGAGACCATCAAGATAGTTGAACGTGTCTAAGACTCGTTCAAGCTACTTATTCCATACCTAACACCTAAGCCATGCAGAGCCACACTAGTTATGCCCACAACAGCTTCCCCCCTTAATTTTACGCTTGTCCACTGTGTGGAGTGTTTTTACCGAAACCGAGGTTAGTCTTGACCTCAATAACAGTACCGAGCAGGGGACGCCTCGACTTCGTCCTTCCGGCGCGGCTGGATGTTAGCCGACGCCGAGATGGAATTGGTCTCGGTAAAAGTACCGATCGCACCCTTCCAAGTTCAGTCTCATGTGTCTCGGCATCCATGCCCGACCTCGGGGTTAGCCGACCTCAATGCCTTCTCCAGTTCGGTCTCTTGACCGAGGTGAACACTAGGCGTCTAGTCCCCATAATGAGATGGGACAACCACATTGTAGGGGGCCCTGAAGATAGGGTGGCCGCCGGCCATCGATAAGGGCACCCTCCTATCAACTGATCACATCCACATTTATGTAAGGGATTTGAGGAAAGATCCGATGGGACAGTTCCCTCACCTACCCCTACTAAGGGTCCAAGGTATGGGCTGATGGGATAGCTACCCCCACCTACCTCCACTTTGGAACCTTCCGTTCCCTTCTATACATGTTTGCATGGTAAGCCATGAACAGGGACGCAAGGTATTGCATACACTCTGCTATTTTGCTTAAACCCTCTTCCCCACTTCACCCTAGTTCAGTGACTGCACTAACTCAGGCGTCAGAGTGCCTTTGGCTGACAGCAGCCTGGGGCCCTGACCTCAGTTTTCTTCTCCCTTTCAGGTTCCAGGCCATCAGCAACGTTCCCAATCAGTTAAACAGCATCTTCATCACCCCCCTAAACCAAGTCCGTAATTTTTAGGCACGCACAATTTGGCGCCGTCTGTGGGGAACGATTTAAAAAAAGAAGATATTCTCACCCTGGAAGCCATGCCTCCGAAGACTAGGAAGGGAAAGGGCATTGCTGGATCATCCAGGTCCAAGCAGCAGAGACGTTCCTACCCTTCATGCCGCCTCCACTGGTGACGAACCAGGCAGGGGCACTGGTGATGAACCAGGAAGGAACAACCAGGCAAACACCGTCTAACCCTCAGCAGAGGAGGGTTGGCGGAGAACCTAGTATAAGAAGTGTAGGATCAACTGTCACGGTGACACACTCGTCGTCAAGGGATGCAGCAGCATTTCCTCGCCACGATCCCGTACTTGAGCGGGTCAGGCCAACTACCTCTCAGGCGGAGCGTCCACGTCTAGAAGTCGTCTTCTCCGAGCTACCCCGTAAGGATGTTCCTCCTCAGGGACAGTCCCAACGGGGCAAGGCTCCAGTACAGCCTGATCCTCGCCAGTCCCATCACCAGGACCACATGGAAGAGGACCACGTCCACCTCGACGATGAAGGCGACAACGACATGGCCCTGGAGGAGGATACTGAAGCGCATGCCGAAGCAATCAAGGCTCAAAACCAAATCATCGAAGAGCAAAGAGCCCAGATCCTTCAGCTCCAGCAGCAGCTCGAGGGGAAGAAGGCCCCGGCCGAGACCCCGCTTGTGCCTCGTGCACAGCAGCGAGCCCGGAAAGCTCCTAAAGCTCGGCTGGACTTGAGGCAAATCATAAACAGAAGTCGTGACCGAGCTCGCGAAGAGGGCTCGAGTAGCACTCACGCCAGTGCTGACCAGCAACAGCGCCAGAAACAAAGCCAGGGTGCCAACCCCGACATGGCTAAGTGGATCGATCAGCAAATCAAGCTGGCCGTGCAACAGAATATGGAGTTCGCCGGCCTCACTCGAGGTCGGTTGGCTACCAGAGACAGTGACAACCACAGCACGTCTCCATTTACTCTGGAAATCAGGGATTACCCCCTCCCCGATAAGTTCAACGTCCCGAGGTTTAATCTTTATGACGGGACCTCGGACCCAGAGGCGCATCTTCGCCACTTCACCCAGAAAATGTCGGTGTAGAGTGGTGACGGCAACTTGGACTGCAAGGTTTTCTCCTCCAGTCTAGGTGACCTCCCACTTCGGTGGTTCTGCACACTCTCCGAGGGATCGGTTTCGAGCTGGCAACAACTCCTAAATTCCTTCGTCGAGAAGTTCCAAGCGTACCGGGTTATCCCGAAGACAGATGCCGACCTGATGGCCATCAGAATGAGGCCGGCCGAAAACATCACCCGGTTCGCCAAGAGATTCTGGACCATCTACAACCAGGTCGAAGACGCCAGTGACGAACTAGCCATCAAGACCTTCCAACAAGCTTTGTTGCCAGGCAACGAGCTTCGGAGGGACCTGGTGCGGTTCCCCGTGGTCTCGGTGATAGCACTGATGGTCCAGATGAATCAGTTCATTGAGCAGGAAGAAGACGAGGTCCGAACTCGGGACAGCCATAACTTCTGGCAGGAAGGCCGATCCTCTAAAAAGGAAAAAAGGCTAGCCAAGAGGGAAGCAAACCGAAGCAAAGAGCCATCCAGCTCGGCAGGACGCTCCACTCCCACCTTGGGGGGCAGCGCGAAGCCGAAGCCAAATGACGCCTCTTACAAGGCCGTCAACACCATCTTCAAGGAGCCCATTTACAAGCTCCTCGGCAAGATCCAAACCCAACCCTTCTTCAAATGACCCCAGCCTATGAAAGGTGACGCCGCCTCCCGAGATGAGAGCAAGTTCTATGCCTACCACAAGGATAGAGGACACAGGACAGAGGATTGTCACGCCTTTAAGGCACACCTCGAGAGGCTCGTGAAGGACGGGCACTTGAGAGACCACGGCAAACAAGAAGGCAGAGTAAACCGTGCTCAACAACGCCAGCCCGATGACCGGGATAGCGATGAGCCGGTAAGGACCATCGACGTCATCCATCTAGCTCCCGCCCCTAGAGGAAGCGGTCAGGCCCGCACTGAGGCCAGGAGGGCCCAGCACGGTAAGCAAGTAATGACGGTCAAGCTCGGTCCTTCAGCAAAGAAGGCACGGGTAGAGAGACCGAAGATTTGGTTCTCTAACAAAGACTTAGCCGGGGTCCAGCTACCCCACAATGATCCCCTGCTCTTGACTATGAGGTTGCAGAACTTCAATGTCAAGAGGATCCTAGTGGACCCCGGGAGCTCCTCGGAAATCCTCTATTTCGATTGCTTCAAAAAAATGGGTCTGAGAGAGGAAGACCTGCAGGAAGCTCGCACCCCACTGGTGGGTTTCGGTTCCAAGTCCGTAAACCCCAAGGGGAAGATCTTCCTCAAGGACGAAGTAGGAGGAGCCTCAATGACAGCAGACCTCCTAGTGGTAGATGCACAGTCCCCATACAATGCCATCATGGGAAGGACCTGGCTGCATAACATGGAAGTTGTGCCATCCACCCATCACTAGAAGCTCAAGTTCCCATTACAAAACTGAGATGGAGACTTCGAAGTAATCATAATCCGCAGTGACCAACATATGGCCAAAGAATGCCTGATGTCCGTGGTCCCCAAAGAGCCACAGGAGTCCATATGACCGAGCTCGAAGCCGAGCTTGAAGCTGTCGGCCGAGCACCCGAGCAGAAGAGCGTAAAGGACCTCACCGAGGTCAAGATCGACCCCAGCGATCCGGAAAGATATTTCCTACTCGGGAGTCAGCTCGCAGAGGAAGAGAGGTCCGAGCTGCTTGACTTCCTGTTACAGAACAAAGAAGTCTTCGCTTGGACCCATACGAAATGCCCGGCATCGACCCCGAGGTCATGTGCCACAGGCTCAATGTGGATCCCGAGCACAAGCCTGTAGTCCAGAAGACTCGCAGGGCTGGAATCCAGTAAGCAGAGGCTGTAACCGAGGAGGTCAAGAAACTATTAGAGGCTGAAGCTATCAGGGAGGTCCACTACCCTGTCTGGTTAGCCAATACAGTCGTCGTCAAGAAAAGAATGGAAGTTGGAGGGTCTGCGTAGACTTCACCGACCTCAACAAAGCATGTCCCAAAGACAGCTTTCCCCTTCCAAAGATCGACCAGCTGATCGACGCAACAGCCGGGCATGATACGATGAATTTCCTCGATGCTTATCGAGGTTATCATCAGATTCCGATGCATGGGCCTGATGAAGAGAAGACCGCGTTCATAACACCCAGAGGCATTCACTATTACAAGGTGATGCCCTTCGGGTTAAAAAACGCAGGTGCTACTTATCAAAGGCTGGTAACAAAAATGTTCCAGGCTCAGCTCGGCAAGATGGTCGAGGTGTACATTGACGACATGGTTGTCAAGTCTAAAAGGTCACGAGACCACTTGACCGACCTACATCAAACCTTCACCGTCCTCAAAAAGTTCAAGCTCAAACTGAACGCCTCCAAATGTGCATTTGGCGTCGACTCGGGCAAATTCCTGGGCAGCCTGGTCTCCAAATGCGGAATAGAGGTCAATCCCGAGCAGATCTCGGCGATTCAGGCCCTCCAAAGTCCGACCACGGCAAAGCAAGTCCAAAGGTTGACAGGGATGGCAGCAGCACTCAACCGCTTTATTAGCAGAGCCTCAGATAAATGCCTTCCCTTCTTTCAACTCTTGAAAAAAAGTTCGAGGTTCCAATGGACTTCGGAATGCGAAAGTGCCCTTCAGGAGCTCAAAGGGTACCTCTCTTCACCTCCCCTACTGTCCACCCCGGCACAGGGTGAGGTCTTGTATCTGTACTTGGCAGTTTCGGACTATGCAGTGAGCTCAGTACTCGTAAGATAGGATGACAGGTAGCAAAAGCCCATCTATTACGCAAGCAAAATTCTGCTGGATGCCGAGACGAGATACTTGCCATTGGAGAAGCTCGCTTTTACACTCGTCAGTGCCTCCCGCAAGCTCTCCCACTACTTCCAGACATACTCCATTGTGGTTGTAACAGAACACCCACTTAAGTCCCTCTTCAGAAAAGAAGATTTCTCTGGAAGAGTCTCCAAATGGGCTGTCGAACTAGGGCAGTACGATATCCAATATCAGCCCAGAACGGCAATTAAAGCCCAGGTACTGGCAGACTTCATTGTGGAGTTCACCTCTCCGAGTTCGGCACCGAGCCAGCTCAACACCGAACTGGGGGGCAAGGAGGTGGGGACATCCACCGAGACCGAGACAGAGTAGGAGCGGTCTTGGAAACAGTCCCTCGATTCATCTTGGAAGGTCTTCATCAATGGATCCTCAACCTTCAAAAGGGTTGGCGCTGGCATAGTCCTCCAATCTCCGGAGGGCCTTGTCGTTGAGCAAGCCCTGACTCTCGACTTCAAAGCATCAAACAACGAAGCTGAGTACGAAGTACCGATCGCAGGGTTGGGAAGTGCAAAAATTCTAGGGGCACGGCAACTGGTGGTCTTCAGCGATTCACAGCTGGGACGAGCCAACTGAATGGAGACTACCAAGCCCGTGACAATAGGATGGCAGCCTACCTAGCCCGCGCCAAACAACTTCTCTCTCAATTCAAAAAAGCTGAAATCAGGCAGATCGGCAGGGATTCCAACTCTCATGCTGACGCACTTGCAAACTTGGCCTCTGCTGTCGAGGCAGGAAGGAAAAGGACTGTCGAAGTGGAAGCACTAGACAGACCAAGTATAGAACTCCACCCACCTCGGCATATCCTATGTGCTGACCCCGGCTCGAGCTGGATGGACGATTTTATTTCCTACCTTAGGGATGACCAGCTCCCCGAGGACAAAAATCAACCTGAAAGCAGCTCGGTTCTGGCTCTCTCCAGATGGCAAGCTCTACAAAAAGTCCTACAATGGCCCTTACCTCCAGTGCGTTCACCCGAGCAAAATCGAGGACTTCCTTTATGAAATCCATGAAGGGATCTGCGGCAGTCACATTGGAGGTCGGTCACTGGCTTACCGAGCTATCAGTCAGGGCTACTAGTGGCCCTACATGCAGAAGGACGCACAGGTCTATTGTAGGAAATGTGAGAAGTACCAGAAGTTTTCTCACTCTCTCCATCAGCCAGCACATGACCTAAGTCCTCTTTCCAGTCCTTGGCCTTTCGCCCAATGGGGACTGGACCTGGTGGGACCTCTCCACCGAGCTCCGGGGAATAAAAGATGGTTGATAGTAGCCACTGACTATTTTACCAAGTGGATAGAAGCTGAAGCATTGTCCTCCATCACCGACAAGGATACTAAAAACTTCGTGTGGAGAAACATTGTGACAAGATTTGGAGTGCCTCGAGCCTTGATCTCGGACAACAGGACTCAGTTCGACTCCAACTTCTTTAAGAACTTCTGTCCGGAGCTTGGCATCAGGAACTACTACTCCACTCCAGCATACCCCCAGAGCGATGGACAGGCTGAAATTTCTAACATGGTAATGCTTGACGGACTCAAGAAGAGACTAGACCGAGCCAAAAGGAGATGGATAGAGGAACTTCCGAGTGTCCTTTGGGCGTATAGAACTACCCCAAGGCGCTCGACCTCGGCCACACCTTTCTCCCTCGCCTACGGAATGGAAGCTGTGATTCCACTTGAGGTCGGCCTCCCGACCCTCAGGTCGGAACTGTTCGATCAAGGCCGGAATGATGTGAACCTCACCACAGAGCTTGACCTGGATGAGGAACGAAGGGATGCAGCAGCCATCCGCCTCGCTTCCTACCAGCAACAATTGGCCAGAGGATATAATCAAAAGGTCAAAAAAAGAAAGTTCTCACCTGGAGAATTAGTCTTAAAGAAGACACTTCTAGCAGACAAGAACCCCATCGAGGGAAAACTAGCACCGAACTGGCATGGGCCATTCAAGGTGACTTCGGTGGCTGGGCAGTCTGCATACAAACTTAAGGACATGGAGGGTAGAGAGCTACCGCGTCCATGGATTGCCATGCACCTCAAGAAATACTACTTTTGAGATGTACTCGAATTTTGAAAGTCAATAAAATTGATCCCTTTTGAGAATGTGTTTTACTTTCAAATCTGTCTCCTGCTCTCAAACTTGGCCAAGTCATAAAACTCGGCACTTGCATACAGCTCGGTCACAGGACCAACTTGAATTTCGGCGCGGTCATAGGACTGGCCATGTTTAGCTCGGTCACAGGACCATCTTACATTTCGGCGCGGTCATAGGACTGGCCATCTTCTGCCCGGTCACAGGACCAGCTTGCATTTTGACGCGGTCATAGGATTCGTCACTCAATTCGGTTATTAAAATCAGCTACTTTAGCCCTGGTCATTGGACCAGCGTAAGTTCTAATTACCAAACCGAATTCCGCTATGGTCATAGGACCAAGCACACCCAGTTCTACCGAGACCAATGCTTCGCTACGGAACCTAACGCACTCGGATTACGAACTTAATACATTAAGTTCGGCTACAAAGCCGAGCTTAACTACTTGTCTTGCTTTGTCTTATTTCTTGTTATTTATTATTGGTTACAAAGCCAAACACAAAAGAGCAGGGAAAGAAGAAAAGAGACATTCATCAAGTTGGAAACAAAAGCCAATTTCATTGACTGAAAATGATTACAATCTTTTCATTCAAAAATAGAAAAATACAAATGTTCTTCCCCAAGTACAGAAATAAAAAAGAAACACATCGAATCAAGTTTTTTCAAGCAGCGGCCTCCTCTTCAGCAGCGACTCCCTCGATGGCATTAGCTTCGGCTTCTCCAGCAGGGGCCTTGGGAGCTTGGTTCGCCACGGGCTGAGGAGGGGGAAACTGGGGTATTTCTGCATATGCAGGATGGTCCTCGGGGACTCATGCCGCCCTTAATGCGCTAGTCCACCCCAGCCTCCAAGGCTTCTGACTGACCTCACGGACCTGGGCGACGTGCAACTCAAAGGCTTCTTGCACCCGTTCATCATACGCCTTGTCAGCCTCGGCCCGGAGTTTTTCAGCTTCAGTCCGAAGTTCAGCCTCTACCTCCTCCCATCTCTTCTCGAGCTCGGCCGTTCTCTTCATCTGATTTTCTACTTCCGCTCTGGCCTTTCCGAGCTCAGAGTTGAGACCCGTGACGACCACCTCTTGCTCAGCCGCCTTCCTTTTGGCCTCGCCGAGCTCCACCTCGAGAGCCGCCTTCCTCTTTTCAACCCTCTCAGCCCGGGAAGCGTTCTGATGGGTCTTCTCCGCCAACACCAGGCTCCTCTGTAGGATCTGTGAAGGCAAATGTTTAAGAATTACAGATTCACAGAAAAGTTCAGATCACAAGCTAAGGAGAGATATTTACCCTGAGGGCGTCGCCCATCTGAGCCACGTCCAAGTCCACTTCGCTCAGCTTCCAGTACTCCGCCATATCATCTGGCAGAGCACAAGCGTGAGCAAGGGCGCTGACGACCGAAGTGCCGTCACTAACCCGGCCATCCACCAACAACAGTTGGCCGTCCTCCAGCAAGAAACTTGGCCTCCAAGGGGCCGGGCCGAGGGATGGCGAGCGCCGAGGAAGCGGATCTGGTTCACCCTCGGCCGGATCTACGACCCTTGGCCTTTTTCCCAACCGAACCACTTCCCAGTTGGACTCGGATGACCGCTCCTCGGTTTCTTAGGGGGAAGGCTAGGTAGGTAAAGGCTGAGTGGGGGCAGAGGTGGACGCACATGCCGGTGCGAGAGGAAGGGGCAGCTCCCGTGGAGGAGGTGGGAGAGCCCCCGAAGACAACAGCGTCGAGGCTTACGAGGCTCGGACGGCGTCGCCCCATATCTTCTTCGTCTGAGCTGGAGGACTGGAGGTGAATGGCCCCTTCTTGCCTAGCCTCAAGCTCGCCCTCCGATTGGGTCTCCTCCCCGGAGTCAGCCCCGGGGTCGGTCTGGCGTGTCTCTTCACCGAGCTGAGAGGGTCCTACCTCTGTTGACGCTTGAAAGGGGGCAACAGCTGTCGTCACCTGCTGCTCGGCCTCGGCCAAAGACAGCACCCTCTCCCCCCTTAAATTCTCGTGCCTCCTTCGGGAGAAGGAACGATAGGTGGGCTCGTACCCAAGAAGAGACCAAGCTGCTTTGTTGTGGTGGCCTCAGTAGCAATGTATTTTATTCAGCCAGTTGACGTTTCTCCGCCAACCAGAGCCCTTCGCTTGTCGTTGTCTTTCCTGGTGACCTGCACACCAAACAATGTCAGTTCGGCAGGGCATGGAAGAATATCGCTAAAAAGAGATCAGGAATAGATGTTTTACTCGGTGGTTCTCCGAGCCGGCGAGGAATGCGGCCCGCCCTCGTCTCGTCGGGGCCAAACTTCCAGTTCCCGGAGACATACAGGCGATCGTCTCCGGCGTATCTGCTCGAGTCTTCGAGGTCGATTATCAAGGGGATCTCTTTCGACCGAGCTCGGAGGTAGTACGCATCCTCCTTCGGGGACTTGCAGAGGTAGTAGATGTCTTCGATGTCCTCGACACCGAAGTCAATCCCCAATATCTTGTTCAGCTCGGCTATCCCCATGATAACCTTGTAGCCGTTTGGCATGAGCTGACAAGGGGTGAGGTTCCACTTACTGAGGCAGGCCCTCAGGAGTGGATGGACGGGGAACCTCACCCCGCCCTCTATGATGGATACCAGGGGAAATGGCATCCATCTGTCCCAAAATATCCTGGGCCGGATGTCATCTTCAAGACCATCTGCCCTGATCTGGACACTCTCCGGTATCCCATACTTTCTCCTCAACTCAGCTAAGGCAAGGTCAGTGTCTATCCAGTGCCTAAAAACCCCCATGCGCCCCAGCTTTGGACCGGAAAATAGACGACGGTGACGGAGAAGAAGGCACAGAAAATGCAACCCCGAAAGAAGCCCCAACAGAAGGGAAAATGACAGAAGAAAGGCAGAGAGAAGCTCACTGAGATGCGAGGCTTGAACAGACAGAGAGATGAACGAAGACTCGGGTCTCGGAACAACAGACGGACTTCTCAGGCGACAAGGTTTCTCAGGCAGGCCTCAGGCAGTAGTACCAGACGCATAAGCAGTTTCAGCAAAAGTAGAAGTCCTTCGAGGACGAGATCTTTTATACAGAGATAAGAATCTCTTCGTATCCCGGAAGGCGCGCATGCAGACGCTGCCTCAGGCACGCCACTCGTCTCCTCGATATAACTTCACAGCCATCAGGGGTGTGAAACGTGGCAGCACCACACCGCCTTCATAGATATGGCAGGCTATTAAACCGCCTCCAGATAGCTGCGCGCTAACAATGCGCCTTGGAAAGCAAAACGACACCCCACACTCTTTAAAAAGCTACGGGTTCGGTTTCGGAAAACTTCCATCCTACTTAGCTCCCGACCCCAAAGGGTTACGAGACCCTCGAAGTCAGGAGCTGGGGGCAATTGTGTGGAGTGTTTTTACCGAAACCGAGGTTAGTCTTGACCTCGGTAACAGTACCGAGCAGGGGACGCCTCGATTCGTCCTTCTAGCGCGGCTGGATGTTAGCCGACGCCGAGATGGAATTGGTCTCGGTAAAAGTACCGATCGCACCCTTCCAAGTTCAGTCTCGTGCGTCTCGGCATCCATGCCCGACCTCGGGGTTAGCCGGCCTCAATGCCTTCTCCAGTTCGGTCTCTTGACCGAGGTGAACACTGGGCGTCTAGTCCCCATAATGAGATGGGACAACCACATTGTAGGGGACCCTGACAGACAGGGTGGCCCTGGCCATCGATAAGGGCACCCTTCTATCAACTGATCACATCCACATTTATGTAAGGGATTTGAGGAAAGATCCGATGGGACAGTTCCCTCACCTACCCCCACTAAGGGTCCAAGGTATGGGCTGATGGGACAGCTACCCCCACCTACCTCCACTGTGGAACCTTCCATTCCCTTCTATATATGTTTGCATGGTAAGCCATGAACAGGGACGCAAGGTATTGCATACACTCTGCTATTTTGCTCAAACCCTCTTCCCCACTTCACCCTAGTTCAGTGACTGCACTAACTCAGGCGTCGGAGTGCCTTTGGCTGACAGCAGCCCGGGGCCCTGACCTCTGTTTTCTTCTCCCTTTCAGGTTCCACGCCATCAGTAACGTTCCCGATCAGTTAAACAGCATCTTCATCACCCCCCTTAAACAAGTCCGTAATTTTTAGGCACGTACATCCTCAAAGGTGTATTCTGCAAAGCGGTGCTGCATCTGGTTGATATCTTCCCAAGTAGCTTCAGTAGGAGACAAACCCACCCAATGAACCAACACTTCAAGTGACCCTGCCTTGGTCAACGGTCCAAAATGGCCCATGGAAAAGGATGGAGAGTTGCATCATCTGTACAAGCATTTGGCAGAGAGGACCCAATTGCAATCTTCGATCCAACTTGTTGCTTTAGAGCAGAAACATGGAAGACTGGGTGAATTCGCGAACCAGCTGGAAGGTCGAGTTTATATGCCACTGCTCCGATGCGACGGGTGATCTGGAATGGGCCATAGAATTTGGGTGACAATTTAAGGTTTTTGCGCCACGAAAGAGAGGTCTGGCGATAGGGTTGGAGCCTCAAATAGACCCAATCCCCTACTACAAACTCTCTGTCTCTGGTACCAAGAACATATCCAGTTTGCCTAAGCTTGGTTAGGTCTCCAAAGAAATCTTCATAGTTGGTGGGACCATACCGAAGATGCAGACCCTCCTTTAGTTTTTCCCAAGTGATATGCTCTTCTTCATCTTTGAGTGGTTGATACCATAGTTGGGCTTCTTCCTCCAGAAGATAAGCTGCCAAAGGTACCCGTTTAACAGGTGGGGTGACTTGAAATTCAAAGAACTGCTCAGCTTGGTAAATCCAGCTAGTTGGGTCATCACTCCCATTGAAACGGGGAAAATCCAGTTTGGCGAGCTTAGGAGCAAAAGTGTGTGATGGACCTCCTCTTCCACTACGCCCATTGCGATTGACTGAATGCTCATCATGATCATAGCCACGGCTGACCACAAGCTGGTCAAATCGTGTATTCATAGCAGAGAACATTTCTTGCATCTCCTTAAGGATTCTTTCTTGGCTGGATGACAATGCATTTACTTCCGCTTCAAGTCTATTAACCCTCTGATCCGCCATGTCCGTCTCTGATACCAAGTTGTTGTGTGCCTCCTCAAGGGTGTGATGTTCACAGTCAGAGTGTTCTTCAAGTGAGAAATGGGTTCCTGTACCCCTAGCCCTCCTGCCCCTAGCTATTTTGGAAATGAGTTTGAGAATGGAAGGAAAATAATGTGAAAGGAAAATGTCGACTGTAACAGGTTTCTTCGAGGGAAACCAACCTCCTAGATTAGTTTATAAATGATAGACATCTTTTATTGACTATTGCCTTCTCACTTATAGGCATCAGCTTACAACAGTAATAAAAAGACGTTGAGAACCCACCTCTTGTAAACTAGCAATAAAGCAACAAACAAAGTAACAAATGCCTAACAAATAGCAACAAACTAAGAGAGTGGAGATAACATAACAATGAGACCATCAGGATAGTTGAACGTGTCCAAGACTCGTTCAAGATACTTATTCCATACCTAACACCTAAACCATGCAGAGCCACACCAGTTATGCCCACAACACCCTTCAATATTGCCTAGAAAATAAAGTATCTAGGTCCCGTCATGTGCTTTTTAGCATGGTTTAAAGTGAATTTCATGTGCCAGAGATTGACCATCGCATTTATCTATTTTCATGTGTTCGTGTAGCACTAAAGAATGGCAGTTACCAATCACTCTATAATGTTAGAATTTTCATTTAAGATTTTCATTTTTGATTAATTTGTACTTCTATGGCATGCAGCCTGTGAGTTTGTCTCAATGAAATTGCGCATGCGCATTTTCTCAATATCTGATGTGTTCTTGAACTATTTCATCTATTAAATTTCCTAAGCTAACCATACATAAGAAAACCTCAAGGCATTAGTAGTGGCAATATAAATACTTTTCAATACTCCTCCTCGGGTGGAGCCCACTCCTTAACATCATCAAGACATCCATGAGATTTTCTTTCTAAGGTATTTAATTTCATTTTTAAGGAAGTTCCACATATCATACACTCATTTTGCTTTCCCTTGTTTTTACTCATGAGAACTTCCTGCTTAGAATTGTCTATCTTTCCTTATTGCTATCTCCTTATTGTATCGCAGGGATGGATGTTTTTGGGGCAATCATTAGTCTCCTGAGCTGTCTGTGTAAAGAAATTGGGAGAAAGTATGATGACCTGAAAGACATCAATAAAGACATGGAGAAATTGATAAGAGAAATGAAACTCCTGAGTGGCAAAGAAGATGATGTAAAAACAAAATTACAAAGGGGAGACCAGCAGCTTGGAATGAAATGCAAGAGTGAGGTAAAAGTGTTGCTTGAGCAGATAGAGAACTTGAAGAATGAAGTGGATAGCCTAGAACAGAAGGAGAAATTGGGATGCCTGAAAGGTGAATTATGTTGTTATTACTCAAGACTAAAGCTATCAGGCCATGTTAAGGAGAAAATTAAAGAGGCAACCGATATTCAAGAGAAGATTAAGTCTTTTGGTGAATTGTTTATCGATGGAGTGGTGGATATTGGAAAGACCTTACCCATGGCAAAATTAGTCTGTACAGCAACCACTCAAAGAACTTTGAATAGTATTTGGGATTCCTTGTTGGACCCAAGTGTTCAAAAGATTGGAGTGCATGGAATGGGAGGCATTGGAAAGACAATTATGATGAAGTACACCAATAATCGTCTCAAGGAAGATAGCATTTTTGACCTTGTTATTTGGGTGACGGTATCAAAGGACACTATATTGGAGAGGTTACAAAGTGACATTGCCAAAGAAATTAAGATAGACTTAGAAGAAGGTGATGTCAGATCAGCAAAAATATATGCAGCTTTGCGTCGCCGTAAGTTTGTGCTCATTTTAGATGACATGTGGAAGGCATTTCCCTTGGAAGAAATTGGAATTCCTGAACCTAGTGAAGATAACAATTGCAAGGTAATACTCTCAACTCGTGATCTAAATGTGTGTCGACAAATGGAAACACAGAAACAAATTGAAGTAGAGGCTCTTCCAGAGAAGGAAGCATGGGAGTTGTTCACAGACAAAGTTGGTGGCAATATGGTGATAACTTCAAAATTAGAAAAAACTGCAAAGCTTGTGGTCAAAGAATGCGGTGGTCTACCACTAGCTATAATCACAGTTGGACGGGCTTTAAGACAAGTTGATGACGTCAGGGTGTGGAGAAATGCATTGAATGAATTAAAATTCTCAACAGCTGGGATCGAAGGCATGGAAGCTGGCGTCTTTGCTCGTCTCAGATTCAGTTATATGCACCTTAGAAATGATGAGTTGCGAGCTTGTTTCTTGTACTGTGTATTATATCCAGAAGATCATGAGATTCCTACTATGGAGTTGGTGAAGTATTGGATTTACGATGGCTTAATCAGTGAAGCGAGGAATAGCGAAGGAGAGATCGACAAGGGGTATGACATATTGAATGAACTCAAGAGTGCTTGTTTGTTAGAAAGGATTGACAATAGATCTGGTGCTGAATGTGTCAAGATGCACGACCTGATACGAGATATGGCCATCATCATCACAAGGGTAAGTCCTTTGTTCATAGTAAAACCTGGGAATGATTTAGAAGAATTACCTCAAATGGAAGAGTCAATGGAAAATGTGGAGAGGATCTCATTGACGAACAACAATATTCAAGTGCTTGCAGGTGAGCCCAAATGCCCAAAACTCTCTACTCTATGGTTACAACATAATCGCTATTTAAAAAACATCTCACCTTCATTTTTCGAGCACATGAAGAGCCTTAGAGTTCTCAACTTGTCTTATACTCGGATTAAATGTTTGCCAGAGTCACTTTCTAACTTGGAGAACCTTCGTGCACTTCTATTACACTATTGTTATGATTTAAAGACAGTGTCGCCTGTGACAAACTTCAAGTTGCTAAGATTTCTTGACCTCTATTATACCGCCATCGAAGTGTTGCCTCAAGGGATGGAAGGGTTGGTTAACCTTCGACACCTCAATTTATCACGCACGTTTTCTCTAAATATATTGCCAACTGGTGTAATGCGCAATCTTTCGCGTCTTGAAGAGTTATATATGTACCGAAGTAAATATAGATGGTCTTCGAACTCATTGCAAGTGGAGGGAGGAGCTAGCATTGAAGAGATCATAAACTCTACTCATTTGACCAACTTACATGTTCATCTTGTGGACCTACCCAGCTTTGATGCTTATGTGAAATCAGAGAAATGGCAAAAGCTAGAAAGCTTTTATCTCATTGTAGGCCAAGTGACAGATCTTTTACCACCAGACACTTCTAAGATGAAATATATTGTTGAAATTGAAGGTTCTCATAATGTTGATTGTGAAAGGCCTCTTGTACTCCCATCTAACACCCAATATTTGGGTATTGAAAATTGCAACGATATCGTTGGGTTGTCGGAGTTGCCATGCTTATCACATTTGAATGAATTGAAAGAATGTCATATATCCAGGTGCGATGCTCTAAGGTACATTACTGTGGCAGAAAACAACACCACCTTAACCACTTTAGAGACATTGGATCTTTGGGAATTACCAGAATTAACTTCTATTTGTAAGGGAGTTATGCAACATGATACTCTTAAATGCCTCAAGAGAGTAAAAGTTGATGGGTGTCATAGTTTGAAGAATCTTTTCTCTGTTGACTGGCTACATCACCTCAGAAATATTGAAGAGATCCAAATTAGGAAGTGCATGATGATGGAGGAAATAATTTTTAAAGCTGAAGAAAGTGTAGCTCTCTCAAGGTTGACTAGTTTGGAATTGGAATGTCTTCCAAACTTGAGAAGCATTTTTTTGGGGGTATGCATGTGTGATTCCCTACAAACTATCAATGTAACTAATTGTCCAAAGTTGAAGGAGCTCCCCTCTTCCATTGCAACATTTTCTCCGGCTCTAAAAGCTATCAAGGGAAGTAGAAAGTGGTGGAATGCACTCAAGTGGAGTGACCCTGGTGACCAAATCATCCTCGAACATTTTTTCAAAGAAGAAGAAGAAGAAGAAGATGATGATGAAGGCATTGATGACGATGATGATGAAATTCATTCTTTGTAAAATAGTTACTAAGATTCTGAATCATCACTGCGTCCAATGGTGTCTGCAAATCCACATGGAAATCACACATTTCTCGATGGATTCCCCCATCATCTGAAGCATTTCTACCTCAAATGCTAACTTTGGTCGAGATTTCGGAGGTAAGCGTGAAATCTTGTATTTCTTGTACTTGAGCTTTTAGGTATTTCTTGGAGTTTGAGCTATTTCATATGAAACTTGGAAATGTTGCAGTTAGAGGTGCTTTGCTTGTGTAAATGATTCCTGCACTGGAGGTGTTGGATGAAATTCCTGAAAGTCCCCTTCCCCCTTCTTTTACTGCTCTTTTCATGGTTGGAAAACTCCCCCGTTTAACTCTTTGACTCTCTCGAGTCATCTCATTTTGATGAAGGACCAAATCAGATACAGGGGAGACTCGGCCAAGTCACCTCAATTTAGTGAGTCATTTACATTTGAACCATTGGATAGGTAGATCTTATTTAAAACAGTTAATATTTATTTTTAAGTAAGTATGCACAAGTCAACAATTTAAAAATGATGATTGGAATGTAATTTGAGACTTATATTTCATATTTTACATTCAATATTTTGACCAAACAAATATGTATTATGCAATATTTTTCATTGTTTTATTAGAATAATTTCCTTGTATGTATAAATTTATTAATTTGAATTTATTCATATGAATGCATGTAAATAAATGTATATTAATATTTTATAAGTATTTAATCCATTTATAAAATAATTTTCAAATTATTTTTAAAAAAGACATGACTCTCTCGAGTCACCATGTTGACTTTATTCAAGTCAAGTTTTTTACATCGGACGAGTTGAGTCCGAGTCCCGAGCTTTCCAACCTCGGCTCTTTTACCATTTTCATGGAGTAGCCTATCTATCACACTTCACACTCATCTACCTGACACTAATCCAACTATTATTGAACATGAACTCATTGTTATTAGATGCGTGTTATGGTCGGGAAAGTCTGGGAACTTTAGGGAGAAGTTAAGCTTGCATGTTTACAAGTTTGTATTTACTAAGCCATTGAAAGGAAATTGATATTTTTATTCATTGTTTCACTGTGTTGGTGGAGTTGTTGTTGTTTGGGATTTTGTTTATGTGAATGCATGGCATTCTTTGGATACCAAGGATGTTGCTGATAGTCCGAGGCATGGAATATTATCATAGTAGCCCTTAGTGAGTCTTCTTTTACGAATAATCTTTGTAACATATTTGTTTAGGATTAAACTATCACTTCAGGAAAAATAAGAACCAGTAATATTTAACTAAAACTAAATAGGAAATGATATGTTATTAAGAAATCAAAATAATGAGAAACGATGTTGTTTCATATTTAAAGAGCTGTAAGTAACCTAAAAATATTTCTTCAAGATATTAGAAGTGCAAATAGCATGTGAAGATATATGAATTCTGCTGCACAATAGACAAAGAAGCAATTTTTTACCTTTTGTTCTAGTTAATTGGTATGAAGAAAATTATAAATTCTATTATACAAAAGCCACGTCAACTTTGATTGTGAGATTAATTTCCATATGTCGGTTCAAAGCATCGAGGTGTGCCACGTGGCACTTCCAGGCCTCCTCATGTGAGATTCCTGATTTTAATTTTATATTTATTAAGTATATAATCTTACTTATTACCTAATTAAATATTTTTGTGTGTTAGATTATTAACAGGGTAGATTTGGTGGGACTCTGATCTTAGAAATCACTTATTTGTAATTTGAACAAAGGCTAGGAGGTTATTTGTAAATATTAGATTTTCATTTTCTTTTGTTTCGTTGGTTCGGGGATGTAATTTTGAACATCTTTTGTTCTTGTACCATAATGATTCAGTGTGCCATTCGATCAGAAATGATGCAAAGGACTGGTATGCATTTTTGAAAAAAATCAACAATTCTCATAAAATCCAGAGAATTCTACAATTCTCTGTAGTTTTCTCTCTTCCTGTGCTTTGTTCCAGCTGAGCTCGAGCTCTTCGCATCCTTCCCTTCTCTTCCAGATTCTCTGTTAGACATCATCATCTTCGACCTTCATCCTCATCAAGTCAATCTTCTTCTTCATCTCTTTTCCTTCTTCTTGGTAGCAACTGTTGTGAGTGAAGCTTGGGTATGTGAGGAAGTTTTGAAGAGAATCAGTAGAACTTCAGTTAATGTAAGTAAACAGCATTTTAAGCATTTCATGCCTGTGTAATTCAAGGAATTTGCATCATTTCTAGTTTATTTATGTTAAACTTCAAATTTCAGCCCAAACTGTGATTTCTTCCAATATATCATTATTATTATTATTATTATTTATTTATTTATTTATTTATTTTTTTTGCAATGAGGTTTTAAAGATGTTTTTCAGTCAGAGGGATCGTATGATTACTATATGAAAGGAATGGAATGGAAAGATACAAGATTCAGGTTCTGAAATAGAGAATTTCGAAATTGTATTGCATGTACTGAAGTTTCACGGTTAACCGTGATACCTCTCACAGTTGACCGTGGAGCTTCTCATGGCCAACCGTGGTTTAACTATGGATCTAATCGACATTCAAAAATTAAACAAGAAAACTCAAGAACCTATAACCTAGAAACTCAGACCTGTGTGCTCGCGGCTATGGAGCTAACCGTGGTCCATTCACAGTCAACCGTGAAGCTAACCATAAAACCTTGTTTCACCCAAATTAATTTATAGACCTAGTTCTCTAACTTGGAAAGGTACGCTATGATACCTCCAATGATTCTGATATTCTAGGAGATCATAGGAGATGATGTCTAAAGCAGACATTGATTTACAGATTGCCTTTAACTCAATAGTATCACATTTAACAACAATGTACGTGTTATTTAAGGGTCTTGTTTTTCTAATTAATTTCGGTAACGTAAAAAATTGTAACCCTAGAGATACACATTATTGTTTAATGAAGATATTGGGCAAATCAAACTTTATAATGGTCTTTTTTTGTTATTTTTAGTGATTATGCATTTTCATGTTGTTATTGAAAATCCTATAATTTGTTTCTGTACTCTTATGTCCTGTTTATATGAAATATGTATCCTGTTTTCATTATATGATCTGTTATGATATCTATGCTATGACATATTACAGTGCAATAAGTTAAATATGTTTATGCAAAAATAAGTTTTTTCGGCACCACTTAACTTTTGTCCTCCTGTAACTAGGCATGGTGAAAGTTGCACTGTATCTGTTAGACTGGCTGCAGCACAGTCTTATGTACATTATGGGAGTAATTATACTCTAAATACCCCTTGTTATGTAAAAGATAGGAACACTATGTTATGTTGGGTGTCCCTTTTATGTTTATTATGATTCACGCTCTCTTCACGATTACAATTGTCATAATAGTATTTAGCTTATTTCGATGTCATATGATTTGTTAGAATTCCTTAATCAGATTATTATATCATGATTATGTTCATTATACCAGTTTACTTGCTTAGTTTTTTACGTAACCTTTGGCGTTACAAGAGACTTCACCTTTGCCTACACCCAGGAGACTGAGGCGGTTGAGGAGACTGCATCGGGACTGAGTGAGTGGACTCCTGATGATGTTTCTTAGTCATCTGGATGTGAGAGTTCGTCACAGAGAGAGTTTTCCGTGATGGACGTATCTGGGAAAGTTTATAGTGGTGGTGTGACGAGCTTATGTTGGGATTGTAAATAAAACACTTTCCTTTTATGATGTAAACTTATAGACTTTTGGGTTGTAAATATTCTGAGACTGTATATGCTCCGTATATCTTCAGATATGCTTCGGCAGAAAATTTTGGAAAATACAGGTTAATTTCACCCATGATATCCTGTAGGGCCTGTTTGGATAGGCCAAAAATAGAGTAGAGTGAAGTTAAATGGGCCCTAACAGTCTAAAATTTCAACTCTACCCCGTTTGGATGAGTCTGGCCCGATAGATGAAGTAATGTTGCAAGCCACATGTACTCTATTTCACTTCAACTCTAAATACTTCCATTTCCTTGAGTAAAAGTGGATTCTACCTCAAGCTTTAACTTCAAAATAAGCATCCAAATGGAGTGAAGTGAAGTACTCTATTTTAACTTCAATCTACTTCTCTTAACTCCACTCCACATGTGAAATTCACTTCATTTTACTCCACTCCTCATTTATCCAAACAGGCCCGTAGGTATAGTGCAGGGATTAAGATTTTTATTTAAGTCGCTTAAGTTTCCATTATCTCTCAATCCTCTCACATCCTAAAATTTCTCTTTAAACATGGAAAGTATCTTACCTATGTTTTCCTAATATGATCTGGAATCGTAGATTTTTGTCTATTGATCCATATCAAATTCAGCAACTTTATTAAAATAAGTCCTCGTCAAGATCTACCCTAAAAAAACTCCAAACTTACCAGTAAATACCCCCAATGGTCAAGTTGACGATTTGGATTATAACAAGTTAATCTCACTAGAAACTTGGCAACCTTCTAAATGCATCCAAATCATGAAGATAAGGAGATTGGAATTGGCTTCGGTTGAGTAAAAAAAGGTTCTATAACGTTATGGGTTTAATGGCTTACTCTATCACCTTGAATTATACTATCTTTGTGAAGAATTCCATATCATGTGGACTGGTGTATTATCTATCTGCTTTTATACAAAGAGATGACACCTTAATTTATTAAATCCTTGTAATGTAGAGACCTTCAAGAATTATCTTCAAAGAGGGATTAGTTTGTTGATCATAAACTCTTAAATATGATTTGGTAGTATATATGAAATCATTAGTTTAAAAGATCCATTGTTTTCTCTCTTCTTCTTACTTTCTCTCATTGCTCTTTGCATCTACCCTTTAGTTCTTTCAGTTTGATTCAAGCATTCGATGCGGCCGTTCGTTTTAGACAAACCACAAGAAAAATTACATGTAGCGGCAAATAAAAACCGCCGCTATATGTATGAAATCCGCCGCTAAAACCTTTTTGCAGCGGTCGCCGGCACTTTTGACGTTAAAGCATGCGTCGCTGATTTTATTTGCAGCGGAATGAGGGTTGCTGCAAAAAGAGTTATCAATAGCGGCGGTTATAAACCGCCACTAATGATCTTCATCTGCTGCTAATCACAGAAAGAGTTTGTTCTGCTATATTTACAGTGTACCGCTGCTATATGTGGATGTTGTAGCAGCAGACTGCAGAAACCGCTACTACAAGCCCCATGTGTTGTCTGCTAAAAGCCCCATGTGTAGCCCTAAAGAAATAATGCTCATGCTACCATCAACATTGTACTGAGCTACTAAGATTCCATTAACCTATGTCAACCCTACCTCTTTTTTATCCAACTTATTGGGATCACATGCCTTTTTACATTGAAATTTTTATCCAACTAATATTATGAGGTTGTTTAAAAGATAGTGCTTAGGACATCCCTTCGCGCTGTGCAAGGGCAACATAGAGAGTCTTGCTGACAACAATTTAACACATTCATTTCTTATCGTTTTTCATTTTAGTAGTTTACAGCTCGAGATGCCTCCTCAGGTGTTGAGAAAGCCACAAATCCTGATCCCCTACTTATGCCACTAGGATCCCGCATTACTTGAATATCATCCACATCAGAAGAGCTGACTTCCAACCGTCAGAAGAGTATTTATTGCAGAATACATTCACTAACTAAACAAACTTGCAGAATACATTTACTAACTAAACAAACTTCAACCTTGCATGAAGCGATTGTACTGAAGTCAGAGGACAATTATCTTCAATGCTGTGATCCAAGTTTTTCAAGTACAAATTTGCACCTTGGAATTTATCTACTGCCTCCTTCATACTTTGATCAAATCGTCCTTTCATCTCCATTTCTCTTTCAGATTTTTTTTTAGCTTTACCAACATACCACTCCTCGTCAAATTTCTTCCCATTAAGAGCCTCAACAGCTCTAGCAGCATCATCTGCATTCTCAAAGTTAACAAATCCAAAACACTTGGATTTCCCATCTCCCTCCCTCATCACTACAACACTAGTAATTGTTCCAACCTCGCCCAATAAGTTCTTCAGATCTTCCTCAGTTGTCAACTCTGAGAAGTTTTTGACATATACATTATTAAATTTTGTCTTTTTTGTAGCAATCTCTCTTTCCTTCTTACGGAGGAAAGGTCCAACAAAAACTTGTCTATCATTCAACAGCATCCTCCAGATCAAATTGGTTTTGGTTTTCAATATTGACTCACAGTTATACACAAATGCATAAGGGTGTAAAAGAAAACCATCGAACCGTATAACCGAAACCGAACCGTGGATAATAACTGTGTTTCACGGTTCGGTTACGGTTACGGTTATTAAAATCGAAAAACCGCACTTCACATTTCGGTTACGGTTTTCAATATTGACTCACAGTTATTAACCAAATCGAACCATGAAGTGCGATTAATCGGTTAACCGGCACACAGTTAACCGTATCGTTATACTAATTTTAAAAAATAAAGGACCTAAGTGAAATATATATATAATTCTTAACGGTTTTTTAACGGTTTTTCCGGATATAGTTCGGTTACGGTTTTTAACGTTTTTAACAGTTAACCGTGGTTCGATTTTTCACCGTTTTGCCGGTTACAGTTATGGTTTTTAAAATCGAAAACCGTGATTCACGGTTCAGTTAACGATTCTCCCAAAATGCACAATTAACCGAACCGTTACACCCCTACAAGTAGTAATGCATTGGAGTTACCACCAAATCAACATCCATTATAAGAAAAGTGTCAAAAAGTGGTAGTCTATTCCTATATTTATCACATAGTTATTTATTTTAGATTGAGTCTAGAAAAATCGGAAATTTGGAAAGCTTTTCTTCTCTTTTAGATCAGTTTTATATATTTTAAATATCTTTTTAGTCCAAATAATAGCATATTTACAAATTTGATCTTACTTTTTGGCAAAGCTTATAATTCTTTATTTCAAAAGATTTTATTTATTTTTTCTCAAAGGTATTTTGTTTCATGAGAAATTTATTTAAATTTTAAATTTATTTTTTCTAAAAAAACAAGTTTTTACTTACTGAGATATTTACCTTTTACAAATTATGATTCTTCTTTAATTAGGAGCTATGAATTTTGAATGCATGGTATGATTAATTTAAAAAATATATTTGAGAATGTTATATAATATTTTAATTTCAGTTTTTCAATTATAGGATATGCATTGTAGCAATGTTATTATTGTTTTTTCAAAATTCATTTTAATATTTCTATTTTTGAAATTTAAGTACATGGGCCTTCTTTTGCTAGTTATATAATAAAAGACAGCAGGTAAGTTCGCGGGGAGCGACACGTGGCACATCCTCAGAGTTATGAATTCGTGGGGGAGCGACACGTGGCGCATCCTCAAATTTTTTGCACTGCCACATTCCGGAAGTGCCCTTCTCATCTAATCTCAACAAATCATTATTCTCTAATTTTCCTACAAAATAGGATCTTAAGAATCTCCAAAAGCCAACTCTCTAATTTTGAATTTTGAATCTGAATGCTCATTATCTTTTACTTTCCAAATAATTTTGGAGATTTTCTCTTGAAATTATCTAAGGTGGGACCCACCTTTAGATTAGAACATGGTTGAGTTTATGGACCCCATACTAATTAGGCTTTTAACTTCAATTACTACTTTGGAAATCAAGCCCTTCTCCTAGATTTTGATTAGTTTCTAAATAGAGAAGTTCATGCGGCCAGCAAGAACCAGAGGGTTCCTCTCTCCAATTCATCCTCCCATGTCCCAAATGTGATATCTGCAACCGCTAATCACCCATGCATGATGACTTCACAATTCAGTCTTTGTCATCATGATAAGTGAAGTGAGCTTTCTTTTTTCTTTTTCAGTTTTTTAAATGGTTTGATATTTTGTAATTTCTATATTAATTTCATGTATTTTGTGATTTCTCTATCAGTTTCATTTTTCTAAGTAAATATAGAGGTTTGATTCAGGAAATGAGTTTTTCATTAGAGGTGAAATTTTGATTTCTTGGTATATAAGGTTTTATAATTATCATGTCTATTTTTAATTTTATCCACCCAAAACGTAGAATTACAAAGCAAGTTGATAGGGTCTTCTCATGGTGATAAGAGGCCTAAAAATAAAAAGTTTATAGAAAAACTTACATATATCTTATAAACTTTGGCCAAGTTGGTTGAAGCTATTGTGGCTGAAAATATTTTGGAAGGACATAAATTTATCTATCCAGGAATTCAAATTGCAAAGGACAATCACGAAGTGACCAATTTCCAAGCGTCTCTTAACATCCTATTTGCACTTCCTTCTCTCTATGCAATTGTGTCATGGAAATTTACCATATTTAAACATAATATTTGGTGCAACCCATTTAATCAAATGTCACTTGTATGTTGGTTTTGATAGGCCCTAACCATCATAAAATTAACTACACAGTTTATCGAATTTTGAATGGGAAGGGATAAAGGCAAATGGGGTTCTCCAAAAGATGATGACTAATTCTGAATTTTATATATAATTATTTTAAACCAGTAATAAGAGGAGGGGAAAAAAGAAACAGAGGTCATTTGGCTTTGATTGGGTATGATCTCATCAGTAGCCCCACATTTCACTAATGTAGATCTAAAGGGTCAAGTGGTGGGTCCCTTCAATTTCCTAAAGATAGAGTCAACATTTACCCTTATTAGACTTTATTATATTTTCTTAGTTAAGCTTGCTATAAAGTCTAAATAATTTTAGTTTCTTTTCCTAACCAAACAAATGCAATTACAATTTGAAGTAAGAATTTAGTTATATTTTTAGGACCTCACACCTCATAGCAGAGTAATGTGTAATCATCATCCTCTTTTCCTATCCATCGATTCGGGCTGTCCTGACATGAAACACCTAACCAAAAAGTTTAGCAAGACAATAGCTCTCTTTAAGAGTGTGCAACAAGTGATACATGAGCGAATGATAAATTCATTTGGTGTATGTGTGTGTCTTTGTGACTTTCATTCCTAAAGAAGGCTATAGAGGTTGTAATATGCAGATCAAAAAAAGGCCCAAGTCAACCATCCTATTACTCGTATTCCTACAAAACGGAAAGAAAAATAGCAACTAAAACAATTGTGCTTTGCTATAGAGTAGGAAGAGCCTATATTATAACTTGAACGTACTAACTGTTGTTGCCAAGTAGTTAAAAAACCATGTAAAATAGGTAGTGAATTGAGTTCCACCACTATCCAAGACCTCTAGCCTTCAAAACTAGTATTGTATTTTACCAATTTTCATTGCAAAATAGAACGTAGCCTTCATGTGCTTGGGTCATGAATCAGGAAATATCATGTTTTTTTTAACAATTTTCGTTACAAAATAAAATGAAGGCTTCATATGGTAGGGTCATGAATCAGAATAATTCAAGTTTTTTATTTTTTTTTTCACTGAGACGAAGTAGAAATTGCCATTTCATGTGGAAGTGATGACTAGGTTGTTCATTTACTAAAAAATGGATTGAGGAATTGGTCAATTTGAATATTTGGATAAGAGGTCTATCCAATATCATCTTAGTAATAAGAAAAAACCATGTAAAATAGGTGGTGAATCAAGTTCCACCACAATCCAGCACCTCTAGCCTTCAGAATTAGGATTATATTTTACCAATTTTCATTGCAAAATATAATGTAGCATTCACATGCTTGGGCTATGAATCAAGAAATAACATGTTTTTTTTTTTATAACAATTTTCATTGCAAAATAGAATGAAGCCTTCATATGCTTGGGTCATGAATAAGAAGAATTCATGTTTTTTTGTTCAATGAGACCAAGTAGAAATTGTCAGTTTATTTTTTAAACAAAATGTCAACTCCTTGTGGGGGTTTTTTTTTTTAAATAAAATAAAATAATGCCCTATTCATGTGGAAGTGATGGCTAGGATGTTCTGTTACAAAAAAGGGATTGAGGAATGGGTCAATTTGAATGTTTGGATAAGGGTTCTCCCCAATATCATCTTTGAGGTCTTAGCATCATCCCATCAATGTGAGCTTGCTAATTTTATTTTCTACTTCTATCATCAATTAATGTTTTCTCTTTGTTCTTTATTAAAAATATCTTCATTTTTTTTTCAAATGAGTCCTATTTGGATATTATCCTCTTTAATTTAATTAGTAATTATCCTTTGACTATTTTTCTTGATTCCCTCTCAATCATTGCACATGGTCTCCGGTCTCCACAATTTGGATCAAACAACCGTGGTTGCATGATGGATATGAAGAGAGGAAAATATAGCATATGGTGGCCCAAGCAGTTTTTAAACTAAACTCAAATGAATGGTTTTGATCTTAGGAAATTAGAGTTATGTTCTTCTCTTTAGAAAAATAGAAAAATAATAAAAAAGAGAGAACAGTCATTGCACATGGTCTTCACTCTCCACAATTATGAAGAAACAACCATGGTTGCATGATAGATATGAATATATGAAAATGTACTTTTTTGAAAATAAACTATATGTTCAATACATTTTTGAAAGTTCCCCTTATTATTTTGAAAATCTCTCTTTTACTTTCTATTTAATTACTGCATTCTATAGAAAGTCGGGTCTAATGCTTAGGTTTAGGTTTATTCTTTACTAACCTAAGCCTCACCCATATATTAAAGGGCATTGGTTTTATAGTTTCCAACCAAATTTAGGTTTCATTTTGGTTAAAGGCTCGGGTTGGACGCAGCCCTGAAGCTCCAGTTATATATATATATATATACTGCCAGCAACCCCATTTGTGAGGGAGGGACACGTGGCAATATAAATAGCTCTCTTGCCAATACTCTCAAAACAAAGTAACAAAGAAAACTATTTTGTAAAATTCTTCTTGGATTTTCAAATTTTAAAATCTTATCCCTTCCATAATTATTCTTTCCTAAAATATAGCATATGATACTAACTTCTCTTTGGTCTCCCAAACTCATTTTCCTAGATTATATTGACCATTTACCTTCAAAGGCCCCACAGATTATTAAACTAACAAAAAAAATTACAAAGGCCCTTTCGGCTTTGATAATGAGCCCTACATACTGATGAAAAATATAAAGATCAAGTTGGCTATGATTTTAATGATAAGTGGGCTTGTATGTATTAAATTTTATTGCAAAACAATTTGTGGGAGCCTCATGTCAGGTCCAAGGTACAAGAATTTAGGGCCTACTTATATATCACAGCCGGCTCCTTCTTTGTTGTTTTTAATCAATCTGTGGTGCCCACTTTGAAAGCCAATTTTTTCCATTTTCTTTTCTTTGTCCCAAGCTCGAACAATCTGTGGGCCCCATTATGAAAACTAATTTTTTTTTCCTTTTCAAACTCACAATTTACGATGGCCACTTTTGTAGGCTGTATTTTGCTACTTTTCCTCCTTATTCTCCTTTCAATATTCAGTAAGATTAATTTGTGGGGGCCATTGTGAAAGCTAATTGATTTCAAAACCCGCATTTAATTTTGAAATCGAAACTCAATTTATGCCGAAGTACACATATCAAGGTCCTGAAATATCTACTATTTACTTGATCTTTCCCTAAAGTCTCCCGGTCCCCTAAAAACTTCTCTCACGAGTTTCTATCTTTATCACAATTTTTTTATCATTTATATTTACTAATTTAGCTAAATAATAAACATGGAGAATCAAAGAAATAAGGGACATTTACTTCAAAAATCCCATTAAATAGGGTAATTATATCCAAGGACCCTAAATTTTTATAATGACGGCCAAAGGCCTCCAGCCCAAAATCCAATATTTCATTCCATTTTTGCCCTTAGTTAGTTGATGTCAACATAACTCTAAAAAAAAAGGTTCTCCACCCCCAAATCAACAACAACAGTAAAATAGAAGAAAGAGAGGATGGAGAAGAAGGAGATCAATGGTAAACCCCTTTCTTTTCTCAATCACAGTGAGAGTAGGATTGCTCAATGTCAACAAAATCCTAAATAATGGAAAACTCAATTTTTGTTGACGATAACTGGGCGTTTTTGTTGACGTCAACACAATTTTATGTTGATGTCGACGAATCTTCTGTCGACGTCAACAAATTCACAAGGTCACTTGTGCTGTTAACTGTGCATTTTTATTGACGTCAATACAATTTTATATTGATGTCAACAAATCTTCTATTGATGTCAACAAATTCACAGTTGTAATATCTGGATATTTTTGTTGATGTCAGCATAATTTTATGTTGATAACGACGAATGTTTTGTTGATGTCAACAAATATTACTCATGACACAATAAGGAACTGGTTATGTTGACATCAACAAAAAAGGGCAAAATAGGAAAAGAAAAAAGATGATTTGGGCTGGAGGTCCTTGGCCGTCATTATAAAAGTTTAGGTCCTCAACTGTGGTTACCCTATTTAAGGGGATTTTTGTGGTAAATGTCCCAAGAAATAATAACATGCAGCAAATCAACTATATTATCCATCATATATTATATTATTCATGATAACTCTTCAACTTTTCCATTTTCTGACCTGTTATTCTATGTAATTGAGTCATTTTTTCAATATCATGTATTAGATAATCCAATTAGATTATTTTACTTATTTTTTCTTTAAAACTTCGATTTTTGAAATTCAGTTTTAATTGTGTTTGTATTATAAGTTATATGTTACTATTTGTTTATAATTTATTTAAATATTTATAAATATCACTAATTAAGTTCTTAATTATTCTTTATCACGGCCTACGTTGGCGAAGGACTGTTGCACTAGTTATACATATATAAAAGCAACAGCCTCCTCGAGGGAGAGCGACATGTGCCGGAAGGAGGCTTCCTGGGAGGATGACACGTGGCAGATCCTTAGAATTTTTGCAATGCCAATCTCTCTCAAAACTAATCACACGTTTTCATGTGTATTAGGTGGGGCCATAACCATAGTTTCAAAATGTTTCCCTACAATCTCTCTCACTACACGTTTTCTTCCTTTTCCTTAAAATCTCTCCCACTACACTTCCCTACAATCTGTCTCAATCTACACGTTTTCTCTCTTCCCATAACCATAGTTTCAAAATGCTTCCCTACAATCTCTCTCACTACATGTTTTCTCTCCTTCTCCCTAAAATCTCTCCCTCTGCATTTCCCTACAATCTCTCTAATCACTCGTTTTCATGTATATTAGGTGAGGCCATAACCATAGTTTCAAAATGTTTCCCTACAATCTCTCTCACTACACGTTTTCTCTCCTTCTCCCTAAAATCTCTCCCTCTACACTTCCCTACAATCTCTCTCTCTCTCTCTACACGTTTTATCTCCTTTCCATAACCATAGTTTCAAAATGTTTCCCTACAATCTCTCTTAGTACACGTTTTCTCTCCTTTTCCCTAAAATCTCTCCCTCTGCACTTCCCTACAATCTCTCTCAATCTCTCTCTCAATACACGTTTTCTCTCCTACTCCCTAAAATCTTTCCCTCTACACTTTCCTACAATCTCTCTCTCACTACACGTTTTCTCTCCTTCCTAAAATCTCTCCCATTACACTTCCCTACAATCTCTCTCTCTCTCACTGCACATTTTCTCTCCTTCTCCCTAAAATCTCTCCCTCTACACCCACCTCCACTAAAATCTATCCTTATCCACAACCGTAGTTTTAAAAATCCCTACAATCTCTCTCTCTCAAATCCAATCACACGTTTTCATGTATATTAGGTGGGCCCATAACCATAGTTTCAAAATCCCTACAATCTCTCTCCCTAATCATTTGAAAATTTTAAAATCTAATCACACATTTTCATTCTCTAAAAATCACTCCTTTTCCCCACTTTTTAACACATTCTCTGTTTACTTACCCCACCATCCCTCATCCTCCTCATCTACTATGAGATTCCAACCCATGTTTTTAACACATTATCTGTTGCAAACACTCATCTTGATTCAAGAATAAAACAAAGTTATCAAGTTAAAGGTATTCTTTCAGTTCACTTTAATTTTTATTTATTTTTCTTACATCTTCAGAACAACAAAAGGTATTTTTACTTACCCCACTATCCCTCATCTACGAAATGGGATATCCATTCAAGAAGAAAACAAAGTCTACTGCGAAGTTGGAGAGGGGCTAGATCGCTGGATCTCTATTTCTATTTGCAAATCCTCATCTCGATTCAAGAAGAAAACAAAGTTATCAAGTTAAAGGAATTTTTCCAATTCACTTTAACAGTGCTCCCTTTTAGAAAATTTATAATGATCACTTATGTTTATTTTTTAAATTCATTCCTTTGTGACGGGCTCAGCACGGGCGTACATCTTCATGTATATTTATGTTTTTTTTTTCATATAGTTCTGATTATATTATGCGCATCCGACGTCAGGTGAGAGATATTATTTGAAAATGTTACTTCATATAATACAAGGTGCCACATCCTATAGAGATTTAAGAACTGTGGATGGAAAAACACACACTTCTTTAAATCAGCATGCATAGCACTTGGCTTATTAGATGATGACAATGAGTGGGACATTGCATTAACGGAAACATCACAGTGGGCGACGGCATATCAATTAAGAAACATGTTTGTAGAGATGCTTATGTTCTGTGAAGTATCAAATTCATTGCATGTATGGAACAACCATTGGAACTCACTTTCTGATGATACAGAAATGAGGCTACGTAGGCATGAAAACTCAATCCGTCTCAATTTATCAAACCAAGACATACAAAATCAATAACTTATAGAGATTGAGTCAATCCGAAATAAAAATGGTAGATCGTTAAAAGAGTTTCAAGATATGCCATTTCCACAATATGAACATGATGATTTTATATCAAACAACCTGCTACACAAAGAAATGTTATACAATATCGACGATCTTGCATCTGAATTTAATGTCTTACATTCGAGACTAAACTTGCAGCAAACCATAGTGTTCGATAAGATCATTGATTCATGTCTGAATGGAAAAGGCGGTGTTTTCTTTGTCAATGGCAGTGGTGGAACGGGAAAAACATTCTTATGGAAAACAATAATTACAAAACTCCGAAGTGAAGGAAAAATTGTTTTAGCAGTAGCATCATCGAGAATCGCATCTTTGTTGTTACCAAGTGGCTGGACTGCACATTCGCGCTTTAAGATACCATTATAGACTCATGAAGCTTACGATGTGTTATTGGAAAAGAAATCAAATTTGGCTAAGGTAATTCAAAAAACTTCTTTGATCATATGGAATGAAGCACCTATGATGCATAAGAATGCATTTGATGTGGTCGATGGACTCTACGCAACATAGTGAGTGCTGCTGATAATACTGTCAAAAGCAAAATATTTGGTGGGCAAACTATTGCATTGGGAGGTGACATTAGACAGATTTTGCCTGTTGTTAAAAGGGGGAAAAGAGAGGATATAGTAGCTACTTCACTGACAAGATCTGAAATTTGGAAATATTGTGAAGTCTTAAACCTTACGAAGAATATGCGTCTACATAATTTATCTAATAATGATGACAATGCAAACTTTGCAAGCTGGGTGTTGAAAATAGGAGACGGAGATTGCAATACTCTTCGTACAAACATGGATTCAGATGATGATTGGATTCAAGTTCCAAGTGAATTGCAAATAGATGCTGATGATGATGCCACTTCACCCTTAATCAGCTTTGTCTATAATAACTTTAATCTCAATATCAAGAATCATTCATATGTTAGAAACAGAGCGATATTGACTCCATTAAATGACTATGTTGACAAGATCAGTGATGAAATTCTTAATATGCTTTTTGATGAGCTTGATAAGAAGACATATCTAAGTGCACATACAATGGTTGAGGTTGATGGCAGAGAAACCAGTCAAGATATGTTATACACCACATAGTACTTAAACACTCTTAAATTTGCCGGATTGTCGAATCATTCATCAGTACTAAGAGTGGGTGCCCCAGTTATGCTTTTATGTAATTTGGATCAATCTATTGGATTATGCAATGGAACGAGATTAATTATCACTAGATTGGGACAGCGAACAATAGAAGCAGATGTGGTCACAGGGACAAATGCGGGCAAGTGTGTATTCATTCCATGAATAGTGATGTCAACCGTTAAAACAGATTTGCCATTCATACTTAAAAGAAGACAGTTTCCAATTAAATTGGCATTTGCAATGACAATAAACAAGAGTCAAGGGCAAACCCTACAAAAAATAGGGCTTTATCTCCCAAAGCCAGTTTTCTCGCATGGACAAATTTACCTTGCTCTATCTAGAGTCATGGATAAATCAGGGCTAAAGATCTTACTGAAGAGGAATACTATCATTCCAATTGGATATACTAAAAATGTTGTATACAAAGAAGTCTTGAATGAAGTGAAGAGACATTGCACAAATTAATCTTACAGGTATAAACAAGAAGTCTTGAATGAAGTGAAGAGACATTGCACAAATTAATCTTACAGGTATAAACAATTCCTTCTCTTCTAATTAAAACCGATGTAATATGGAGGAGGTGAGATACAAATTTCTCATTGCATTTTACTATAAATAATTTTTATGTAACAATCTCATATGCTCAAAAATCTATCAATACTATTAAAAAATGATCACTATCGGAATTAAAATAAATATGAGACTAACAATAATTTGAAATTTTCATTTTTAGATTATCAAGGAATCATCAATAACGTCCACCAGATTTCATCATCTCGAGGAGCTGCATCCTTATAATGACAGATGGTGCATTAAAGTAAGAGTAAACAGACTAATTGAAGACAGACAGTACAACAATGCTAAAGGTTCGGGGCGAATCAATAAATTAAATTCTTATTGATATAAAGGTGACCTTTTAAGTTTAAATATAATTCTATTTAAAGATGATTTTTTAATACATGGCAGTTATATTTATTTTCTTCGTCTTTTAACTTTCAGAGAGATCAAATACTTCTCACACTATTTAATGATGAGATACCAAAATTTGGCTATGAGATAATGGAAGGAAATTGTTATACGATTAGAAATGTCAGAGTCAAAGAAGCACCAGAGACATATAATGTCGCCCCTCATCAATATCAACTATCATTAGCAAGAGATGCAGTTGTTTCACAAATAACAGACACGTGAAGATATTCCTCACTCGATAAAATGCCTTTATTTCTCAACAGATTTAAATATCTGCAAGGTATTACAACTATCATAACCATTTATATTCTTAGAGTTACAAATCTCTTCAAAAGGTTTGTTCATTTGCATTAATATAATACATACATCATTAGAGTTATTGAAGATATAAGTGGCATATCATACATTAGAAAACAAGATCAAACGGAGCTTGCAAAGTTAGCTATCACACTATGTGATGAAAGGTATTTTAAATTGAATTGTACTAAATGATTTATATTTTTCATATCAAATATATTCATTATTAATCTTATATTTTTCTTTTGCAGTCGAAAGAGGATGAATCTTACTCTATGGGGAACTTTGCTTTAGACAATTTTTACTCCTTAAATTCAAGCATAGGGCAAGTTATTATAGCAACATCTATAATGGTTAAGCAATGCAATGGTAAAAATATTTGTTTTGGATCAGTAATAGTTTTTATTAATTTTATATGCAACTAATACAAACTTTATGAGTTATGTGTAGGAAACATTTATCTCAGTCCTTTAGCTGCAACAAAGTTACAAATCAACCCTAATATTCCATTGGAAAGACATTTGCTTCTATGGTAAGCGATTAACTTTTTCATTACTTAATTTTAATCTCCATTTGTTAATACTAACATCTTTGTCAAACGTTGAATTACAGTAATGAGCTTTCGTTGTTAGATGACTCAAGCTCTAGCAGATTGGAAACCCCTTTGGAGCAACTTTCCTGCAGTAAATGTGATAAGAAAATTTATAAAACTGTCAACAATGGTAAATGTGTTCGTTGTAATGATTCAACAGTACCAACAAAGATGAGGTACATAGATAATACATTATAATAATAACATATCTACCTTCTGCAAATATTATCGCACAATTAATTTTAATATTCCATTTAATATACTCAGATACATTGCAACTATAACAGTCGAGGATCACACCAAGCAAGCAACATTATTTATGCATGATGAAATACTCAAGAATTTCATAAATGCAACTGAAGAAGCATTTAAAGGCTATGCGGATAAGGTATTTAAAAATTTATCTGCATATAAATAAATTATGTTCTTTATTTTAAATGTTTCTATATATAAACATGATGTATATATATATGTATACATTGACTTTTAAACTATTTTGCAGATTAACTTGTATGATCTATTGGCAACTGAAATAAAAAATGCACTATGGAAACAATATTTATTTCATATAGAAATAGACTCAAGTATGAACATACTGACGTTTGAAACTAGAAACACGATCAAGAAAATAGAAGAAATACATTACAAAAAGGAATCGGCATTTTTGTTCGCAGAAATTGAAAAATGTAAGTTTTATTAGGACATCTTAAGCAATGTTCTATGAAATACCATTAACATCTCCTAATTCATGTGGAAATTGAACATGCAGTATCAAACAAGCAAGAAATTGGCACAAGTGAAGATATCGGACCAAATACTTCGGAAGCAATACCAAATAGAAGTCATATTGCTGAGACGAGTGCACTGCTGAGACATGCGTAGGTGCTGAAAAAATAATAGGTGCTTGGACAAGTCAATGTGCAGAGGCAAGTTCAAGATATGAGACAAGTGACATAAATGACACAAGTGGATAGGGTGAAACAACTGCACGAATTAAAGGAATTGATGGACACAATAAATATCATGAATTGAATGATGGAGACTTATAAACATTATTCCAATTTTATTTGAATACATTGGCCCTTCATATCGTATTTTTTTAATTATATGCTTTTTTTAAACACATTATATTTATTAAATCTTTAAAACATTTGCTTTTAAATAATGTATTCTCTTATTTCTGCTAACCATTTTGCTTTCGGTGACTATTCTTGAATTTTCTTTATAATTGTATTAAATGTAGTTTGTTTATTTACTTGGTGTCTACTTTCACTTTAAATTGGGTTTTACTCCCATGAATTAAAGGCTCGCGTTGGGTGCGGGCCCTGAAGCGCTAGTTATATATATTAAAACAGTAGTCTTTTCGTGAGGGAGCGGCACATGGCGCATCCTAAAACTTTTTACAATGCTACATTCCAAAATTACCTTTCTAATCTAATCTCACCCAAATTCTCCAATACTCGATCACCTAAAATTTAGGTTTTTTTACTTTGCAAATCTCTTCCTCACCAACGAATCTCTTATCTTAAGTTCGTATTAAATCTCTTCAACTCTATCTATCCTCTCTTATCTGCCCACTCTCACCATGTCTCTATTTTTATGTGAGGCTCATTTCAATGATTCCATCTCAACAACGTTGCATAGATTACCATGTTCGCACCCATTTGGAAAAGTTCCAAACAAATCAAGATAAATATCTCACCTAAACTTCTCATCACCTAACCGTCAATAACAAATTCATGATACTCCTCAATGGGGCCCACTTATCAAAATTTTAAGACTGTTCAAACTAATTGACCAATCCTTTATGCATATGAAGCACATAAAAGTCATTTAATTTAAACTAAAGGCTTCATGACCATAAAAGATTGGTGAAATCCATCTTTTAACTGAGTTTTGGGTCATCTTTAAAATTCAAGCCCGCCTCTATATTTCTAAGATTATTGTATTTTTTTCTACCAAGCTTACGAGGGTTGGACCCAAGCCCTTAGGTGAGATGAGGGAGCCCTCGGGTAAGGGAAGGAGGCCTTGGGTGGAATGAGGGAGCCGTTGGGTGAGGAAAGGTGGCATCCCCAGCTACCCTAGGTACCCAGGTAAGAACTGACGCCTCTTACCACTAAGGCAAGAGGCCGTTCTTCAATATCTTCTCAGATTTATTTGACATATTCATTGTGGGTCCCATTAAAAAATCTCATGAATATGTCAAATAAATCTTAGAAGATATGTCATGAATATTTTCTAAGACTTATTTGACATATTTATGACATTTCTCAATGGTCCTTTTATGAATAGTTTAAACCAATTAAAGCTAGTAGAACCATCTTTTATGTGGCTTGTGCTAAGCCCCCCAGAAGTCTTTTTAACCAAAATTAAGTGTTTTATGATGGTAAAAGTTGATGGAACCCATTTACTAATATGGTATTATACCACTTTTAGATTTTTTTTTCTAAAAGGTGATATGTTCCTATTAAATCTCATATTAATATATATTTTTATTTTTATTTTTATTTAATTGTTTAGTGAAATTAATTTATATTCTATTTAGTGACATTTTGGTAGCATGAGTCCAACAATGTCTCACCATTAACTTCTAATGCAAAAGATTGTGTTGATCACGTCATTCATCACATGGTCATTCTAATGATGGGGCTCACATTTTGAAATTAACTAATTACATATTTTCACCTTTTACTTCATACTTGTTTTCAAGTTTTATTTATTTTGCTTCAAGAGAGAAATTCTGAATTTAACCACTTATACTTCGGCCTTGACGCGAGCTTGGTCTGCTACAACAGAATAGCTATCACATGATTATCATGATGATAAAGGCTGGCCCACTAGAGTTGGTACATGGATTGAGACTTATACTAATTATGTGATAATATAATGCCCATAAGTCCATTCATAAAATTTCAAATTTAAGTTCTTTTACCTTTTCCCTATTAATATTTTAAAATATCAATCCGTGGGGCCCATTGTGGAAGCCAATTGATTTCACAATCCACATTTAATATTGAGATTGACACTCAATTTGTGCCCAAGTACAAATAAAATAAAATCATGGTATTGATTCCTCTACTCTTTACTTCACCTTCCCCTAAAGTCTCTTAGCTCCCTAAATTTCCCATATTTATGATTCGACATGCAATCGAGTAATGATCTCTGGCCTCATAGCTTGAATTAAGCAATATACACTTGCTCAATATAAGCCACTCCCTTATTTATGATCTAGCATGCAATCGATTGATGATCGATCCGTGGCCGCAAAGCATGAAATAAATATGATATAATATTATTGTTGATATAAGTTGTTGATGAGTCCGGCCCAAATGGCCCGATCTGTCATGAGCCAAAGCCCAAAGTTAATGGAGATCCGTTTGCAGTCCGAGCCCGTATCCATGATGCCCGGCCACGTCATAGCAGTCCGGAGCGCTTCGGAAGCAGTCAGGCCACGTCCCGCTCTTACCAGGTCCAGCGGAGAATATCGCAACTGCCTCGCCAGTCGAGGACACCTCGAACGCTCCTCGTGAACCGTGCTGAGAAGTCTCCCCATCTGTTAGGGGACGCTTATAAATACGATAGCCCCTCGGTACTTGAGGGGCAAGCCATAATCTCTCCTCTACACACTATCCTAAGTTTGTAATCACTGACACTTGAGAAATTAATATATCCGGCGACCATTGCCCTTGAAGTGGACGTAGGTCACACTAACCGAACCACTATAAATCTCTCTCATCTTTATTACCGCATTTATTACCATTATTACTTGACCGGTGGTGTCTGAACCAGAGTTTGACATCATCAGTTTGGCGCCGTCTGTGGGAACGTACAAAAAGTTTTCACCCTCATTCAAATTATGGTGACCACCAAATCGACAAGACGCGAGGAGGGCGAGGATGGTCCTCCACTGACTAATCCTGGCCGGAATGCTCCTGCTCCCACTCCTCAACTAATGTTGGAGACTATGCAACAGATGGTAGCCCAAAACCATCAAATACTACAACTCATGCTCGCGGGGCAAGGAGGGGTCGGAGGAGTACCGCAAGGAGGAACACGTCCGGGGCATCAAAGAGCTCCACGACGGCGAGGAGCTCCCCACCTAGGCGCCCAGGCCCCGGGCGCCCATGCTCCTGGCGCCCATGCCCCGGGCGCCCATGCACAGGGCGCCCATGGTGTACACCCTGGCGGCGCCCATGGTGTACACATTGGCGCCCATTCCCAGGGCGCCCCCCGTGGGGCCCAGTTGGGAGGACCCCCACCTCCGGGAGGGTCAAATCACGGAGAATTTTCACGTCCTCCCTCCGCTTCTGATGGGGAGGATCCTCATTTCCGAGAAGCGGAGAGTGAGAATCAGGAGCTGGAAGGCGCGAGCTACTTCTATGATTCAAGCAGAGCAGCCCCCAACCGATGGGACGAGAAGCTCAGAGAGATGCAAGATCAACTGGGCGATGTTTTCAACGCCATGAAGGCACACGCACCAGAGACAGTGGATTACCTGGTCAGGCGAACGGACACACCGTTCAAGCCTGACGTGGTGAACTATCCACTCCCTTGTAAGTTCAAGATGCCATCCGTGGAAACCTTTGATGGAGCGAAGGATCCGCTGGATCACCTAGAGACTTACAAAACAATAATGCAGCTGCACAGTATCCCGGAGGAGATTATGTGCAGGGCGTTTCCAACCACGTTGAAGGGTTCCGCCCGACAGTGGTTTTCCAATCTCGCCCCAGCTTCCATCTCCACATTCGAGGAGCTAAGCAGGTCCTTCGTATCACATTTCATTGGAGGACGCCGCCACCAAAAGCCAGCCACACACCTGCTGAGTGTAAAGCAGGATAGTAATGAGAGTCTCCGGGCATACCTCACTCGTTTTAACGAGGAGGTACTTCAGATTGAGGAAGCCGATGACAAGGTAACCATGACAGCCTTCTTGGGAGGCCTCCGTCCTTCTAGTTTCTACTTCTCAGTAATGAAGCGCCCGCCAAAGAGCATGACGGAGCTACTGGCGAAGGCCCAGAAATATATGAATGCTGAGGACGCTACTAGGGCCAGGCGAGGCGAGTCCTCCAGAGGCGAGTCCTCCAGGGCGGCGGACAAAGGAAAGCACGATAGAGACGACAAGAGGGAGCCAAGCAATAAGCGGAGCAGAACCGAGAGGATACCTGTCAGAGACCGACTCGGTCCCGCTCCCCAGAGAGACCGACTCGGCCCTGTTCCGCCGAGAACCCAACAAACTTTTACGGCTCTCAATGCTGCCGTTGGGCACATTCTGCTGGAAATACAAGATGATCCTGCAGTAAAATGGCCGGGGAAAATAAAATCTCCACCAAACCGCAGGAACATGACCAAATATTGTCGCTTCCATCGCGACCACGGTCATGACACTGATGATTGTTTCGACCTCAAAAGGCAGATTGAGGATCTCATCCAGCGTGGACACCTGCGCCAATATGTTGCTGGTAGGGGGCAGGCGCCACCGCCACCTCACAATGCCGAAAACCAGCACCCTATTGGAGAAATCCGAACCATCTCTGGAGGGTTAACGGAGTCTTTCTCCGCCATGAAAGCCTATGCCAGGAAGGCGAGGCATCCTGAGGAGCCACGCCCGTCAAAAGCACCGAGGCACAGCGCCGACGAAACTATATCCTTCTCGGATAAAGATCTAGAAGGGATCCAGCACCCTCATGAAGACCCTCTGGTGCTCTCGATGACCATCGCCAATTTCCAGGTACATAGGATCTTGGTGGATAGTGGAAGCTCTGCAGATATCTTGTTTGTAGAGGCTTATGACAAGCTGAGGCTGGGCCGAGAGAGGTTACAGCCTGTCAAATTTCCTCTCATTGGTTTTTCGGGGGAGAAGGTATATCCCTTGGGGGCAATCACATTGCCAGTTACAGCCGGGACAGCCCCCCGAACTTCCACCACAATGGTCAATTTCCTGGTGATAGATTGTCCATCAGCTTACAACATCATTCTGGGGCGACCTACTCTTAACTCCTTAAGAGCAGTCCCTTCCACCTATCATCTTATCCTCCGCTTCCCAACCCCAAATGGAGTGGGGGAGGTTAGAGGAGACCAAGTAGCAGCAAGAGAATGCTACGTCACCTCGATGAAGGCCAAGATAACACAGGAGGCGATGCAGGTTGAAGTCTTGGACCCAAGAGATGATGCCACCACAGAAAGAGGGGAACCTGTTGAAAAACTTACCCCTATAATCTTGAATGAAGAGCATCCAGAAAGGAAAGTATATGTTGGCTCTTCACTCCCGGAGGATCTGGTTGGCCAATTGACAGATTTTTTGAGGGATAACATGGGCATATTCGCATGGTCACATGCGGATCTTGAAGGAATCGACCCAGCGGTCGCCACCCATCGCCTCAATGTTAACCCTCTCCACAAACCTGTTCGGCAAAAGCTAAGGGGCGCCTCCACTGAAAGGGCCCAGGCAATAGACAAGGAGGTCGGAAAGCTGATTGAGAACGGGGCGGTCAGGGAAGTGGCGTATCCTGAATGGCTCTCCAATGTGGTGATGGTGGCCAAGGCGAACGGGAAGTGGCGCCTCTGCGTAGACTTCAGCGAACTCAACAAGGCATGCCCAAAAGACAGCTACCCGCTGCCCAGGATTGGCCTCCTCATCGACGCCACAGCGGGACACGAGCTTCTCTCCTTCCTGGATGCTTATTCTGGATATAACCAGATTAGCATGCACCCTCAAAACCAGGAAAAAACATCCTTCATCACTCCGAAGGGCACCTACTGCTACAGGGTTATGCCCTTCGGACTAAAGAACGCTGGAGCAACCTACCAACGCCTGGTGAACAGGATGTTCCACTCCCAGATCGGGCGAACGATGGAGGTGTATGTGGACGACATGCTGGTGAAAAGCTTGGCTGCAGCAGATCACATCGGTCATCTTCAAGAGACTTTCGGTGTTATTAGGACCTACAACATGAAGCTGAACCCCGAAAAGTGCGCCTTCGGCGTGGGATCAGGAAAGTTCTTGGGCTTCATGGTCAATCAGAGGGGGATTGAGGCAAACCCCGATAAAATCAAGGCTATACTGGACATGAGGTCGCCATCATCGACTAAGGAGCTGCACAGCCTCAATGGAAGAATTGCAGCACTAAACAGATTCGTCTCAAAATCTGCAGATAAGTGTTTGCCTTTCTTCAGAATTCTTCGAAAAGCTTTTGAATGGGGATCTGAGGCTGAGGATGCTTTCCAGAAGCTCAAGGCCTACCTGGCCACACCTCCTCTCCTTTCACATGCTTCGCCTGGGGAAGTGCTGTATTTGTACCTCTCTGCTTCTCCCTCGGCGGTAAGCTCTGTTCTCATTACGAACCATAGTGGGGTGCAAAAACCCATCTATTATGTGAGCAGAGCATACCGAGGGGCAGAGGTCAGATACTCAGAGTTGGAAAAGTTGGCGCTCGCCCTCATTTCTACTGCAAGGCGTCTACGTCATTACTTCCAGGGCCACAAAATCATCGTCGTCACTGATCAACCTCTGAAGAGAGTTTTGGCAAAACCTGACGTATCTGGGAGACTCCTCAAGTGGGCAGTAGAATTGGGCGAATTTGATATTCAGTACCAACCAAGGGTCGCCATCAAGGCACAAGCACTGGCTGATTTTGTTGCTGAGCTTACACATGTAGAGGACCCCACCATGTTGCTGCCTGCTAACCCAATCTCTCCCCCGGGCGCCCAAGCATCACTGGGCGCCAAGGACTCTGAAGTGGGCGCCCAGACACCTCTGGGCGCCCAGACTGAAGTGGGCGCCCAGAGCTCCTCTCTCGGCGCCCAGACTTCTTCTGGCGCCCAATCCTCTCTCGGCGCCCCGACACATGTGGGGAATTCTGCTCCCGACGCCCCGGCAACCTCTGATTCTTCGCCTGGCGACCAAATGCTTACCAACACATCAGACTTTTCTTCTATGCCTCAGTGGAAGCTGTACGTTGATGGCTCCGCAACAAGTGAAGGAGGTGGCGCAGGACTCCTTCTGAGCAGCCCAGATGGTACACCCATCAAGTATGCGGTAAAACTCCACTTCAATGCCTCGAACAATGAAGCCGAATATGAGGCCCTCCTCTCTGGCCTGAGGTTGGCGATTGAGATGGACGCCCAGTACCTCGTCGCCCATAGCGATTCACAATTGATAGTGAATCAAGTCAATGGGCACTTCGAAGGAAAAGAGGCAAGGATGCAGGAATATCTTGCCATGGCAAAGAGACTAATCCAGCAGTTCAAGCACTTTAAGATTTGTCACATCCCCAGAGGGGATAACATGGCAGCCGATGCACTCGCCAGGCTCGCCTCATCCTTAGAGGCCTCATATGCGGAACCAACTTTCATGGGGCACCAGTTCGAGCCAAGTAAGTTGGATACAGACACCACTAGTGTCAACTGCACCACGGCCGAATTGAACTGGATGACCCCCATCAAGGCGTATCTCCAAGAAGAAACAGTCCCAGATGATCCCCTGGAAGCCAAGAAACTCAGGATGAGAGCTTCTAAGTTCACCATCCTACAAGAGGTACTCTACAAAAAGGGTTACAACCTGCCGTTGCTGCGCTGCCTTTCCCCAGAAGAAGCTGACTACGCCCTCAAAGAGATTCACGAAGGGATTTGTGGAAATCACTCTGGAGGACGCTGCCTCGCCCATAAAGCGCTTAGGCAAGGGTACTTTTGGCCAAGCATGGTAAAAGACGCCAAAGAATTCACCAAGAGGTGTGACAAATGCCAGCGCTTCGCCACTGTGTCAAGGCAGCCACCAGAGGAGCTGACTACCATCCTCAGCCCATGGCCTTTCTCCAAGTGGGGCATTGACATCTTGGGCCCTCTGCCTTTGAGTAGAGGCCAGTGCAAATTCATAATCGTCGCCATAGACTATTTCACAAAATGGGCGGAGGCAGAACCCTTAGCAAAGATAATAGACTCCAAGGTGAAGGATTTCGTCTGGAAAAACCTGGTCTGTCGCTTTGGGATACCTCATGCCATTGTCAGTGACAATGGCAAGCAGTTCGACAACAGGCTCTTCAATTCCTTCTGCGCCGACCTTCAAATAAAGCAGCCTCACTCTAGCCCGGCACACCCCCAGGCAAATGGGCAGGCAGAGGTGATGGTGAGAACAGTCCTGCGCAACCTTAAAAAGGCTCGAAAGAGCAAAAGGTCTGTGGGTCGACGAGCTTCCGGGGGTATTATGGGCCTATCGAACCACGCCACGGACTCCTACCGGGGAAACCCCTTTCTCTCTTGCTTTTGGGACTGAGGCGGTCATTCCTGTCGAAATAGGGGTACATTCCCTAAGGGTCCACCACTACGACCCTACCACCAATGAGGAAGGACTCCGCCTCAACCTCGATTTGCTAGAGGAGGCAAGAGAAATGTCTGTGGTCCGTAATGCGGAGTACAAGCGACGCATGGCCAAGTACTACAATTCGAGGGTGAAGCCTCGTTACTTCCAACCAGGAGACCTAGTCCTCAAAAAGGTGATTCTCGCCACAAAGGACTCTCGGGAAGGAAAGTTGGGACCAAATTGGGAAGGTCCCTATCTCATAATAGAAGTGGTGAGACCGGGCACCTACAGAATCCAGAACTCTGAGGGAAAGGTCTTACCTCATCCATGGAATGTAGAGCACTTGAAGAGGTACTACCAGTGAAGATTTTGAACGGGGTGGATTAGGGCTTTGTTTAGGTACTTGATGTTGCACTTTTTATTGTTCAAAGCATTGTTCAAAATAAAGCAATGGATGGATAAATAAAATTATGTTACTTTCATTACAAAAAGGTTGCATAAGTCAGGCTTATGAGCAGAAGCAAAAGTCCCTATGCTCTAATCACTCTTATCCCCCTCCTCATCATCCTCCTCTGCATCGTCCTCAGCATCATCAGTTGTAATATAAATCCATCAAAAAAAAATTGTAATATAAATTATTGTTGATATTACCATATTAATATTTTCAATTAATTTTTACTTAACATTACTTTTAATATTAAAATGAAAATTAAAATAATATTAGATTCTGTTGTTAAATATACTAATTTAGTTTTATGTTATAGTTTTAGTGTTATTTGCTTAGATTTTTAAATACAGTAGTTTTGGTAATGATTGGTATGATCTCCACCATTAATTTGAATATAATTAAATTAATATCTTAACCTAAATTTGTATAGCTTAGTGGTGTTAATTTTTTTATTTGCGACCACTAGGCCAGTATTATATCATTTCGGGCCAGTCTAATCGGTTCAAATATTTACCTTTCCCTTACTCCTTATCTCATCTTGCTTCCTCTATAAATCTTTTTTTATGTGATTCCTTTCTCTTTTAGCCCATATTGGGCATGGGGCTCTCACACTAGCATATATAAAATGTCAGCTCAACTTTCAACGTGGGTTTGACACATGACGATTCCGAGCCTTCTCGCAGGGTCCCTGTCAATGCAATTTACCACCTATGTAGACCCTATAAATCCTGCATTAAAATCTCACAATCCCTACAATCTCTCATATAATTTTTCTTCCTTCCCTGCAATCTCTACTAATATTATTTAGAAGGGGCATGCGGCGACAGGTCCTCAAACATTTCACTTTTTGACCTTAGATCCACAAGTGTAGCAGGTACTTTTTCCAAATTTGAAGACCTAAAATGTCTAAGTTATCCTTTCTTTAAAAGTTCTTATTTATTTAAAGATAAATCATATCCCATGATTAGTGGGATATACCATTAATTATGATCAACTACCATTGAATTGGCTACTATTAATGAAAATCCCATTAATGAGATTTTCAAAAAAATTAAAAAAAAAACACACAAATTAAATTCAAAACATCACAAATAAATTTTAAAAAATGCAAATGAGTTTCAAAAAACGTAAATAAATTTGAAAAGACGCAAAAAAATTTCAAAAGATGCAAATAAAATTAAAAAAATAAATAGATTTCAAAAAATGCAAATACATTTGCCAAAGAATTCATGTAAGTTTTCAAAAAATTAAATTTTACAGATTCTCAAATAAATTTGACAAAAATTTAGATAAACTTGATAAAAACGTATATAAGTTTCATTCACCTGGGACTTGCCCAAGATGGGTCGTCTTCCTCTTCAATCCGTTTCTGGTTCGGCAACCAGAATCTTTGCAACACGCCCAGTAGGTCTGGCCTTTTCTTCCACGTGCAGCGACTGCGGCGAAGGGCGGTGGGTGGCAAGTGCTCAAGTGATATCTCCGGTCTTCTTCCTCGGTCACGGCGGCAAGTGGGCAGCAGCGATCATAGAGCCTGGATGCTCTGCAATTTCTCCAGGATTCTGGATTTTGCGACCGATCGAATCGCGGAACCCTTGACTGGCAGTCCAATCTTCTTCTCCAAGCCTGGCGTGCGGAACTCCTCTGATCTGTGTTCGAGATCAGCGATCGGAACCCTTTTTCGATCAGAATCGAAAAGAGACAAAAGAGACAGCCCCCATCTTCTCTTCGACCAATTCAATCCGATGCGGGGCCCACCTTTATCAACGCCTCTGATGTTCCTCTCTTCGATTGAAGAAAATAGCAACCACTAGATTCGATCCCTCTTCATCCTGTTGTTTCGGCAACACAGAAGTTGAGTATGCCTTCTGCAACGGACGAGCGTGGAAAAAACAAGAGATCTAGAAAATCTCTTCTCCGGGATTCAACAAGTCTCGATTTTTTCGTCAATCATGTACCACAACTTGCCAAGAGAAACAGACAGAAGAAGACCAAAGGGGATTCCCTGAGACGATAGAGAATGAAAGAGAACCTTGCCACGGGAACGAAGGAGAATGAAAGATTTCGGATTTTAAAATTTAAAATTTTGTGTCTAAACCGTTGAAAAAGCAAATTAGTCGTGACAATATTTGGCAACTCTCACCACATAGAGCTTCTAAATACACAAGAAAATTTTCCTTCCCCACACAGGTGGAAATTTTTTTAAAAACAATCCCCAAAATACCCTCACCTCATTCCCCCAACACCGACTCCCCTTCCACACCATCCCGGCCAGCCTCCCCCACCACCGACTCCCCTTCTACACCATCCCGGCCGGCCTCCCCCCCTCTTACTCCCTCCTCCTCTATTTTCCATCCCTTCCTTTTTTTTTCTCTCCCTCCACCTGCCCAGTCACCGGATCTACAAATAAATTTCAGAATTCTTCTTCGTCTGATGTTGCAGGCTCTAGTATTTGGTTGAGACCGGGTATCTCAAATCTCGATGAAATCTCGGTCAGGGCGCGAAGACGGCTTCTCACCCTTGCGGCAGACATAAGTGATTCTGCCCCCATTTCTCCCACTTCCAAATGCTTCGTCCAGATCATTTTTTCAGAGATCTAGGATCAGGGAACCAAATTCGTACATATCCTAGATCTCTTATTTGGTTCCCTGATCTCCGCCACCCATTTCTCCCCACTTCCTCTTTCGTATGCCCCTGTACGGCTTCTCCCCCGGCAACGGTGTCTTTCCTACCGCCATGTGCCACTATTGCTGCGGCGACTCCGTGCCCGATCGAGATCCCAAAATTCGCTCACCAGGAGCATCCCCTTTGAGTTGTCCGGGCTGCGCCACCTCGCCTCGCCATATGTGGAAGGTAGAGGGAGAGGGAGACTGGAGGGAGAGGGGCGGAGGTGGGGATGTGGGCGGAGGGGGTGGTGTGGAAGGGGAGTCGGTGTTGGAGGGAAGGTGGGGGGATTTTGGAGATTGTTTAAAAAAAAAAATTCACATGTGTGTGGAAGGAAAATTTCCTAGTGTATTTAGAAGCACTCCTTACCACACCATGTTGAGGGACTTTTAGCTAATTATCCCTATTTAGAAGGAGTCCTTCTCTATCTCCCCTAAAATCTCACTTACATTACCCAGCATCTCTATGTTTCCCACAACTTAAGAAGAAGCAATCATTCCTCCTAGCTCCCTAAACTTTCTCCAGTTTAAATTCAATTAAGTAGGCTTGCGGTTTCCATGAGCCCCTACAATTTCTCACGTCAACTTCATTACTTTTGATTTCTTTTCTAGCAGTTGAATGAAACAATGTCAGTAGATCTGCCATATGGGATCCACCTCATACTACAAGATATGACAATTAATCATTAAATAAGTCTCGCCTCGTATTTCCCATGTTATCTATTTTTTTCTCCCTCGTATTTCCCATGTTACCTATTTTTTTCTCACATGATTTTCCTCTTGCAATTCGACCCCTCAACAACTTCTATTTGATTCCATTTAGAAAAACAAAGAAGAACGCAACTATGTATATCTCGGTCTAAGACAGTATTCCTCTCATTCTCCCTATAAAATCTCAGCCACTTGAATACGTGAAGGTAAGAACTTGGTGATTTCCATTATTAGTAATATATATATATATATTTGTTTTTTTAGATTTTTTTTAATAATATCTCAAGATTTTAAATTTTAATATATATTTTTCTTTTTAAGCTTAGACTCTCCCCACTGCCATCCTATATCTGGGATACAGTTAAAAGCTCATGGCACGGCACTAACATATCTTTAATGTGAGAACAGCTATTGGTATGCATTCAAGGTTTTTTTTTCTGGTATGTAATATGTATTGTATTCATGATAGATTGCATCAATGCCAAAATAGGTTCAAATTAGGGGTGCACAAAAAAAATCGCTAAATCAATCTGGACCAATCCAAACGAAGCGGTTCGAATTGGTTTTATAGTATATTGGTTCAGTCACGATTCAGATTTCCTTCAACCATTCGGTTCGGTTTAGTTTTCGGTTTGAAGGTGCGGTTAAACCGCTCAAACCGAATCGAACCGAACCAATTATATAAATATATATTTTTTTATAAAATATATAAAGGAACATGATAAATTACTTGAAGAAGACTCGAACCCTCACTCCGTTACTTGAAGTCTAACGTCTCTCATCAATTGAGCTGCCATTTTTTTTAGAAAAGTAAAATAAAAATAAAAATAAAAAACCTCTAACCAAACCGAACTGAATCGGTTCGTTTCAGTTCGGTTCGGTTTGAGCAGATGGACAATTTGATTCGGTTTAGAAAGAAATCCATCAACCAAATTGAAACCATCGATTTTTTATTTTTCCAAATCAAACCCAACCGCCCATTGCACCCCTAGTTAAAATCGATGTCACAGGTAATATAACCAATACATTAGCTGTCAGCATACATGAACACATGTAATGTAGGTCACTTTAGATGCATGTGTTTAGGTCAGTTGCAATGTAAAGAATTTCCTTTTTTTATAATTTCCCTTCAACTTTTGGATGAATGCAGAGTTAAAGCGGCTGTTGGCGTGTTTTCCGAAAGTACTAAGAGGAATATAGAGGGCTACCTCCAAAGAGAGATGTGCAGCATGAGATAACCTTGTTGCCTGATGCACCAATACCAAATATCAGCATGTACCATCACTCAGTTCTTCAATTTGATGAAGTGAAGCGGTTGTTGGATGAGGGATTGATACAACCTAGTTTTTTGCCAGCGAGTTCTCGTGTTGTTCTAGTACCAAAGAAAGATGGCAGTTGGAGGATGTGTATAAAACGTGTACCCACTTCCTCACATTAATGGCTTGCTATATCAATTAAAATATGCTATTAATTTTAGCAAGTTGGATTTGGAGTTTGGGAAAACTACTTTTAAAACAAAACATGTCTTATATGAGTGCTTACTAATGCCTTTTTGTAACACCCCAATTCTGAATACCGAGATAACCGTCAAGGTACCTGAAGTTGGCACGCTACTTCGAGGAAAATCCGAGAACTTCCAAGATTGTAGGTCCTCAACAAAGTCAAATTTAAAACTTTTTTACCAACATATAATCAATGGTTGAAATTGCAGAAGCGTAAAGAGTAAAGTAGAAGCAATTATAATGATAGAGGAAATATAAGGTATCATAAAAGATGTATCAAATGTAGCAGGGCTGAAGTCCAGCCTAAATCTTAATGTATAAATAATAACATGTTTTAAACATAACAGACTACCTCCCTACTCACAACAAAGTCATTCAAAACCCCAAAACAAGAAGATCACTTGAGTCCCCGGTGCAGGCACTCCATCCTCAAGCTCGACCTCGTTGTCGGCTAGTCCCCATCCATTGTCTCCAGCTATGGGCGCCTCGACGAGCACGTCGTCCTCGTAGTCGGGGTCAATACCTAAGCACCAAGAATGGGTTATATCTAAAGATCTAGCAAGTCACGGTATACAAGTAACATAGGATGTATGCATCAAAAGAGTAAAGACGGTCATATAATTAATAAGAATATCAAAGGTACATATGCTAGGCAATTGAGCAAGATAAGCAGTTAGAATCAGAATAATAAGATAAGCTAATCTAACAGACACAACATGGCACATTCACACAAGTTGGATACAGCGGAATATTATGCCACGGCCCCCCATACTGAACACAGTCGCATTGGGGAAAGCTCGCCAATGCTGGAGAATGACGAGCCCCACAAATAACACCCATCTACCTCATCACTCATTAGTCATCACTCAGAAGACTGGACCTGGTATCACACCGTTCTTCTAAAACATAGCTCATTATGAGAGCCCACTCAACACTCATATATAGATCCTACCAGTGATGATCAACCAACAAGCTGAGCTTAGAACAATTGAGTGAATGTAAATATCGACTCAGGGAAACAATACAGATTTGTGTCTGTCTAGACTTGACCTTGCGTGAGCAAGGTCCTATCAATCCCTAAGAGGTCTAAGTACCAAGGCAATCCATGGAACACATTTCAGGCCAAAGTCCAATCATTGGATTTATACCAAAGCCCACCAAATCCATGGCTTGGTCTAAAACAGTTCAAATATCGTAACAGGTCCATTTTCTAATAATAATCAGTCCGTTCTCATCTACAATGAGTCATAAATCCATCACAACCAACATCTCCATCCTAGGGTACCACACATCCTAACTTAGGCCATATAAGGGCCCGCCTAGCCACAAACACGGGTCGATGATCACCCAATCACATCACCAGGTCACCTCTAAGTAATCCTATATTCAAATCATTCATTTTCCATTTAATTAACATGGGTATCAACAATAAAGACATAAGAGTGACAGTAATGTAATAAATAAGATACACCTCCAAATCAAGAGAATCAACGGGAATATCAAAGGTCCAATCCTAAGTAATGGTTCACTTTCAGGTCCAGGTCCATTTCAGTTAATCGGAGCCCTAAATGAAGTTTCAAATGCCAAGGATACTATGTTTGGTGCTCTCAAAGTTACGGGCATCTTCGACGATGTTTAAGGATCGAATCGACATCAAATCAAATCCCAAGACTCTACTTGGTGGTCCCCATGAGTCAAGGTTGAGCCACACCATTGACTCATGCTTGGCACATCAATAGAAGTCTATTTAGATGGTCAATGGGCCCCACAACTGATCATAACCTTAGAAAGATGAGAACTGGAAAATCACTGAACACAGTGTGCTCAGTCGACCGAGAACAGGGTCCAGTCGACCGAGTGCACTCGGAAGTCAGGATGTTGACTCCCAGGTCGACCCTCTGTGCAGTGTATTCGGTCGACCTCCTGTCCTGAGCGGTCGACCGCGCACACTAGGAATAGGGATCAAACACCTAGCAGGCAATGACTTGTACCTGGAATTCTCTGTATGCTCGGTCAACCTCCTAGCAATACCGACCGAGTGCACTAGTATTCTAGAGTGAAAAGATGTCCCAGCTCCCAGCATTTTCCTTGAAAATCTTGTGTTGTCGGTCGATTGGGAACAAGGTCCGGTCGACCGAGAACACAGAGTTTCTATGTCTGAGGGAGAAATTCAGCTCCCAGTTAGCTTCTGCATTTTCTTGTGTATTCAGTCAACCGAGTATAGGGCTCGGTCAACGGAGCACATTAACCTGAGGTTTTTACAGAAGACTTAAGTGAGACCTTTTTTTCGCAGCTTTTAGTGTCGCAGGTCAACCGAGCCTCACATGCACCTGCAATCCAAAAACCCGAATTATGGATTTTCACCTCTTCAATCCATTTCTCATCCAAACCATCTTCAATCACTCCCATTCATCATATAATCAACGAAAACAGTAAAAGCACTTCAATTATCCATCATCCGACAATAAATGGGCCATTGATCTTCCAAATGAAAAAAAAAAAAAACCATCCATTAATGGCTAAAATCCACAAAAACAAGCTCAAAGGTGAATCTAAGCATCCTAACATCATATAAATATAATTTTAAAATAAAAAACAATAAACACACATTCTATGCTAAGTAAGTATATTGCACTTGCCTTAAATCCGAATTTGCAAAGGTAATGAGCAAAAAGAAGCAATCCAAGCTATCCAAACCTCTAATGGCCTTCTCACACTCAAACCAATCCAATTTAGCAAACCAAACACCCATTCCACAAGAGAATAGCCACTCAGAAAAGAAATCGAAAGAGAAAGAAAATCCTAGAGAATCACATGGAAATTAAACTAAGGAAAGAGGCTTGCCTTGATTTGTAGAAGAAAAGGAGATTGATAAGGGGATTCCTTAGGAGATTGTAGTAACAATACGTAGAAGATGGTCTCCTTCTTCTTCTTGTAGTTAGGGTTTTAGAATTAGGGTTTTAGCTAGGGTTTCTAGAGTTAGGGTTTTTTTGTGACATGAGAGGTAAATGAGAGATGAATGAAAGTGAATTTAGGGTTTCATTCCCAATGCAATAGTTTAGCTTATATATAGGTTATGGTTGGGATAATTACCAAAAGGGCCTTTTAGTTTGCATAGAAATGAGGATAAGGACATAGGCATTTAGGTCTTTTGATAGTATTCTAGAAGCTTCTCAATGTGGAAAACCCCTCCTATAAAATCCTATTTACTAGTAAGGGCCTCAAACATCTAGAACCCTATAAAAATTATAAAAGACACCCTATAGATCTTATAAAATACATAATAGTCCTAATTCCCATAAAATAGGCTAAGACTTAGGAAAATATCTATCTACCCTTACTAATCCCTATTAATTAGTACAATTATATTACTATTACTCTAATTAATCATATTCAAATTTAAAATAAGGGACCACCAAGGGTGGGGCCTCACATCTTTGGTCCTACTAATGCTCCTACAACCTTTATACTCTTGATGAATGAGGTCTTGCTACCTGTGTTGGATACATATGCCACGCTTGAAATTTTATAGAATGCACAATTGAAGTTGAATGTAAAAAAATTGTGAATTTGGAAAAATGTCTCATTTATTTGGGTCATGTCATTGGTGGTGGGGCTATTTAAATTAACCTAGCTAAGGTAAAAGGCAATCATAGATTGATTAAAGCCTTGTATAGTGACTGAGTTGTGTAGCTTCATTATTGGAGTGACTCAATATCTCAAAAAACTCATAAGGATTATTCTCATATCGCTATGCCATTGCTGAGGCAACTACAAAAGGACAAAAAGGGATCACATGGTGTTCATTGGAAGAAATGACATTTAAGTCATTGAAGGAGAAAATTTGTAGAGCACTTGTACTTTCCCTGCTTGACATGTGAATAACAAATGAAATAGAGACTGATACATCTAGCCATGCTATGGGAGTTGTGTAACTGCAAGGAGGTAAGCCTGTTTATTATCATTGAGAATTGTTTTCAGAGACTATGTTAAAAGATCACACTTATGACAAGTAATTATATACTTTAGTTCTTCCTATTAAGAAATGGAGACATTATATCATGGGAAAAGAAACTATTGTGCATATAGATCATGATCCTTTAAAATATTTGCAAACTCAATCTTAGTTGCATTAGGCACGACATTTCTGGTAGATTGGTTTTCTTCATCAGTTCAATGTTCCAATCAAATACAAAGAGGGGAAAACAAATCAATTAGTGTTAGGTTGTATGGCTCATTAAAAGTAATAAATTTGGTAAACCATGTTCTACTGGTAAACAAACTGGGCCCCTGCATTGTCCATGTTCTACTGTGATTGGAAGTAGATCTATTATTGTAGGTCTACCGTGACTACAAAGTAGTATTTGGGTGTAACAAAGTTTTGGGGTTGATATTATAAATATAGACTAAGAGTTTATATAATATACACCTCTTCTAATTGCTTAGTAATATTCTCCCGTCTTTTCCGTGGATATAGGCCAAAAGCCGAACAACTTAATCTCTTGTGTTCTCGTCTGTGCTTGATCCCCTCGTAGCCCTTAGATCACAAAAAAATTGATATAAAAGCATTGCGCGTGATCGGAAGAAATCCGACAGATCGGATTTCAGAATGCTGGAGTTGTGGTTGTGTGATCGACGGATTGGATCCTTGTTAAGGGTACGAATTAGATCTTGGAGTTGAGATCGATCTCTATTTTGCTGAAACAGAGGAGGAGATCAAGGTTTCGAGATCAGGGGTTCTTCGATCTCGAGCGGGCCACAAGATTAGATTGGTTGCTGACCGAAGAAGAAGGAGAAGGCAGAGGATTCGGTTGTTTCCAAATTAGTTCAGTTCCGGATTGCAGAACGGAATTAAAGGAGACAACTGTCCCTTGGATTTCTTGATCGGAACCAGAGTGGAGTTTCTGTCATCTTCGCCGAGCAGAAGACCGAAGAAGACGACCGAAATACTTGCAAAGGTTCCGGAGGGGGAGAAATCCTTTATTACAATGGGCTCACTTGAGATAAAAGAAAATCTGTGCCTAGAGAAGTCTTGCAGAGGCAGCGGGTTTTTTCGGTTTCGTTGGTTCACTACGGCGGAGAAGAGACTGATAGCTGTCACCGCTGTCACCCTCACCTTCACAGGTCTCCTACGCTGCCTGTGTGGCCGGAGAAGAAGAAGAAAACCGCAAGGGCTTTCTGCATTCTGTTGCAGACCGAGGAAGAAGACTAGAGACGAGAGGATTCTCGTGTTCGCCGGTACTGTGCGTGTTGCTAGAGACGAGAGCGGTCACCGGAGGATGCTGTTTGATGTCGCCGCTACGCGCACCGTCGTCGAAGAGGAAGAAGAATGAAAGCTGCTGCCTCTCTATTTTGTTACGGTGAAGCCCCGCCATCGCCGGACTTTACAAATCTTCTCCGGAGAAGAGATCGATAGCTGTCGCCACTGTCGTCCTCACCTTCGTAGGTCATCGACGCTGCCTGTGTAGCTGGAGGAAGTAGAAGACCGTAGGGACTCGAGGTCTGTTTCATTTTCTGAAACAAACGAAAAAGAAGAAGAAGGTGGGCTTGGGCTCTTCAGCAGTTCCGGGTTGGTTCGACCTAATCGGTTTCAGAAGCCCATCCGCCAAGCCAGTCCAGGTTGGGTCAAGTCCAGGTTGACCTGACCCATACAACAAAGCCCAGAAGCAGGAACAGGCGCTGGTTCAGCGCTGACATCAGTGACATGTCAGCATCTATATGGTCAAAGACAGATTTGACCGAACGAAGGCTAAAATTTATCAGCGCGATATCTTGGAGATCCGGAGTCTGATCGGAGATCCGTTTGAACCTATGGACATGTTGCAAGCAGATCTACACATTTTAGGAAGAATATTGGTTGTTCAAAGGTCAACGAAGGAGATTGACTGATTGGACCGTAGAAACTTATTTTTGCAATATCTTAGCCATCCAGAGTCAGATTTCAGATCCGTTTCTCCTAGCTTGCTCGTGGTGACCAGATCTATGAAGGTGTAGTGAAAGATTCACGAAATGGCTACGAAGTTTAAAATTGAGAAATTCAATGAAAATAACGATTTCAATCTATGGCGTTTAAAGATGCATGCTTTGCTGGTTCATAATGGGTTGCATAAAATTTTGAAGGGAAAGAATGCGCTGTTTGAAAAATTGTCAGATGAAGAGAAGGATGAGTTATTGGAAAAGGCATACGGTCATATTCTACTCTTTTTTAGCGATGGTGTAATGCGAAAGGTTGCTCGGGAAAAAATTGCTGCAGTATATGGCAGAAGTTGGAGAACTTGTACATAACGAAGTCTGTTGCGAATCGCTTGTATCTGAAGAAGCAGTTGTTCACCTTACAAATGCAGGAAAGTACATTTGTTTCAACTCACCTTGATTCTTTCACAAAAGCTATTATGGATCTGGAAAATATCAATATTGAAATTGATAGTGAGGACCAAGCTTGTGAGGCCCCACCTTGGTGGGCCCTCATTTTGAATTTGAATACTATAAATTATGATAATATAGTATAATTGTACTAATTAATAGAGGTTAGTAAGGGTATATAGATATTTTCCTAACTTTTAGGCCTATTGTGTATTTTATAGATCTATAGGGTATCTTTTGTATAAATTTTTTTAGGGTTCTAGGTGTTGAGGCCCTTGCTAATAAATAGGTTTTTATAAGGGGGGTTTTCCACACTTGAGGGCATTCTAGAATATCTACCACATGACCTAAATGCCCATGTCCTTGTCCATATTCCTATACAATCGAAAAGACCCTTTTGATAATTTCCCCAAAGACCCTAAGCAATATAAGCTAAACTATTGCATTAGAAAATGAACCCTAAATTCACTCTCATTTATCCCTAATTTACCTCTCATTTCACAAAACTCTAGCTAAAATCCTAAGTCCAAAACCCTAATTACAAGAAGAAGAAGGAGGTCATTTTCTACCTCTCTTATCAATCTCTTTCTCTTCTACCAATCAAGGTAAGGCTCCTTCCTTAGCCAATTTCGATATGGTTCTCTAGGATTTTATTTATCCCTAGGTTTCTTTTCTAAGCTTTGGTTCTCTTGTGGAATGGGTGCTAGGCTTGGTAGATTGAATTTGGTTTGGATAGCTTGGATTGAGTCTTCTTGCTATTTTCCATTGCAAACCCGGATTTGAGGCAAGTACAATGTACATACTTAGCATAGAATGCATGTTTACTATTTTTTATTATTGAAAATTTATTCATATTATGTTTAAAAATATTTAGATTTACTTATGAGCTTGTTTATTTGGATTATGGCCATTACTGAATGGATTTATTGTTAATTTAGAAGGTTGATGGGTCAATAGTGCTTGTGATAGGTCGTTGGAGTGGGATTCCACTCAAACCCACCCATGGCAACAAGAAGAAATGACATGTAACAGTTCCGGTCATGGAAACAGGGAGGTTCCAATTTCCTTGCATTAAGACCTGGACCCCCGATGGCTAATCAGATCTTTGAAAGAGGACCCACGGGCAACCCTAAAGGGGTTGGTCTCTTAGGGAGTGGACACCCCTCGCCCACTATCCATTAGCTTGATCAACAAAGGATGTGTTTATGGGAAAAAAATCTGTTTTGCAACAAATGGCTGTGGGACCCACTGGTTGATCCGATCGCCAATCTGGTCCGACCATCTGGCCGGAAAAGGTGGGGCAACGTTAGAGATGTGGACTCATATGAGGTGGACCCCATTTGGTCCACCATCCAAAGACCCAAAGGGAGCATTGTGGTAGTGACCAAAGAAAGAGGGATTCCGATTTTTTTTTTTAACTGTGGGGCCCAGGTGGGTCACCAACGTTGATCTAGACCATACATCTCGTAGTAGGGCCCTGGGCAACCTTGTTGGTAGGGTCTAATCTAGTCCCTGATCAGTGGGGCCCGCGATCTATGCAAACTTCATAACCCAGGCGAGACGTGTTCTCTATTTGGTTATGTTCTATTGCAGAACGTTGTGAGTTAAGTGAACTGTGAAGAGAGGAAGGTGCTAACATGTGTGGATTAGGTGAGGATAAAGAAGAGATGAGGAGTTGGTGGTCTGTGAGCATAAGGAAAAAGAGTGGTCCTCACCATGTTACATAACTTTAGGGAATGAATGGTCCTATGGTCTGAGGGAGTATGGGAAAACCAAGGCCACCTATTTTGAATACTTTTTTTTTGTTAGTTGTACACTTAGCCCATTAGTTCTAGGAAGTGGGAATAAAAGTAAAGATTGAAGGGGGGTTGACTTAGTGACTTATGAATCTGGGCTTGTCTTAGATTAATTACTTTGACCCATTAGTTTTTAAAAATTATAATATAGCCCTAATTATTTTCATTAACCAACCAAATGGACTTCCATTAATGTGCCAAGCACGAGTCACTGGTGTGGCTCAACCTTGACTCGTGGGGCCACTAAGTAGGGTCTAAGGTTTGGATTTAACGTCGATTCGATCCTTAAATATTGTCGAAGATGCCCATAACTTCAGGAGCACCAAATACAGTATACTTGGCATCTGAAACTTCATTTAGGGATCTAATTAACTAAAATCGACCTGGACCTGAATGTGAGCCATTACTTAGGATTGGACCCTTAATGTTCCCTTTGATTCAATTACTTAGAGTTTATTGCACTTATTATCTTATGTCACTCTTATGTCCTTGTCATTGCTTTATACCTGATAATTAAATGAAAAATGAAGGACGTGAACCTAGGACTTCTTAAAGGTGACCTGGTGATGTAGTTTGGAGGCATTTGACCCGTGTCTGTATCTAGGCGGGCCCTCATACAGCCTAAATTTTATATGTGAAACTTAGGATGGAGAGGTGGTTGTGATTAGACTTGTAATTCATCTTGGATGAGTATGGATTGTTTGATGTTGGATTGAGATTGGTGATCTCTCTTGGATTATTTAGACTAAGGCCATGGCTTGGTGGGCCTTAGTATGGACCCAATGATTGGTACTTAGACCTCTTAGGGATTTGATAGAACCTTGCTCGTGCAAGGCAAGCCTAGACAGACACAGACTTGTATCTTAGTTTCCTGAGTCGGTACGAACATTCACTCAGTTGTTCTAAGCTCAGCCTGTTGATTGATCATCACTGGTAATAGCTATTGATGAGTGTTGAGTGGGCTATCATGATGAGCTGTGTTTTAGACGGACGGTGTGATACCGGGTCCTGTCTCTTGAGTGATGAGTGTTTGAGATTGATGAGTGATTTACGGAGTTAGTTATCCCCAGCACTAGTGAGATTTCCCTATCCCGACTGTGTTCAGTATGGGAGGGCCGTGGCATAATATCTCGCGGTATCCAACTTATGTGAATGTGCCATGTTGTGTAGATAGATTGGCTTATCTTATTTTCCTTATTTTAAATGTTTATCTTGCTCAATTGCCTAGCATTTGTACCTTGGATTTTTATTGATACTGTCTCTATTCCTTTGATGCATACATCCTGCATTATTTGTACACTGTAACTTGCCAGATCCTTGAATCTGACCCATTCTTGGTGCTTAGGTGATGACCCCGATTATGAGGACGGCGCACTCGTTGAGACGCCCATAGCTGGAGACTATGGATGGGGACCAGCCGACCAGGGGGTCGAGCTGGAGGATGGAGAGCCTGTACCGGGGGCTTGAGTGATTATCCTTTTTTGGATTTGAGTGTTTTTATGCTGTGAGCAGGGAGTTATTCTAATATGCTTATAAATATGTTCTTAATTATACTTTAAGATTTAGGCTGGACTTCAGCCCTGCTACACTTGATATATCTTTATGATACCTTATGCTTCCGCTTTACTCTTTACACTTCCGCAAATTTTAACCATTGATTATATGTCAGTCAAAAAGTTTTAAATTGGACCTCACTGCGGACCTACGATCTTGGAAGTTCCAGGATTTTTGGGGAAGTAGCACTCCAAATTCGGGTACCTTGACGATTTTCTCGGTATTCGGAATTGGGGCGTTACAAAGCTATTTTGCTGTTTTGCTCTTACCATCCTTATATGATTATTTTGTTGATACCATGATGTATGGTAAAGATACTATGTCGAAAGAGAATGTAGAGGCAGCCTTGAACTCTAAGGAGTTGAAGAAAAAGGTTGCGGCTGACAATGATGGTTCGGGTGAGGGTTTGTAAGTACGAAAAAGAACAAAAATAACTCCAGTAATAAGGGCAAACATAGATCCAACAGGAAAAAAATTGAATGTTTTTATTGCCATAAGAAAGGGCACATCAGAAAAACTATCCCGGAAGGCAGAGGATAGGGAAAAAAATAATAGAAGATTTGTCATCTGATGATTCAGTCAGTGTTGCAGATGGAAGATCAGATTATGTTTCCGACAATGCACTTTCTGTGATTGAAAATGGTATTCGTCATAAGGATGAATGGATTATTGATTCAAGTTGTTCCTGCCATATGTGTCCCAACAGGGACTGGTTTACCACTTATAATAAACCAAAGGTAGTGATTCTTGATGGGCAACAATGTTGCATGTAAGACGGTTGGAAATGAAACGGTCAAAATCAAGATGTATGATGGAATCGTCAGAATGTTGGTAGAGGTTCGGCATGATCCTGACCTAAAAAAAAATCTTGTTTCTCTTGTTGCCTTGGACTCCGACAGTTGTAAGTTCTTAGCTGAAGGTGGAGTTATGAAGGTTGTAAAGGGTGCTCTGGTTCTTATGAAAGCCAATAAAGTTGGAAAATTGTATGTTTTATTCGGAAATAAAGTTACAGGTGGAGCTTCAGTGTCTTCCTCAAATGACAATGAATCTGTCTCAACATGTTTATGGCACTTACACTTGGGTCGCTCGAGTAAGAAAGGATTGACAATATTGAGCAATCGAAATTTGCTGTGTGGCATGAAGACATGCAAGTTGGATCTCTGTGAGAAATGTATCTTTGGAAAGGACCGAAATGTCAGTTTCAAGACATGTATTCATCGCACGAAATATATCTTTGATTATGTTCATTCAGATGTATGGGGGCCTTCTAAGGTTTACTCCAAAAGCAGGTCCCGGTTTATGCTGACTTTTATTGATGATTATTTAAGGAAAGTTTGGGTTTATACTCTGAAGATGAAGGATCAAACCTTTGTTACATTCAAACAATGGAAGGAAATGATTGAAAAACAGACTGCAGGAAGGTGAAGAAGTTGAGAACAGACAATGTCAATGAGTACAAAAAGACGGAGTTTGAGAACTATTGCAAAGACAATGGTATAGTTCGACATTACACTACTACAGGAGCCCCACAGCGGAATGGAGTTTCAAAGAGGATGAACAAAATGATTTTGGAAAAAGTTCGTTTTATGTTGTTTACTGCAGAATTGTCCAAGGATTTTTGGGCTAAGACAATAAATCTTTCGGGTTACTTGATAAATAGGTCTCCATACACAAAGATTAGTTGTAAAACACCGGAAGAAATGTGGTCAGGTAATCCAGCTGATTATTTTAACTTAAAGATCTTCGGTTGTCCGGTTTATGCTCGCGCGTGAAAACCGATAAGTTAGACCAAGGGCTATGAAGTGCATCTTGATAGGATATACTTCTGGGGTGAAATGATACACGTTGTCGTGTACCGATCAGGATTCACCTAGATTTATCATCAACAAGAATGTTACATTTCATAAGGATGCTTTACTCGAAGCGATAAAGCAGGTGGAGAAGACAAAAGTAGGTAGCAGCAGCGACACTGTTCAGGTGAAGTCCGACATCCTAGTGAGAAAGAAGAGTGCATCCAGCTCCTCCGAGGATACAAGAGATAGTCAGACTGTGCAGCAGATGTAGTGGACAGAGCCGCAGATGGGTAGACCATAGAGAGAAAGGAAATCGCCGGTTAGATACGGTTTCGAGGATTTGACGACGTACGCGTCGACATCAGACAGTGGCCGTGATGATATGGTTGCATATGCATTAACAACTGAGTCTCTTAAATTACTAGAAGGGCTAGAAAGTAGTCAACATGCGGCAACTATGACTGAAGAGATGAAGTTTCTTGATGGGAAAAATCAGGCCGTTGGATGCAAGCAGTTCTATAAGGAAGAGGAAAGAGCTTCCAATGCAGGTAGAGTGCAGTTTAAGGTTCCTGATCATGTATGCAGTTCAAAGGAATCATTGTACAGGTCGAAGCAAGTTTCTGGACAATGGTACAAGCAATTTGGTGCATTCATGAAGGAATGGGTTAAATTCAAATTCAATCATTGCTTGCACTCGATCGGTGTGCTCAATACCTGAGTGCCCTAAGGGCCAGGTGGAGACGGTGAGACGTATTCTATACATGAGCATCAGCTTCAATGTTCTCCAAGGTAGAGATTTGTTAGGTTATATGGCTTGATAGAAGTAATAAATATGGTAAACCGGACCCCTGCATTCTCCATGTTCTACTGTGATTGGAAGCAGGTCTATTATTGTAGGTCTACTGTAATTAGATGTAGTGTTTGGATGTAACAGGGTTTTGGGGTTGATATTATAAATATAGACTAAGAGTCTCTTTAATGTACACCTCTTCTAATTGCTTAGTAATATTCTCTCGTCTTTCCCGTAGACGTTGTTGACACCAAAAATGTCACTTTGCCTCTTCAACATCAAGAAAGCTGCATGAAGTCGCAACCTGCCATAAATAGGCAATGCAAATTCTCCAAAAAATCAAATCTTGTCAGAATCAAACAAAAACTGCAAGATCCTTCAAGATAGCCAAGAGAAGAGTACTCATGAAGTTTCGGGCCATTTCGACAACATTTGGCCTAACTTCGCTTCTCCGACAGCTAAAATGGCGCTCCCGGCGGCGACATCATCGAAGACGTCAAAACTTCGATCAGAGCCTACGGATGACTCCAGCATGTCTCAAAAGGGCTCCATGCCAAATTTCAAGTCAAACCGACAACGTTTGACCCTCCATCAATGCTCGAACAGCAAAATCAAGCCTCCCGGCGGCGGGAACCACCGAAGCCTTCGCTCATCAAACCAAGTGCATGAGTGGCTTCAACATGCTTCCAAAAGGCTGCATGTCAAATTTTAGGTCATTCTGACAACGTTTGACCAGGTTTCGATGCTCCGAGAGAAAATCAAGCCTACTAGCGGCGGAGCAACCCGGGACCATGACATCCAAAACGGAGCCCATGGAACGTCTCAAAATGACTCCAATAGGCTCCCCGTCAAATTTCAGGTCAATCGGACATCGTTTGGCCACATATCAAAGCTCGGCATTTTCCCCGCAGCAAAATCAAGTGAAGCATCTACGGGACCCCAAACGGCTTCAAAACTCAAACAAAAGCCTATGGTTGGTCTTATTTATTGTTCAGGAGGCTCCACCTCAAATTTCAGGTCATTCCGACATCGTTTGACCAAGTTTCAGCTTCTGGCGGAAAATCAGCAACTCTACGCGACAAAGTCTTCGGCTTTCCCGGAAAATTGGAAACTTTGCACTCTAAAAATGCAAGGATTCTCATCTGGTTTTCTACAGGGAAATCAAGCCAATAAATGAGAAGAAATGTCAAGAAAAATACAGAAGAAAACGGCGACGAAAAAGACCGCAAAACGGACCAAAAAAGCGGGAAAAACCCCCAGGGTCGCAGCCCGCGACCCTGGCCCAGGGTCGCAGGCCCATGGTCGCCGGCGACCATGGAAGTCCGGGTCACCGGATTTTTCGCCGGTGACCCGTTTTTTCCGTCCCTTTTCGCGTTTTACGCGTTTTGGCCCCTGTGGTTCCCTAAAATTGTGATTTTTAACGCTTGAAATTGACTCATATCCAACGACATCTCGGATCCGCCGTCAAAAGCACAAAATCATCATTGATCGCTCCAAGATCGCCAACCGGCTGACCAAGAAAGTGCACTTTCTGTCCGACCGATCGTGAAATCGACAAGACAGATGTCACCGGCCCGCTGCTAGCTATCAATGTCTGAAGTTACATGTTCATCCGATGTCGATCAGCATGAGGATCCATCGATGATCATCGCCAGAAGAATTCCAGAAGACACGGCACGGCCCGCGACTCTTCGACTGCTCGGCGACCATTTAATGCAGTTAATTGACTAGCTTTATTGCAGTCATTAATTCATTTCTTTGGACGGCCCAATCAGAAGCAAGCATCCAGGAGTTACAAATCAATTAAGTCATGGCATTCAAGCCATGAAACTCCTCCCATTATGGTAATTAAGATGATTAAAAGCCCTTAACCTCCATCGGCCAATCAGATTCAAGGAAAAAGGAGTTACAAAATCAAGAAATAAATCTTGTAACTCCTCTCATTAAAGCAATTAAAGCTCATAAACTCTCCTAAATGGCTACCAAAAGCCTATAAATAGGAGAGCATTCCATTGAAATGGGGATCAGAAAAAAAAGAATCCAGAGCTCGTATCCAGAAGAGAATCGAGTCCAGACGGATCAAACACAGAAAATCCGGAGAAAGAAAAAGAGAGAAAAACTCTGCTGAAGTTCTGCACCGGCCACCACTACAAGGTGACAAAAGTCCCTTGGGGGGCACCCCCCCCCCCCCCCCCAAGGTCCTTGCCTTCTCCCGCTGCCTCCAATGGCTTAGACGTGGCTTTTCAGCCCGTCTACTTAGCTTTTTATTGGACATAGGACCTTCTCTTGGTCTTTGTCCTCTAAAAACCTGAGGTTATAGCCAAGCCAAGCGAATCAAGAGCATCCTCTGTTCTCATCTGCATGGATGATGGCGAAGCCCATACATGGCTTGCGACCGTCAATCTGAACGAGTCCCCCACAATCTCCTGAGAAGTTAGATCCTCCTTTTCTTGGTTTTCATTGTAGTTTGTATTTTTCTAAAAGAGACAAAAATCACAACTCTTGTCTTTCATTATTGATGAGAATTGTAAATGGGCTATAAACGCCAAAATCGGCTATAAATGCCAAACAAAATCGCCTTTCACGGCAAACCAAGAAAATGTCTCTTTTCTTAAATATTTGTGCAATGGAAAACTTGAAAGAAGTTGATTTCCTTTTTACTTGCGAAGGTTAATCTCCGGATTACCACTTGCAATTCCAAGTAAAATAGAAAATCTGGCACACCCACACAAAGAAATGTTGATGCACGCTTCATGCCCCCCGGGCGCGAAAGGGCCGGACCCGACGGACTCCCACGTCCGCCGACCCCGGTAGCACCCACGGCATTCGGAGCGCGTTCCATCAAGCTGGCACACCCGGTGGGACTCGTTCATTTGAGAACACGGTGCTCGGAAATGAAATATTTGCATATCATACTTTTTGCTCTATGCTTATACTTCTTTTCCGGATTCCTTGGCTACTTTCTAGCTGGTAGCCTATGTTGGATTTTGCATCCTAAAAAAAAATGAGATGGGATTTTTTGGAAATTTCTATTTCTTTGAGTTTGTTTCCATTCTTTCTCTTTTCAAAAAAAAAATCAGTTTTCTTAATTTGAATTCAAAATTGAGAAACTTTGATCCTATCCTATCGTTCTTTGGTGCTTGCAGAAATGTTGAGCCCGTTCGACTAAGGTTTTGGACCATCGTTTCTCTTCGATGAGTTCATTAGAGATTTCAAAAAAAAATCAAAAAAAAATCAGTTTTCTTAGTTTGGATTCAAAATTGAGAAACTTTGATCCTATCCTATCGTTCTTTGGTGCTTGTAGAAATGTTGAGCCCGTTCGACTAAGGTTTTGGACCATCGTTTCTCTTCGATGAGTTCATTAGAGATTTCAAAAAAAAAATAAAAAAAAAATCAGTTTTCTTAGTTTGGATTCAAAATTGAGAAACTTTGATCCTATCCTATCGTTCTTTGGTGCTTGCAGAAATGTTGAGCCCGTTCGACTAAGGTTTTGGACCATCGTTTCTCTTCGATGAGTTCATTAGAGATTTCAAAAAAAAAATCAAAAAAAAAATCAGTTTTCTTAGTTTGGATTCAAAATTGAGAAACTTTGATCTTATCCTATCGTTCTTTGGTGCTTGCAGAAATGTTGAGCCCGTTCGACTAAGGTTTTGGGCCATCGTTTCTCTTCGATGAGTCTATTTGGGATTTTAAAAAAAAAAAAAAGGACATAGACCACTAAGGTTAAACCAATTGCGTTCTTTGATCACGATTGATTCAAGAAAAGCCTTGTCCAGAGTGTGGAGACAGCTTGACTGTTCTAGGCAAGGGTCCTCCAAACGGGTTCATTAAGTAATCCTACCCTTATCTGGGGGCAATTCTATCAATTGAGGTTTCATAAGACCGGGTTAGGAGGCCTATGTGTACTCTCTCGTCTTTAAATCTTAAAAAATTAATTAAAAAAAAAGATTTTCAAAAAAAAAATCTTAAAAAAAATCTTCAAAAAAAAATAATAAATAATCTTAAAAAAAAAAATTTTTAAAAAATAATAAAAAATAAAAATAAAAAAATAAAAAAATCATTTCAAAAAAAAATCTTCAAAAACTCGTCACTTTTGATTTCAGATCTGAGAAATTTTGATTTCTTCTTTTCTGAGCACTGGCGCTCGCGAAAATCGCCGAGACCGTGTTTAGATTAGAATACCGTTTGCTCTCCTTGATGGAACCAATCTTGACATTTCAAAAAAAAAAACTCGTCACTTTTGGATTCAGATTCGAGAAATTGGTTAAGGCTCTTTCCTTCTGAGTACTGGTGCTCGCGGAAATCGTTGAGCCCGTATTTGAATCGGAATGCCACCTGCTCTCTTTGACGAATCCATTTCTGACCTTTCAAAAAAGAGAATCCCATCTCATGGATGCGATTTCCAACATTTGTGCCTAGCAATACTGGTACGTCCTTTCGGGGTCTACTGTATCTGTGACCGGCACATTTGTAACTCCTACCTTATATTCTTCTTATCTCGAGCAAGCTCCGCTTCTCGATAAGTCGAATTTAGGTATACAATTGCTTCTAGCAGTCATTGGAACGCTCATTTCAAGCCTACCATGCTTGCAACCAGAACAATTGTACCCTCTATGGCTTTTTGCCTTCTTCATATTGCTTGGGACATGTCCCTTGAGCGATTTGAAAAGACAAAATCATAGAATTCCCCATTTATGATCATTATATTCTTGTGATTACTAATGGATATGGTCTTGTTTCAGAACTTTTTCGAAACTAACAATGGCAGCCTTAACCATTATCTTCGATGAGAACAAGCACCAACTCATGCTTCAACAGAAGCAAAGCACGCGCACTCATAAGTGCCCTGTCAGCTGCCGAAGCGTTAACTCCCTCGGCAACTCTCTGAACTCCGGGTCGACATCGACTCCCCGGACTATCTTCTTTGGCACACTGGGACCATTCCCACTTCCCGAAGAACAAGATGCGCCTGCTAAAAAGCAGAAGATCGCCTCTCAACGTGTCACTCCCGTGACACCAAAGGCGAGCGCCCAAAAGCCCGAAGCCCGCGGCATCCCCGCGAAGCCTCGACCAACAACCAACCAGGTCTACCCTAAGACTTGGTCTCCAAGACCTTCCCCAAAACAAAGAAAGTCTCAAACCTCCACCAAGCCAGCATACCTGGCCCCACTCAAGGAGAACCAGTTCTACCCTCTTGCCTACATGAAAGAGGAGAGACCCATCTCCAACTTGACTCCCAAGTCAACCCAGCATGAACCGGCTTGCTCCCACAAGCCCAGAATCAGATCATGCATCACCAGGCCTCTACAAGCACCTGCTAAGGCCTACACTCATTCGGTTCGACCCTTTATCTCTACAGGGGCCGAACTTGAAAAATTCAAAGCTTCGCTGCAACAGGCAAAGGACCGGGTCCGGATCCTGTCCTTGCCTAGCTACAAAGAAGACAGGCTCGGCTGCTGCGCCCGAGGGAGCACATCCTTCATCGTCAGAGCCCAGCCAGAGCTGACCGAAACTCAAGCTGCTCGTCGAGCACGTCGCCGTGCGTCATATCGACAAAAGAGACTAGAGAAGCAATGGACCCAGCCTCCTACACTTCAAGTCTCCCGCAAATGGGTCGAAAAAGAAAGACCCGACCAAGTTGCTGCCGTCCATATGGTTGGAAAAACCAGAAGACGCCAAAAGCCAGCATAAAAAATCCATGTCCGACGTCCGGTGACCCGTAGCGTCACCAGGACACAAAGACATCCCGAAGAATCTCCTGCCCTTTCCAGCCAAGGACGGGAGAGTAATCCTTCATCAAGCTCTTCATCAAAAAGAATGAGCCTCAGCTCAGTCACTAGGACGGTTTCTTCGTTCGAATCCCGAGAGATGAACGTCTTGGCTACAAGTTCTGAGCCACCACCTCAGAATCCACTTCAAGATGATGCGCTCACACGCATCCAGCAGTTGGAACAAGGCTAGCAGAGGATTGAAACTCTGATGGAAAACCTTCTCCTTGTTGTCCAAAATCAGGTGAACAATGAGCCTCCTCCGAATCATAGCAATAACGAGGGAAATGGAGAAGAAAATGAGTCACGTGCCCTTACCAAAAAGGACGTAGACAGTATCCTCGCCAAAGCAAAAGAAGAGGATATACTCAAGGAGCATGGGATCAAGCCACCATATCCTTTATGGATGGACTCGGTCCCGTTCCCCACAAAATTCAAACATCCCACTCTCCAAACATATACGGGGAAAGGATCAGCCAGACAGCACGTCATCCACTTCAAGATTTTGACGGGAGCTATCGCGGATCAAGATGCACTCAAGATCCGCCTCTTTACAAGTACCCTAAAAGGTACGGCCTTCGATTGGTACTCCACTCTTCCGGAGAACTCCATTCAGAACTGGGCTATGCTAGAGACACGCTTCCTGACCCACTTCCAAGGTGAGGATCATCCTGTTACTATGGCCCAGCTCTGCAGCCTAAAACAGGGAGAGAATGAGTCAACTTATGACTTCATTCACAAGTGGAAAGCAATGGCATACAAATGTTCAGATGTATTGCCACAAGCGTCGCTAGTCGACATCTGCCGAAACAACATGAGAGCCAGAATACGCTCCATGATCATCGGCAACAAATCAAAAAACCTGGGAGAACTCCTGGAAGCTTCTATGGAAGCTGAAACGGTGATTAAAGACCTCAACAGTCAGAAGTCATCAAGAAAAGAGCCAACCCCCGTTGTAACCTCTAAACCAAAGAAGAAAGAGGTCATCAATGTGCAAACCAAGTCAGCTCCTCAGCAACCAAAGAAAGCTGAAAACAGAGCTGCGGGTAAGAGACCTGAACTCTCTGATGCCTTCAAAGAGCGAGTAGAAAAGAAATACCCGTTCGATGAAGATGTTGACGAAATCTTCGAGGCTCTCGTGGCAAACGGCAAGCTCACCTTGCCTGAAACCAAAAGACCGGGCGATGTTGGCAAAACCAACGATCCTCGGTATTGTCCATACCACCAGATGGTCTCGCATCCTCTCAATCAATGCTTTGTTGTGAGAGAGAAGATAAACGAGATGTGGAAAAACGGAGTCATCACCTTTGACAAAAACTATGGGACTGCCTCCGTCAACATGGTGTCATGTGGACAAACACCAAAATCACCGAAGAAGAAGATCACTACTTCCTTCATGGTGATAAACAAAATTCAAGCGTCCGAGGAGCTGGTTCCCTATCCAACACAAGATGGACAACCTATATGGGTACATCCCGATCTCCTGGAAGATGAAAACTGGGAGATCGTCAAAACAAAGCCGACAGCTCAACAGCGAAGGCAGGCTAGGAAACATCTCCTCAGGCTCAAACAGCAAGAGAAGACCCAGCCAAAACAAGAAGTCCATGAAAAGGCAGAGGCCTCCTCTACCACTTCACTCGGGGCAACAGAAACATCCCTTCCAGAGACTTCAAAGGCGGTAAGAAACTTCACTCTCAGTGATTTCATGCTACCTCGATTCAAAAAAGAAGCTATGCAGGGGGCATCATACTCTTGCAACTCGATAGTTGGATTCTCCATTGATGGATACGAGTCCAGCGACACCGATGATGGATTCGAGCCCAACTACACCGGCGAGTGGGAGGAATCTCTTGAAACAGGAGAGTATCTCTCCGACGAAGAATGGGTTCCTGAAACTCACCTTATGCCAGTAATCTGGTATAACCCTTTGCAACCACAAGGGTCCTGGTCTGATGATGAAGAAGATCAAGTGGCTGCACAAGAAGATGCTGTTAACCCAGCACCTGTCATTGCTCCAGTGGAAATCAACTATGTTGAGCCACACGGAGAAGACGAAGAAGAGGATCTGGCTCCCATGCCTGATCTTGAAGAATATGCAAGGATCTTGCAGCTCTCGCTCTAGAACAAGAGCAAGATCGCGTTAACGAGCCTCCTCGCAACCCAGAGCCTGAAGTCCCTGAAGATAATCAGGTACATCCACCCTTAACTCCTGAAAATGGAGAAAATTGCTGGGTAGACGATCCTCTTACATCTGAGGATGAGTCTGACTCCGATCAGGCAACATCTCCTATCAGAGCTTCCTGTAATGTAATATATCAGGACTATAGCTCTTCTGAAGCGTCGTCTGATGAGATTACCTATACTCCGACGACACCTAGCAATGTATCCTTTGGAGCTACCTCGTCTCACGTGACTTTCACAGAGATGACACCCTCTCAGGTTTCTTCTCCTGAGACTGTGACTTCAGGATACACATTCTTCCCGACTGATCATCATAAAGAAAACCCAGATAATGATGCTTGGGATGATGAAATAGTCAACACAGAAGAAAAGCTGCTGGATGCTGTTCAGGACTTGCTCCCGGAAAATGCTCCGTGCAACACAATTACTGAGGATGGCAACTCTGCTGCAGATACATCCCCAGTAGATGAAAAACGACAGCCTCTTGATCCTGAAGACAATCTTCCAAACGAAGATCCTTCTCAAGAAGCTCTCGAAGTTGGTAGAGGCACCCGCTCTGGCCGGGACTACCACAAGAATTACAACCAATCTTCCTTTACTTATGTAAATCCTTCGGGAAAAGATGTTGTAAGCGCCCCCAGTGGCAAAAACAATGAACTTGCAGGCCCCAGCGAGGCTTTCAAGTATGACTTGGTTGAGCACTTCAAACACATACATGCACGTCTTCACATCCTAGACTTATTGCGAATGTCTCCACGCACTCGTGATAATCTCATCTCAGAATTACAAAAACTGAATGAGGATGTCGACAAACATGCCCCACAAGTCCTCCAAATTTAAATGGACTACCGGGTCAAAAACTCAGAAACCTCCTTAAAAGGAGAAAAAGAGAAAAGCGAGGGATCATGCATCCAATGCCTCTCGGTTCAAAAGGCAGCCAGTGCAACCATCGCCTTCACAAAGGATGACCTCCTACTTGGCGAAGCAAGGCACAACCGACCCCTGTACTTCACAGGGTACATCAAAGAAATGCCGATACATAGAGTTCAGATCGACCCAGGTTCTGCACTCAACCTTATCTCCACTTCGGCTCTTGAAGAGTTGGGCATCCCACCCAGCAAGCTAAGCCACACATCTGTATCTATCTTTGGATACGATGGGAGCGCTCAAAGGCCTATCGGCAAAATCAGGTTCAAACTGCAAATCGGTGATCTTATCTCTGAGGTCACTGTGTATGCAATAAAAACCCCCTCATACTACAACATCCTTCTCGGACGTCCTTGGATACACGAGAACGGTGTTGTCCCTTCAACTCTACATCAATGCATCAAGTTCGTCGGCGACGACGGCATGGTACATCGAGTCTTTGCGGACAGAAAACCCTTCAAAGGTAAAGAAGTCCACTTCGCAGACTCCCAGATGTATGAAGGAGAAAAAGAAGAAGAGGAAATAGCACCCCCTGCTGAAAATCTCCAGAAAGATAAAAGCAAGGCTCCTCAAAAATCACCGGAAGAAAACAAACCCTCCGGCAAATTAGAAGAGAGTAGTCAATCTCCCTTCGTTATCTCCCTCAAGAATTCAAAACCTTTGGTCATCACGACTAAAGTGAAGAAGGCGAAACAAAAGTCTGGGGGCAGATTTGTTGTTTCTCTCGTGTCTATCATGCAAGACACAGACTCGGACTCAGAGCCAGAAGACGATGCATCGTCAAGCCAAGCTGACACTCAGCAAGTTCAGCCTGCTCTCACTCCGATGGAGACACCTGCTGATGTAGAAGATCCTACGTCTGCTACCTTTGTTGTTCCGGCAACATCACCAAAGCAAAGACCGATCTTCTTTCATAGATCGGATGCTTCTTCATCAAGTTCCTTGCTTGAACCTTTCCAAAACGAAGGTATGCCTCAACTATCTCTATATAGTCCTATGGCACAAGCTATCATGAAGAAAATGGGCTTTGACGCTCAAAACCCAGTCGGTTTGGGAGGAGGCCGCGGTATTCTCACGCCATTGGGGCCCGCCTTGACCAAAAGCCAGCTGGAAGATTGGAGACTCTACGGATATGTAGAAAAATCTTCACATGGGTTAGGGTATGATCCTGACACTCCCCTGAGACAGTTGACACAAAGGCTTAAAAGTCGATTTACCGACCAAGCCTCAACATCTCAAATCCATAAAGACATCGATCTCCCTGGATATCTCTTTAAAGAGTTACCTGACAAAGATCCAGGAAGCTCATCCAATTGGTACGATTTCTCTGATGATGAAGAGGAATCGCCCGATGACACAGACGGGTGGCATCCTGACACAGAAGAACCCTCGCCTCCAAAAGAAATACCAGATTCAACAGGCGATTGGGACCATCTCATAGCAAGCCTTGAGAAGATCACCAATCAAGAAGACCCGTGGAAAGGAACAAACCCTCGGTCTACAAATGCCCTTGGAATCCCAGAAGGTTTTGTTGAGCTGGAAGCCTCCGAAAATATTGTGGAGGAACCACCTTCGAACCTTCTAACAGAAGATCCTGTTGAAAAGATAGACTTGGGAACACCAGATAACCCACGTCCTGTATTCATAAGCAAGAATATAAAGGATGATGAGTTACCCGAGTATATCGCTTTTCTTCGTGAGTTCGTTGATTGCTTTGCATGGTCCTACGCTGAAATGCCTGGTTTAGACCCCAAAGTAGCAGTCCACAAACTCAATCTTCAAGAAGAAATCAAGCCTGTCAAACAAGGCCAAAGAAGGTTCCGTCCAGATGTGATGGATAAAATTGAACAAGAAGTTCAAAAGCTCAAAAGCGTTGGCTTCATCCGTGAGGAACAACATCCTGAATGGTTGGCCAACATTGTCCCCGTGACAAAGAAAAATGGGCAGATCAGAGTCTGTATTGACTATAGAGACTTGAATGGCGCTTGCCCTAAAGATGAATTCCCGCTCCCTATACCGGAGGTGATGATTGACAATACCTGCGGATTCGAGCGAATGACATTCATGGATGGCTTCTCAGGCTACAATCAGATAAAGATGCATCCTGAAGATGAAAAGCACACTTCATTTCGGACTCCATTTGGCGTGTATTGCTACACTGTCATGCCATTTGGTCTGAAAAATGCTGGTGGCACATATCAGAGGGCTATGATGAAAATATTCCAAGATATGCAGCACAAGACGGTCGAATGTTACGTTGATGACCTCGCCGTCAAAAGCAGAAGAAAAGAAGACCATCTCAAAGATCTTCGGGAAGTCTTCCTCCGAATCCGCAAACACAAACTGCGGATGAATCCTCTAAAATGCTTCTCCGGCGTCTCGTCGGGTAAGTTTCTCGGATTCCTTGTTCGGAAAGCTGGAATAGAACTTGACCCCATAAAAGTCAAGGCTATTCTAGAAATGCCCTCTCCAAGAACCTTGAGAGAATTAAAAGGGCTCCAAGGGAGATTGGCCTACATCAGACGGTTCATCTCCAATCTTTCGGGGAAATGCCGTCCATTCTCTCGATTGATGAAAAAGGGTGTAGACTTTGTCTGGGATGCCGACTGTGAAGCCGCATTTCAGGATATCAAGTCATACCTGACCAAACCTCCAGTGTTAGCTGCCCCTGCCACTGGAAAACCATTCATCTTGTACACAAGAGCTCTTGATCATTCTGTAGGCGCTCTGCTTGCACAAGAAAATGATGAAGAAAAAGAAGCTGTTCTATACTACCTCAGCCGCATGCTAGTAGGTTCAGAGCATCGCTACTCCCCAGTCGAAAAGGAATGCCTTGCAGTGATGTTCGCCGTACAAAAGCTACGTCACTACTTGCTCTCCAACACAGTCTACCTGGTCTCGAGGATCAACCTCTTGAAGGTCCTTGTCACGAAGGCCGGTTCTCTCAATGCCCGACTGGCAAAATAGTCCATCCTTCTATCACAATTTGATATTAGGTATGTGCCACAAAACGCAATCAAAGGCCAAGCTCTAGCAGATTTCCTCGCAGAGCATCCATTGCCTAAAGATTCACCACTCAGAGATGATCTCCCAGACGAACCTGTCTACAACGTGGAGACCTTTTCGCCAAATGCCTCCTGGGACATGTACTTTGACGGTGCAACCAGGACAAATGAAAAAAGACAGCTGATCTCGGGAGTTGGCATCCTCTTTGTTAGCCCTAACAGATACATGATTCCACATGCTTTCTCGCTATTGGAACCATGCACAAACAATGCAGCTGAATACCAAGCTCTGATCCTAGGATTGGAACTCGCCATTGAATCCGGTATCACTATGCTGGAAGTCTTTGGAGACTCTCAACTGATCGTCAACCAGATGAATCAGAAATATGAAGTCAGGAAGCCTGATCTGCTGCCTTACTACAATAAGGCACAATCGCTTCTGCAAAAGTTTGACATCTGCAACATCACCCACATTCGTAGAGGTGAAAACATCCGTGCAGATGCCCTGGCAGGACTTGCCGCATCAATGGCGATCCAGGAAGGGGAAAACATGCAAATTACAGTGTGCGAGAGAAGGATCCTCCCTCCTCTTAACACACACCAAGCAGTTGCTGAATGCCACCGAGTGGTTGGAAGTCGGATCTCTATCCTTCAACCTTCAATCGGCGACTAGAGGGATCCGTTCATTGATTACACTATGTTCGGAATCCTACCTGAAGATCCAAAAGAACGGGTAAGCATCCAAAGGCGAGCCCCAAACTTTCATTTGGATATCCCTTCAAAGATCCTTTACAGGAAATCCTTCAATAGAGTACTCCTACGCTGCTTGTCACAACAAAAGGCCGAAGAAACACTTAAAGAAGTTCATGCTAGTTTTTGTGGAGCCCATCAGGCAGGTCCTGAGCTCTATGATCAGATAAAAAGGTTAGGTTACTATTGGCCTACCATGGTAGCTGATGCAATGCAATTTGCCAAACGCTGCCAGCTATGCCAAGTTCACGGAGATTACATTCACATGCCTCCGGAATGGCTACACCCTACAGCAATCTCGTGGCCTTTTGAAGCATGGGGCATGGACATCATAGGTCCTATCTCTCCCCCTTCAAGCAAAGGTCATCGTTTCATCTTCGCCGCAACGGATTATTTTTCCAAGTGGTCAGAAGCATTTGCGTTAAACGAAATGAAGACGTCATCAGTCCTTCAATTCCTACGCACCAACATCATTTGTCGTTTCGGCATACCTAAAAGATTCGTCCATGATAACGGACCACAATTCCGGGATCATCGATTCTACAGGTTCTGCGACAAATACAAAATTCAAAGCTGTCCTTCGACTCCATACAATCCGGCAGCAAACGGATTAGCAGAAGCCTTCAACAAGACACTCTGCAAAATCCTCAAGAAAATGGTCTCTAGTCACAAAAGAGACTGGAGCGATAAACTGTCTGAAGCTTTGTGGGCCTATCGAACCACCGTTCGAGGACCAACCCATAGCACACCATTCTCCTTGGTCTATGGATGCGAAGCTGTCGTGCCCCTAGAGGTACAAATTCCTTCTCTGAGGGTATCTCTACAAAATGACATGACTCAAGAAAGCAATGTCAAATTGCGACTCCATGAGCTGGACAATCTCGACGAGAGACGGCTCGAAGCTCGACAAAGCATTGAACTTTACCAAGCACGCATGGCAGGATCTTTTGACAAAAAGGTCAGGCAACGCGCCTACAAAAAGGGTGACTTGGTTCTTGCGGTAAAAAGACCAATGGTCTTCGCTCACAAGTCCAAAGGCAAGTTTGAACCAAAATGGGAGGGACCCTACGTCATCCACAAGGTCTTCTCCAACGGCGCATATGCCCTCCTAAACATGGAAGGCGACAGATGTATGCTGCCTATCAACGGCAAGTTCTTGAAGCAGTACTACCCTTGAAGACTTACCCAACTGGGCAAGAGCAATGCCTGTATGGCCAAAACCTGTTCTCAGGTACTCGCTCGTCAAACCCACTCTCTTTAGAATTTTCATATCAAATGTCAAAATTTCTAGAGATTCAAAAACAATGCTTACTTTTATCGTTTCATTGTTCAAAAAAAAAAAAAAAACGGAAGGATGCGAACCCCATTCGATACTTCCAAAACCCAAAAATCGCAAGGAAGCGAACTCCATTCGATGCTTGCAAAATTTTAAAAATCGTGGAGAAGCAACAAACCAGTTGATATCCACAACCCAAAAATCGTGGAGACGCAACATACCAGTTGCTATCCACAATCCAAATTTCAAATGGTTCGAGAAAACCTCAAAAAATCGCGGAGAAACGACATCAAGTCAGTACTCGCAAAACCAAAAGTTTTGGGAAACGCAGGGAAGCGACGCTTAGTCGATATTTGCACCCCAATCCGCGAGGAAGCGACATTCCATCGATACTCGCAAAACCTAACCCGCGAGGAAGTGACATTCCATCAATACTCGCAAAACCGAATGAGCAAGGAAGCGACATTCCATCGATACTTGCAAGACCATTCAGCGGGGAGGCGACATTTAGTCGATACCTGCATTTTGAAAACCAAAAACTCGGCTATAATCGCCAAAATCCGGCTATAAATGCCAAAAACAAAAAAATTTCGGCTATAAACGCCAAAATCGGCTTTCATGCCAACAAAATAAAACTTGGTTTTCAAAAAAAAATCGGCTATAAATGCCACACAAAAAAAAAACCTGACTCTCATGTCAGAACCGGCTATAAATGCCACCAAACCGGCTATAAATGCCACAAATTGGCTATCAATGCCACCAAACCGGCTATAAATGCCACCAAACCGGCTATAGATGCCACAAAACAAACACCGGCTTCCATGCCAACCCAAATTTTGGCTTTTACGCCATAAAATTTCGGCTTCCATGCCATCTCAAAATCGGCTTTCACGCCACAACCAAAATCAGGCTCCCATGCCAAAACAATTATTTGACAAAAGATTTTCACAAAAAGACAACCTTTTGATCAAATTTTCAAACAAACACCCCATTTAGCAATTGCTTTCATCACAAAAAGATTTGAGTGAGCGTAGGGAAAAAAAAAAAAAAGAAAAGTACCAAAAAATACATGTGGTACCAAAAAAAAAGAAAGTGTTCACAAGCACTAAAAAAAAAAGTACCAAAAAAATACATGTGGTACCAAAAAAAAAAAACAAGAAGAATAGTTTCTGCTACAAAAAATCAGGAGCTCAGCCAAAAATGGTCTCCAGCCAAAGCTTCAGCTCCTCAAGCAAACTTTTGGCCTCAGCCGTCAGAGTTTCTAAGGCACGCTTCTTCAGGAACTTGCCATGAGATGCTGGCGAATGCCATAACCCTTCTTTTACACCGGGAAGCTTTTCCCCAGCAGTTTGCCATTGTTCGTTTTCTAGAGTCCTCCTCTCGAGAACTTGACCGGCATCTGCAACCCTGCGAATCAGAGTACTCTCCCTGTCACGAGCCTCTGTTATAGCAGTCCACTTAGCATTAACTTGTGCCTTCAAATGCTCAAGACGTTTCCTGGGCTCCTCAACTTCCCTATCAAGGACGTTAAGGTCATGCCTCAATCCGATGATGGCTAGCTCTTCCAAGTTCTTCTCCCGAACTAGCTGCTTCTTGCTTTGTATAGCCTCATTCAGGTCAGACTTAGCCTTATCAGCAGGGTCCAAGAACATCTCCTTGAAGAATTGGTCGTCAGGGAAATCCATGGTCTCAAACCACTTGTCACCCAGTGCAATGATCCTATCAACGATCGCCCTGGCACCTGTGACATCCAGACCAACCTCTTCGGTATCAGTGAGAATCTCCTGTACATGTGGGATCATGCCAAATCCGGCATCCAGGTGTCCAGAAAGGAGAGTCTTGATCCAAGAACTCAAAACCCGAGCCAACACCTTCTTCGCAAATTGAAGAGACGAATTGGATGAAGATTCACCCTTCTCCGTTGATCGGCTGCTCATGTCATGTCCCATTGGAAGAGTAACAAAAGAACTCTTTCCACTTGGAGCCACTGGAGAAGGAATCTCAGCATGAGGTATCTCCTCTATCGCGTCAGAACTGGTTGTAGGAGTCTCTACCTCCGGATCGACCTCTGACATCCCTTGCTCTGGTTCTGAAGAAAGCGATGGACTCTCTTCTGTCACTTCAAAACCTGCAAATGAAACACAAAAAGGTATGAATATGATCCTGTTAAAAAAAAAATCATCAGGGTCATCACTACAAAGTACCTTCTTCGACGACTGGCGGAACACTCTCTTCCTCCATGAACTCATCGGAAGCATCATCAACATTTGCGTCCATTGATGGTTCAAAGTCATCGGAATCCTGTGGCAAGTCAGCTGACAAGAAAAATGTTAGCAAATCAAGTCGCAGGCAAAAAAAAAAGAGAAAACGAAAGAAGTTATACCAATTGGAGATTCTGGAATCCTTCCAGAGTCCCTCGGTTCTTCTTCAGACACCATAATCGGCTCCATCACCGCCTCATCGGTCGGAACCTCAGGCATCGCCAAGTCTTCATCCTCTGCTAAAAAAAAAAGCAGCAGCAGGGTGAGAAAACAAATCAGAACATGGAAAGCCCCATGAAAGAAGCAGAAAAAGAAAAAGGAAGAATCATACCTTCACCAATGGTCTCTTCTCCACGGCTCCTCTTCTCTGGAGGCTCGTCGAAAGCCTCTGGCACCTCCTCGTTGATGGTAAGAGGGATTTCCATGTCAGGAGAGTCCTCATGTGGCCCCTCGCTGTGATGATGACTCCTCCTCTTCTTACCTCTACGGGTTCGCTTCCTAGAAGAACCCGCCCCACTATCAGAGTCAAGTTTCTCACTTGGCTCCTCACTGGATGGTCTGCTCTTGCCAGTAGACTCCGCGGAAGCTCGCCTCTGTGCCGCTTGCATCCAAGCGTCGAGCTCAGCTTCCTCCTGTTCTAGCTGCTCCAAAGCCTCATCAGGTACTTCCCGAACAGCTTCAGAACCAATGACGCCCTGGTCACCGAGAAAGCCTATCTTGTGCTTCTCTCCAGAAAGGAAGGCCCAAACTTCCTCTCGTCGGACGCCATCCGACTTTCCAGTACCTTTCCCCGAAGACAGCTTTACATCAAGCTCCTTCTTGGAAAGCCCTCGATATGCCAAAAAGCTCTCCGCGAACCACTTCGTGAAGCCGGCAGTTCGGAAAGTCGACAGCTCAGGATAAGAAATCGTGGCAGTAGTGTCTTCAGCACTATAAAAAGCCCATGCATTTCTGCCATCCTGCAAACCTCCAAAACGCTTCACCATACTCGAAGGCGCTCCAACAACGCCTTGAGAGAAGCCCAACTGAAGCGCAAAGCGAGAAGGTACATACGGCTGGATGTCGACGAAAAGATGTCTGCGGTACACCATCGTGCCGACTCGTATACTGAAAAGCCACTCCTTCTCTGCATTGGTCAAAGGGTAATGCCTTCCCGACCCTGCTCTGGTAGAGTCTCGGGAGGCACCAAAATCAAAAGCCTTCTTCCGCAACTCCGGAGAAAGCTTCACTGAAGACTGCCCCATCTCGACGTCCCTGAACCGTCGGATCCTCATGCGGGCAAACAAAAGTGATTCGGATACGGCTTTTCCCTTAGCCAATCGAATCATTAGAGGATCATCATCCTGTGCAGCACCCAGCTGGTGGAAGCCAGGACAGTGGTATACAAACCACGAATAAAAGATATGGGCTGAAAATACCCTATTCATAGGGAGCCCAAGCCGAACCAAAAAAGCAGCCGCTTGCAGTTCGGTACACAAGTAGGAGTAAAGAGCAGGCACCAAAGCAAGCCGCTCTCCAAACGCCATCTGACAAGCCGGAAAAATACAATTCGGCCTGATGTGCGTCCCATCTCCACCAGCAAACACAGCCTCACCTAGCCAATAAGTGAGGTAAACTGCAATTTCTCTCCGCAGTGCAATGTCAGAACAAATGACATCTGTGCTCGCGAAGAAACCCTTCAACTCTTCCTGCATGGCCGAAGTCTTCTTCCTGTCTTCCCGGGTCATGCTATCAGAAGACTCTTTGCTGTCAAAGAAGTTGAAGAATGAAGAGCCATAACTCTTTCAACTGCTGGATCTGACTTTCGAACCCTCCTTAAAAAAATCATAGAAGGTGATGAGCTGAAAGTATAGGAGCCTGAACTCCTCTGACTGCTCCTCAAGGGCGCTGTCAATCAGCATGAACTCCTCGTAGAGTTTGCCAAGGATGGGCAATCCAGTAATGGCGCTCAACTCCTTCAAGGAAAAACCAATCTCACCATTCGTTACAACGAAGGTATTGGTTTAGGGGAGAAATGATTCCAACATGGCCATGAAGGCCTCGTCGGAAAAAGCCACGGTCTCCCTGAAGGCACGGACCGCGTCAAAAATCCCGGCTTCCTTCAAAATGGTGCCACCAATCAGCAGGACGCGATCAGTCCACGACTTCCAATCGGAGTCAACACTGAAACGGCCACGAAGTCGAAAAGGCTTCACCCAATTGCTGCCGTCACCGCTGAAAACGCCAAGGCCTACTGGTCCCAAATCGACTGACGGATAATCAGAGCCCTGATAGCCGCTGGCTGGCATCAACATGTCCATTTGGGCAGGCGACTTCTCCGCATATCCGGAGGGACCGCCAACAAAAACCCCGGTCTTGATCACACTGGTCCTCTTCACCCTGCTCGGAGGATCTTCCCTCTTAGGGCACGTCGGAGAAAGGCTCAGGATCGAGATGGTCCGATCAAAAGACGACCGGGTAGAAATAGTTCTCTCCTCACCATCTGCTGTGTAAGAGAACTGAAAACATCTCCTTTGGTATGTCAAGTCATCAGGGACTGCATCTCCAAAGAAGAAGGTAGGCTTGGGTAAAACCCTCAGATCGTCCATAACCCAAGGACGGTTGCTTACCATGATCTTATAATACTCCTCACTCTTGAGAGCGATCAGTTGTTGCCTCATCTCATCTCTGTTGAGAGAGTCGCACTCTTCCAAGTTCTTCTCAACAAACTGGACCTTCTCCCAGGCCTGCTGAACGGCCACATTAGAAGATCTGGCGGATCGACGAGGTACGCTTGTAGCAAGCTCTTTACCCTTGTTTGTTCTGGAGGAACCACCTGCAAAGGTTGGAAAAGAAAAAAAAAAAAAAAAGATCATCATCAAAATGACAGAATTTCGCTAAAAGCAAATCTGGCAAAATTTTGGCATGGTTCCGGGGCAATTCCGAAGAAAAGGGAAATACCCCGAAAGAAATAGAAAGTTTTGAAGATGGGCTCAACATCGCTACGAGCTCCGAAACTCCAAACTTTCGAAACCTCAAAATCTCCGCAAAATCAAGAAGGGCTCAACATCGCTGCGAGCTCCAAATTCCCAAATTTGCAAAGATTTTCAGGTATGCTATCATGCTCTCAAATTCAAATCTACAAAAAGTACATGCATGAACATCTAGATTTGCATAAAAACACATTATTCATGATAACCAAAAAAAAAAAAAAAAAGAGAAACTTTCTAAAAAAAAAAAAAAAGAAGAAAAAAAAAAAGAAAGAAAACGTGCAAAAAGAAAAAAGAGAAAGAAAGAAGCACGAAAAAAAAAAAAAAAAGGAAATCACGTGGAAAAAAAAAGAGAAGAAGAATAAAAAGAAAAGAAAAAAAGGAAAAAAAAAAGAAGAAAGAAAAAAAAAAAAAGAGAAACTTTTTTCCCATCCTATTCTCTACATGGAGTTTTCTTAAAAGAAAAAGAAAGAAAACTTACTTGAAGCCATTGATGGAGAAGAAGAAGGAAAAGGCTTGAAGATCCTTGAAGAAGAAGAACTCTTGGTCTTGGAGCTCTCTTAAGATTGTTGCAAAAGAAAGCAATAAGAGCAAGAGATCTAGCCTCCTCCTTACTTTTATAGAAGAGAGCAAATCAAAGAAGGAAACAAAAAAGAAAGGTAAGTGCTACTAATTAGTAACCTTACCAAAAGAGAAGAAATTAGAAAGATTCTTTCCCAAAAAGAAAGATGTCTTTGAGAGATTTTCTCCCAAAATCAATCAATGAGAGATTCTCTCCAACAAAATAGGAGATTGGAGATTCTTTCCCAAAAAGAAAGATATCTTGAGATATTCTCTCCCAAATTAAGGGAAGATGAGAGATTCTCTCCCATAAAGATATTTTTAGATATTCTCAATCCAAATGAGATATCTTTAGATATTCTTTACAAAAATGGCCCCACATGAGAACTAAGCCATCCTAAAAAGCTTAAGGTCCCATGGGCTAGCTCATATGAGCCAGGTTTGACCACCTAGGCACTAAAAAAAAAAAAATGGGCTTTTAATCAGAAAAAAAATCCCTCTTACCAAGAGCATACAAAAATGGTTCCATGCCTCTTTTGAGTTGATTGAACCATACAAAAAATTTTCAAGCCCCATGAGCTTCCAAAGAATCAAACCATCCAGCCTCATATACCAAATTGAGCCAAAATCTTGAAATTGACATTCCACAAAAATCCAAACCACTCCAATGGACCCACACAGTCCCAAAGAGTAACCAAAAACCAAATCCTGGTCCCCTAACTTGCCACATACAGATTGTTAGGTCACAAGACCAAAACCAAAAAACCAAATCATGATCCCCTAACTTGCCACATATAGCCTGTTAGGTCTACAAGATCAAAACCAAAACCCGACCCCCTAACCTGCCACATAAAGCTTGTTAGGTCACAAGGTCAAAAACAAAAGCCCAAATCCACATCCCTGATGTCATCTTCAAAACTTTGCCTCGAGATGGTACTTGATTCCTTTCATTACCATAAAATTCCCCTAGAAGCTCAAAGGCTACTCTACCAAAGGAAAGATTGCTCAAAGACTCTTGGTCAAGACACAAGCTCTCCTTCAAAAAAATCTCTTCGAGGCACATCGACTACAAAAGTCAAGCAACTCGTCGCTGTACCTCGAGGGGGGATTTGTTGACACCAAAAATGTCACTTTGCCTCTTCAACATCAAGAAAGTTGCATGAAGTCGCAACCTGCCATAAATAGGCAATGCAAATTCTCCAAAAAATCAAATCTTGTCAGAATCAAACAAAAACTGCAAGATCCTTCAAGATAGCCAAGAGAAGAGTACTCATGAAGTTTCGGGCCATTTCGACAACATTTGGCCTAACTTCGCTTCTCCGACAGCTAAAATGGCGCTCCCGGCGGCGACATCATCGAAGACGTCAAAACTTCGATCAGAGCCTACGGATGACTCCAGCATGTCTCAAAAGGGCTCCATGCCAAATTTCAAGTCAAGCCGACAACGTTTGACCCTCCATCAATACTCGAACAGCAAAATCAAGCCTCCCGGCGGCGGGAACCACCGAAGCCTTCGCTCATCAAACCAAGTGCATGAGTGGCTTCAACATGCTTCCAAAAGGCTGCATGTCAAATTTTAGGTCATTCTGACAACGTTTGACCAGGTTTCGATGCTCCGAGAGAAAATCAAGCCTACTGGCGGCGGAGCAACCCGGGACCATGACATCCAAAACGAAGCCCATGGAACGTCTCAAAATGACTCCAATAGGCTCCCCGTCAAATTTCAGGTCAATCGGACATCGTTTGGCCACATATCAAAGCTCGGCATTTTCCCCGCAGCAAAATCAAGTGAAGCATCTACGGGACCCCAAACGGCTTCAAAACTCAAACAAAAGCCTATGGTTGGTCTTATTTATTGCTCAGGAGGCTCCACCTCAAATTTCAGGTCATTCCGACATCGTTTGACCAAGTTTCAGCTTCTGGCGGAAAATCAACAGCTCTACGCGACAAAGTCTTCGGCTTTCCCGGAAAATTGGAAACTTTGCACTCTAAAAATGCAAAGATTCTCATCATGTTTTCTAAAGGGAAATCAAGCCAATAAATGAGAAGAAATGTCAAGAAAAATACAGAAGAAAACGGCGACGAAAAAGACTGCAAAACGGACCAAAAAAGCGGGAAAAACCCCCAGGGTCGCAGCCCGCGACCCTGGCCCAGGGTCGCAGGCCCATGGTCGCCGGCGACCATGGAAGTCCGGGTCACCGGATTTTTCGCCGGTGACCCGTTTTTCCGTCCCTTTACGCGTTTTACTCGTTTTGGCCCCTGTGGTTCCCTAAAATTGTGATTTTTAATGCTTGAAATTGACTCATATCCAACGACATCTCGGATCCGTCGTCAAAAGCACAAAATCATCATTGATCGCTCCAAGATCGCCAACCGGCTGACCAAGAAAGTGCACTTTCTGTCCGACCGATCGTGAAATCGACAAGACAGATGTCACCGGCCCGCTGCTAGCTATCAATGTCTGAAGTTACATGTTCATCCGATGTCGATCAGCATGAGGATCCATCGATGATCATCGCCAGAAGAATTCCAGAAGACACGGCACGGCCCGCGACTCTTCGACTGCTCGGCGACCATTTAATGCAGTTAATTGACTAGCTTTATTGCAGTCATTAATTCATTTCTTTGGACGGCCTAATCAGAAGCAAGCATCCAGGAGTTACAAATCAATTAAGTCATGGCATTCAAGCCATGAAACTCCTCCCATTATGGTAATTAAGGTGATTAAAAGCCCTTAATCTCCATCGGCCAATCAGATTCAAGGAAAAATAAGTTACAAAATCAAGAAATAAATCTTGTAACTCCTCTCATTAAAGCAATTAAAGCTCATAAACTCTCCTAAATGGCTACCAAAAGCCTATAAATAGGAGAGCATTCCATTGAAATGGGGATCAGAAAAAAAAGAATCCAGAGCTCGTATCCAGAAGAGAATCGAGTCCAGACGGATCAAACACAGAAAATCCGGAGAAAGAAAAAGAGAGAAAAACTCTGCTGAAGTTCTGCACCGGCCACCGCTACAAGGTGACAAAAGTCCCTTGGGGGGCACCCCCCCAAGGTCCTTGCCTTCTCCCGCTGCCTCCAATGGCTTAAACGTGGCTTTTCAGCCCGTCTACTTAGCTTTTTATTGGACATAGGACCTTCTCTTGGTCTTTGTCCTCTAAAAACCTGAGGTTATAGCCAAGCCAAGCGAATCAAGAGCATCCTCTGTTCTCATCTGCATGGATGATGGCGAAGCCCATACATGGCTTGCAACCGTCAATCTGAACGAGTCCCCCACAATCTCCTGAGAAGTAAGATCTTCCTTTTCTTGGTTTTCATTGTAGTTTGTATTTTTCTAAAAGAGACAAAAATCACAACTCTTGTCTTTCATTATTGATGAGAATTGTAAATCGGCTATAAACGCAAAAATCGGCTATAAATGCCAAACAAAATCGCCTTTCACGGCAAACCAAGAAAATGTCTCTTTTCTTAAATATTTGTGCAATGGAAAACTTGAAAGAAGTTGATTTCATTTTTACTTGCGAAGGTTGATCTCCGGATTACCACTTGCAATTCCAAGTAAAATAGAAAATCTGGCACACCCACACAAAGAAATGTTGATGCACGCTTCATGCCCCCCGGGCGCGAAAGGGCCGGACCCGACAGACTCCCACGTTCGCCGACCTCGGTAGCACCCACGGCATTCGGAGCGCGTTCCATCAGACGTAGGCCAAAAGCTAGACCACGGTATCTTGTGTTCGTGTCTGTGCTTGATCTCTTCTCGTAGGCCTTAGATCACAACAATTAGTATTTATGTTTTCAAGGCCTCCTTTAAAGACAAGTGCAGTTGTTATGGGTACGGAACCATTTGGGCATGATGTATATAAAAGCAATTATATTGAAGATAAAGATTTCAAAGACACTTATATGCGGTTGAAGGAAAATGGTGCTATAATTTGATGGAAATGCTTGGAAGATGACTGGCTCTTAGAGAGGCTATAAGGTCCCCGACCTTAATAAGGTGTTTAACTTCCTAATATTAGGATTAGCCTAATTAATTGTAATTCTAGAATATTAGGTGGGTTTAGTGGCTAAGTGAGTTTTTTTATCATTAGAAAGCGGTTTGCAAAGTTTTATTTGATTCCGAGTGCAATTAGTCGTTATAGGGGATCAGTTGCGATTAATAGGAAGATTAGTCATTTTTCCAGAAAATTCAATTTTCGCCGAATTTGAGTTCGTTGGAAAGATCTCGTCACTCTCGTCACTTTTCATTCTTAACTCGTCAGGATTCGACGCCTTGAAGTTCCCTAAATAACCACATTTCCCTCATTTCACTCATATGGACATTTTGGTCTTTTCCTCCTCAACCCATCCCAGCAACTATTCATCCGTTGTATTCCTCCTTCATTTCAGAGTGCATGCTGCTGGGAGAGCTTCACTTCTTCACTCTTCTTTCTTTGCATGTGGGTCTAGAAGCCAAGCATTGAAAATCTAAGCCCATCATCATCTTCCTCTCTTCTTCCTCTACATTTTGATCCAAGTTTGGTAAGTTTTCCTCAACTCCTTCCTCTTTAATTTTCTCCCTCCTTGTTATTAATGTCTTGCATGTTGATGGACTCCTCTTCTTCTTCCTTGGTGATTTTTTAGTGAAAGAGAGAGACCTTGGAGTGTTGGTTTGGCTAGTGTGTGTGGAGAGAGCTCTCCTCCATTTCTCTCTCAATTTTCATCTCTTTCATTCTCTTTGGTGAAGGCAAGTAGATCAACTATATGTGTTATCCATGCATGAGTTTACTTTCATTCTAGATGATGCAATTGTCTAGAAAATTTTAAATTCCAAGCTTGTTTATGTTTATGTTGGATTTCACATATTAATTAGGTAATTTGGTTAATGGACTTGAAATGGTTGGGTTAGAAAATGAACGGATTGTGGTTTGGAGGAGAGCATGGTGGCTCAGTTTTGTACAGGTTACAACCTTTGAAAAGGCATGAAATTGGTGGGAAATGGTTTGGAAGGAGTGAGATCAGAAATCCAACAAAATAGGGGAATTTCGGGAGGTTTCTGCCTCCGAGCGTCCGGACGCTGGGGTTTTGGCGTTCGGACGCCAAAAGACAGAAGCTCAGGGCGCCCATACTACTTTCGGGCGCTCAGATGCCGGGTTTCTAGCGTCTGGACGCCGGGAACCTGCAGGGTGGTTAAAGGGGCTACTTGGAATGCCATAACTTTTGACCCGTTCATCGGGATTTGGAGTTCTATATCTCGTTAGAAAGCCTTCAAGACGTAGAATCCAATGGTATACTAATCTTAATCATCAGAGATTGGGAAAGGAAGTGGTTATTGGATCAATGAACCAAGCCCTTATCTCTTTGGAAAGGGATTCTAAACCTAGTTTGGACCTTAGGTTGGAACCTATTGACCATACCCTTGCATGACCAATTAGGGAAAATGAAAACGGAGCACGTTTGGCTTGGTGTGCTTCATCGGTTGTTCGGGATTTTCCGTATATTAACGTAACTTGGCCGAATGCGTGTGGAAATGAGTTAATTGGTGCCCAACAACTTCCGTACACCATGGGCCCGCCAAATTAGGACACCATTGACTCATTCTCCATATGTACTCCATTCGGGTATAAGTTTGGTACACAGTGGACAACTCTTGACCTAAGATTGTCTTGTTCTTCACTCTTGACTCGCAAATCTTGTATCTGCAGTTTATCGTACCTTGTACACTCTATCTTGAATACTTGTATAAATTGTAACTTAACTTGTAGAATTAGGATTTGACCAGACTTAGAGTGTACCTTAGGTACCTTTGTCTTGTATTGATGAACACGTGTGGATAGACTTAAAAGAGGACTACTCATGGAACTTGGTACTTGACTAGTATCTTGGCTTGACTTGGAGTAGCCCTCAACTTGTTATCTTGTACTTGGGAACCTATCCACGTGTATTTGTCTAAGGACTTGTATCGTATACAAACCATTATCATCATCTTGCATTCATAACCAGCTGCAGACTGATGATTATAAAGTGGGCCGGATACCGGACACTAGGGTGGATAGTCGGCTTTGGACGGCGTCCATGGCACAAATAACTAGGAGCGGCATCGGACCGTATGGCTATTCCTAGGACCGAGAGCTAGGATCCCCCTAGAGCCGGACTTTGGGGATTCATAGTTGGCTCGGATGTCACCTATACCCCCTTGAGATGGCTAGGACATCCTTGGAGTCTCCTCTTGCTTGGCATTGCATTTCATGGATGGTTATTCTTATTTATCTTGTTAGGATTTATATTGCAACTTAATCCTCATATTACTCATGCTTTCATGCCTAGCTTGTACCTTGCTTTCGTATAATCATGTACTTATCCTTATTCTCGTTTAAAATATGTTATGAATAATGTATATTGCTAATCTTCTTGCCAACATGTTGTTGATCCTTTATTCCATGGTGTGCAGAGGATACCTATTACTATTACATCGACCCGAATGCCAAGGCAATTCCAAAGGATCCTCAACTGGGGGAGGAGGATGATGTAAGAGAGTGGGTTGCCAATGACGTAGCTTAGTGTCATCACTCCCAGCCCTAGTGCGTGTTACACGGGGATATCTTCTGTCGTGCCACCTCACTTTATCTTTTGGTTTAGATCTTTTGGACTTATCTATTAGTACTGCTTATCTTTTGTGCCAGGACCTAAGTTTGGGATGGTCTTGATGTTACAAACTTTATATGTTTTATCTTTTGAAACTAGAATATTTATAATGGGATGAATACCAGACTTGCTTTGATATTCTACAGGTTAATGTTGTGTTTACCGGACAAGTCCCATTGATTAATTTGTTAATGAGGCTCAACTACACAATCCTCCCAGCGGACTTCGATCCTTGGGCATTAAGGGCAAGTTTTTTTTAATTAGCCATAAATTTCACACCCCGAATCTGGTTTAATCACTAATCGGGTTCGGGGCCGTGACAGAGGCCCATACTTCTTTACTTGCCAGACATTTCAATATGCATGAGACAGTGGAGAATTTGCAGAGATATGTTTATTGGCCTAATATGCTGAATAATGTAAATCGTGTTATACACGGATGTGTTGTGTGCAGCATTAGTAAGCCTTAAGGAGGGTTGTATACGCCACTACCAGTGTGTAGTTGGCCATGGGAGAGCGTCTCTATGGGCTTTCTACGAGGTCTACCTGCTACTAAGAGAGGTAATGATTATATCTTTGTGGTGATTGATGGATTAGCAAGATGAAAATATTGACTCCTTGTCGGGAAACTATAAATGCCATTAAAGCAGTACACTTATTTTTCTGCATGTTTTAATCCATTTTGGGATGCCTAAAAGTATCATTAGTAATCATGATAGAAGATTCTCGAGTTTATTTTGGAATGCATTGTGGGAATGCCAAACACAAAGTTAAAGAGGTCAAGTACATTTCATCCACACAAAAATGTACAAACAGAAGTGGTCAACAGGACCATTGTTCATGTGTTGAGGGGTTTTAATCACCTCATGTGATGAGAACTTGCCATATGTGCAGTATTGCTACAATAGAGCTATTCATTCATCAACTCAGCTGTCACCATTTGAGGTGTGCTATGATTTTCTACCATAATCACCATTTGACAGTCTTCTCACAGGAAAAGAGGTTGAGATGGATGGAAATCTTGAAGAGCATAATGATTGCAGTTTGTTCAAAGAAGAGCCATGCTACTTGTCCCGGGTGTCATGTCCCGGGACTGGCCCGACTCCACATGGGGAGGGGCATTTTGGTCATTTGTCAAATGACCAAAATGCCCTCCCATGTGGAGTCGGGCTTGTCCCGGGACAGGAAATCCGGGACAAGTAGAATTTTTGGTTCAAAGAATTCAAGTAATTTGTCAAAGAGTTTAAGAACAATTAAAGAAAGCACAAAAAAGCGATAAAGAGTGTCATGATAACTGATAAGCAACGTGTCGGGTATCGTTTTCAATTTGCAGATGTGGTATTGTTGTATTTAGGTAAGACAGATTGGAAGGGGCACATAAGAAGTTAAAGAATATTTGATTTGGGTCATTCAAGATTCTTGAGTCATATGATGAAAATGCTTTCAAGCTTGATTTACTTTGGTATATGCATATGTATTCAGTTGTGAATGTTGAGAACCTTTGGTTATTTGAACCGTCTAGACCTTGTCCTTGACAAGAAGACAAGAAAACTCGGAATGGAGGGCAAACATTTTTGGGGATATGTCCAAAAGGTCAATTCTCTAATCAAGCAAAATAGTACACCATGAGGAAAGGAAAATTTTCCTCACTTGGTTGATAAAGCTTTTAAGCAACCAAAAGAGGAGGCCTAATCTGAAATGATTTTTTTTTAAAGTAGGCTATGCTTGTGGGGTCCCTTTTCCCCATAACCACCACAACTATTTAGAAAGGTGGAAGCTTTAGAAGATAGAATAACTTTGCAAAAGAAATATTGGTTCTAGTTTCTTCTAGGTCTCTTGTTCTCTGCAATGAAACGGGAAAAGAAGAGAAAAGAAAATACAAAAAAATGCAAGGAAAATGCAGAAAGATTTGGGGGAAGAATGTTAACTAGTTGATTGTGCAGTTTTCTACCACCAATTGATTTTGGGATTATTGGCTAGCAACTTTGTCATGTGGTAAGTGGTCTCTATTAGCTCTTGTAATTGTACCTTTTCTTTTGATAATGGAACTTTTGTCATTTATTAGCTAGCGAGCAACATGATTCATAATATTAAATATTAAAAAATATATTATAAAACAAAAATATATATATACAGTGGTGGGTTAAAGTCATTCTTAAAACATTTATTGGCAATATTAAATATATTTTGAATTATGAAGGATTACCATAAAAGAATATAGCACAAAACTCTAGATTATCTACTTAAGCAAGCAATCAAGCTCGTTAGAGAAACACACCTGATGACAGTAATTGAGCAGGTAAGGAAATGGTCTCTATGAACTAAAATTGTTTAACAAAATAATATAGTCCAGACAATGAAAAATATCAAATATTCTTTAATGGGCATTTGTTAAAATTCATGACAAAAAATAATAAATCATTAGGGAAGAAAGGATCTAAAATTAAACGTGTAATTTGTAACATTTGGAAGCTATGGGTTGGTTTAGAAGTGAATGAAGTTTGGTGTTTTTCCTTACATGATTAGTGTATAGTATGGATTAGTATGCTTCTTTTTATATGTTTTGTAACTTATTAGATTCATATGTAAGATCCAACCTTCAAAAGCCATGTTAAAAACCAAATAGAAATGTATCAGGTGCAAAGTCCAAGTGAAGAAATAAATAAATTCACTTTTGAGATAGAATGTAAAAGAAACCTAAATTCAAATAGCAATAGATCTAAATAGTCTCTTGCACCATCACATGATACCAAGAGAATGCAAGAGAGCTAAAAAATAAAAAATCAACAACCATATTATTTATCATTTTTAAAATTCAATACAACAAAATCTATTCAAAAGGAGAAAAAGTGCATAAAGTTACATAAACTACAAATCAAATTCGAAGTTATAAATTTATAAATTTTCAGGTATTTTGATTTTTTTTTTAATTTTTAGGGAAAAAAAAAAGAGAAAAGAAGCTTGTTAACATAAGTTAGTTGCTATCTTATCTTTTGATTAAGATGTTCTAAGAAGCAAAGTTGATTGATTACACAAGAAACAAAAAGGTGACCATTGGCCTTGCCGTCTAATTGAAATAATATGCTTTCACTGAGTATATAAATTCTTAGATGCATTATTATTATTTAAAAAATAGATATATATATATATATATAAAGTGCAAAACTTTAAAAATTACAAAAATGAAGAAAGAGAAATCTTTAAAAAATTCAAAAATGAAGAACGAGAAATATCTCCCATAAATATAAAATATATATATTTCCAATATCAATGTAGAGATAAAGTATAAATCAAAATCAAAACTAGATATACTAAAAGTATATAAGCAATCTATGTTCTAAACATTGGACATACAAATAATTGGTTTTGTGGTAGTTGGGTGCCATCTATGCTAGTAAGAAATGAATCTCTCAATATAACTTCTGGAGTTTCATGGGATGCACGCTTATCCATAACAAACAAATTTTATCTAAGTTGTCAATGGATCTTTCAATGGAGAACATATTTAGGGAGCATAGCAGGCATTATAATCTTCTAAACCTGGGAATTTTTTAGATATTACTTAATAGAAAACTTATTGTTCCTCGAGGCTAGGAACCATATAGTTCTTCTCTTAAAGTAGAAAAATACTTATCCATAGACAGAGATACACAAACCAACAAAAAAGCATATAGATTAAATGGAGGACATAATTGTGTATAGCGAACTGCAACATGATTCAAGCAAACATTTATGGGAAAAAATAAAAAAGTTATAAAAATTGCACCAGATGCCAAAATCCTTCTCTAGGTTATTCTCCTTTACTATAATAAGAAGCTGACATGAACAAAGCTGCAATTGCAAAACAGAAGCAAAAGAAAAATTAATTCCAGAGTTAATTGGATTGCTAAAAAAACTTGCTCCATGCCATTTTCGTGAAATGCAATATCAACTGATAAGCAACAGAGAAAATAGGTGTAAGACTACATAGAAGAGGAGGGGTTGAAAGCTTACGCGCGGATTGCTTGGATGGATGATCTAGAGACAACTTCAGCAGTTGAAAAAAAAGAGAGAAAATAAACACCGAATAAAAAACACAGTCTCACCAACGGGAGAGATAGTGTATATATGAGTACAAATTATCCAACTGCCCACTTCCTTCTGCTGGGAAGAGAGAGGAGGCGTGGTGGAGAGATAGAGGCACTCCTAGGTGGAGGTGACAAGACAGTAAGAGAAGGGGAAACATCAGGAGAAGGGCAAAAGCAAGTTTCTGAGGAGTGGAAACTCGAAACGCTTATGAGAGGTGGGACTGGGAGTGGAAACGACTTTTAGGGCACGTTTGGCAAAGGGTGTGACAGCGGAATCCTCTTCATTTTCTGCGGTTTTGAGGATTTTCCATGTTTGCTTGGGAGAGAATTTTGAAAGGAAAGACATGAGTTTTCTTCTCATGTGAATATTTGCACAATCAGACCTCCCCCCATCGGACCATAGGATTCCTTGAAAGAGTGGAAAGGCGAAGCTACAGTGCATCAACAGTGATGGAGACGGTAATGTGGTCTTGGCCGGTTTTTGCATTTTTAATGCATCTTTTGGATCCCACAATCAAGATCCAAACCATTAATAATGTTTAAACAATCCAAAACGGCCATGTCACCAAATTTCAGCTGTTGATTCATCTTAGATCTTGAGATATATACAAATCTGTCCAAACCGTTAGATGACCAAATTCTGAGATCTGCTGGGCTAAAACCGGGATGGAGACCAGTCCGTTTTTTTCAATTTTCTGATTCTTGTGGGCCCCACGATCATGATCTGAACTGGTAGTTAATTTTACAAGGTCAAACACGGCTATTTGACCAAATTTCAACCGTTGATCTTTACAATATCTTGAGATATTTGCAAAAAAGTCCAAGTACTAAAACATTAATTTCTTAATCCTATGGGCCCCTTTTGCATGATCTGAACCGTTCAGAATTTCTAGATGACCACAAACAACTTATAAGGTGAAAGTAGAGGTCTTGATTGTTCATGGATTTTAGAAATTTTTATAAAACATATTTATAACCATTGAATCATACATTCTACAATTTATAGGAATCCTCCCTCTATCCAAACATGGAACTTTCTTTGGGAATCCTACTTGAGGATTGTGGCTTTCTTTGGAGATGGAGAGAATCCTCTAAATAGCGGATTCTTCTACGTTTACCAAACGTGCCCTTAGAAGTTAAGTTAGGGTGAAAGTGGAAACACCTGTTGGAGGTGGGATTGGGAGTGGAATGGTTTAGAGAAGTTATATTGGGGTCAAAATAATTGAGCACAGTCAAAATTAATTGAAATTACCAGCTGATTTCTTAATTAAAATTAGCGGCTTTCAAAATATATAATATAATATATAATGATGTGTCTATTCTGAAATTGGTATGTGATTGTGGTTTTATTTATGTCACTATATATCATTCTGACTAGTGGTTTGGAATCTTGGCATGTACAAAGTTGTTTATATTCTAAACATCCTTACATACCAAGGTGTACCACAAACAAATAAAATCAAGTGGCAATAAAATTTATATTTATTCTGTAGTTGAAGAAACAACAAATCCAACCAATGTTTTTCAAATATTTATTTGAAAATGCTTGTTATTTTAAAACCTCAGTTGAACAAGAAGGATTCTTTGTCCAAAAATCCAGAATTTTGGCAAACCACAAAGAAATCCTAAATCCTTTACAAAATAGTCCAACATCTCAGATCTAAATTTAATGCACTTGATCAACAGATTTATTATGAAAAGAAAAACAATGTAAAATAAAATCCAAACCTTTGGATCTTTATAAAAATAAGGATAACCAATAGATCTCGTGACTCAGATGCAAGAAACACAAATAGAATTGGAACAACGTCATACAATAGAATCAAGATTCAACGATGGATGCTAAAACCATGTTTGATCTACTCAAATGAGGAAGATACAAAATGATGAAGGTGTCAAGCCCTACCCAACCCTTCTAGTTCTCTCCTCTTTTCTTTCTCATTTCTCTCTCTGGGTGTGGAAGTGTACGTGTAGGAGAAAATGGGACGTCCAACCCTTTAAATAGGCTTCGCTTTGGCTTTAAATAGTTTGAAATGCAGTGAAACAGTTTAATTTTAAAATTGTAAGTTTATTTATAAGTAATTGTGAACGAGGTTTGGAGTCATTAATTCAAAAATGATGACAGGAATATAATTTGAAACTTATAATTGGTATTTTACATATTAGACTAATAAATTATATAATATATATAATATTTTTTATTTTCTTTATTATAGTACTTTTCTTACATATATATAAGTTTATTAAATTGAGCTGATTATTTGGGGGATGCACCTATGAGAGTGGGAGAGGGCCCTCACCCCTTACTCTTATAGTACTGTAAATAAATATGAATCATGTAAATAAATAAATATATATATATATAGACTTTTTTAACCAAAGCATTACTCTCCATCTTGACTCTATCAGAGTCAATTTTTTTGCATTAGACGAGTCGAGTCTGAGTCACGAGTTTTTCAAACTTGGCTAAACTACAGTTAAGTCTATAATTAAAGCATATTAGCAAAATAATTATATTTCAAATAAATATGCAATGCATGGATATTATAATGCATGAATCCAGTTTAATAAACTCTTAATTATCAAAATGGGGTCTAAATCACATTATTCTCATTAATCTAAAATTATATTGGTAAAACTGGGTTCGGGCCCTTCCATAGCATGTGAAGTCAATCAACTATAATTAATTGAAAATATTAAAATCACGTTATGAGTCACATAGAGCAAGCACATATATACAAGCATAGACATTCATGGTTAAACCCACAAAACAATATACAAAACAAAAACAATACAAGATAATATCTCAAACTATAAATTAAAGTTCATATAGCGAAGGTCAACAAGCACAAGTAATACTAGCATAATAACACGTGCTCATCACGGATATGGGCAACGCTGCAATTTAAATATATATGCATTAAGAAATTTTATAGATTTTAGAAAGGAAATAAAAGAATAAGAAGGTTATGAGAGTTTCTGTTTATGCAATCCAGTAGTGGCGGAGAGAGGAGAATTTGAGTTGAAAGGGAATGATAGAATTCGGATTGAAAGGGAGTTTTTATAGTAAAAGAGAAGTGGGGAGTGATTTGATTATAATGAGATAAACTAGGTAGTTACATAAATGGGGAGAGAAGATTTAAAAACTGGTCAAAATTTCAACCGACGTTCAAAATTAAAACCAAAACCTTTCTCTTTAATACTAGCAAAATGCCCACGTGCATAGCAATGGACTATATCCTAAGCATGAAAGCCCTATTGTCAGCAATCATGACTGTCGCCAATATGTGAACATGCTTTAACCAATTATGTGGTTATTAACACATTCCTTCTCAGTTCCATATTGATATGGTACCATCAATTAGTAAAATTAGTAGCCTACAATAACGCTTGGATCACCAAACAGTTTTGGACGGTTTGGATTGGAGCACATCTAATTATCTCATTCATAAACTCCGATGAAATATCTGAACAGGAACTCTGCAGATGTAGATTCAAAAGCAACAATACAAATGAAAAAAAACATATAAATCCCAAGAACCATCTCAATTTATAATTCGAACGATGGATCACATCTATGCCAAGTACAGAGACCATTATCTTATTTCCTTATTCACAAAATTAGAAATGGATCTAAACAAAATCAAAAGAAGAAAACAGAAAACACATCAAATCCAAAAACGACAACCTCATCGTACGATTCGATTCATGGATTGGAAATTTGGTGCTGGTGCTTTGGAATCAGTCGTCCGCCCAATTCAGTAGCGACCATCTTCCATCGAGGCCTTCTTGTTGGGGAGAGAAGTAAGAGCTCCTCGAAAAGAAAGGGTTTTAAGAAAAGAGGGTCTCAAGGATCCGGTCGACTTTGCAACGGAAGGGAGAGACGTTGGGGCTTGGGGAGAGGGAACGACGACAATCGCAAGGACAGAGCCCGACCTCATTCATGAACAAAAATTCCTTCTTGAGAATATGATTCGCTGGAGAGATCTCAATGTTTAAGAAGAACGATTCATTGCTCGAAAATGTAAATCCATGCATCACGCTTCCCATATAACATCATTGAACTTGATTGCAATTAAATGGGTAGAAAATAGAACCAAGATTTGGGGGTGGTGGGGTAGTTTGTGGAACATGGAGAGCATTGATAGAGTCAAAATCAATTATATGCAATCAGCTGATTTCTCAATTAGAAATAGCACGCTTCCCGTATAACATCATTGAACTTAATTGCAATTAAATGGGTAGAAAACAAAACCAAGATTTGAAATTGCGGCTTTCATATATAATAATAGAGGATTTAACTGGAAAAAACGCTTAATGCGCACGTATGACCCAATCAAATACTTTAGATGGTGGCTCACCAATTAGAGCAATTGGGCCGAATTTTCATTTTTTTTTTTTTACCTATTTGGTATATCATTTGCGCCGACTTTATTTACATTGTATAAGGTCGATACCGACCCCGTCCACAAACCCTATTAGGGCTAGAAACCCTATTTCTTCTCATTCTTTTCTTCTCTCTTCCAGTATACTGCCAAGACCGACATTGGACGAGTGCTCCTGCGTGGTAGCTGTCATTTCCACTTGCACCGGCCTTCAAACTTCCTCCTCAACTGCATCTCTTTGCTCCCGATTGATTTTCCTATCGTCTGTTTTTCCCATCTTGATTGCAAAGGTATCTACCTCCTTTCATCTTTGAATATTTCTCTATGTTTTTGTATTTTCCTTCCTTTTGGATCTTCCTTTTGGGCTTCAATGTCGTTGTGGGATTTGTAGATTGTTCGTTTGAATGGACTAGGGTTTGTAGGATTCTGAATTTGGGGTTTTCTGAGTTGAGAAGGATGATGGTTCCGGAGCAGTTACTCTCTTTGGCAGTTAGAATGAATTTTTTCTCCTTGCTCATTTTTCTAGTTTTGTGAAATGGATTGAGTTGATTTTGATCCCAAAGCTTCAAGATAACAGATTCATTTTGTTATTTTGGTGTTCAGTTGGATCTATAATTAAATTAAGATTATGGTTTGATTAGTTTCATTTCATTTGATTGGTCTTTTTATCTGTTGCCAAAACCTGCCTCATTGATGCAGCCCAAATGCAGGGGATCCATATGGAAAAGATGTCTTAGTCAAATGACCCAAAATTATGCTATTTTGTGTTAAAAAAATGGCCACTAGTTTCTTTATGAAACCATATTTTAGTTGAACCAAGTCTAAAACTGTTATCAGGGAACTACCATGTGATCAATAATGAAACTCTTTTTAATCGAACTATTTATCAAATGAATGGTTCATACACAAAGATGAAAGTTATAAAATAAAAGGAGGATTTTACCAGAAAATGAACCCTATTTAGCTGTTGCACGAAATAGTGAAAAGTATTTCCTGCTGCACGAGATTGTTCACCCAGCCAGTTTTTCTTTTTTTCTTCTTTTTTTACAAGTGACGATAGCGTCGCCCAAAATAAGCATGAGAGACGATAGCGTCACTCTTCGCTATATATTCCCTGCCCCGAATCCAACTTTTCCTCATTCGTTTTTCCTTAAAAGGGTTTACGAATAACGGTTGAGGATAACTGAGGAAGTTGAAATAGAAGAAGAAGAAGAGGAAGAAAAAGAGCACATAAGAGATGCATGGAAGTGTTTGGATGATCACGAAAAAAAAAAAAAAACAATTGTGATCTCATCCTGATTTGCGCTACAGGTTGAAATCCTATAAAACAAGGATGTTAGTGCACAACATTGTTTCTCATATGAAGAAGGTACTGATATTAGTCTCAATGTCTGAGGCTCTTAAGTTCTCTCCTTCAGGCACTTGTGAAGCACTAGACCACGCCCTGGCTGAAACAACTATTAATTGTGGAGAGGAATTTATTTATTTTTTTGATATTATGGATAATCAGTTGCTTGTAAGGAAGAACACCAACAGCAACGTACCCATTGGTGATAAGGACTACATTGCCTCTTTAGCAATTTGTGTCACCCATATTTAACATCCAGCCTCTTTACATTCCCTTTCATGTCCAACATGGCAACAGGTACTGATAGACATAGGGACTTCTACGTTCTTGATGCCCTGGGAATGAAGAATCCCAGACTCATTCAGGGGGCTATCAAAACTTTCTACTGACAACCCACAATACAGTGACATTTTTCTTAGTGAAAATTGATTATTAGAAAATATTAGTTACTTAATCAACAGGAGAATCATCATCCCATCAAGATATGGGGAAGTCTATCTTCACTATATATTCCTTGCCCCGAATCCAACTTTTTCTCATCCGTTTTCTCTCAAATGGATTTACGAAGAGTGACGCTAGTGTCACTTCATCTTAAATTGAGCGACGCTAGCGTTGTTGGTCCCAAAGTCGAAAAAAAAATACGAAACCATGCTTAACGGACCACGGTTGTGCATTAAGAAATAGTTTTCACTATTTCGTGCAACTGTCAAATAGGGTGTGTTTTCTGGTAAAATCCTCAATTAAAAATGTTAGGATAATTTAACTAGAATGATATTGGTTTCATACTTTACTAGCAAAGAGAAATCCGAAATTGTAACCAACTAAATTTGTAATACGAAAAATTATAAAAAAAGTAAAAATTGGAGATGCACCAATTTTTTAGTGCATAGTTTTTTATACAATTCAATTAATAAGTAAAATCAACAATATTAACAAATATAGTTTGTTGCAAATAACCGATAATACATCATATACTTCCTTCCAAAATCAACAATTTATCATTCATGAACTTTAATTATCGTGGTGTCAGACCAAGCTGTTTATCTCTTACTTCAAGTGGGCGTAATTTATCTCTAATATTGGATTGTTATGAAATATACAATTTTTAGTGTTCACTATGCCATATAAGCATGAAGTTTTTTAGTGTTCACTATCTCCGTCTTGTGAGCATTTTTTTATGTATACTTGCCTTCATAAAAATTTAATGCTATCATGTCTAATTTGGAAGTACACAGATGTCTAAAGAGAATACATGCAAGTACAAATTGCCCCGCAATGAGGCTAGCACAACCGGCCCGACTTTTGTACAAGCAAAAGCATCACATTTTCACCACTATCAAACACGGTTTAGTATACTCTCTTCCACACAACCACTAATCAATTGAACTTCCTCCCTTCCTTTCGCAAGAGTGGTTATGTTTGAGTACTTTATCCTACTTAACCTCCCTCCAGTCCCAGTCTTGTCGCCGGACTTGCTGTCACGTCCTAAAAAATACAACTATGGGATAACGTGAGAAATAAGAATAAATATTCATTTTTCCTTTGTTTAATGCAACACAAGCTTCCAAATATGGACCCACAAAATTTCGACACATGATGAGTCATAATAAAATATTTGCGGAAGCGTTAAACCAATTGATATCAATATCCAATATTAAACCAACACATAACTATTAAATATTAAGGTTTGAAGTTTCCAAAATAACTTAAATAAAACAACTAACAAATTTTATGTTCATTATTAAGAATTGCTACTAATATAGTTTCTTCGATGAAAGTCACCCCCGTGCGGTCTCAGATGGCTTCATAGTCGTCTCCGAGTCTCCACTTAGGTTCATCAACTGGTTCAAACGCTTAAAACGTTTGACCATTCTCCGTCTCTATAGTAGGGTAAGGGGTCGGTACTTATGCACCAATAAACAAAGTAAATAGCAAGTATGAAAGCATAATTCATAAATAAAACACAAGATCAATGTGAGTAAAAACATGTAATGATCATAAGAGATTAACAATGGAACAATGATGAAAAGAATGTAAATCTAAATCCATTTTATATAATAGAGCAACACAATAATCACACAGAAGCACTGCTACTGTTTTGAGTGGTCAGCCCTAACTATCTCAATCACGTCAGCGGTCATAAACCGATCGATAATCCGGAATACCAGTTAATCAATCAAGTCAGATATTATAGTGTCCGCTCACATCGGTGATCAGCCGTCCAATTACAACTGCAGTCATTCAATTATGACTCAATCGCTGTATATATATAGATATATCATAATAAAATAAACCTAGTGATTTGTAAAGCTTTGACATAGAAACCTAGGTCAAAGTAAAGGGCTGGCTGCACAACAATCCATAATCGAATATCAATCAAATCATTCAATTAACCTCTACAATATCTCAATCGATTGCCACGCCACACCACGGTCAATATCCAATCAACATAGGGTATGCAACTAATTGAACAATATCAAACTCAATCATGTATGCAGACCCGAAGGTCAAAGGATAATTCACAAGCCAATCCCAAGGTCAAACCTACGGTCTCATAGTTCACAACCACAGGAATCTCTAATAGATAAAAGATCAACGCACCCCTTCTCAATTAATGGTGCATAGACTCAATTAAGGGTTTTCCAATAGAGATGAGTTGAGCTCAATCAACTAGGATTTCCCCGAGGTCATACGAGTAATAAACCCCACATTAGTAATATACCGTGGGCCAGGACGGTATTTACTTGTTCCAAAGATCCAATTAATAAAGTTCAAAAATATAAATTTAACACATTAAAATCAAAGATATCATTTGAAATTAATTTGCAAATAAAAGTAAGAAATAGCAATCCTTAATTTATAATTTTAGAAAACTTAGGGTCCCATCTTAATGTATTTTCAAGAATATAAAACTTAAGATTCCAATGGGGTTTATTAAAGAATAATGTCTTTTTTTTCAAATTCCTAAAATCAATGGGGCTAAGTGTTAAAATTCAAAGTGGTGTGTTGTCACAACACTTCTCTCATCCCACACGTCAACATCATTCTCTTGGAAACTAGGCCTCATATCCCATACATCATCACTCTATCTCATATCCATGTAATTCTTTTTATCCCCGTTCCCATACACGTCATCACCCCTATCTCTTCCTCACTGCAAACAAAACCGAGTTCTGTAATGGAACTCGACACAACAGAAACTGGGCCACTCAGATCATAGTCCCATTGATCAAGAGCACAGGATCAACCCTCGTCAACATGGTCGCCGAAGCCCCCTCTACAAGATCTATGGTCCAGATTTCCATTGGTGACCCACCTGGGCCCATAGTCTAAAAAAAAAAAACCCGGAAATCCCTCTTTATTCTTCGCTATCGTCATGCCCCTTTGGGTCTTTGGATGGTGGACCAAACAGGGTCCACCTCTCACCGGTCCACATCCCTAATGTCTCCCCACTACGTCCGTTCTGATGGACGGACCAGATCTGTGATTGGATCAACCAATGGGTCCCACAACCGCTTGATGCCCAAACTATTTTTTCTTTCCAAAATACATATAGTCCTCACGGTTTTAGGTCCTCCCTGGGCTTGGGTGAATCGAGTTACAGAAGGCACTCATCACTGATCCCATATACAGGATTTCATGAGTCTAAGGGTATTATAGAAAGGATTTCAAACTGAAAATAAGGGGCTGAACATCATCAATATACACGGTCTCATCGAAACAATAGAGCAAACAAACATTAGAGGGCATAACAGGGGTTTCTATATGCATTAACGCTCAAATCAAGGAACACAAGTATTAAATTTACAAATTATGGTAAGGTACTTGCCTGTGATCCGCGGTTGAGGGAGACGGTTTAGAATTCCTACTGCCAAAGCCCAATGTGCTAACCCAGAGAAAAGTTGGAAGAGAGAGTCGTGTGTGAAAATAAAAGAGTGTAGTGGTGTATAAATAGAGAATAAGAATAAGAGTTGTAATCTAACTTAAATTCTAAAAAAAATAGAGTTTCAGTTCTAAAAAAATAGTTCTTGGATATTGATCCAAATGTAATTTGTAATTAAAGTGGGTATGTTGTGGATGCTGTCAATTTGTAACTTTAAATTTAGGAGATGTGCAGGCAATTTAAGTAAATATATATGGGATGTTGATGGATTGATTGAATGGCAATTGAATGTATGAAATGTTTTTTTTTTATATTTAAATTCATAAATGTTGTATTTGAAGCACATAGGGGCTTTTGATGTAAATGCATTGGTCCCCTTAGGATGTTTTTTTCCAAATTTATATGGCATCATCACCGACATTGTATCACTTATTTTAGACTACTAGGATCATCACTGACCTTGATTTAGAATTTTTTTCCATAGAATACCCGGAAAAAGTAACAACCTGGTCAGAAAAATAAGAAACATGCGTTTGTGATGACCTTATTTTACACTGCTAAGGTCATCACTGACTCTGACTTAGAATTTTTTCCCGAGAACGCCTAGAAAAGTTACCAACTATTGGTCTAAAAAAAAGGAAGCCTGCATCGATGATGACCTTATTTTACACTGCTAGGGTAGTCACTGATCCTGACTTAGAATTTTTTTCTGAGAACACTTGGAAAAGTTACAACTTTTAGTGTAAATAAGGTCGGTAGGTAAAAAGAAAATGAAAATTCAGCTCAATTGCTCTAATTGGTGTACCACCATCTAAAGTGTTTGATTGCGTTACACGTGTGTATTAAGTATTTTTTCCAGTTAAATCCTTTATATAATAATAGTATAATTCTAACTTGAAGCAAAGTAAACTATGGTGAATAATAGCAAATTAGGACTCATGGTTACTCATGACCCATCAAACTAACTAGGATGCGCAATTGCCTGTGGCCTATCATAGCACATTAGATTCTCGTGGCCCACTTATGTATATATGAAGCTCTCACGATTTGAATTGGAAATTGAGACACAATTTGGTAATTGATTGCTCAATTGAAATAACAATTTTAAATCAATTTTGATTTTATCTTCTCAAATAAGAAGTGTCCCTAGATTTCTTAATTCTTTTAAAGGAGGGGTGATCATTGACCAGACCGACCTGAGTCCGACTAGGGTTCACCCACATTGTGCTGAGCTTGAGTCTTAGATTTTAGTACATGGGCCAGCCGGGTTGGATAGGATGCACAATTCAAAAAAAAATAATAATAATAATCTCTTTTCCTCAATAGAGATAACTCAAACACATATTCTTTTACACACAAACATAGAACCCAACCAGTTGAGAATTTAGGCATGTCAATGGGAAGGGCCGGGCCTGGGCTTGGGTTGTCCAATCCCGTCCCGAAAATGGGTCGGGCCCGCCAAGTGTTGCCCAATCCCGGCCCTAAATTGAACGGGCCTACATCTAATCCCGTCCCGTGTGGGCCCGGGCTGGGACAGGGCCGGGCCTGGGATAGGGCCGATCCTGGAAATAAGCAAAACATTCTCTAATTGGGACCTTCAGGTTTGTAAGCAAAACCCATTCTATGTTTTAGTAGTTTGTAACATTCTATTAGTCCATGATCTGGACTTTTTTACATTCAGATCAGCTGTAATGGTATATGGTTGCCACATTTGAGAGATTTTTTAGGGGTCATCCTACAAGCAATCTGCATTGTAAACTCAAGGCCCTGGCGGTAAACACCCTCTTCGGGACACTTGAATAAAGAGATGGTATAGTTGGGACTTTCAGGTGTTCTTAAGTTGATGCATCGAGCAGCTATTTTATACCAAGAGAAATATCATCTATCATAATAGGCTTTGCTTTTGATGATCCTAATTCTTTAATCTACCGATTCTTTCTCATTCAACGATTGTTGTCTTGTAGCATCAGCACCCTCCATGGATGAGAGATTTAGATCACAATGCTAGTTTAGTATTATTTTCCTCTCAATTGGATGCAGAAAATGGTGTCTATCAACCATATATGTTAATTGGTAGCTTATGTGATCATCATTTAAGTTCTGGGTTGGTTGGTTGGATCGAAAAATACTTTCAGGCTTCAGGTGGATACATAATGGTGCCTTTGAAAAAGAGGGTATTGGCATGTGAGCCACAATGGACACAAGAGCAGTTGAGGCTCCGTTCTAATGACCATATACCAGTGAACCTCATAATTGTTCCTCAATATTCTCCCCCTTTCCTATTGTATTTTTATAAGAACGATCACTAGAGTTGTTCCTCAATATATATATAATTATTGTTAAAGGGCTTTGTAGTGGGCCAGGCCTGGCCTGAAATGGCTGAGTTGTTTCTGCCCAGTTCCAGTCCAATTTTGGCCGGGCTTTAAAATGTATTGTCCAAACCCAATCCCATTGGGCTCAAATTTTTTTAAAACCCCTGTATTTTCGGGCTTAGGACAGGCCGGGCTGGGCTTTTTACCCGTTTCATCCCATCCCATTGACAGGCCTAGTTAAGATATGACTTTATGTATTAAGTATAAGACATTTTATTAATAAAAACATGTTCCACCCGAGTTCGTGCTCAATCTTTTTTCAAGAGGGATAAGCTTCAACCACCTAGCATTTATGTCGCGAACACCTGCCCTAACCCAGGCCAATAATATAAAAAAGGGGTTGGGCCTAGAGATAACATAATCTTTCTCATTGGCTCAACAACGATTCTCGAAATATTAGGTGCTTGGCATTTTTTTAGTATTTTTTAATTATTTAATTTAGTTTAGTAAGCCTTTGTTTACGATTTAATTTTATTATTTTATGGTCTAAGTGTTTAGATTTTTTAGTTCTTTTTTTTATTTTGTGAATTGGGATTATTGTTTTTATTAGGAGATGATTTTTTATTTAAAATATTTGAGATATTATAGATTTTCAAATAGGGATTTCAAATATGAAGTTAGAAGTTTTTGGATTCCTAATTAGGGATTTTAATTTGAGGTTACGGGTTTTAGAATTAGAAATTATTTTGATTTTGGGTTAGTGATTTTTGAATTTTTGATTAGGGATTTTAAATTTGGAGTTAGTGATTTCTGAAATTGAAAAATGATTTTCTTTTTCCACTTCTGATTAGGAATTTCAATTTGGATTAGGGATATATATAATAGGGAATATTTTTATTTTGGGCTTATAGGGATTTATAGAACTTGGATTAGGGGTTTTAAAATTGGGGTTAGTGTTTTTTGAGATTGGGAATAGGGTTTTTCAATTGGCGATGTTGGGTTTATTTTAATAATGGTTTAATTTAGCACATTTCTTTTATCTCTTTTCTATCTACAAGTTAATTGAAAGCAGAAAATATGTGAAATCACTTTGTATATTTTATTGTTAGTTTTGATTTAAGATTTTATTTTGAGAATGATTAAATTTAGTACATTGTTAAATCTGTTTTCTATCTAAAAATTAATAGAAACTTTATTTTGTAATTGTTGTATATGGAGATAGCATCCTCTCTATTGGCGGCTGTATTTAAGCTTATAGACTTATTTTTACACATATGAATCTCGAATAATGTACACATATGAAATCAAATCAATTTTATTTTTATTAAAAATTAAATGATAGTTTTTTTGTATGGATTGTTATTGACCATGCTAAGTACTGACGTAGTGATTGATTCGGACCGGGGTGCTCATAGACCATCGGCGTGAGCTCAACCAAGGACCAATTTGCTTTGGGTTGGGCTATAACCTTAGATTTTGCTAGACGGACTCAACTTGGACTAAAAATCTATGCAGGTTTAATATGCAGACCGAACTTGGAGTTAATATAAGAGAGCCTGGAACTCGGCCTGACCCAAATAAGATATACAATTTATTAAAAAAATATCTTTATTAATGGTGTTAGTGATTTCTAAAATTGAAAAATGATTTTCTTTTTCCACTTCTGATTAGGAATTTCAATTTGGATTAGGGATATATATAATAGGGAATATTTTGATTTTGGGCTTATAAGGATTTCTAGAACTTGGATTAGGGGTTTTAAAATTGGGTTAGTGTTTTCTGAGATTAGGAATAGGGTTTTTCAATTGGCAATGTTGGGTTTATTTTAATAATGGTTTAATTTAGCACATTTCTTTTATCTCTTTTCTATCTACAAGTTAATGGAAAGCAGAAAATAAGTGAAATCTCTTTGTATATTTTATTGTTAGTTTTGATTTAAGATTTTATTTCAAGAATGATTAAATTTAGTACTTTGTTAAATCAGTTTTCTATCTAAAAATTAATAGAAACTCTATTTTGTAATTTTTGTACATGGTGATAGCATCCTCTTTATTGGCGGCTGTATTTAAGCTTTTAGAGTTATTTTTACACATGAATCTCGGATAATGTACACATATGAAATCAAATCAATTTTATTTTTATTAAAAATTAAATGATAGTTTTGTTGAATGGATTGCTATTGACCATAAAATCTATGTAAGTTTAATACGCAGACCGAACTTGGAGTTAATAGAAGAGAGCTTGAAACTCAGCTCGACCCAAATAAGATATACAATTTATTAAAAAAATATATTTATTAATGGGGTGGAGACTCAAATGCATGCAACTTTCTCACACGCATACACGTCATAGCCGGCGGAGCTACTGCTTGAAGCTGATGGTGGAAGCCTTTTATTATATATAAATATTATCCACTTGAGCCTGAGCCTTACCTTTTCTAGGTGGGTCGAGCTAGCCACCATGCAGCCGAATAAAAAGTCTACTATCAATGATTCCTTTTCCTCAAGTAGTACAATAAAATCCTCAGTATAGAAAGAAACGGTATGAATCTTGTATTTTTATGGCCATTTTGTGTTATTTATTTGGATTTTCTTTTGCTTATGTTTGGTTGTTAGGAATCTTGGTTATTTTTAGTTTTGGTGGAACTTGTCAATTATTATCGAGGAAAGAGGCTGTAGAATCAACTTACATATTGATTTTCTTTTTCTGATTTGTGTTATGAGTCCTAAAGTCTTAAGGACTTGGAAATTGATTAGGAAAATATTTTTGATTTCTCTCTGACCATATCTCTCTCTTCACCTGACTTTTTTAGATTTTATTTATTATATGAATTTAGTATATTTTTTATATAATTACCTGCATGATCTTTCTCTCTTTATGTGGTTATCCAATAAATGAATCATATTGATTTTTTTTCTTTTGCCTGCTAATTTCCTCTTGCTATTATTAATATAAAAATATCTAGCAAAATTTAGCCCCACCCAAATGAAAATCCTAGGTCCATCACTGCACATGATTGACCCATATAGAGCATGCATCTGGTTATGTGGGTCAAACGGCGGTCGGATGCCCGTCGAGTTAGCGGGCTCGGTCACATTTTGCCACCTCTAAGTCTCTTTTTGAAAATTAGTGAAAAGTTTAGGTTCTTTTTAGAACTTTCCTTTGCTTAAATTAGCCCAAAAGAGAGGGACTAATTTGAAACCCTGCCTCTATTAATACCATCCTCATTTGCTAGGGCGAGAGTTCCTACATTGGGTTTCATAAGAACTATAACATCATCCTCCTACACCGATCTCGATTGCTTGCAGGAATTTTCCATAGCAGTAATATTCTTCCGTTCTAGATCTCTTCTTCACTGCTCATTTGCTCGTGTAAAGATCTCTCTCTTTCTCTATCATCCACAGCTCGATCCGTTGCTATTTTTCTGATACTATGATGGAACGAAAGCTGTACAAGACAAAGCTCTGCATTCTCTACCAAAGAGGCCACTGCCCTCGCCAGAGCTGTTCCTTTGCCCATGGCGATGCTGAGCTTCGACGATTTTCGGGCTCTTTCAATGGTAAGAAGGAAACCAAGGCTTTCTATTTTGCCCCTTTTTTTTAGAAAGAAGAGAAATATCCGAGTTTGTGTTTATATTTGTTAGAATGTGATTGTGGTAGTTGGGTATTTAATTGAGTTCTGATTGTTGTTTTGGGGAGATTTGATTCAAATAGTAGGACTCAACTCGAATCGAATCATATGATTTGGATATGGTTTCATTGGAACCATTATGTGAATATTTATGTTTTCTACATTGGGGACTCGAACGTGCATACTCTCATTCACATACTAATGTCCCTGACCAGCTGAAGAGCATGGGACTAATGATTGGATTTAAATCACACTGTTTTGATAGCATGACTGTATTGGCTCTGAACCATTTTTTTGTGAAGAGGAACAAATGCAAATTTTAGCGAGGTAGGGGTTTTGAAGGTTATCTATTTCCTTTGAAGTGTGCATAATAGGTTAGATTGGGATAACATTGTTCTATTCGGTACCGACTGATCTGTACCATGATGTTTCCTTCTTAGGCTGCAGTATGAACTTTCTGATAGCGACTCTTTGTAAACTATATGAAGTGAAAAGAAGTGATTGATCTGTCATCTGTGAGATGGAGTATGTGGTATGCAAGGATCAGTTGGTTTCTACCAGAGGGAGCATTCCCATATTTGCCTCCTGTTCGAGTTTGGAGTTGATTTGGGGCACAAGCCCGCAGAAGTAACAATAAGATAATCAAGTTAAAATAATCAATAAAAGAAGTTTATTTAACCAATAACCTCATTTTCAAAGATTAGCGACATAGATGGTAGTTGCAAACTTGTACTATCTCTTGGAGAGTTTTAATTGAGTAATGAATTAAAAAAAAGAGTCAACTAAGTCTGGATTACTTACTGTTGATATGCTGTCCAGCCCCAACTTGGTTTACCTTTAATCAGTCTCCCCCTCATACTCAATACCATCTACGAATTATACAACCTCTAACCATTGGATTGAACCGCAAAAAATTGTACAGTCATAAAACCTTCCAAGTTGGAGGACTTCAAAAATCAATAAATATAGGGATATCTGATGGGGGCTGATTTTCTTGCGCAACAATAGTCACCTTTCCAATCCTCTACCCACTTGGACTGCATATGAATAGTGTGTGGTCTGCTCTCAGGAGAAAATTACGCATGTAATGATTAATGGCATGGAGTCCTCTACTTGGCTGATCACTGTGGCTGTGGGCACTTTAATGGTTTATGTGAGATGAAAAGAAAGTCTTAACTGTAAGTCAATGCAACATGATCAATAAATATCATCTATTTGATTGGGGTTGTCAAAAACTAAGGTTCCGACTCCTGCAGTCTTAGCAATACACTGTTGCTGGAGCATAATTATCAGGCATATATGCTGGAACTGAATCTGTCAGATTAGTTTGAAATTACTTTTTATTTCAAAGAAACATTTGATATTAATGGCTTGTTGGGTTAGTTGAATATCTCACTTCATATTCTATTGTGCGGCAAAATGTCAAGCAACTCCTGCAGGCTGTTCAGATGCCTATGAAAGAACTGTTGAATACTACTCAGAAATAAGCATGAGGAAAAAAGGAAGATGTATATAATAAGCATGCAGAATAGGACAGAGATACACACAAGAAGAGAAAGGCACGAACCATGTCACAAGTTGCTATCTAAATTAAGCCTATTATTCTCATCAATTATGCCAAATCATGATAGAATAAATACTTGTTGAAGTTTTATTTTTTATTGTTTAAGTGTATTTTTTTTATGCTGGCATCTTTTCTTTTCATCATTCTGGATCTACCTTGCGATTTTATTTTTGGTGGTTTCGTAGTGTTTCGTCGTTACTCCTGTCCCTACTTTAAGTAATTTGGAACTGATTATCTTTGCAGATGAAAATTTTAGACTCGTATTTCTTCAGCATATATCAGAATCAAAATCCTGCTCAGTTGAAATTTATAGCAGAATATATGTGGAGCACATGATGTTTTATGAATTACTCTTTTGAAAAGATCGATTATTTTCATTTAAGCATTAGCTAGTATTATCAGCCATTTGTGTATGAAGTCTATTAGGTAAAGGAGTTATTATTCAAAACTCATCAAAGGACTATGCTGGCTGGTTCGTCTCAAATGGCTAGCCACTGTATGGATTTATGTCCATGGCATGCTCTTCTTTTATTTGTTCGGGTAATGCTTCCTTAATGTGAGGATGGCAGGCATTAGATAATCTTGGAAATTGTTCAAATTAGGCTTGCTACCTTCGGGCTTTCCTAATATGTTACATATTTCATTTTCTTAAGATCAAAAGAATGTTCAATTGATATCCAAATTTATTTTGTAGTAAGTTGTGCAGTTGGTATAATGGTGGAGCAAGTGGTAGTCACTTCACCTATGATGTTGTTCTCAAATGATGGTATGGCTAAGGGATTTATGGATGGAGAAATGATGCAGCTTATTCTGGAATATCTGATCAACATTGCAAACCAAATATATTGATGGGAGTCTTTTTAATTACTACATATAAGTATGGCACCCAAGACCCAGGACAAATCTTTGCAGTGCAGGTTACATTGTTTCCCCATTTTTCTCTGGAGGCAGCCGCATCAGCAATCCTCTATAATTGCTTCTTTGACACTCTAAAGCATTTTCTCAGTAATATAAGCTCAAATGTGGGTATAGCTATATCTATTCGATTTTCCGCTGGCGCTAGTTTGCATGGTCCTTTTCAAACTGGCAAGGAGGCAATATTTATAGTCATTGTTATGTTTCTCGTATATCTCGGGGTCTGGGTAAGCTAGACTTTTATACGATTTATGGGTTAAACACTTGGCTTCTAATGGTTACTGAGAGAAGGAAGATAAAACATCTCTTGCTACTGGAACTATTTCCTTTTCGACCACTGCAGGTAGACGGGACCATCGAGGGAGTGACTTGAGGGAAAGGCTTGACAGAAGACATTCTCCTCAACGTAGGTATTCCCCTGGGAGGGATACAAGAGGTCGACATGCATTTCATGGTCAGAAACTGTCTTCTTATGAGAGGGGTAAATGTTTCTTAAGTGTCTCATTTTATTTATTTATTTATTTATTGGTTTTACTGCTGATTAGGTGACATTACAATTATTTGTTTTCCTCAAGTGTCTGAATGACAGTCCTTTATGTTGAGATTTTTCATTACTTCATAACTAGCAAATGACCTGTGGAATGCACAGGCGCGCCTCCTCACTCCCCAACTCCAAAAAAAAAAAAAAAAAAAAAAAAGGAAAGAAAAGAAAAGGAAAAGTAATAATTGTGATAATCATATAAAATGATGATGATGATAAATATGAAAAAACTAAAAAATTAGATAAAAAAGTCATAAAAAGATAACTGAAGTATGCAATACGAAGCACAAATACAAAATTATTCTTATGTTACTAACTATTGTTTTTAGAATCTGGCCATTGGCTAAACTAGAGGAGGGATGACCACTGTGCTTCTAAGCTGGTCCGCCCCACAATTTTTATCAGGCTTGATCATTTGATCGAATATTGACTAGACAAAAGCATAAACAACACAACTTAAATGATAGGACTAGGCATGTCGAATAAAAAACTAGGTAAATCAGCAAAAAAATTAACTAGGTGAAAAGTTCTTTTGCAACCTGAAGCAGATAAAATACAATATTTCTCTGGCTATTTATTTAGCAAAGACCTTATAATGCACATGCTTTACAAATAAGAAAAGTGGGAGCATTCTTTACATGTTCCATAAATGTACATACAATTAAAATAGTTGAAATAAATTTAATTTAATGTCTAGCAAGAGATAGCTCTCTTTGAAAATTAGAAAGAAAAGAAAAAAAAATATAAAAACTGAGAACTGTGAATTTAGATACAAATTAAATGACAGAAGAAAACAATATTGAATTTGATATGTAGAATCCCTAGATTCTAGAGCTCATGCAAAAAGGAAGAGAGTAAATTTTCTTAGTAAGAGAACGAATGTAAATCAATAAATAAACTGAAACAAAATAAAGCAATAAAAATTATTATCTTAACACACATTGTTCCCATTGTTAAGAAATTTTTTCATGCTATACTAACTTTTATGCTTTGAGAACATTAGGATGGATAATAGTTTTTTTTTTTTTTTTTTCTTTTTTCTTTTTATAACTAAGTATGGATAATAGTTACTACTTGCTAACAACAACAACAACAACAATAACAATAATGTTAATAATACAATAAAAAAATTGCAATATTGATTAATTATATAAATATAATTGGATGAAATAAAATAATGAGAAAAAACAACCATTCTAGCATGAAGAGAAATAGGAAAGACTGATTAGTAAGAGGTTTAATTTGAACTTAATTTTGTAAAAAAGATAAAATGCTAAAAATCCTCGAGATATTTTACAAATATAAGATAAGCATAAAATATAAAAATGAAATGATAAAATAATATAAAAAAGCCACAACACAACAAAAGTGAAAACATGCAAATTTCAACGGTAAGACTTCATGGATTTCTAAAATAGGAATAAAATCATGTAAGTTAAATTTAAATTTTTTGGAAATGGATATAAATTATTTATAATGATAAAAAAAGATAGTAAAATGTAAAGAAAAATCTATAGTTCTTAGCAAATGATTTCACTTCTGCAATCCATTTGATTTCAAAAAGAGCAAATGTTCCATGTGGGAGACACAATAATGATCAATTTAGACACTCATTGACACAATAATGATCAATTCAGACACTCATACTTTTCCATGTTAATTGACACTCATAATTTATTTGACTGATCTGAGCATTATATATTGTTGGATTAACCACGATACTATATGCTCTTTCAATATCATTGTACTTTCACCATTTAAAAAAGCAAATATCATTGAACTTTGAGGTCCTAAACTCAAGGTTTAGGATGATATTTGGCTGACCCCTAATCCGCAACATACCCTTCTCATCCATCCTAACCATGTACTTTCAGATGGGCCCCATTGAAATGGGGACATTCGTTTGTGAAGCAAATCCTTTCGTTTATTCAAAAGCGAACCACTTAAAATCTTAGAGAGACAGCTGTGGAAATTATGGAAGTCATTTTTTTTATTCCCGTGATCTCCTTTTTGGAACTGGTGCTTTCTTATTATTCATTTTTTTAATTTTGAATTCTTTGAGAACATGCCTATAAATCCATCAGTATGGCCGACTTTTGAAATGCAAACCAATCCTCATTTACATCACAACCTATTTTCACTGGGCCAGATTTCACTCCAAGCCGATTTTGGTCTGCCAACAGATTGACCAAGTGATTTTTACCCCCTTTCACATATTTTTATCATGTCCTTTTCAATTTGACATTTGGCCTTTTACCCCAAAAAATCTGACATTTGACCAACTTTGGTTGGAGTGAAATTTGTCCCTATGCTGAAACATGGCGGAAAATTTTGAACAGTTAAGATCTCGTATGTGGACCCCATTGATGTGTATATAGCCTTAGATATTAGTTCATATGGATCTAGACTTACTTTTAGAATGCTTGCTTCTTTTTTAATGAAAGCAACCATTCAAAAAAAAAAAAAAAAAAAAAAGAGACTTCCTTTTTGAATGTCCAGAAATGAATTTGAAGAGAAGAAATGAAGCTCTGATCAATAGTATTTAAATAGTTAACAAGGATATTTTTTCTGTAACAAATCCCATAATCAAATGTCATTAATGTCTTGATATTGTATTGCATGCATAATAGATAGTGTCAGGGTTTGACACGCCTATAAATTCAGTAGCAAGGCGCACTCATGAAATCCAAACTGCTGATCATTATTTGTATTACACCCTGCATTGGAATTTGACCAGATTCCCATCAGATTGATCAAGTGATTTCACTATCTTCATTTTGTGTATTTTTATCTTGTGTTTTATTTGATCAACTGACATTGGGATCAAAATAAATTGGAGCAAAATTTGCATACATGGGGGAGAAATGATGGCTGTTATAGGTTTCAAATGTGGACTCCGCTGGTGTACCTATGGACATGGGCTTTAGATAATTGACTCATATCAGACTCCCATTTAAAAAATCCAGAAAAAATGCATTGACAAGAATAATGAAGATCTGATCACTAGGAATTTAAATGGTTGGAAGAGTATTTTGTCCCTGTGATAAACTCCCAAAATCAACCACGTCATCGAGGTCTTGGCATAATAGACATGATAGATCTTTTTTTTTTCTTTTTTGGCACTAATGATTGTAGTAAATAGTTGTTTTGTTTCTGTGCATTTTTTTTGCAGGAAATAGCCGTTCAAGATCCCCTGGGAAAAGGAGGTAAACCTGAATTCTTGTTAAATCATACTAACTTCAGCATTTTAACCTATTTTCTTTTAATGGTCACCTTTTTTTTTCTTCTTAAAAAGATGAGAAGTTTGCATTTTGCAAACTCTTAGATGGTCTTTTAATTTGTAAATTGTGTACCAGATAATTTTGCATCATATCTTTACCTCTAGTATTATGCTCTTTTTAGAACAGAATTGAATTATGCACAACCCTGCTGTTATTGAATAAGTTAGGAATCAATGATACAAGCCTAGCATCGTTGTTCTACTCATGAGTTTGTTATCTTTTAGGGTAGTCTGTTTTTAACAGATGAGACATGTAAATCAAAATTTTTTTTTGAATGGTGCATGTGAATCAAATTTACATATGTTACATGCATATGTAAAATTTACATGCATTTACTTTTAAACACCTTTTTTTAAATAGAAATTAAGGATCTAATAATGTATGGTTGCAGGGAGAGGAACAGGAAGTCAGAGTCCCTCAGTTTCTATTCAATTTATGGTCTCTATGATACCAAAACTTTTTCTAAGAGGAAACAGTGGCTCCCAAACACAGTGAATGGTTTGGATCATGAATTGTGGGGGCCCCAAGACTGGAAAAAAATGGAAATGTGGGATTAGGCTATCTTTGCATCACATTTCTCAAAATATGTGATGATCTATGATACTTCACACCTTTGGGTTTATTGGTACTATGAGAATGTTTAATGGTTTGGATCCTAATTTGGGGTCTAAAAGAAGTGTAAAAAAATCAGAAAAAGGGGATTCACTGTTTTGTGTTTTTCACATATATTTCAAAATCTGTTGGGATCTAAGATTTGAAATTTACTTGGTGTTCACCAGCTACATGAAAATGTTGAGGTTTCGGGGCCATAAGAGGGTAGAAAAAGTAGAAAAATGGGTTTAGGCTATTTTTGTGTTTTTCACATATTTTTCAAAGCCTTGAAGATTTATGAATTGGGAATCTCACATCATGGGGTTATCAATTCTATGAGGATTTTGAAAGGTTTGGATCATGAATTGGCGGTCCACAATAGTGCAAGTTATATTCATAAAAATGATATTAGGCTATTTTTGTTTTTCACCGAAGTTAAAAAGTGGGGCGACTCGAACTCGTGCCAGTTTGATGGTAGCACTAAAAAGACCATGTTGGTGCCTTTTTAGGTGTGCAATCAAAACATATCACTTATGCACATCAGTTTTCTAGGGGGGAGGTGAAAAATCTTAGATGAACATGGACATGTTTATACATCATTCTTCAAAGCTTTCATTCTTTTGTACATGTAAATCTTGTTAAACGAACATACCTATGTGATTTCATTACACGAGTGGTGATTACACATGTTAAATGTTGCAAATAAATAACGCCTTATGTTGTATGCAGTTGGTGAGTATATATAGAGGAGTGTTAGAGAAAAAATGCCGTCCCAGTAGAGCTTACTTAATGCATGATAATCATGGAATGTTGTTGGATGGAAAGATCTAGATAAGACTTACCTATGTGCAAAATTTTGACTCCATTAGATCTTCCGATTGATCAATAACCCTAAAGTTTAGTAGTTTTAGAGGCATTATTTTCTTAGGATCTCAATCCAACGGTGAGTAAAAGTTGGGTGAGTGTCATATTTGTGATTTTCTTTTTTCTTTTTTTTTGGTTTTGGGGTTTTGGGGGAGGGTGTGTGTGAAAAGACTGGATTAGCCCGAGATGGGCTCCACAACCTAAAAAAAAAAACAGAGCAAAAAGGGGAGTTTCTGAGAATCTAATATATATATATATATATATATATGAATATATATCTAATTTCATGCCTTATGGTTATTATATACATGGGAAATGTAGTCACTAGACCCTGCGGTTTGCACCCACCTAATGGACCGCGCATCTCTAAAGCCGTTAAATTTGCGGGCCATGGATCAAGGGGTTAAAGGCATGAGATTGATCCCATTGTTTGATATCTGGGTGGCTGGGTTCATCATGGCTCAATGAGTAGATCTTTCCATCCCTCCCAATAGAATTTTTCTTCTATATATATAGGGCTTATCAGGTGCGTGCGCGCCGCGTTATGGGGCCCATCTTGGGATGGGACCTAGGTGATTTGAAGATCTGGGTGGGGCCCTCTGCACAAAAAGTCAGTCCCATCCGATCATCCTAACCCTATCATCCGTGGCTGACAAGTTCAGTTCATTCGAATGTGGTGTGTAACTAGTCCAAAGGTCCAGTCCATTTGAATGGATCCAAATTCCAAACTTCTTTTTTTTTTTTTTTTTGTGTGTGTTTGCGGTGGGGTTGGGGGGGGGGGGGGGGGGGGGTGGTTTGGTCCACCCGGATGGACCACTAGGTGGGCCCCACCAGGGGTGCGCAGGGCCACATGTGATAACTTCATATATATATGTGTGTATATATATTTGGGTGCGCACAGCCAATAGTAGCGTGAGTTTGCCCCCGTTGAACTTTCTAATTTCTCTCCAGTTTCTAACACTATGGGACCACATGTCATACGGCCCTCTATGTAGTTTCCTTTTTCTAATTCTTACATGAAATCCTTTTCCTTCCCTCTTCATCTCTGTGTTATTGAAATTTATTCTGATTCCTTTTTCTTTTTCTGAAATGCATTTGAACGGATGCTAAAGACTGGAAATTCGTTTGAAAGGGATTCAACATCTCAATTCTGTTTGAGCTTTGAAGTCTTTGACTACAAAATGAAAATAGAGAGGTTGGCATCAACTTGTGCTTCAAGTAATTAGTAATGCCCACTCATCCACCACTATATACATAGGAATTTGATTACGAATCCCTTGTTAAAACATGTTAAAAACTATTAGTGGGATTTGTGTTGCATCCTGTGTGGCAATGGACTGTAAATACATCTCCATTTGATACAGAGAAAGCATTATTGGCCCATTTAGTTTGATAGGTTGTTTGATTGAATTAGTAAAGAAAACATTTTCACCATGTCGTCCAATTTCATGCTGTTTGCAGTAATGGGACTATGAAAGAGAGTTGTCCTTTCTCTAAGCGATTTTACCCCAGGTCATTTTAAGATTCAAAATATTCAAAACTCAATCAGTACAATCATATGTTTCAACTTCTGGTGAAATGTCTGAATCAACAAGGACGATAATGTGATGAGACAACCATGAGAAGAGTCAACCGCCACAACATGATTTTTCTTATATTATTATTATGACACTGTTATTAGCAGCTTTGCCACGTTATGCAGTGAACCAGGTGAGAGTTTTAAACTCCTGATTTTCTTTTGAATGATGAAATTCCCTGATTTCAAACCACTAACTCCATACTTTCTAGGAAAAAAAGATAGAGAAAGAGGCTGTGAATGTGTCACGACCAAGATTTTAAAAATTAGACTCGGGACCCAACTCGGCCAAGGCTGAAGTCAAAGTCGACTCGCCCGACTCGGGACTTGGCTGAGTCGCGTCATTGCCTGGAAAATTTAGAGAAAATATGGAAAAAATTAAAAGAAGGGAACCCTAGTCTGAGCCCCAGCCCAAGTCGACTACTAACCTCACTTCTAAGCTCCAGCCGACTTGTGAAGTCGGGAAAAAAATCCTGCAAAGCAGGCGAGATGGAAAAACAGAGGAATGGAAAAAGAAGAAAAAAAGAAAAGAAGGGGGAAATACGAGCATCAAGGAAGAGAAGCAGGTACCTGGCTCATCTGGCAGCAGTAGCAAGCATGGTTCAAAATAGCGGCCGCTACGTAGCGTAGCGCCCGCATTATCGGCCGTAGCGGTCAAGGCCGCAACGCTATTTTGAAAATAGCGGCGCTACGGTCTAAAACCTCATAGAGCCAAGTAATTTTATTTTTAAACATTGTTTTTCCTATTTCTTCTCCTTAATAATCTTTCCTAAAGTTATTTCTACCCTTATATGGTTTCAAATCACTAAAGAAATACAATATTGTTTGCTATACAAGATTTAAAAAAATTTGATCATTTAAAAAATTCACACCGCTACACCGCTACGTATCATCGCAACCGCTACGTATCGCCCGCTACGTAGCGTTTTGGCCACTGACCGCTACGCCTGCCGCAACCGCTATTTTGATCCTTGGTAGCAAGAACAGCAACAACAGCTGTAGGAGCAGGAAAAGCAGCAGGCAACAGTAGGAAGGCAGCAACAATGCAACTAATATAAGCAGCATGATGTAGATCAGCAGCTGCCTCTCTCTGTCTCTCCCTCTCTCACCTTTTTCTAACAAACGCCCATAACCCTCTTTTTTTATTCTTTATACTGTGCTCTTTCCTTTCTTCTTCTACTTTAAGTAATTTTACAAAAAACCTTTTGTTTTATTTTTATTTTTATTTGTTTTTGTTTTACTATATGTTGAATGTAAATGCGAATTGAGTCCGAGTCATTGTAGACCCCGAGTCGACTTGGACTCGACCAATTTCTTGATCTATGGTCACGACGCAAAACCCGGATTCCCAAAGAAGTATGCCTTTCAAGTCATGAGCTAAGTTTTTCCGCATTCGTGAGATTAGGTCAAGTCAAACTTGGCAGTGGAATATTTATCAATCACCAAATAAAAGACATTTTATAACAGAGAGCAAATAATTGTAAATCTATTTTGTTGTTGTCTTCAATTGTCTGACCAAATATGAAATAAATCCAAAATTCATATAAAATCTTGGCCCAATCTTAGGCCTCGATATAACTTTTCAATATTTAAATAAAATAAAATCAAATCTAAATGTTTCTCTTGAATTGATCTTGAGGTCTCTTGATTATGTCATCCGCGCTCCATTCTTTATTTTCCGGAGTTTTCCCTTCGTATGCATCATCCTTAGGGTTCGGTTTTACTTCTTCACCTAGAAGTGTTGGTGGAGTGAATTAGATTTATAAAAGTCCAGCAAGTGAACAAGCCTACGTAAACGCCACATGCAATCATGCAAAATAGAATAATGACAAGCAAAAGATTGCATGAGATCAAGGTTAAAATGACAATGCAAGATTGTGCAAGATACAATTATCGAGATTCTACAATAATTATAAGTGCAAGATGGAACTTTAGAGATTCTAGAAACGTTGTCAATGCAAGATCACAAGTTATTATACATTCATTAAAACATATCATTTAAAAAGGCACCCCACATTGGCCAAGTTATTATAGACAAGGTTCTCCAGAGGGAACAAGAGCCGCTGCAAATAACAAGGTTTTTTGGAGGGAACAAGAGCTGCCGAAAATAGGAAAAGTGTTAACTAAGTTTTTGGAGGGAACTAGAGCTGCCGGAAAACAGTAAGTGGTACCCAAAAATACCTTAAACGAGAGCCGTGAAAGGGGTTTCCTTTTTGGGAACAGGAGCCATCAAGGGGGGTGCCATTTACTTCAGACAAGGCTAGACTGCAGCTAGTAATTATATCTAGGCCAAAAACAACTTAATGGTGTCCAACTTCTTATTATGGGATCAAGATCAAAGTTCCATATTTAACATGTAAGAAATTTTCCTAAAAGTCTATAAAGCTTACAAGTACTCTAAATCTACTATTCCGAGGAGAGTGACCTAGGTCTTATAATGATCTCTAGTATTTTAAAATCACCAAGAATTTACTTATCGGCCAGGGAACAAGGGGTACAGTTGCTGCCCTATTTTTCTATGGTTTGGCATAACTCTTGTTTAACCGAGATTCGATTAAGATGTTCAGGATTATAGGTCAATTGCTGGTAGTTATAAGAAAAAAGGTCAACTGATGGTGACCATTAGGGCTCAATAGAATGGTGAACACAAGTAATGCTAGATTGATTTCTGATTTCATCCTTTAATAACAATTAGATATGGTCGGATCAGTTTATGAATTTCTAGGATCATTTTTACGATACTAGTCCTTCACAATCTCAACTAATGCATAGACACTTCCACATGATTCAACCATATTGTCCTTGTCAACAACACATGTTCTATCCTTAAATCCTTGGTATATAAAGGTCACAGCGCACTGCTGAACCTTGTTTGGCATGTTTACCATTTGGCTAATCCCAAAATCACCCCTTACATCGTGTGGTTAAGGAATGTCAACCCATATCCATGATGGTATTTATGTAGTACTTTGCCAAGGTTATACTACAGCTTACCATACCCAATTTAAGTGTCGTTATGATTATACAAACCCATACATCAGCTGGCTTAAACCTGGGCTACATTGGGTTTAGCCAAGTCCTACACACCCCTCTTTGTACACTTTTCAGCTAAGGGCTGCTAAACAGTCCCTCAATTGGCTTTGTCAAATCCCAGTAAAGTTTATTTGGATACAACTCAATCACCAACTATAACTGGAAGGATCTACACCTCATCCCTATGGTCTGGTAGAGTCATTCACAAATACCAATACAAACCATAATGTGAACCAACCACTAATTGTTACCAGCTGAATGCAATCAATCTCAATTCTACATTAGGAATTTCATCATACACCTTATGTGCACCATGTGTTAATTTAAAATCACAAAGGACTATTAACTAAATAGAATCCATTGAAACAACTCAACACTAGAATACCTATATGTTGAAACAAAACCCAAGGTTATCATGCCTATGGTCAAACGACCCTAGTTCAGCCCCCAAACGGGTACTGCCCATCCGGTATTGGTCAGGGACCTTGTGGCAATGCCTAAATAGCCCCTTTATATTTCCAGGTTTGTAGAATTATGTCTCTTCCTGGCCATGTGATGTGAATTCATGGGTTTCCACTAATAAGATTTCAAAATAGGGTGAAATCTAGTTCCAATTCAAACCTACAATCACCATCAGATTTGCAACATCCTAGAACCCAATTTTTGGAACAACAAGAACTTTTAGATTAGGATAAAAATCAGAAAATAACAAAACCTATAATGTTTCAATGTCAAAATTAGGGGTGCACATGTGTGGTTCGGATCGGTTTAGAGTGGAAACCATCAACCAAACCGAACCCATTGGTTTTCTATTTTCCCGAACCAAACCGAACGTGTGCTCAAACCAAACCAAACCGAACCGGTTTGGTTTGGTTCCGTTACGGTTTTTTTGTTTTTTTTTTTTATTTTTTTATTTCACAAAAAAATGGCAGTTCAATTGGTGAGAGACGTTGGACTTCCAAGTAATGGAGTGAGGGTTTGAGTCTTCAAATTTTTTTTTCATATTTCTTTATATATTTTATAAAAAATATATATTTATATAATTGGTTCGGTTCGGTTTGAGCGGTTTAACTGCACCTTCAAACCGAAAACTGAACCGAATCGAACTGAACGGTTTCAAGGATATCCGAACCTTGACCGAACCGATCTACTACAAAACCGATCCGAACCGCACGGTTGGGATTGGTCCGGATTGGTTTAGCGGTTTTTTTGTGCACCCCTTGTCAAAATCCCCCAAATCAAAACTAAAGAAAGGTGCTAGAGATTCAATGTCATGGAAACAAGAAGAGAATCATTTGGTAAGCCAAGAGGGAGCTTCTTTGTTGAGGATCGTTGTCTTCTTCCTCCCTCTTCTTCTAGTTTTCTCCTTTTTAGCTTCTAGTTCAGTGGATAAGCTGAATTGGGGGGGGGGGGGGGGGGTGGTGTCTAGGGTTTAGGAGAAGAGTTTGAGAGGAGGGAGGGGAGAATAGGGTCGCACGGCCCACCTTGTATTAATTGAGTGTGTGTCATCTCTTTGAGTTGTTATACAACTCTTAGATCTAATTCAATATGGCATCTAATGTTGAATCCAGACCATTGGTTTGGAGTTCTAATTCTATTCGAAGTCTTCCTCCTAATTTCGTGGGGTCCTATAAAGTTTCTGTTAAAGGAGGAAAAATTCAAGTAAATGTTATTGATTTAGAGAAGTCCTTTGATAGGTTGTGAGAATGGTTTTAAAGCTTGGCTGGGTCCAAGTTAAATTTTGACATAGTACCTAGTGAGCTGCTTACGGTCAACCGGTTTTCACATGTATCTGTCAGGCCTTGGTGTGACTTTGCTGAGTTGTAGTGATCATTTTGTTGGTGACCACAATCGAGAATCAAGCTGGGTTAGTTAATTTGGTGGACATTGATGAAAACCTGCAGTTGTGTATCATGTCACAAACAGTGTGAGAATTGTGTGTGGGACTCCTGAGTTCCCATTTGGAGTTGGATTACAATCTAGTTTGCTTTGTACCCCCCTTTTTTATTTGCCTTGTTAGGGGCAACTGAACGACATATTTCTAAGATGGAGTTTCTTGGCTTTGTTGTTCACAGACAACGTGTTACTCATTAATCAGATGAGAAAGGAAAAAAAAACGATGAGCTAGAATTTTGGAGAATTATTTTTGAGTCAAATGAAAAAGTAGCAAGTCAAAGACATTGTATAGAATGCAATTTTATGGATATGAAAGTAGGGAAGATGAGTTAGTAAAACTTTTTAGGAATTTGACTGCATATCTATGGTTTGCTTCTATCATACAGTCACATCAAATGTAGAATCTGTACTAATACAAGATTTTTTGGGTTAAGGTTTGCTTCTATTTTGGGGGCGCTTGCCCCCGGCGGACCTCGAAAAAGCCCAAAACATGCCAGCCAAAACATGGAGAAAAGCTGATGTCACCTTCAGAAATAAGCCATCGCCCCCCTCAAATGACAAATTTAGTATTATGACCATTGTCTGCCCCCTCAAAAAAAAAAAAAAAAAAATCCTGGGCCCACCACTGAATGGCATATTTACTGTTGAATTGCAATTGGTGGCTGATGGAATAAGGATCTGATGATGATGGTTGTAGAATTGCAATTCTTATGCTAATTCTCCTTTCTGTGATTCTCTGCATTTTATAGCTTGATCATTACAATTTGATATTTTCATGATCTTGTATTGTTCACTCTCCAGTGAGAGAAGACATCGGAGGAAGCGGCATTTAAATGGACAAAGTGATGTATCTGGAAGTCTGAAGAACTCAGATGGCGCTGATGATCATATAAAAGAAGGGAAGGTCTCATCTTACGATGAAAAAGATATTCTTGAAGAGCAGGTTCAATTTAATTTTATCCTTTTGGTTGCCATGCCTAGTATTTGAGCCTTAGAACAAGATTAGTCTCTTTATTTTTAATCTAGAAAGATGTTTCTGAATGATCATGGTGTATTTCTCTTACATGAATTGCAATCTGACATGAAAACTCAATGCAGTTAAAGCAAGCGCAATTGGATATTGACATGCTTGATGACCATAAGAGTCAACTAGAGGTGGGTGCTAGATTATTTCCTTCCCTGTTCAATGTTTTCAGCAAGCTGTGAAGGTTCATTGACCTAACAAAAGTTTTAGGTTACTTTGTTCAATTATTATCGGGGAACTTAGATTGTGGTAGTTCTCTTTGAGAAAGCATTCTAGTCTTTGCATTTTTTTTTCCGTTTATTGTCTTTTATTTTGAGTTGAATATACAGCTCATTTAAGCATTGGTCATCCATTTTCCTGTAGCTATATTTTGTCTCTTTGAAATATTGTTGTATTATTTGGTGTTTCTAATCATGACATTCTTGTTTTTTTAAGAGTTCAATTCAATTGCTTCACCAGGGTTTTCATAGTTTTAATGGAACTGAACAATAGCATAATCTTATTCAGGTTTTTTTGTGTTTTGGTATTTAGCTCTAATACCTACGCAGGTTGTTTTTCTTTCCATCTTGATTGTACCTTTCTTAAGTCTTTAATATATTTTACCGTTACCGATAAAAAAAAAGCATAATCTTATTCAAGACATCATTTTCACATTTTTTGGTTGCTCATTCAACTAGTCCTCTTTTAATTGCTTATAGATTTAAAATTTAAGGTGGAAATATCATATCCAGTTGACTTCAGTGGGAGGAATTGTCATGAGAAAATATGTGGGTATTTTTTGTGGAGCAAGAAAGAGAGAAATGGAGAACAGAGATGGAAGTTCATAGAAAGTGCTTGTAACTAAATGGTTAATGGACAGGAACTGCAGAACCAGTTCTACTTTAATCATATTGTTAAATTTTGTAGCGACAATTATATCAGCTCCGTAATTGGGTGGAGGGAAGTTATTTATAGTGACAACATGTTGAGTTAAGAGGTCTAGTATTTCATAAATGTGGGTTTGCCATCATTGTATCTTGCCACCCAACGATTTGTTATCAGCGCTCTACCAATAGATGATAACGAGGGAAGTTTTGATCTTAATAGCACATCTGAAGAGATGGAATAATGGAACGATCCATAAATTTCATTAGCTATTTCAAGGCTGCGGTAAAATGGAGTAAAATCTTAAAATCAGATGCCCCAATGCCACCTGCTCTCAGATTCCCTTTAGAAGGCAGTACCATGGCGCAAAAAAGTGACTGATTCTATATGTATCACCCAATTCCATGATTTTTTTAATAATATTGGCATTCGCATGTGTATGGTTGCGTATTGGCTGACTGCTGACATGCATCTGTCCCACTTAAATGACATGCATGATTTGCTTTTTGAGAACTAAAAACCCTTCTTTGCTCTTAGTTTTCAACTTAAGAGCTGTTAAAAAGAATTCTTCACCCATTTAGTGGAGTCATAAAACAAAACTCTCCAAATCGATGGATTGAAGACAATACACCTGGATATGGACACCAATAACCCTATATTATTATAAAAATAATAATAATTATTTAATTTTTCTGCTAAAGGAAGATACTCTATTAAGCCCGAGGATCATAGAGAAAGCCTGAAGTACTGTAAGAGTGAAAACTTTGAACCAAAACAATAACAATCAGAAAACAAAAGAAACCATCCCAATGCTACTAACTGTTCCAACAATTGAGGCCCTGATTATCCAATCCACGACTGCTGCTTGATCCATCTTCCATCATTGCTTGTTCTTGATCTTGTTACACCATGCTACCATATCTTCCATCTGTTGATCACCGCTCCCAATCATGCTTCCTGTGTTTATATGCTGTACCCTCAACATTTTCATCCATTATATACTCTATAAGGGAGATGAAAATCTTTAAAAAGTGTGTGATTAGGGGATAAAATTTCGGTAGAGTGGCCACAATGTTAGTAGTCATACAGAACTGTATATTCAGACCCACCAAATTACCCGCACTTGATTTAACAGCCTTAAGGAGTCTTAACCATAGATTCTTTTGAGATTCAATCCAGTGGTGAGTGAAGGTTCAATGAGTGTAAAATTAGGCCTGCTGCCAGATCATTGGATGAAAAGATTGCCAAAGGGGCTTTACTGATTAAAGATGGGGTTGCCCCCATAGAGTTGGACACTTGGACTGCACATGCAGTCTGCTCTCTGAAGATAATTTTCCTTGCAATTATTCATGAATGATTATACTATGTGATAAATTGCTTTTTAGAATTTATAAATGCATGGTAGTGACCCAATTTGGTTCAACTTCTTGCCCACCAACATTTTATGAGGTTTTAACTTAATATAATATAATCGAACAACATGAATACAAGTGAATGAAATACATCAGTAGTATTGTTATTTGAAAATCATACGACCATACGAGACTTGTCAATGAAGGGCTCTGTACGCCCATTTATTTTAGTTTCTAATGAAAATAAACGACGACTACAACATTTTCCAATATTTTGGATACTTTGTTTTTTTTTTTTTTTTTTTTTTTGGCCTCATTTTATATTGATGCCAATACCTGATTGTATTGCTGCAAATGATAAGAATCATCCGATGCGGGCAATACGTGTCATTTTGGAGTGCGGCTGATATGCCCAACAACCACTTTTTTGATCCTTGCACAGTACGCCTCTCCAGAAGTAAGTTGTCCCATTCTCTTGTAGAGGAGCCAAATTTTGTCGTGCCATGATTAATTTCCCTACCCAGTAAAATTCTTGCTTAAGGTTACATATGGGAGTTTACATTGGGCTGGTTTCACTGTTGTGGGCCTTTTCCTCAATACCTACCAGCCTTGTTTGAATATTGGAAAATGGGAATGGGTCAAAAAGAGGAACGACGATGTGGAATGTTTTATTCTTGGCGGTTTTGTGGTGCATATGGAAAGAAACAAAAGATGCTTTGAAGGATTATCTTCTACTGATAATCAACTAGGAGAGAGAATTAAACATTTGGTCGCTATTTGGGCTTTCTTCATTAACACGCTTCAAAGGTATTGCAGCAAATGCTATCTTTCAAAATTGGACGGAGATATCATTCTCACATCCACATAAACCCTGTATAATCTACAAATGGACTCCAGCAAATGGTGCGTTGAAACTGAACTTCGACGGAAGTGCAATAGGGAATCCAGGAATGGCAGGTAATTGGCAAAGATCATGGAGTCACCCTGTTATTGTACTCAGGTCTAGCTGGTCTATGCTCATGTAACAAAGCTGAGATATTAGCTCTGAAAGTAACTGGCAAAGATTACGAGAAGCAGTGAGATTCAATCCTCAGTTGTTGATTGTGGAAGGGGATTCTTCATGCGCGATAAAGTGGGCTTCTCAAGCTTCTATGGCTCCTTGGTACCTTACAGATGTAGTAGAAGAGGTGGCAGAGATTGCTAATAATATCAACATTTCATATAACCTCATTAAGCACTCTACAAACTCGGAAGCGGACAGACTAGCCAAAGAGGGAGTATCCAGGCCGTCTTTGTGCATTGTAACTGACTGATAATAATTTTTGCCTTTAGGTTCATGCCTGATTTTTTGGGGGTGGACAACCCTTTCCTTTTGGGGATTTTGGATTTTGCCCTTGGGTTTTTTGGGGTGTTTTGGTTATCAGTATACTACTCTTAAACTGTAAAGTTCCATAGTGTAATGAAATGAATTCAGTCATCCTTTCAAAAAATAAAAAAATAAAAAAGTCTTGCTTAAGTTCTTCTGCCGCCTCTATTTTTCCGGTGCAATGGAATGTGATGCAGTATGGGTCTAGAAGAATCTAAATTGCACCCCAAACATCAAGAAATGAGAAAAAGTGAAAAACATATAGTTCTGTTGAACTGAAATTGCACCCCAAACGACGAGAGCTGTGAGAAATATATAGTTGGCTGTTGAACTGAATTTCTTGAGTGGTTTAACCTTTGACCTATTTGAAGGCATATTATTGTTTTGGCTTCTGCATTTAAACTCATAGATATTATTTGGAAGTTAGCGGGTGCTGTACTTGTGCATATTCTCTCGTCAGATGGTAAAAGACTTGTCTTTGTTTCTCATGAGGAACTCCACATCGGTTTTGGGAATTTTTTTACCAAATCTATGCATTTGTGTTTCAGTGGTTCGTTCTCTGACAGTGCTATTTGCACATTTTTCAAGCTTCTTTACCAAATCTTGCTTTTCTCCAAGTTCGAGTCACTTTGATAAACTATATTTCCCATAAAACTTGCTGCATCTGATACATATTGGCATGTTTCAACATTGGGGTAATCAGTAACTAAATCATCTCTTTATGGACTTGTGGAGGGAATTAGAGAATGTGTTGGAGAGGGGGTAGCAATGATGTAGAAGCAGGGTGATTGTCATTGTATTTATATTGTATCATAGTAGTAGACAGATCAAATATATTTCTATTTGCTAAATTTTTTTAGTAATTTTAATCATAATTTTGTATAGAAGTGTTCATGTCTCTGTTTCTAATAAAATTTTTAATTTAAACATATTATCAAATCCTCTATTCCCTTTTTTTGTTTAGAGGTTTCCCGAATCCAAACAGTTCAACTTAGAGGACGTGTTAAGATGATGACTGAGTCGATCATCTATACCAATACTTAAAACCTTGGTCAAAGCTTGATACTAATGCTCCACTGCTTGATGCTGCATGGCCACACACACACAAGCGGGGTAATCTCCTGGGTGATGTTGCTCTTGAAGTGATGTAGCCCGCTCTTGGGCCCCTTCGTGTTGCCACTTCTCTAACATGAAAGATCTTTCCCTATATGGCCAGGGGATCCACTTTGGGCATTGTGTGGACTGTGGACTAGCCCCATCTTTGGACCTGATATCAATGGAGTTTTTTGACGGTTGATCTTGCATGGCCTATACCTCAATCATGGTAAATCTGCTGGATTGAAAGTGCATGCCCCCTATTTAAACCTGCATCACTTTGTTGGTGTTCGTCGGAGCCCCCAAGGTGGGCATTTCCGAGCTTCTTGCTCGTTATCTCCATGGGCAAGACCATCCAGGGTGTCACAGCCATATTTATTAAGCTGTACAATAAGAGCCATGGCTTCTCACTGCGACAGTATTATTGGATGATATCATAATACATGCATGTTTTGCCATTGGCATCGTTTTGTTAGTGAAAAATTGTGTTTTTGAGTGTATCTCTATCCATGAAATAAACATCTGGTTCTAGATAAAATTCATGTGCTGTAAACGCTTATTTTTATAAAAAGAATAGATATCTAATAAATGATCATAGGATTCCTATAGTTCAATTGGAAAGTGTTGTTTTAGATGTATGTGCTTGTTAATGGTACATTATGCAAATTTTTGAGCATGGGATGTTTCTGACTTTTGCTATATTGTCGTGCATCTATTTTCTCACTTCCTTTTTCTCTGGCATTACTGATGTCTTCTCTCTCTCTCTCTCTCTCTCTCTCTCTCTCTCTCTCATTGTTATATTGATCATCATTAAATTAAGGTGGCCTTGGAGGAGAAAGTGCAAGAAGCAGACTGTTTTGCTACCAGAATTCGGGAGCTTGAAACCCAATTGAGCAAAGAGGAAGAAGACTGTAAAAGGTGTCAATTAGCATAATTATGCAATTGTCCTATTCCCTTTGCTTATGAAAAATTATAATTTCCATTGGCATGTTTTCTTCAGGATCCTATCAAAGATTAAGAAGTTCATTAAAGCACATAACCGTCATGTCCGAGCGCAAGAAGAGCTCAAAAAGTAAGTCTCTGTTCTTCAATTTCAGTTGCACCTTTTCCTGAATGTATCTATTACTGGAAAAAAAAAAGAGGAGAAATCATCATTTATACCTGCAAAACATAGATGCTTGATGGCTGGTATTTTGGCATTGACGTCCTACAATATTTATACTGGTTAGTTGTGGAGCTGCATATGATTCTTCTATAATAAATATGGTTTAATTTTTTTCCAAAGAACTAAAATATAATTCTTATGATTTATCCATCATATTAGGTTTTCTTAATTCGAACTCGTAACAATTTTCTCATGTGTTTTCTTGTAGCTTCTAAGGAATATGTCTAATAAATGTAACAAGAAAGTCTAGGAAAACTGAGACGTCTTACATATAGTATGCTAGTAGGAATGTCAAACGGGATGAGACGGGCCAGGCCGTGCGGATTTATCCTGGCCCAGCATGGCCCCCCAGCGTGCTCGGCGTGTTGCTTTAATTTTTTTTCTGATTATTTTTTTTCGCCTTTTCGGTATTAAAATTAAAAATTAGAACACAAGCATGGAGAATGAAAGATATTAAAGTGGTTCGGTTAAACTCGACCTACCCCACTGAGAAGAGAACCATTTGAATCTTAACTTCTTGAAGGTTTGTAAATAGGATTACCTTCAAAACCTTGCATTCTTTTTAGAGAAAAAAAAAAAAAAAAATAAAAAAACTTGCATCCAAATTACAATGAAGGAAAAGTAAAAAATCAAATTTGTAGTCCACTAATGTATTCTGCTGGATCATTTGAAGGCCCCTTTAATCTTGTCTCTTGATGACTTGATCTTTGGCCCTCCGAAAATTTCTTAGAGAGAGTGAAATAGTTGAATGCTTTACGAGAGAGCTAAAGAGTGTATAAAGAGTGAGAGAGTTGTATAAATTGGTGAGAAATGAGAATGGGAGGGTTAGTGTATTTATAGACTTTATAAAATTGAAAAGGACACAAAATACCCCTTATATGACTGTTTTATGGTTGTTTTGGGGGTTGGGTTTAAAATGGACAATTTTAAAAAACTAGTTGTTTTTGAGCGGGCCAGGTGGGCGTGCCTTATGGATCCGTTCCCTCAGCCCAGCATGGCCCATGGCACGGGCCGTGCCTGGTGGGCTGTGCCGTTGCACGGCCCGGCCTGGCCCATTTGACAACTCTAATGCTAGTTAGAATCTTTCATTGGCTTAGATGGTAGATATTTATAATGTTTCAAGAACAAGTCATAAAATTAATCGGAGCTTACCCATGTAACATTGGATTTTGGAAAATAGTGACTTGTATTCCCATTTCCCTATTTCTTTGTGTCATATCTGTATCTACATCTCATATTGTTTAACTTCTATAATTTATTGTTTGGCTTCTGGTTCCTCTTAGATTTGCTGTAAGTTATCTTGGGCCTTGTTTTAAGGTTATTCATTCATTTCAAATGAACTAAATTACACAGAACACAAATTCGACTTCAAAGGTTAGGAGATCAGCTCTGTTCTGATATGCCAAGACTGGGAGCAACTGAAGAAGATTCAAGCATAAATATTGTCAGCGATGGAGAGACCAATGGTGATTACCAAATGAGTCCAAGGAATGCGCTGAAGAATCAAATGTCTCCCAGCAAGAAAAGGATGCGAGCTAGCCATGGAATTAGTGAAGAAACGAAACCAGGTATTCTTGAGATTTTTTTTTTTTTTTAAAATTCCACAGGCAGGAATTTTTTTAATACAATAACCTCTTAATGTGAATACTTAGGAAGCCTTGCTTTGACTATATGCACAAGGTAATGAGTATAGTTTTAACTTTGGTTGACATAAGTTTCAATGCACCCCTCCCATTGGGACCAATCTGGATGCTTGCCTTATGGGTTCCAACTGTGTGCATGTGAAAAAATCACTCTAATTAGGTGATCCTAAACTTGAATTTAGATCCTCAAAGTTTGATGGTTCTTTAAATGTGGTCTTTTTTTTTTTTACCATTCAATCTGACTCTGGATAATAGACATGTGGAATTAAATTGGGGTCTGGGGTCTAGGCTTGTGAGGGCATGCATTTATTGTAGGTAGGCCACATATTTCAAATTAAAAGTGCGGTGCATTAAAGCTAAAGTGGCTAGTTTTAGAGACAAATGCACACAGGCACATGGGACTAAAATGGGCAAGAGCCCATGTGGGGCGCATGTATGATCCCACGACCTCTTAATTGCCAATACAATCTTACTAACCCTTAACACCCACTACCACCCTATGTATTGGCACCAACCGAATTTGACACTCATCTGGGCTGAATTTACTGTTAAAACAAGTTTGAGAGCTTTTTCTCCCTTGATCTTTAAGCTTGAATAGCTTCTGTGTAGATCTCCATATAAGCTGAATATACCATGCCCTATCCATGCACAAACCTTTCTATACCCCACCCCATTCTATTCTCTCCCACAATATAAGCTGAATACACCATGCCCTATCCATGCATAAACCTTTCTATCCCCCATCCCATCCTATTCTCCCCCAGATGGGCCCATATGATATGACTCTTGCCCACTGTCACCCGGTGCAGCTGTCACCGATACTGATCTCTCAGGTGTTGTAAATGAACTTGTACATGCACCTAAATTATTGGATGAGCTATGTAGCTCATGATCTCAGCATGCACTACAATCTGTGGAAGCTACTCCATCTCATACCCCCCACACCCTCAAATTTGCAACAGATCCAATTTGACATTCATTTAGACTACATCCACCATTTGATTTATTTTTAAAATTTTTCATTGTTTTTGTACTCACTGTATATTATAGTCAATCAGGCTGGTTTTTGGTCCACACCTTAGCTAGGCATAAAATCTTTCATCCCACCATACTTGATTGGCATGTTCCCAAGCGGTCCCCATTTTACCTCAAAATTTCTAAAATTAATGCACTAAGCCTACCTACAATAAATCTAACCTGCTCATACTATGTGCTTACGCCCTCCCCCACTTTTCCAAAATTAACATAGAAATTTCAAATTTCACTCCAATCACAGTGCACTTGGCTGTTGGATTGATTACATGTGAATTGTTATTTATTCCATTGACTCAATCTTGTGACGTGTGATTAATCCAATGATGTTTTCACTCCATTTGAAGTAAATTTTTGTTATGGTGCCTATGTATTTATGGTTGTGTTATATGAGTAACTTTGATTCATGAATAGTGGCCCAATTTGTCGGTTTTGAAAAAGTGGAGAGCAAGCTATATGGACACATGTTTTTGTGCATTTGGATTTTGGAATATATTTTGCTGTGACGTACCTGTCATGCCTTTTGTCCTTCTCATGAGCGAAGATATAAATAGGGATATTTTATATAGATACAGATACAGATATATGTATTTAATTAAACAGGAGTCGTGATGACCCAATCAGGTTGGTTTTTGCCCAAAATCTGATCCATAATGAGGTCTTTCTATCACCGCCATTACCCAATGACTGGCATACACCAAGTGGGGTGTACAAGGATCCAAGACTTTTTCCTCTCATGCAAGCCGTGAGAGGTACCGCTCTATAGAAAATTTCTGATGCATACATACATTACTTACATACATATATCTGTATTTATATCTATATAGTATCCATATTTATCTCCTGGGAGATGTCGTCCTTGAGGCGACAACTTTGTGGGGTTATGATTCACCCCCCACTCTCCATGAAAAATCTCCCCTTGTTGGGCCAGGAAACAAAAATATACTGAAACTTAACACTGTTATTGTAAACATATTTAACTATCCACACATATCGATTATGATATATTAGTATGTCATGATTTTCTTCGTTCATTGCATTATAGACTTATTTGTCTTTGTATTTAAGCTGCTATGGATGGAAAATAGACAGATTATGAATTGTTGCTCTTTTCATTTTCTTTTTAGTTTTAATTATTTTTTATTTTTATTTTTATTAGAAAAATAAAAAACCCTACGATTCACAAGATGATGCGATTCATTGGTATGAATGACTTGCAATATGATTCCGACTTTCAGACGAAATGCATGCAATTATTTATAGACTTGGGCTTGGCATATATTTTATATAAAAAAAATACAAGAAGACCCATGCTTTTTTTTTTTTTCTTTTCTTTCCTTTTTTTTTTAAAAACATATAAAAGTATCAGCCAAAATGGACCGAAAGTTCAAAATGGACCAAAATTGTCTGAAACAGACAACAATGTGAAACAATTTCTTTTTTATTTTATTTATAAATACGAGTTAATCATTTTGGCCATTTCCGACCAAAATTGACTACTATCGTCATATTTGTTGAATGGTGAAGCACATAGTTATAAGAATCCTACGATATGTATCTCGAATCCCGATTCATATCCCAAATCCTAAGGAAAACGATTCTTATCTCTGCAATGAATCCCATTTACAGATGAATATTAGGATATTCATGTGTGAATCTTATGATTCAATATTCATTTTATAGAATCTTACGATTCAAGCGATTTAGCTGAGCGAGAATAGCTACAAGTGATAAGTTAATATTAACAATCTTTATCTTTTTTCTTTCTTTATTCTTTCTTTCTTTTTAGTGTGTTTACTTTTATAAGGTTATTTAGTAGTCAACGAAATCTCTTGAGAATTTTTGCAGCTTTGGAGAGGTTTTTTCTTTTTCTTTAAAAAAAAAAAGCCTTTGGAGAGGTTTTAGAGATGAATAAAGAACATGCATTTAATTAAAGCGTTCGATTGTACATATGGTGCTTGTCTATATCTTCTTTTTTTTCAATCTTTTTTTTTTTTAATGAACACTTTCTTAACTTTAAACAAATATCCTACTTTGTAAGATTGATTGTTTGGATTTTATTTTTACTTTTATATTTTGATTTAAAGATAACAAAACATAAATGGGAGTGCTACATAGCTCCTAGTCATTTTATTAGGAGAAAATGCCCCTCCTAGTTGGGTCCATTGGGATGCATGGTGATCATGGAAGTCCATTGGATGGAAAGATCCATATGAGGCCTACCTATATGCAAAATCTTGAGTCCATAAGATCATCCTAACCTTTTGATTGATAGCCCTAAGACTAAATGGTTTAGAGGCATCATTTTATCATGATTTCAATCCAACAGTGAGAAAGAGTTGGATGAGTGTGAAACTTGGACTTGTGACTATTCATAGGGGGTAGTGTGTGAAAAGATTAGATTGACTCAACATGGGCCCCATGACCAAAAATAAGGGGCGGAAAAAGGGGTGTTTTTAAAGTGGGGCGTTTTTTAGAATTTCCCAGCATAAATATAAATATATATATTAATACCTTAAACTTATTTAACTAATTACACACATTTATATATTAATATAATATTTCATGATGTTCTTGATATAATTGTATGATAGACTTATTTTTCATTGTATTTATACTGCTATAAATGGGAAAAGGGATGGTTATGAATAACTACTTTTTTTATTTTTCCTTTTAATTTTTAATTTTTAATTATTTTTATTTGAAAAATAAAAAAATCCTACGATTTGCAATATGATTTATGATTCGATTCATGGGTAATGAATGATTTGCGATACGATTCCGATTTTCAAAAGTATGCCCTTGCGCACATACAAAACTTGCACCAATAATCATTCGGTGTTGCTCCCAAACCCCTAGGTGGCCCCATAGACTTCTCGGTCATGATCTCCATTGGTGATATTCCTTGTGAGATTCCAACCAATGCACCCGCACACACTACCCAAGTCCCCCTCCAACAAAGCAACAATAGGGTATTGATCCCTGTAGAAGGGGAGATGTCTTACCACTAATCTATCAGTGGGTTGGTGATGCAGACGGCCATAATGTGCTCTAAAATTATGTAGTATGACAGACAATTGCCTACATGGAGGATTATCAAACACATGGGGTCCGAACCCCATGTGTGAGATGCCCCAATGTGTTTTAAGGACCCAAACTGCCCGTGTAAGTACTGAAAATTGCAATTTCAGGGACTGTTTTGACAAAATGGAACACAACAGGGTTTTTGGCAGTAAACAAACTGGGCAGAAATACGACAGTTGAATTGGGTTTTTGGCTTTAATTAGACCCAAACCCAGTTGGGTTCAGCACCCACTGGGTAGCCATGGTGGGCTACAAAATGGTAGGGCCCACAACCATAGACATCCCGAAATGTCTGGATCTTGCATTCAGTTTGGAAAGCTGATTTGGTTGACTTTTTCTTCCTTATTAGTCCTCTAATTAGATCAATCAGACATCTAAGAAGATAGAAATTATTGTAGCAAGATTGGATTGAAAGTTGTGAGAGATTTCTCTATAGAAATAAATCCTTAGGATCATATATAGTTTACAGTTGACTGTAGCTTGGGTTGACATTCGACAGTTATATTATTCTGAATAAAGGTTCTGTGAAACCTCTAGTATTGCTTCTCCGTATCTGTCTTCTCTATTTTTGCTTCTTCTCCACATCTTTCTTCTTTCTCCCTATTGTAAGTTGATAGTATGACTTTTAAGGGTGGTTATTGTGTGATTTTGATGTCCACAAGTCCAATGTCGTCACCTTAAGGAAGGGTGCAGTCAAATAATCCGCAGTTACAGTAGACTTACTGCAATTGGGTTGCAGTCTATGGGCTTCTTTTAACACCAGGTGGTATTAGAGCCACCGCTTCCGCCAATTGTTGACACTAGTGCCTTCCGCAGAGGTTGGAATACCTGATTCAGCAATGAATCGCGGAGGGAGAGGCAGAGGTTGCCGCTGCAGAAGTTTGATAAGAAGACTAACAAGGATACATGGGGACGCTATTGACACTAGATTCGGAATGATGGAGGAACAACTATGAGCGATCACTCAAGAGCTCGCCAATCTATGGGCGAGGGAGACTTCGACAAATCCAACAGAGGATGGGAGTTTGGATGGAAGTTATTTGAATCCTTTTCATTGGCGAAACCCACTTGGTGATCACTGTTGACAAAGGAGATTGAGGGCACGTTTGGCAACGGGAGGGGAATCATCTCTTTGGAGGAATCTTTCCACTATGAGGATTTATGAGGGGAGAGGATTGATCCTATTCCATGTTTGGTAAGGACAGAGGAATCAGCAATGATTCCTTAAAGACATGTTTGGTAAGCGTATCAAAATCCACAGAAAAAAAGTTTAATGAAAAATGTTCATGCTTTTTAACTTTAAAAAATTATGAAAATCTCAACATGATCTCCGTTAACAGTAGGAGGGCATCTCACAATTTTCATTCTCAAAACTTCCACACTTTCCATGCTCCTTGTTAGCAGTTAAATCACAAGCAGCAATGTCATGTTGTATATGGGTTAATAACTTATCAGGTGCCCCATCAAATAGGTTAAATTTATCTGGTGGGTGTTGAGAGTGCCCCATTGTTGGGGTAACTGTTTACAATCCAAATCTTATTCTCAATTTAATTTAAACATATACTTGAATTAAGTTTCTCATCGTGTTGGCAATTCGCATCCCCCTAATTTTACTCATTTCAAACTTTTGATTATATGATTCAATAGTGTTACATTATTTTTCCCCATTTTAGCATTTGATTCCACCATTTTGATGTTCTGTTCCAGGGGAGAGGCCACCCAAAATCCTTTCTTTTTTGGAACCCAAAATCCTTAAAAAAGTTGTCAGCTTATATACAGGTTTTTGGGTACCACTGGCTATGAATACCTTCACCTGCAAAAGAGCATAATCTCTACATAAAAGCCCAAGAACCAATTACCTTTGTTCCACTGTTTCCACTCCAATAATGCTTCCAAAACACAAGTCTCCTCCAAAATTCAAACCATAAATAGTTTGAAATCAAATTTACTCAAATACCCATACAAGATCCTCTTATCCTCACCCATCGACCAGGTATCTTTATCTCCAAAGAGGAATCATTCAATAAAACACAGGCATCGGGATTTGAGTTTAGGGATTGGGGATTTAGGTGAAGATTGTTAAGTTTTAGGGTTCGGGTGTAGGGATTCGAGATTGGGGATTAGGGTTTGAGGTTGGTTTGGTATTGGGTGAGATAGAGAGGGGTGGCGGGTGCAAGACGAGAGAGAGAGAGAGAGAGAGAGAGAGAGAGAGAGAGAGAGGACTTACCAGAGCTTGGTAGAGAGAACTGGTTTGACTGGAGAGGAGGGCTCAATAGGAGAAGATAGGGCGAGGCGCACGAGTAGAAGAGACAGAACAAGAGGAGAGAGTCGAGAGAGGGAGAAGAAAGAGTTCGAGAGAGAAGAGAAGAGATAGGGAGATAAGAGGGAGAAGAGAGCGAGAGTCATGGTAGGGTTCAACTTTGTCTTCAGCGAAGTGCCTTATATACCCCATCTTTAAAACCGAGGATTCATGGGATCCGATGGGGGGAGGTCGGACTGCTCAAATCTTTGATCATGTGGAAAGACAATATCTGTTTTCTTCGGTCAGTGAGCTTACCAAACGTGGATTTTCCTCAAAAGCGAGGAAAGTTGGAGAAGAATCCTTGGCTATGACCGTTACCAAACGTGCCCTGAAAGATTTTGAGGAGATGATCTAAAAGTCCACGGCAGCCTTGTGGTGATGACTTCATGGAATGGATGGAAGCCATCGAGTAGATCTTCGGGTATAACCGAGAGATCCTAGATGAATGCAAGGTCAAGCTGGCTGGGCTTTGGCTTGGTGGGGGCAAACAAAGGCAACAAGAGGAGTGAAAAATGCAACAACTTGGGAAAAGATGAATTCTCTACTCCATGAAACTCTTCTCCCAGTTGATTATGTGCAGTTGCTGTTCCTACAACTGCAACATATTCGACGTTAGGACTGGTTGTAAGAAGAGCATGTGGGAGAGTTCCATCAGTTCGATGTGTGTAAGGACCTGAATGAACTTGAGGAGCAGTGGTGACATTCTTCATGGATGGTCTTAGGCTAGCCATCATTGATTAAATGGGCCTTGGACCCATCTTACGGTCGCTGAAGCATGTTGGCAAGCAATCCTTGCCGAGAAACCTTAAGAAGCAGCAATGGTGTGGGTTTTCACTTTCAAACCCCACCAATCAGCTGAAGGGTAGCAATAGTTATCCTAAGGTGGATCCAATCCATTCATTTAGTCCTACCCAAGCTCCCGCATCGAAAGTTATATTGAAGGGATAGTGATGCAGGCTCAAGGATTAGGACTTGTGTGAAGTTGCAGAAGCACTGTATGACATCTCCGCAGCTATGATGCCCGGATATGGACACGGGTACGGATACAGGACACGGGAACGAGCGTCCGATATGTTGACTTCAAAATTTTAGGATACGGATACGGGTACAGCATTTTTAGAAATATCTAAATATAAATATTTAATTGGGAGTTTATTTTAAATGAAATATATATATTTTCCTGGAGCTGTCAATCTAGAGTAAAGAGTTTTTATTTTGCTGCTGTTTTTTTTATTTTTTTATTTTTTTATTATAGCTGGGCTGAGCTTTACTCAATCTGAAGCCCACAAGATGGGCCCTCACTTGAAACTGGAGTGGGGAATACATGGGCGTTGGCTCACTTTTAAATGAGTGGGAGATACGGTTTTAAATGGTAATGAAAGACACACTTAAGAGACCCATATGACAGAGATGAGATGAGAGGTAAAACGAAAAAAGAAAGCATTCGTCTCTTTCTTGTTTATCTTCTCTTTTCTACCCTAACGATAAGAGAGATGAGGGGAGAGAGAAGACAGCAGCAGCAGGACGACGATGGTGGAGGCGGCGATGATGCGGAGGTGACGTTGGTGCAGGTACGCCCCCTTTTTTTTCCCTGTTCCTCCTCTCTCTCCTTTTTTTTTCCTGTGTCGGGTGATGGAGGTGAAGGGGAAGGGGTTCGGCAGAGGGGGTGGGGTTGTGGGTGGTTGGGAAGGCGGATTTCCGTTATTTTCGATTTTCTTTTATAAAATACAACACAGCCGTATCCCCCTTATTTTGCATTGTATCTTGTAGTATCCCGTATCCGTATTGTACCGTGTCTGCACGGGTACCATGGGTGAGTTGCCGTATCTGGGTATCATAGCTCCGCGGAAACTTTAGTCAAGGATGCACCTCACTCAAAGGAACCGAAATCCCGTCAATATCATTATTCTTCAAAAGTCTGAGATTATAAATCAATACAATGCATATAAATAGAGAAAAGGAAACTTAATGGCTAAGACTCCTAAACAAACTAGGAAAGAAAACTATCCTAATTATAACTCTTTAATAAAATTAAAAAGTAATAAAATCAGAAACAATAGTATTCTAAATAATCTTGGGTGGTCCCACACATGGGCCACGAGCCTTCTTGCAACGAACTTTTGGTGTTGTTGCAAAAGAGTTAGACCTTGAACTTGGTTTTTCTTGCCATTGCGTCTGTAGGCATGGTGTACTTGAAGCACTTTCTTTGTCATATGGGCTCTCTTGATCCTTTATTTGGTGGTTTTGGTTTCGTAAGATGGAGTGTGACCTTCCCATCTTAAGCAAACGTGTGTTGTCGCACACGCCATGGGTTCCATTCTTGTCACACACCCGCGGTGGTCCCAATAGTATATCACCACTATCCATTTGTAGCACTTCGCACCAAACCGTATCCTTGTGTAAAAGTAGCTTGACATGTGTCGCACTTGCACTTGCTCACATGTCGTTAACCATCGGACATAATAGGGGCGATAATGTTTTCGAACCTTCAACTTCAAGCGATCCACAAAAGCTTGAGATATGATGTTTTCACTACTAAAAAAGGTTGTCTAGTGTATGAGGCTCTGACCACTGCTGGGTCCAGGGAGAGTCGGATGTATGCAGCCCTACCCCCGCAAGCGGAGAGGTTGTTTCCGCATTTTGAACTTGTGACACCCAGGTCACAATGGAGCAACCTTACCGTTGCGCCAAGGCCCGCCCTCGACAATTGTGCATGCTTGTCCATTCTCAATACCTGTTGAGCAAAAAATATTATTTCGCAACCATGTCTTCTCAACAATTGGTGTCGTCTCTTTGAGGAATTTAAGGCTCTTAGGATTCTCCATGGGACTTACGTCCTCCACTTACCCGGTCTCTTTATCCTTAGGATCATTTGGTGTATCCAGCCCATCACCTACACCTTCTATGATTTTTATTCATTTTGGACATTCAAATGATCGATGCCTCTGTTGTTTACAATGAAAACATGTGATCGTACTCTGACCTTCAGGCTTGGAAGGAACGTTTGCCTTTGAACTACCACTTGGATTAGGATCCATCTTTGATGGGGTCTTTTGTGCAGCCATAAGATGCACTAAATTTCTGGGCTTTATATTTTGTAATTTCCTTGGCCTTGATGGCATGTTGGATGATCTCATTAATGTCATCAAAATTCTTGAATGAAAGGATATGTTGTATATCGATTCTCTTACATCATTGGTTTCATTTAAAGCACATCGAACTTGCATTATAAAAAAACTCTACAGAATACTCAATAGCTGACCAGGATCTATGTTTTAAATCTTGAAAACTTGAAAAAAAAAATCTCTTGGAGGAACTTCTGTTTCAAAAGGTTCTTCATTTCAATCCATGTCTCGATAGGATCTATATCTTTTCTTCTCCTTTTCTTTTGCAACTTGGCCCACCATATCCCAGCATAATTGTGAAATCGAGTTGCCATGCAGGCGACTTTATGGCCCTTTGCATTGGCTTATGCGTGAAAATATTTTCGACACATACTCTAACCAATCCATAAATTCTTTTGGTTTCAATTTGCCATCATAATCTGGAATCACGAGTTTGATGCCTAATAATGATCAGCATTTTTTGCTGATTGATCTTGTTGATTCCAAATATTTTTCATGTCATTTTAGTGATTATCCGCATGCCAATTATTCTCTAAATTGGCTAATCTGGTTTCTTTCCTTGAAAGAGTTGCTTGGACTTGAGTAATCCTTGCGGATAATTGAGCAACAGTTCTAGTTAGTTCCGTAGTGGTTCCAGTCAATTCCTCCATGGATGAAGATGAAGACTCCACTTCTATATGCTTCTTGGCAGGCATCTTAATGAAATTAAACAAATTCGATTGACTTGATGTGTAGATTTTCGCTCCACAAACGTGCAGGCAAAAACGAATTTGGATTCTGACTTTATATGATCCGGATATCGCAGAAATATATCCCAATGTTGATTTTGGTCAAACCAACTCATTGACTGGCTGATATTCTGTCCCAGTCAGCCTCTGAGGTGTAACTGTTGGTTGTGCTGCTTCTAGAAACAGTGTGCTAGACTCCTACTGTGGCGGGTCAAGTTTGACCGGAACACAAGCCTGGGCTTTTTGGCACGTGTACAACTTGAAGACACGCGAGCTTGTTTGAGCAGAAAGGGCAAGACCACCCTTCTTCGTGTTTTGCAACTGAAAGAAGACCAAAAGGGGTTGAAAACCTTCATTTCCTTTTCTCGGGAATGATGAAGTTGAACTGTCTAAGAGGAAAGGGGCTTCGACGACCAAAAGGGGTTGAAAACCTTCATTTCCTTTTCTCAGGAATGATGAAGTTGAACTGTCTAAGAGGAAAGGGGCTTCGACCAAAAGATGAAGACGATGGCGGTGGCTGGTATCAACAATGGCGAAGACACTCAATGATAGTGGAACGGTGCACGGAACACTTCAACGACAACCACCCTCCTCCCTCCCTCTCTCTCTCTACTTTTCTGGTTTTGGGGTTTGGTTTCAGTGGTGATGATTTGGGAGTTTGAATGGGTGTGAGAGTGGATTTAGGGTTTGACCGAGAGGGTTTTGAGGTTTGGTTTTGTTGTTGGGATTGTGGATGTGATGGAGATGGGTACGTGTGGGTGTTGGGATTTGGTTTTGGGTAGTGGGGATGAAAAGGGGGTCTATGGCTGGGTTTACTTTTTCCTCCCGATTAGTTCTCTTATTAGATCAATCGGATATCTAAGAAAATGGAAAGTGTTGTAATAAGATTGGATTGATAGCTGTGAGATATTTTCCTAGAGAAATCCTTAGGATTATTTAAAGTGCCCATGTTCTCATAAAATTAGTAAACCTCATTTTTCTAGCTCTGTTGTCAAAATTCTAGAATTAAGGATAGGAATCCTATGATATGTATTTTCTAGATGGTATTTATGCTAGAGCATCTAAGATCTGAGGTCTCTTGATAAAATGGCAGATGGTATTTCAGATGAGCATGAAATTGTGTGCATTGTGTCCCACCTGATGAACAATCTAGGTTGGATTTTTTGGCTAAAGCATCTATTTGATGGTACCACCTTCGACATTGCTTGGGTTTTTTGGCTAAAGCAGAAAAAGTTTTTCTTGTTCTCATAATATTAGCAAACTTCATTTATTATCATTATTAAAATCAAGAATTTAGGATACGGATCCTTCAACATTTATTGAATCGCAAGGAAAAAGATTTGTAATCATGCAGCGAACCCTATTTATAGATAATTCTTAGGATTCTAGTGTGTCTTTTGATTCCATAAATGCTATATCAAATCACACTATTCTGGCACTATGTTTTGGTGAGAATAGCAACAAGCGAATGGCTATTTTAAGTGTTTTTCCCCCGCTTTTGGTGTTTATTTTTAGGTGGTTGTCTAGTGATAAGAAAACCTCTTAAGTTGGGGGTTATAGAGGAAAGTAAGGAACAATCATAGGACTTGTGTTTGACTATATTTGACTATAGATTCTGCCTTAATTTTTCAAGTTTTTTCTCTCCTTGTTTTCTTTTTCATGAATAACTTATTTAACTTCACCGAACACATTATTGTGCATGTAATATTGATGATTTGGATCTTATTTTTTGTTTTTTGGAGTTAAAGAGATCAAAAACTGTAGTTGGTCTTATTTTTCATCGTATTAATGTTGCTATGGACTGAAAATGGATGGATAATAGCGAGCCAATGTGTTTTTTTTTTTTTACTCTTAACTTTTGATAATTTCTACAATTTTTACAAAAAAATCCCTTTACTCAATATTTGATTTGATTCGACTGCTTGCATGATTGTGATTTTCAGAACAATGTATATTAGCATCCCTTATTTTTATTTTCTTATATTCATTTATTTATTTATTTTTGCTTCACGGAGCACTCAAAACTCACACTCTCTCTTGACACACCCATGTTCATAACCAGCCGAGCTACAGCTGGGGATAATCTCTATTATGCTTTGTTAGTGGTATTGTCTCACATTTTTGTCTTATTTTGTGAATCTTCCTGTTCCAGCTCTCAATAGGGATGATAACATAATTTTGTGGTGACACAATTTGTATTGCTGCAGCATCTTCAAAAAACAGAGAGGGACTTTTGGTGAGAACCAACAAATTGGAGAAGCTTGCTAGGTGGGAGGGCTCCCTTCAACAAGACAGTAACAGAAAAGAATCTGATGCCCAGAGCAAAACAATTGTTGGAAACAATGTTCATAGGCCCTTGGCAAATGAGAACAAGCACAAACGAGGAAAGAATGATTCTTCTGGCATTTCTTCTTTTGACAAGGTATTTCAGATCCATTCACCATTTACAACATTTGGTTTATGAATTTGTAGAGTAGCATTTTTATTATGTAGGGTTATCATATTCTGTAAACCATCTTAAGTTATGACACGGTTGGGTTCCTTGCAAAGCATTGCAGGTAGGTTGCTTGTCCATCCAAATTAGACTGGTTGCATTTCAGGACTTGCTAATTTGGTGCAGTAAAAAGGGAAGAAAGCAAATACTGCTTAATTTTATTTCTGCTTTCTCATTTTGGTGCTGCCACGAACACATCTTCCACATGTCTAGCCCTCTTGCAACTTGGGACTCACGTGAGCTTCTTTAGTGGAACTGTGATGTGCAAGTTCATACCAGGGATACACTCGGCCTAGTCCAAGTCGAATCAGAGACTTGATCCAAACTCAGCCCCAACTGAGTTGAATCCCTCTCCATTTTGACATGAAATACATGATAAGTGGAATGGATTGAGCATTTGATAAATGTGGTGGTTTCTTTCTAAGTCTTTCTAACTCCCTTGTTCATCTATTGATCCTTTAAATGCCTCCGCTCTCAAAACCAACAGAAAGCATCTTTATAAAGAAGCAAGCGTGCAATTCAAGATGATGGGCGTTTATTACTCAGGTTGCGTTCTCACGAGCAGCATCGTTCTCCGAGTAGTCTATTGTCTACAGCCATCTCTAATGTCCTTCATCCTATGATATCCATCTTTAGAATGATAAAAGTATCGCTCTTGATTTTCTTCTCCTCCCTTTTCTACATATCTTTTTAAGGTTTATGACGATTAGTGCGTCGTTGTTCTTTTTCTTAAGATTAATTCTCTCCCGTTAAAAGTGACATTGAAAAGATTAGTTCTCCACCTTCTGGATTCATGTGTAGAGGAGGGTTCTGCAAACTATTAAGATTATTGAATGCTTGTTACTCTAAAGATAAAGGGAGGAAAAGAAACCCAGAAACCGACAAACTGTCGAGCACTGTTGCTCGTGTTCTTTTCAAACATCAACTGATGCAGTACGGAAGGGCCCTGGGCCCACATGATGGATCCAGCCATCCAACCCAGTCCATTGGGTTCGGCCCACAGGCCCAATTGCTGAGAAGCTATTGTGGCATGCTATTTTTATCGTAAGTTTATTTTATTAGGATTGTTTCTTGTTTTATTGTTTTATTAGGATTAGCAACTTTCTATTTTAGAGTTCTTATTGCATTATATATAGAGAAGCCCTCACTGTATTAGGATACATGCTTATTCAATTAAAAGATTTCTTTGAGAGTTATCTGTTATGGTTATGGTATTTTCTCCTCTTGTGAGGGTGCCCTAGTGGCTGAATCCATCATTGAATTCGATCAATCCTTCGGGAGATTGATCTATCTTCAATCGTGGATCCGGGATGTGCCGATTTGGTATCAGAGCCGAATTCCGGTTGTCGGGGAGACTTCATCCTTTCCAGAATTCCCCACCCATCCATCCGTTCCACACCTAGATCTCACTATTAGCCCTATTCCAATAATCCCAAACCACTCTACTGAACCACTCCACGACAGAATCTCACATCCCTGCCAAACCCACCTCACCTCCCTAGATTTTCAGCCACCGAGACCCCTCAAAACCCAAATCCCCTCGTCCAATCAGAAAACCCCAAACGCACCAAACAGTCCACCCCATCGTCGACCTCCCAGAACCCCTGCCAAAACCCCACCTCCAATGACACCCTAGCAGCCCCTTTTGTTGAACACCCAACACCATCCCCAACCTAATACATTAACCCAAACCCTATCGAATCCATCTTCCCAAATCTCAAACCAACCCCACCACATCCGACCATCACCCAGCCAAATCCTCTTGTCCAGAAACCTAATTCCAACCCTACTACAAACACCCAGCTCACGCCCAAAACCCAATCTCCCATCGGCTGATCCCCTTTCCTCCCAGACCCAAGCAGAAAAAAAAAAGATAGAAAGGGCAGCAGAAGAAGAAAGCAGTAGTAGAGCAGAAGAAGGGGAAAAAAAACATAACAGAGAAAGAAAAGGCAGCAGAAAGAAAAGAAAAGGGGGAAGGAGAGAAATTGAAGGAGTCTGAGGTAGAAGAAGTACCTGGCACTCGATAGTCTCCACTGCTTCTCGGCACAGCCAGCACCAGCCTTCTGCAACACGATCGCATCCGCAGTAGCGTCACCGCTCTAGCCTTCACGTTGATTGGCCAGCACACCTTGCAAACCAGCACCCCCTCTCCTCTTCGTTGTTGTTCTGTGAGTGAAGCAGGTAAGAGGCCATGACCCCTCTTATTTCCTTCCCTGCACGAGACGCGAGAAAGAACAAAAAGAAAAGAAGCTTTCTTCTTCCTCCCACGTGTGCAACACTCGCCAGACTTAGGCAGTTTGGGCCTTACCTGAGCGCAAACCCGAATCCAACCCATTAACAGACACAGAAAGGAAAAAAAAAGGAAAAACTACAGAATTTTGTAGCGTGAGTCAGGCGGGCCTGTTTCCAGTCGGACCCTTTTAGGGTGTCATCGATCCAGCCCATTTAGCTAGACAATTGTCCATCTTCAAGCAGCAATATATTTTCTATCCATATCAACATGAGACACATTGAAACTGTAATGTAGTTCAGATATGGAAATCAGTACCATGAGTGAGAAAGAGTTCTATTTTGGGCAGCACATTAATTTGAAGTAAGAAAAATTAATTGTTGCTGAATATACCTCTTGATATCAAGAGTTGGAAATTTTATGTGGCCTATGGGAGAGCGATAAGAATGATGGACCTTGATATATCAAACGGTTAAGGCGAAGCATACGAGCAAAAGTAAATTTTTGTGAAACCATTCCAGAAGCATATGAGGAAGCTATTTGTGTTGAGCACATGCTTCAAAAATCTCACGTGTCAATCTCAGTCTCAAGAAGAAAGATTTCAGCAAAGATCAAGGGCCCATAATGTGGAAGGACTTTTTTTAGGAGAAGTTAATCCCACTATTGTCATTCGCTGACTCCTTAATACCTATGATGCACAGATATGACAAGGACATGTCGTAGACACGGCAGGGACACGGATTTTACACATAAAAAGTGAAGCATCGGATACGATACGACACGATACATTGCCTATTTTGAAGTATCCGTGCATCATAGCTTAATACAACTGAGAAGGAAGAAGAAGAATGGAGACAAGCTAAGAAATTCCACATGCGGGTAAGAGTCGAAAACAAATATGCTTATTTGATTATTGACAATCGTAGTGCAATGAATTGTCGCACAAGAGGTCATTGGCCAACTGTGAAGCTTTTTAAGCCTACCAAGTCACATGATCTAATGGTCATGTCATCCCCGTCACTCATAGATGTTTGGTATCATTCAAGATGGGCCATTATAAGGACAAAACTTGGTGTGATGTGATTCATATGAATACTGTTCAAGAATGACATCGAAGAGCAATTTTATGGAAAAGTTGATTTCGTGGTTACAGACAATATTGGCCAAAGCAATGTCAATCAAGCTCCTCAAAGGGTTGAGGAAGAAGAACAAGGAGAAGCAACCATTGAAGACTTTGATCGGGTTACCAAACAGAGTGAACATCCAGTAGATCTTGTTGAAATGCCACTGCCAGATAATCCAATTGGGTCGTCGAAAACCAGATCAATTGTTTTAGAGGTTTCACAAGAACATCAAGTTGTTGACGTCCCTCACATTGACTTCATATTCAGGGATCAACATTGGCAGCTTGAAGATTGCACTCAGCTATGGTAGATCCTATTGTTGCAGTCTCCTCTCATGGGAAAAGCGTACATCCGAGCTAAATGCAGACATCGGAAGAAGTGCCACCTCCCATCTACTTCTAAATGGAGGAAAAGACTACATGAAGCTTGCAGGTTACGCAAAGCAAACGCAGACTGCAAGAATGTTCTAAAATTTGTGTGATTGATTTTCGACCCTGGAGGACTTTTTCTGAACTTGTGGTCAAATTCTCACCCACATGATGTACGCTTACGCTGCTGCCGCCGCTTTCTCTTCTTCTTTCTTCTTCTTTATTGATTTAGCAGATCGTCATGGCAGCCATCTTCATTCTTTTTCACTTCATCAAAGGAAAGGGGAAAGGGGCTTTGGCTAGGGTTTTTTACTCTGACTTTTCAGTTAGAAAAATTATGTTTTACGCCCTTTAGTTTTTTTTCCATTCAGTTTTAAGTTAATAAATTATGATTACCACCCTCTTGTTTTATTTTTTCTATTTTTAAGGAGCTTTACAGGATTGGGACGAATTTCTGAAATTTGCCGGTTGGGCCGAATTACTCAATTTTGTTCCGAATTGATCCGAATTCTGGAACGAATTTTTTCGAAGGGGTATTCGGTTCGGTAGAGGGACCGAACTGAAATTATTTGGGAAATTCAGATGAAACGAAACGAATTTCGTAACACTGGGTGTGATACGTTCCCCATTTTGAAGTATCCATGCATCATAGGATACACCTATGAAATTGTGTTTGTGCAAGTTTATGTAAACCTTGTGAAGTTCACATGGATGCATGCCAATCAGCAGTGGTAGAGGGATGGGAAGATTCATTATGAAATTGTGTTTGAACCCTTGATTTTGGGGCCTTGGAGTTCATCTTTCCGATGAGCACCAAATATTGGGCTAATTCTTTTTTCTTTTTCTTTTCTTTTTCCTTTTTTATTTGTTAGGGGAGGTGGTTGTGGGTGTAAGCCTGTGAGGATTTGACTGATCATAGGTGGGCCACATATCTTTCTTTCATGACTGCCCTTCAGTCTGCCGCAAGTGATCTTCCCCTGTAACCCTCAAATAGCTCTCTTCTCCCTTTATTTTCTTCAGTTGTTGGACTCTTTGCTTCCATCTCTCTTGGCCTGATGACATGTGGTAGCCATGTCAGATCTGTGGTCGGGTCCTTTAAAATCCTACTTTAGCTGGGTATCCCATGTACTTTGCTTGAACCCTACTCGTTTACATCCGTGAAACCAATTGTAAGCTTCCCAACTTCCTAGCCTTCAAAATGATATCATCTCATTCTCCAAGACTGTATCCCAAGTTTGGGAATCTGAGGCATCTCTAGAGTGTGATGCAAGTTCTCACTTTGACGGAGTGCAGTTGGAACTTCATTAATAATTGATATCGTGTAATGTCATTGGTCATACAATAAAATAGTTAGTAAGTTTCATGTCATATAATTTCTTCTGGTCTTTGCATTGCTATTTAATGGCTTTCTTTCTAATTTAACTTGTTGACTGATATAAAGAACTATTATAGAACTGATAAACTAAACCAAACCAAACCAAGCCTTTTCCCACTAGGTGGGGTCGGCTATATGGATTTGACGACGCCAATCGAATCTGTTTAGGGCCATGTCCTCCGTTAGATCCATGTAGGCAATGTCATGTTTAATAGTTTCTTTCCAACTTCTCTTGGGTCTCCCTCTCCCTCTCCTACTCTTGGCAATCTCTATGCCTTCACACCTTTTAACAGGTGCTTCCATTGGACGCCTTCTAACATGGCCAAACCATCTTAGTCGATTTTCTCTCATTTTATCTCCAATCGGTGCTATTCCTACTTTGCCCCTAATCTCCTCATTCCTAATCTTATCTTTTCGTGTGATCCCGCACATCCATCTTAGCATTCTCATCTCCGCAACTTCCATCTTCTTAACATGATTATGCTTTATTGCCCAACACTCTGATCCATATAACAATGCTGGTCTTACCGCCACCTTATAATACTTTCCTTTAACCCTGAGGGGGACTTTCCGATCACACAAGACCCCCGAAGCACTCCTCCATTTGGTCCACCCCGCCTGAATCCTGTGACTTACATCAGTATCAATCCCTCCATCCTGTTGCACCATCGATCCAAGGTACCTAAAGTTTTCTTTCCTTTCTCTACAATCTTTTGTGTGCCTAAACTTACTTCTATGTTACTAAGTGTCCTACTTTGGCTAAACTTGCACTCCATATATTCCGTCTTGCATCGACTTAGCCTAAACCCTTTTGTCTCTAACGTTTTCCGCCATACTTCTAGCTTAGCATTCACTCCCTTCTCTCGTCTCATCTATTAAAACAATATCATCTGCAAATAGCATACACCACGGCACCTCATCCTGAATATGTCTTGTAATCTCATCGATAACTAGGGCAAACAAGTACGGGCTTAACGCTGAGCCTTGGTGTAGACCAATCGTGATAGGAAACTCCTTAGTCTCTCCGCCAGTCGTCCTTATAGATGTCACAGCTCTATCATACATATCCTTTATCGCCGCAATAAATGCGACACACACTCTTTTCTTTTCTAGTACTCCCCATAGAATCTCCCTAGGAACCCGGTCATAGGCCTTCTCCAAGTCAATAAACACCATATGTAAATCTCTCTGACTTTCTCTATACTGTTCCATTAACCTCCTTAAGAGAAAGATAGCCTCCATGGTTGATCTCCCAGGCATGAAACCAAATTGATTCTCTGAAACGTTTGTTGTTCTTCTTAGTCTTCTCTCAATAACTCTCTCCCATAATTTCATCGTATGGCTCATTAATTTAATCCCGCGGTAATTCGCACAGTTCTGAATATCTCCTTTGTTTTTGTATATGGGTATAAGAATACTTTTCCTCCATGCATCAGGCATCTTCTTGCTCTTTAGCACTACATTAAAAAGTTTTGTCAACCAACTTATGCCATTCTCCCCCAAGCACCTCCAGACCTCAATAGGGATACCATCTGGCCCAACCGCTTTCCTATTCTTCATCATTTTCAATACTTCTATAACTTCTTCCCTACTGATTCTCCTATAGAACATATGATTTGATTCTTCCCTAGAAATGGTAAGCTGTCCCAATTGTATGTCACTACTACTGCTTTCGTTAAATAACTTGTAGAAGTAGCTCTTCCAACGCTCCTTTATCTCATCGTCCTTTTCTAATACCTTTTCATCCTCATCCTTAATGCATTTAACTTGGTTTAAGTCCTTGGTCCGCCTATCTCTGGCTTTAGCAAGCTTGAATCTCTCTTTCGCTTTCCTTAGTGTCAAGTCGCCTATATAGCTCCTTAAATGCCTTTGCCTTGGCCTCACTAACTGCCTTTTTTGTTTCTCTTTTTGCTTCTTTATACTTTTCCAAGTTTGCTGCATTTCGATCCTTTTGCCAAGTTTTAAAGCTCTCTTTTAACTCTTATCTTGTCTTGAACGGCCTCGCTCCACCACCATGCCTCCTTCTGTGCCGGAGCACCCCCTTTGGATTCTCCTAAGACTTCTTTCCCTACCCTCCTAATACACTCTGCTACCTTATCCCACATATTATTTGCACTCTCATTTATCGCCCAAACGTCTTCCTCTAGTACTCTATCCCTAAATGCTAGTTGCTTATCACCTTTCAAGTTCCACCATTTAGTCTTTGAGCATCTATACAACTTCTTTTTTGTAGTCCACCTTTGTAGCTGCACATCTATGATCAACAACCTATGGTGGGAAGTCAAGCTCTCCCCCGGTATCACCTTGCAATCTTTACAAGCTAAGCGGTCTCTTTTCCTAGTTAAGAAGTCAATATGTGTCCTTGAGGAGCCACTCTTATAAGTCACCAAATGCTCCTCTCTTCCTAAAAAAGGTGTTAGTCACCATGAGATCATAAGCCACTGAAAACTCCAAAATATCCTTCCCTTCTTCATTTCTATTACCGTATCCAAGTCCCCCATGTACTCTTATATATCCATCTATGTCGCGTCTTACATGGCCATTCAAATCTCCTCCTATGAAGACCATCTCGCCTTGGGGTATCTCTAGTAGCACTCCTTCCAAGTCTTCCCAAAACTTCTCCTTATGTCCATCTCCTAAGCCCACCTGGGGGGCTTAAGCACTAATTACGTTCACTATCTCTTCTCCTAACACTAACTTAATTGCAATAATCCTATCTCCATAGCGCTTTACATTAACTATATCTTCCTTTAAGTCCTTGCTCACTACTATGCCAACCCCATTCCTTGCTCTATTAAGCCCCGTATACCATAACTTATACCCAGTCCTCTCGATCTCTTTAGCTTTCTGTCCCACCCACCTTGTCTCTTTGCAAGCAGGCAATTGAGATTCGTCTCCTTTCCATTGTATCCACCACTTCCATAAGTTTCCCAGTGAGGATCCCAATGTTCCAAGTACCTAATCTCAGCCTTCTATTTTGGGCTAGCTTTCTTACCCCCCGCACTCGTCCAATAAAGTGTGGGGACCCTTGCCTATTTAGCACTGCACCTGGGCGCCGATGCGGCGGTCCTTGCTTACTTATCACTGTATTCGGACCATACAGCGCGTTGCTAAGTAGGGGACGCCCCAACGAAATATCATTAGGTCTCAAATCCATAAAGAAATCCGACTGAGTATTGTGCTGGCTGTCGGCTACCTAACGCACAACCCTCCTCCTTTGTCCGGGCTTGGGATCGGCTATGTCAAGGATACCCCAACATAGGCGGAGTTAACTATTATAGAACTGATAATGATGAAAAATTTAATGTCTATTTGCATGAGGAGAAAATGTGGAAAAATGAAGGTAAAGAAAACTGGATAGAAAATTTGCAGTGTTCCACTTCTGTCAATTGTTTTGTCTACCCATTTCCACATCTGAATGGGCCTTTAGTATATGTGTTTCAGTAGCAATGCTTTTTTTTATAATTTTCATCAAGAGAATCTGCACCATGTTGGGTGGGAACAGTTTTCCAAAATGAAAATTCAGAATGTCATTAATTATCTTAAAAGATCTTGAATGCTGGCTCCCCATGCCCATTCATTCGTTCAGGAATGTTATTCTTGAACTTAAAAAGAAAATTGCTTACTCATGCCTGCCTTTTCTGTCTCTGCATTTTGCAACCTAACACCCTAACTCATCTCCTAATATTGCCTAGTTGGAACGTTTTTAGATTTTCACAAATTCCAAAATCAAGTTTTGAGAATACCTAACATCCTCCAACTAACTGCTCTTCATTTCCACTTCTGGGCCGGGTAGGTCACTGACTCTATTGTTTCATTTCCTTTAATTCTACATCTTGTCTTATTCAAATTTTTATCAGATATCTTCCATACCCCTCTGTCCTATTTCCTCAGAATCTATCTGATTCTTTCTAATTTTGCAACGACAGTGTAAAAGAAAATTTTTTTGTTTTGTTTTGTTTAATTTTTTTATGTATGCTTTGGTCATACGTGGATAGAATTTTATGGTTATTTATGTGCCAACAGTTTAGTTTGCTGTATGTTGGCTTGTTGCTGTGGAAGTCATGGACACAATGGATATTAAATTCCAAATCATATCCTATCACTTTGAAACTTTTCAGAGATCATTGTTGTTGGAAAGAAAGGAAGATGTCTATTAAGATACCTTTATTTTAATGTTCGGTTTGTCTAACCAAGACATGCAGCGACTAGGAGGGAGTTGAGTAGAAGGTGAAGAGAAAGGACTAGGAGGCACAAGATTCATTTTGGCCCTCGTTTGACAAACAGAGCAGGGTGGCCCCACTGATATAAGAGTAGTGGGGGCAAGTTACGGACCAAAAAATGATGGAAAGTTGTTTGGAAAAACATCTCTTAGTGCTTTTTATTGTGAAGTGCAGGTGAAGGGCTCTGATACGGGCTATCTATTGCCTCCAACTAGCATGGCTGCTCATGCAGTAGACGATCTCATTGAAGCTATGGACCAAGAGGAGAAACTTGAGACAGGGAATGCTGCTACAATTCGCACCAATGGAAGAACAGTTGATAAAGTAGGCTTACCTTGTCTGCCACCTCCACCTCTAGTCCCTCAGAATGCCTACAACCAGGTTCAATCATTACTTACCATTCTTGAATTTGTGGTGCACTGTTCTTGATTTTGTAAATGTGCTGTTCTTGATTGAATGGGCGGGCATTCTGTCCCTGGTTTTACATGCTCTTTCATGGTTGCCTTTATGATATATATATATATATATATATATATATATGGCTGCTCCCCTACACTGCAACCCTCCTTATTGTCAACTGCAAAGTTGCTTTATGCTGGGGTCGTTTCAAAATAAAGCAACTTTGCAGCTGACATTAAGGAGGGCTGCAGTGTAGGGGAGCAGCCCTCATATATATATATATATATGGGAAGTGCTCCCATGAGAGACTCACCAACTTGGTGAGAAATGGGTGGGGGCCCTTGCATTTAAGTTGGTGAGAGTGGATATGGAAGTGAGGGCCCCCACCCATCTCTCATAAAGTTGGTGAGAGTCTCTCTCATAAGAGCACTTCCCTATATATATATATATATATATATATATAGAGAGAGAGAGAGAGAGAGAGAGAGAGAGAGAGAGAGAGATGCTTATATACAAGCTTCCCTTACGGTCTTACGTTACAAGCCGGGCCCACCAGAGACCCGACAAATCATGAAACAAGGGGGGATCGAAAGATCCAAGTGGGGCCAACCTAGATATCAAATTTGAAGTCAATCTAACACATCTAACCCATTCATCTGTGGTCCACAAGTTTAATGGTTTTATATAAAATAATAAAATCGACCATTCATCAAACGGTTCACTCTAATTGGATCTATCAAAACCTGCTGGCACCTGTGTGAATAGGAGGAGTGGGCTTGAATGGTCTGCTCGGATGAACTAGTAGTATACCCCACTAGGTAGCTTGTACTGTAAGACCGTAAGGGAAGTTTGTACAAGAGCATTTCTCATATATGTATATATATATATATAAAGGGAAGTGCTCCTATGAGAGAGACTCACCAACTTTATGAGAAATGGGTGGGGGCCCTCACTTTCATATTCACTCTCACCAACTTAAATGCAAGGACCCCCAACTTAAATGTGAGGGCCCCCACCCATCTCTCACCAAGTTTGTGAGAGTGTCTCTCATAGGAGCACTTCCCATATATATTTATATATGGGTGCGCTACACAGCTCCCGAACGTCTTTTAGGAGAAAAGCCCTCCCCTAGTTGGGCCCAATGGGATGCATGATGATCATGGAAGTCAATGGGATGGAAAGATCCATGAGGGTTACTAATATACAAAAATCTTGAGTCCGTAAGATCATCCTAACCTTTTGATCCATAGAGGCATCATTTTATCATGATTTTAATCCAACGGTGAGGAAAAGTTGGATAAGTGTCAAACTTGTTCGGGTTGGGGGGGACTACATCGAATCAACATGGGCCCCATGAAAAAAATAAAAAAGAGTGGCCGAAAAAGGGGCATTTTTGAGAATTTCCCATGTGTGTGTAGGGCAAGGCTCTCCTAAGCTTAAGCTTAGGATAAGATTCCGTAAGCTAACGCTTTTTGGGCCCATGAGAGCATCTCTCACCTAAGGAGTGTGCTCTGATAGGAGTGTGTGTGTGTGTGTAGGGAGATGCTCCTATGAGAGATGCTCTCACCTTATTATGAGAGATAAGGTGGGGCCTTCACATCTATATCCAATGCCAACAATTTAAATGTGAGGGCCCCTACCATATCTCTCATAGTAAGGTGAGAATCTCCCTATATATATATATATATTTATATGGGAGATGTTCTGTGAGAGTAACTCTCACACTACTATGAGAGTAAGGGGTGGGGGCCCTCACATTTAGGCTATTGGCATTGGATATGGATGTGAAGGCCCCCACCCTTACTTTCCAGAGGAGCATCTCCATATATATATATATATATATAGGGGAATATTCATATGCATCCATCCCTCACCATTTTTGGTGAGGGACACCCCTTTTGGGGGTGTTTCAAGTACAAGAGGGAGGTACAAAGTACCCCTCTTGTACTTCTCTTGTACTTGAAACACCCCCAAAAGGGGTGTCCCTCACCAAAAATGGTGAGGGATGGATGCACATGAAGACCCCCCATATATATATATATATATATATATATATGAATGATCGCATGTGCAATATCCTACACCCTTTTAGTACATAATGGTGGGTTACCATGTTTATGTGATCTGGACCACCCATCTTATGGATCCCCTATTGTAGATTATGCCAAATACGTACCTGGTTTGACAATCCTGGTCCATTTGGTCAAGAGCCTGAACTAACGGTTATGTTTGATGTGGACCTGGCCAATATTATTTTGATGGATAGTGTTTTTTTCTTTTCCGCGCAAGTGGATTTCCTCGTGAAGTGGAATTCCAGCATTATGCAAACATGCTCATAATGTTATTTTCTAGTGATCTCGAAATGGGTTTTGACCTAATGCTTAGCTGATCTTTTTTTACATTTTATTGTCACAGTATGAGGGTGAAGATGAGGATGTGGATGTAGGTGACCTTGCCGTGGACATAGGAGATGCAGATATCAATAGTGAAGTGGAAATCGTGCATATGTAAATAATCTTGACTTTTAATCTGTAAATGACCCAACAAAGATCATGCAAGCTATTGATGTAGACATTTTTGTCCGATATATCTGGCAATAGTGAATTTAGTTTTGTGGCCTTTTGTTGTGCCTCATTTTCTGATTATTCTCTTACTCTCCTTTTATTCACTTGTATTGTCGGGGGATTTGGAACTAGTAGTAATAAAATGGTCCAGATCTGCCTCATGTATGTGAGACTCAGGGATGGACGCTTTAGTAGCAAAAGCAGGCAGGACAATGCAACTGCAAGCTCTATACAATTGCCTTGTTAATGTATTACTTGCATTATTGAATTTGATATTGTAGAAAAAACATAGCAAACCTTGTACCATTTGATAAGACATTCACAGAGCTTAAAGCCTTGCAATGTCAAAAAGTGAGAAATTTTGAGACCTACTAATATTTGAAATAATTGGGATAGAGCTACAGTAAAACCTATAATTGTGTAAAAAGTGATTCAATTTCTATGAAGAGCTTCCATAAGTTTGTATAAAGAACTCCAATAAATCCTGTTTTTTCTATCGAACACATGGTGGTGGTTGCTGCCGTCTCTTCTGTAGTGAATGACCATTTTGTTGTTTTTCTTTATGAATTTAGTGTTGAGTTTATATACAATTTACAGGAGTATTGATCTTTTGTGGGCCTGTTTGGATACTTGTAAACTGAAAACGATCTTTTATTAAAAAAAAAAAAAAAAAACGTCTTTCTTTAATACAATTGAAAAGTTTTGAGTAAAAACCATAGAAGAGTTTATGAGCTATCCTTAATTATAGTGGCCCGCGTTAAATTTTTAACAATGATTCTTATAACATTGCAATTATGATTCCCATTATTAAATTGGCCCCACGACGCTTACAAATCTAATGCAGAGTTCTTTACCCACGATTACATAGCTCTTGTTAATTATCAATATTAGGTGGGTCATATAAACGCCACACTTTGGGGCTTTCATTGTGATCACCAGCATTAGGTGGATCCTATATTACCAAGTGTCCCATACTTATTACCAAGATTGAATTGTGCGAATGCAATTATAAGTTTCCCATCATTAAATTAGCCCTACTTTTCGATAGCTACCTTAGTGTTGTTGTGACTACCAACATCAAATGGGTCCCACAATGATTTCTCATAGATGGATTCATCAATGATGTCTAACATCAGATAAGATTTTATGAAAAAAAAACTAGGTAGGCCATTTGTGATATTCACCATTAGATGTATCACGCTATGGTTACAAATGTTTGGTGGACCCACCTCAATTGAACAATATTACTTGGATCTCATGGTTTAAACATTTAATCTTGTGATTTTTTAACAACTGATGAGTCCTGCTATGATTATTAACACATGTGGTTACTAATTGTGGGTCTTGCATTTGGTCAATTGATTACTTTCTTGTCATTGCTTGTTTAGTATATCATCTTGTGAGTTTTTTTTAATATAAATTTTCAAACACTTCAAAGATATATTGAAACTTGTGGAAATCGCCGAACACCATAAGTGACACAATATAATAATACGACAATATTTTATTCTATGGTAATAAAATCTTACAATATTTAAATTTGTTGATATTATCTTATGCATTTATCCAAACACCCCCTAAATAAAAAGACTCATCTATGACGATTTGACTACAAAAGAAACTTGAAAGAAATGCAATTTATCTGAGGATTTGGCTGAAGATGGATCAGAAAGAAGAAACAAAATTCATATTTGGGACAAGGCTTTGATTATGATGATGATATAAATAAAAGACTCTTAAGACTTGGGCTTGTTTGAATGCAAAAGAAAATACAAGAAAGACACATTTTATAGAATATGATCTTTTATTTTTTAAAGAAAAAAAATCTTATGCCTTAGTTAACCTAAGAAGATGTGAAGAAATCATTTTCTTTAAAAAAGCTTAATATTTTCTCCTACGACTCTCTCCTGTAAAAACTTTTCTATAATATAAAAATCTTTCAAAATGTGGCTTACAAAGTGGTAAAGTAAAGAACTTCGCCAAATCTATTATGATGTACTTATTTACATGTGTCATAAAGTAAAGTAAAGGTAAATGTCACATCACGGTAAATGTGAGGTAAAGTAAATGGTGAAGTAAAGAATATAGTGAAGTAAGTGAGAGTAAGAGAGAGTGGTAAAGCAGTTACTTTTTGTTTGACTTTAGCTTGTCACACTTTACCGTAATTTATGTAGTAAAGGAATAGTGACTTGTGAAAAGCTTATTGTCAAAAAGTGGTGGCTAGATTTTACTTTACTACACTACTTTTTCATCTAAACATGGAGAAGGGATAATGTGGCATATCTAGGTCAATGCATGTTTGTTTATATATTTGGTAAAGTAAAATAAATGTTGATATCACATTATGGTAAAGATGAGGTAAAGTAAGGTAAGATGAAGTATGTGGTAAAGTAGGAGAGAGGGAGGGTTGTAAAGTAGTTGTCATTTGTATTACTTTACTTTACTACACTTTACCTAGTTTTATGTGATAAAGAAAAGTGGCTTATGGTAAAAAAATTGGTAGTCAAGTATTTAATAAAGAATTATTCTAATAATGAACTTTACTATAATCAATAATACGAACATCTTGTTATTTTAGATTTTCTAATATATATTAAAATCATAGTACCTTCCAAACAACTCAATTCAAAATCTATAATATTCTTAAAAAACTATCAAACAATTTTTTTTTATAATATCTTAATATTACACTATTCTATTCTGTACTATTTTATTCTTTTAATATTTAAATATGTAAATGTTATATTCTGTAAAATCAAGAGACGAATTTAACCGAGTGGATTTTTGTGTGTGACCTTTTTATCATGAGGCATTCCCAACCCCATTATCGTTGATGGCTGTGGATCTAGGTGCGCCCCATGAACAAGGGCTGCATATGAACGGTTTGCACTACTCTTGGAGGTGGAAATTCCATTTGTTTATGTTTTAGATTTTTGAAAATTATGGGGTATTGTTGGAAATTTTCAAAAAGAAAATCTAAGGTTTCTACTTCGTTTTCTTGGAAATTACTTTTCATATTCATGCATTTTGCATGCAGAGAAAGTATTGAAAACCCATAGAAGATAACCCTTTTGAGAACCTATTTTTTATTTGGAAACTTGCCTTCTGTTATGTAGCACACATCCCAATCGGACATGGTATGGAGGAAAGAGACATTTATAAGAGATCCCTTAACTTACAATATTAGTCTATTAGTAGACTTGGACCCTAACGGGTGGACTTGAGCTTGGAACTTTAATCCAGATTGAGCTTGTTAGGCCTAACCCTGGATGACCCAGTCCTTTATTGGGCTAAGTTGGATTGATGCTGGCCGCCAGGTTGACGCAATCCTTAATTGGGTTGAGCCAATTGATTATGGGCCATGTTGGACCTGATTACGAAGAAGTTGGTTATGGTTATTTTAACTACTATAGGTATGTCTCAAATCCCCAATTAACGGCTCTCTCCAAAATCGAGAGATTCAACTTGATTATGCATTATCATTATGTGGGTCTCACTCACGTAGATTATATGAAAATCATCCCCATGGGCCGTAGCTCTGGTGTTGGGTCCTTAAAGGGCCAATGAGTTCAGAGTTGATCTTTGAGTCAGTAAATGCAGATCAATAACAGCTTTATCGGGCTTCTTGTATCTTGGAAGCGGCCCACCTGTTAACCCATTGTTGACTTGGTGCCACTAAGGGGTTGGCCGAACACGTCTTAAGAAAAACGATTACTTGCCTTAAAAGCATTTATTGTTTCTTCCTTTTCATAGATCCAGTTCCACGCACACCAACAGTCTTAAGACGTTGATTTTCTCAAGGATCATATGAGATAGGGTATCCGATGGATGGATCATCTCACATTTGCTTCCAATGGTTGGATTATCTCACTTGACATTACAAATTGAAAATTAAGATGTGGTATGTCTTGATCGCTCCAATGAATGCAATTCAATGATTGGACCTTCTTAATCCATGTGCTTGGCTTGAAGTGGAGACGTCGAGATAAAAAATGGTATTATAACGTCGTTGATTTGCTCACATCACATGAAGATCCATTCGTGAGTGATTGTGGTGAGGTAGCCCAAAACCCCTCTTATTTAAATTTCGTGCACCCTTATTTCTTTTTATATTTCTTAATGGATCTATGGTTAGATTTGAACAATTGATCATGCATAGGACACCCAAAACTCTAGCATGAGAAATTAAAGAAATTATATCCTCATTGGTTTTGAGAGATTTAAAACAAAAATGCAATCATGTCATTTTTATGCACTCTTGTGAGTAATTTCTGCATGATCTGAACCGTACATTATGCCAGGGACATGCCTTTTTTTTTTTTTTTTTTTTTTTTTTGAGATTTTTTGGATCCTTACAACTATAAGATTGAATGGATTTCTTTTTAAGAAAAAATCTTTTATAGAGTTGGGCCTATTTCTATTGGCATGCCATGCACATGTTTTGTAGTTGGCCACTTTCAAGCTACAATATTCTTTAGGTTACTGGTAGATAGTTCATAATTGGGCCTGACTTGTTTGTCACATATGACCATATGTTGATGCAATATTTTTACCTTTATTAAAAAAAAAGGGTCCATGGTGTTGCTTGGATGTTTCTTTTATTTTTTTAATCACATATGAGCTTTTCAAATATGCTAAGGTAGGTCAGGAAGAATTGGGCCCGTTATAACCATGTTTTGATCTTTTTTTTAGGTAGCTTGTATGTCAATTCTTCTCACTCTATGTTAGACAATACATTCTTATATTATTGTCTAGTTGTTTGGTGCCATAAAATAACTAATCTTACATATAGATGAGCCTTTCAAGGCTTTCTTTTCTTATTGGCCATGCATAATAATGGTATCATATATATATATATATATATATATATATTTTTTTTTTTCAGAGCTTAAGTCTTTGGCCATGATATGATAAAATTTGTAATTGTATTATAAACACAATTTTCTTTGTGTAGTAGGCCATTTTATGTTAATTACATAAATTCAGGATGGCTCATCATTTTTCTTATTTTTATCATCAGCTCTTTATATATATATATGACTCATGATGATGATGATGATGATGTTTAATGTGGTCTACCAATATTATTTGATCTGGATTATGACTAATGTCTTGTAAATCCTTTACGAGTTTGAGGGCACAACCCATGTGGTGAGGCCAATTGATCCTCAATTATTCTATAAATCCTGAATAAGAAAACTTGTTACACGCTATGTTCTTTGGATGAGCATAGTGTTTATCATTATTTGCCTTAAATGTGGGGCGTGTATGGATATAGTTTGGCTCTCAGATCCTCGAGATCACAATTGGGTCAAAGAGGCTTTAATGCATTTTTTCTATAGCCATATAATTTTTATAGCAATAAGTCTAGTATGATTGGAATCTTACTTGTGTATAATATAAAGGTTATCCATAAACTCTATTGAGCCCTGAAATCACAGGATGTGGGGTCATGTGAGGAGGCCAAAGGTAGTGATTATAGATATCATCATGGGTTACAACTTGATAATTATTTCATTGACCTGTGATCAATGGAAATGGGCAAGAAATGAATCTCTAATAAAAATCTATAATAGATAAGAAACATAGGTTTCCTTGGTATTTATTCATGTGAGGAGCCCTAAGGTATTGATTATAGATTTCATAATGGGTGAAAACTTGATGATTAGTTGATTAACCTGGGATCAATGGAAATGGACTAGAAATGAATCTCTAATAAAATTTATAATAGATAAGAAACCTAGGTTTCCTGGGTATTTTTTCACAAGTTTGCAATTCATCAATGGATGTGAAAAATATTTTTCCTTAATGATGAATTAGAAGAAAATTTTCATGTGGACATATATGAGGGATTTGCTATTCCAAGAAGGGACTATAAAGTTTGATAATTAATTTTATCCCTCTATTATTTAAATCTAATTCTGAGCAATGGTATGAAAAATTTGATGAAATGATATTTATCGTCTGGTTTCAAAATAAATGTGTATTCCGAATTTTCTTAAGATAAGGGTGTGCCAGTATATATTGATGATTTGCTCAATCTTGTACTAATTTTGATTGCATCAATAGTACAATTTATCATTTTTTTTTAATTTATATATGAAAGACTTCTGTCTTGCTAATATTCTATTACGAATACTGATTCTGAATATACCCTGACTCGTCTCATTACATTGAGAAAAAGATGTATTTATGTTCAATCAATTTTCCAATTTGCCTGTTTATATTTATATGGTCTAAATGTGTGAAATTGACCTGAAATGAGGAAAGATTGTGTCACAAAAGGAACATGCAAGAATTATGATAGCTTACCGCATGACATGCATGTACTTAAATTGTTTCATATGTTTTTGTTAAACTGAGCGGATTTTTTTAGTAATCCCGATTTAATGCATTGAAATGTTGTTTTTGAAACTCTTAAATTTCTTAACATATTTATGCATTATGGATTGAACATTTTTGGGAATCTTCCTATCTGGAACGGTGTTGTGATGTTAGTTGGAACGTTGGTTCAAACAATTCCTATCCAAGAGTAGTTGGATATATGCTCTTGGTGGGACTGCAACATTCTACCATGGAGTGCGCATTTGTGACAACTTGCAACAAGAGGCAAAGAGACAATGTGATTGGAAATTTACATTTAGAAATCTCAGTTTGATCCAAAATAAAGCCACTAATTTGTTTGCATAGTGATTGTGATGCTCCATTATCATGAGTGTACATCACTGTACATGGTTAGTCCAGGGGTATTGGACAAATACATAGTTATGTGGTTGGATTGCTTCATCCGGTGTGATCACTTTTGATCGTGTGAGGTCAAGTGTAAACTTGACAGCTCCCTTGGTTAAAGGCCTTACAAGGGATGTTATCTTTTATGGGGATGGGTTTAAGCCCACTGATTGATCAGCTATGATAGAAACTCGACTCAGCGTTTGTACTCTAGATCCTGAGTTCAATGAGCAAAGTATATCATCAGTTTGTGATTTGCAAGCACTAAATTTACTTATTTCATCCCCTGGATTAGAAGTAGTGCTTGGACCAGTAATGGAAAAGGAGAGGTTGAGTTGGGCTCTTAATGGATCTAAAACAAATTTTTGTTGTGGCGTTTATGTTACAGGAGCGCCTATGATAGGTCCACCTATATGAAAGTGGAAGTGTGGCCACTTTATATGAGGGTTGAGTTTTCCTCTAGAGCATTCATGAAGCCAGGATATAGACACATGGCCTGAGATAGCGTCGGCTTTATCAGAACCAAAAGTTAAGAGAGTTTATACGTGATAGTATTTCCGGTCTTGTCACATGGAGTCACTAATTCAAAGCTATGGCTATTAAGCACTTTGATGAGACTTTGAGATCTATCACTGAGTGAAGGTTCAAGTCCACAAGACACCTACCATTTATGCATAAAATCTCGGGATATCAATTGCAGAATAAATCTTCATTTTGTGGGGATCATTGCACAAATTCCCCAAAATTGTGGGGGTCCTTCATGATTGTTTAGATTTTTGGGGGTCTATATGCATTGTTTGACAACGTGGGTGTATTGATGCCTTTTTTTCACTTTATGGGGGTTTCTTTTCAATTTTCAAAATTATGGGGCATTGTTTGAGATTTTTGGAAATTGTGGGGGATTGTTGGAAATCATCAAAAATAAGAAAATCAAGGTTGGGTTTTGTTTTCTTGGAAATTACTTTTCATATTCATGCATTTCTCATGTAGAGAAAGTATTGAAAATCCCATAGAAGAAAACCCTTTTGAGAACCTACTTTTTATTTGGAAAGCCAACATCGCCCATTGGATATGTTATGGAGGAAAGAGACATTTATAAGAGATCCCTCAACCTACCATATTTGTCTATTAACATACTTGGACCCTAATAGGTGGACTTAGGTTTGGAGCTTTAATCCAAAATGTGGAGGTTTTTATTTTGCAGCTTGTTGGGCCTAACCTAGGATGACTCAGTCCTTTATTGGGCTAAGTTGGATTGATGTTAGGCCGGGTTGACCCAATCCTTAATTGGGTTGAGCCAATTTTTTATGGCTAAGGCTGGACCTAATTACCAAGAAGGTGGTCACGGTTGTTTTAACTACCATCGGGATGTCGTAATGTCTCTTGACGTCATAATAGTCATACCCTTTCGCAAAACAGTACTTCCGATGGTTTTCAGTAATCCTTTTCGGATCTCCAACGGCTCTCTCCAAAACCCATTTAAAATTAAGAGTCACATCCCTTTCAAACGATCACAGTGACTGTATGTCACGACCCGGGCCCGAGATCTGATTACTTCGGACAGACCCCGAGTCGCGATGATCATACTTACTCCCGTAAATCCTGAATTAACCAAAGTTAAGACAAGACTCACAAGGGATATCAAAACATAAAACCTGTCAATGTACAATGTGCGGAAAACATGTATATATATACATTGACTACACTTAACTTTACATCAGGTGTAAAGTTCATTTACACAAAATCATAGTTTACTAAAACCAACACTGCACATTTAAAATACAATGCAGTCGGTATCTAATTACATCTCAAAATTCATTATTACAAAAGTAATTGTTGGCATTCGCCCTCCGACTACGCCCACTCCGCTAAACCTCCTGGAGGTAACGGACGGGCCTCCTCCGCAGGCGGCGCGGCCTCGGCAGGACCGGCACGGGCATCTGGGCCTGTGACATCATCAATAACACGTGAACACGAAGGTTCAACAAGATACATGCATTTTCATGATTCTTCATAGTATTTAGCAATTCTATACAAGAATGTCATAATGTAAGAACTTAAACAGTTCTATATAACCTAATTCAGTTCCATAATAAATATCTATGTCAAGTCATATCTTTTCATTTCATTGATTCCGTATCTTCCAACGGAAGTAGTTTAAGCGTAAGGCGGAAGGGCAAACCATTCATGGCCTAGGCTTCAAGATTATTCAATTTAATTAAGCACAAGGCGGAAGGGCAAACCATTCATGGCCGAGGCTTCAAGATTGTTTCACTTTTCATTACATGACTTATCACAAATGGTGGAAATTTTCCAGTGTCTTGATCAGAGAGCACTGGCATTCCACGAGGCTCCGGAACGCCCCTCACATCTACTGCAGCAGGAATTATTCATTTATTCACTTTACTGTCACCTTTAGTGACTATTCATTTCATTCCATTTCATTAATTCAATTCGTGTACTCTGTCATTTCGTGCATTATGTCAGTTCGTGCACTATGCCAATGAAGTTCACCTCTGTGTCACTTCATGGATTCTATTCATTTCTAATCAATTCTATTTACACTTCTAAGCCAAACAAACGAGTGAAGCGTTAATTATCCAATGTACGTGTTATTTTCGATGAATATCACTTTATGTATTTGATTTGTACATTGAGACGACCTTCGCTACACCTATGTAGGCTTAGATATTAACATGGAATAGCCTGTGCGTCTTAGGCTTCATTCCCATAATTTCTCTGAGTTTGACTCAGCTGTCGGTTGGCCTGTCGGCTGACCGACAACACAACGTCGGTTGACATCTCGGTTAACCGACACTTTGTCGGTTCAAGTTCCAGAAGCTGGATTTTTCAGTCCACTCTCTGATACATTCGTCGGTCAGGCCTCGGTCATGTGTCGGCTGACCGAAGATACCATGTCGGTTGACCGACATATTGTCGATTCGAATTCCAGAGAGCTGGAATTCACTGAGACAGATTCCAGATCTGTCGGTTAGTCCGTCGGTTGACCTGTCGGTCGACCGACACTTCCATGTAGGCTGACCGACACAATGTCGGTCAGAATTCCAGAGAGCTGAAACTCTCCGAGACAACTCCCAGAGCTGTCGGTTAGTCTGTCGGTCAGGTGTCGGCTGACCGACACATGCCCAGAAGTTCAGTTCTGAACTTCGAATTTTCTGAAGCAAAACTTCCTGAAATTGAGTCAAATAGACTCCAACTTCTCTACAACATTGTAAATCACAATAATACACATATACTTGCCTCTAGTGAAGACTAATGAAGAATAAACCTTCTTTAGCTTGTAGTTCCAAGAAGAAAACCTCAAATCCAAGCTTCACACCTCCACAAGTTGAAAACAAAGTTGGGAAAGATGAAGTAGAAGATGAAAGCTTCTTGAAAACACCCGTAATTCCTTGTTTGACACTTGATTGAGTGAGATTGGAAAGAAAGAAGAGAAAAGGAAGAAAGAAAATGAGTCTAGGGTTTGAAAGGATTTAGAAGATGAGTGAATGACTCATTTGAGTCATCTTTAGCTTATATAAGCCCTAGTTTTGCATTTAAGTCCACTAATCTCACTAAATTACAATTCAAGTCAAATGAAGGGTCATTTGACCGGGTTCTCGTCAAACGACTTCGAGCCTATTATGAAAGTTGATGTACTCGTCGAGATACACGTGTTGGTATCACGAGTTTCCGTATTCAACGAAATACGCGAAAATACGTATTTACACAAAAGTCCTTTATTTCCATGTTTGAGTCTAAAACTCCATTTAAACCATGCAATTCCATTCCTTACCATTCCATTAAGCCCAATTCATTCATTTACGGCTAATTCCATATCATTTGGTCACAGACCACCATTAGTTCAATTAATTGTGGTTAATTAGCCTTAAACTCAATCAATTCACTTAATCTCTTCATTGTTCGTTCATTACATTAATTTGGGACTAACTCCATTGAGTTTAGTCATCAATTACTATTAAACTAGTTAAACATGGTTAACTAGCACTAAATTCAATTAACTAGAGTTAATTTTGATTAACTCGGGACGGGACCTTACAACTATCCCAACTTTTTGAACCATTCGGTCCTCCGAATGCAATTCAAATCAATGTAAGGTAATTAAACAATTCAATTCAAAATTACCTGAACGAATAGCTCGGGATACTTCTGAGCCATTTGCTCCTCAAGTTCCCATGTGGCTTCATTAGGTTCATGGTGATCCCAAAGGACCTTGACCCACTTGATCGTTTTAGTATGCAGAACTACCTCCTTTGTATCTATGATCTGAATTAGCTTCTCAACATATGTGGTGTTAGGCAACACTTCGATCTCTTCATGACGAATGACATGTGAAGGATCATGCACATACCTCCGAAGCATAGAAACATGAAATACATTGTGAATACCGGAGAGTTTTGACGGGAGGTCTAGGCGATAAGCCACATTTCCAATTCGACTCGCGACCTTAAAAGGCCCAATAAATCTCGGGGAAAGCTTCCCTTTCTGCCCGAATCGAACAGTGCCTTTCATTGGAGAAGCCTTCAAAAAGACGAAATCATCAACTGAAAACTCTAGATCACGCCGACGATTGTCAGCATAGCTCTTCTGCCGTGATCTAGCAACTTTTAGCCCTTCCTGTATTCTCTGGACTTTCTCTGCTGTTTCAGCAATAATTGTAGGACCATGGAAACTCCGAGTTCCAACTTCTTCCCAGCTAACTGGGGTCCTACACTTCCGACCATACAATGCCTCAAATGGTGCCATCTCAATGCTGGAGTGATAGCTGTTGTTGTACGCAAATTCGCACAAAGCTAAATGGTCATCCCAATCACTCCCGAAATCAATCACACTGGCACGGAGCAAATCTTCTAGAGTCTGTATAGTCCTTTCCGACTGCCCATCTGTCTGTGGATGGTAGGCAATAATAAACTGAAGTTTAGTGCCAAAGGAATTCTGAAATGACTTCCAGAATGTGGACACAAACCTGCTATCCCGATCGGAGACAATCGAGACCGGTGTTCCATGCAATCGAGTCACTTCTTTGACAAACAGTTTAGACATCTCACTGAATCCTATATCCTTTCTGATTGGAATGAAGTGTGCAGACTTTGTAAGACGATCAACGATCACCCATACGGCATCGTGTTGCTTCCTCGTCCTTGGTAAACCCGACACAAAGTCCATCGTAATATGTTCCCATTTCCATTTAGGGATTTTCAGTGGGTGAAGCAATCCCGGTGGTTTCCGGTGCTCAACTTTTACACGCTGGCAAGTCATGCAGGAAGATACATAACCTGCTATCTCTCGCTTCATGTTATTCCACTAGAATCTATCCTTCAGATTCCTATACATCTTTGTACTTCCAGGATGCATAGAATATCTGATGTGATGAGCTTCAAACATTATAGCTTGCTTAAGATCTTCTTGAGCTGGGACACATAATCTGTCTCTAAAATACAAAACTCCTTCTACTAACACGAAATCTGGCTTAGTGGCAAGGTTATCTTTAATCCTTACCAAATCAAGGTCTTGAAATTGCCTAGCCTTGATCTCCGTGATAAGCATTGGTTCAAAGACAGACATTGCTGCAAGCATCACTTTACTGTCTATCATTTCAACCGCTACATCCAGATCTCTGAACTCTTCGATCATGTCCCACTCACCAACTAATGATGCCAAGTCAGCTGATTTCCGACTCAAAGCATCAGCCACGACATTACCCTTTCCAGGTACATATTTGAATGGAAAGTCGTAGTCCTTGATTAGCTCTAACCAACGACGTTGCCTCGAATTAATATCTTTCTGAGTGAATAGATACTGAAGGCTTCTATGATCACAATGGACTTCAAAACTCTCTCCATACAGATAATGCCTCCATTGCTTCAATGCGAATACTACCGCCGCGAGCTCTAAATCATGTGTGGCATAATTCTTTTCATGTTCCTTCAACTGACGCGAACCGTAGGCAATCACTCTACCATTCTGCATCAATACACATCCCAAGCTAATACCCGAGGCATCTGAGTAAATCTCAAATCCTCCTCTTCCGTCGGGTAAAGACAAGATTGGGGCTGAAATCAATTTCTACTTCAAGGTCTGAAAACTAGACTCACATGCATCATTCCATTCAAAGGAAGTGCTCTTACGAGTCAGTTTCGTTAATGGCGATGCTATCTTTGCGAAGTCCTTGACGAACCTCCTATAGTAGCCTGCCAACCCCAAGAAACTTCGGACTTCTGGCACATTCTTCGGACTCTGCCAATTGGTAATCGCTTTAATTTTAGCTGGGTCAACCGCTAGTCCATCTCCGGAAATGATATGACCCAGAAATGCAACCTGCTGCAACCAAAAGTCGCACTTTTCGAGTTTTGCATATAATTGATTCTCTCTCAGTATCTGCAAGGCTGTCCTCAAATGACGTGAATGCTCGACCTCTGACTTTGAATAGACCAGGATGTCATCAATGAATATTACCACAAACTGGTCCAGGAAGGGAGCAAACACCCTATTCATTAAAGCTATAAACACTGCAGGTGCATTGGTTAGACCAAAAGGTATAACTAAAAACTCGTAGTGACCGTAACGAGTCCTGAATGCAGTCTTCTGCACATCCCGATCCTTAACTCGAATCTGATGATACCCAGATCGGAGATCAATCTTGGAGAAATACGATGCACCCTCGAGTTGATCAAACAACTCATCAATCCTAGGCAGAGGATACTTGTTCTTGATTGTCACTTGATTTATCTGCCTATAATCGATGCACATTCGAAGGGTGCCATCCTTCTTCTTCACAAACAATACAGGTGCTCCCCATGGCGAGACACTAGGTTTGGTAAAACCTTTGTCCAGCAATTCCTGTATCTGCTTCTTCAACTCATACAACTCTGATGGTGCCATTCGATACGGTGCCTTCGATATTGGTGCAGTACCGGGCACAAGTTCAATTGTAAAGTCCACTTCCCTAGTTGGAGGTAGACCTGGCACTTCATCCGGAAACACATCTGGAAATTCACAGACTACAGGAATGTTTCGCAATTCCTGTACAGGCTTCTTCTCCGAAACGAATGCGATGTAGCCTTCACAACCACTACGCATCATACGTTCAGCCTTAAGTGCTGAAACGAGCCTGGTGTCATACTTCTTCTGAACTCCTTCAAACAATACACTGGCATTGGCTTCATTAACCCTGAATGTAATGACTTTGCGGAAACAGTCTAGACAAGCCCTGTACTTCGCAAGCCAATCCATGCCGAAGATCACATCGAAATCATTCATTGCTAGTATCACCAGATCAGCTGGCATTGATACATCTCCAATTCTAACAGTGCATTAAGGAATATACAATTCACATACTGCCCACACAACTGCCCCCTGCTCTTGACCTCGGGGGCCTGGACAACACGGGGTTAGGAGTGGTAGGACGGGTATTTCCCGAAACCGATTCCGTAGCTTATAAAAAAGCGTGGGGTGTCGTTTTGTTTTCCGAGGCGCATTTAATAGCGCCTGGCTGTCTGGAGGCGGTTTAGTAGCCCATCCATATCATCATGAAGGCAACGCGGTGCTGCCACGTGTCACATCCCTAATGGCCGCGATGTCTTATCGAGGAGACGGGTGGCGTGCTCGAGGCAGTGTCTGCGCGCGCGCCTTTCGGGATACGAATAGATTTTTCATCCCTGTATAAGAGCTCTCGTCTTTGAAGGAGGACTACTTTTGCTGTTACTGCGTTTTGGAGCTTCTGCCTGAGATCTGCCTGAAGCCTCGTCGCCGAGAAGTCCACTCGCTGCCTTTGAAGCTTCGAGTTTCCGTTGTCCCTTCATCCCTTCCGGCCCTGTGTCCTAGTGAGTCCCTCTCTGCCCTTCTGTCTTTTTTACTTCTCTGGGTTTTTTTTCTTTTTGGGGTTTGTGCTCTCTGTCCTTCTTCTCCGTTCCCGTCACCTGTACTCCAGTTTATATTGGGGAAGATGGGGGTATATAGACATTGGATAGACACAGAGCTTGCCCTAGCAGAACTTAGGAAAAAATATCAGATACCAGAGAATGTCCAGATTAGGGCAGATGAGCCTGGTGACCGAATCCGACCTCGGATTCTTGTAGATGGGTGGATGCCCTTCCCACTAGTGGCCATAATCGAAGGCGGGGTGAGATTCCCAGTCCATCCTCTCCTGAGGGCCTGTCTCAGGAGATGGAACCTGACCCCCTGCCAACTAATGCCCAATGGTTTCAAGATAATCATGGGTATAGCCGAACTCAACAGGATATTAGGAACCGACCTCGGCGTCGAGGATATTGAGGACGTCTACGACCTCCGTCGATCTCCAAAGGACGACGCATATTATCTACGAGTTCGGTCGAAGGGGAATCCCATAATCAACGAGCTTGAGGACAACACGAAATACGCTGGGGATGACTGCCTTTATGTCACCGGGAGCTGGGAGTATGCCCCTGGAGAGGCCAGGGTGGATCACATACCCCGTCGTCTCGGAGTGCCGCCGAGTAAATATCTTTTTTTCTAGTCTTTTTGATGTTCTTCTGTTTTGCCGAACTGACGCTCAATTTCTTGGCGTGCAGGTCATAAGGAGAGAAAGCAACAGAAGAAGAACTCCAGGTGGCGACGAAACGTCGCCTGGCTAAAAAGAATCTATAGTTACAAGGGTCATCGGACTCGATCAGCCTCAGCCCTTCTCGGTTACGAGCCCGTGTACCGGTCCTTTATAAGAAGACGGCACGAGAACCTTAGGGGGGCGCAGATCCTAACTCTTGCCGAGGCTGAAGAGCAAACAGCCCGAGCAGAAGGGTCTGCACGAGTGCCTCCCGAGATCATACCCTCTCGAGCTTCTGTCGAAGCGGGGCCTTCACGGGCTGAGGCCGCTGCAGAGACCGAATCCGAAGAGGAACGCCAGTCAGAGGGCGAATCCGAGGAGGCTCGGCGAGAGGAGCTTGTGGACCTCGAGTCTTCCGGATCAGAAGAAGAGGTTGAGATGGGGCGACGCCGTGCGGCAATCGTAAGCCTCGAGGACGTCATCTTCGGAGACTCGCCCACCCCCTCTGGACCTGCTCTCCCTCCGAACTTGGAAGATACAGTCATCTCTCCCCCGACTCAGTCCCCTCAGCCTTCCAAGACGACTGAGCATCCCACCAAATCTCGTCGGGACTCTGTTCGGTTGGGAAAAAGGCCTAGGATTGTAGACCCAATCGAGGACGAGCCCAACCCAGTCCCTCAGCACTCTCCGCTGCTTGGCCCTCCGCTCTGGAAGCCTATTTTTCTGCTGGAGGACGGCTAGTCATTGTCATCGGACGCCCGGTTGACTAACGGCACCTCCGTCGTCAGTGCCCTCGCGCATGCCTGCGCTCTGCCTGGAGACATGGCAGAACATTGGAAGCTGAGCGAGGTGGAACTGGATGTGGCCCAGATGGGCGACGCCCTTAAGGTAATTTCTTCTTCTGAGCTTGCATTTCTCCTTTGACTTCTGCACTTCCTCTACTGACTTCCTTGTGACACTTGTTTTCACAGATCGTGCAAAGGGGTCTGGTATTGGCGGAGAAAGCCCAACAGAGCGCTGCTCGGGCAGAGAGGGCGGAGAAGAGAGGAATGGAGCTTGAGGTGGAGCTCGGGGAAATAAAAAAGAAGGCAGCCGAGCAAGAAACGTACGCCATGGGCCTTAAAAACGATCTTGATAAGGCCAGAGCAGAATTGGAAAACCAAGTCAGGACAACGGCCGAGCTTGAAAAGAAGTGGGAGGAGGTAGAGGCTGCACTTCGCGCCGACGCTGAGAAGCTGAGGACTGAAGTCGAGAAGGCTTTCGTCGAAGGGGTGGCAGAAGCCACCGAGCATTATATCGCCGAAGTCAAGAAAGTCAGCCTGAGAGCCTGGAGGCTGGGGTGGACGAGCTCGTTAAGAGCAGTAGGGGTCCCCGAGGACAGCCCTGTGTACACAGAGATCCCCCAGTTCCCTCCTCCTCGGCCCACACCGAGCCAAGCTCCTGAGGTCCCTGTCGGGGAAGGCGAAGACACAGTCCCTGGAACTAATGTTGACGCCGGACAAGTGATTGCCGAAGTCGAGGGGGACGCTTCTGCTGGTGGTACTGAGGGGGCCGTGGCTTGAAAAAGATTATGTATTTTCCTTTTTTGGTTTTCCGCACTGGGGGGGAAGGTCTAAATCTTTGTTTTGGAAGAGATTTGTAATCATTCTTCAATTTTGAATAAAATTGGCTTTGCTTTCAATCTCGAACATCTGTGGTGAATGTTTCTTCTCTCGTTCTTCCTCTCTTTATATGTTTGGCTCGACAACCAGAATAAAGCAGGAAATAAAACAAGTAAATGAGCTCGGCCCATAGCCGTGCTTAATGTATTTTTGTAACCCGAGGTACCGTATTGATCCTGCAATCATAGCAAGCATTGACCTCGGTAAAAGGCGCTCGGTCCTATGACCAAAGCTGAGTCCGGCTTTATAATCAAAACTTGACTGGCCCATTGGCCGCACCAAAGTCGTTGATCCTGGTAACCGAGCTGTATGTATATGCCGAGCTCCATAACTCGGTAATCTTCTTTGAGAACAGGAGATAACATGGAAAGTAAAAACATTCTATAAAAAGAACCAATTTATTACCTTCCGAAATCAGATTACATCTCAAAAATAGAATTTCTTGAGGTGGGTGGCATTCCACGGGCGTGGTAGCTCTTTACCCTCCATGTCCTCAAGTCTATACGCGGACTGCCCAGCGATCGAAGTTACCTTGAATGGCCCTCGCCAGTTCGGTGCGAACTTTCCTTCGCTAGGGCTTCTGTCTGCTGGAAGAGTCTTTTTCAAGACCAATTCCCCAGGGGAGAACTTCCGCTCTTTGACCCTTTGATTGTATCCTCTAGCCAACTATTGCTGGTAGGAAGCGAGGCAGATGGCTGTGGCATCCCTTCGTTCCTCAGTTAAGTCGAGCTCTGTGGCGAGGTTCACATCATTTTGGCCTTGGTCGAATAGTTCCGACCTGAGTGTCGGGAGACCGACCTCAAGTGGAATTACAGCTTCCATCCCATAGGCTAGGGAGAAGGGAGAGGCCGAGGTCGAGCGTCTCGGGGTAGTCCTATATGCCCAAAGGACACTTGGAAGCTCTCTTACCCATCTCCCTTTGGCTCGGTCTAGTCTCTTCTTGAGTCCATCGAGCACCACTTTATTAGAGATTTCAGCCTGTCCATTGCTCTGGGGATAAGCTGGAGTGGAGTAGTAGTTCCTGATCCCAAGATCTTGACAGAAGCTCTTGAAGGAGTTGGAGTCGAACTGAGTCCCGTTGTCCGAGACCAAGGCTCGAGGCACTCCAAATCTTGTCACGATGTTCCTCCATACGAAGTTTTTTGTGTCCTTTTGGTAATGGAGGAAAGCGCTTCAGCTTCTATCCACTTGATGAAGTAGTCAGTTGCTACAATCAACCATCTCTTATTTCCTGGAGCTCGGTGGAGAGGTCCCACTAGGTCCAGTCCCCATTGGGCAAAGGGCCAGGGGCTAGAAAGAGGACTTAGGTCATGTGCTGGCTGATGGAGAGAGTGGGAGAATTTCTGGCACTTCTCACATTTCCTGGCATAGACCTGTGCGTCCTTCTGCATATAGGGCCACCAGTACCCCTGGCTGATAGCTCGGTAAGCCAGTGACATACCTCCGATGTGGCTGCCGCAGATCCCTTCGTGGATTTCATAAAGGAAGTCCTCCACTCTGCTCGGGTGTACGCACTGGAGGTAAGGGCCATTGTAAGACTTTTCGTAGAGTTTGCCATTCGGAGAGAGCCAGAATCGGGCTGCCTTTAGCCTGATTTTGTGGGCCTGGTTCTTGTCCTCGGGCAGCTGGTCACTTTTGAGATAGGAGATAAGTTCATCCATCCAGCTCGGGCCGAGATCGATACACATGAGCTGCCGAGGCGGTTGAAGTTGTATACTTGGTCTTTCTAGTGCTTCCACTTCGACAGTTCTTTTTCTTCCTGCCTCGACAGCAGAGGCCAGGTTTGCAAGGGCATCGGCGTGAGAGTTGGAGTCTCTGCCTATCTGCCTGACTCCAGCCTTTTGGAACTGAGATAGAAGTTGCTTGGTGTGGGCTAGGTAGGCTGCCATCCTTTCATCACGGGCCTGGTAATCCCCATTGAGTTGGCTTGTGACCAGCTGTGAGTCGCTAAAGATCACCAGTTGTTGTGCCCTCAGGATTTTTGCGCTGCCCAGCCCTGCAATTAGTGCTTCATACTCAGCTTCATTGTTAGACGCTTTGAAGTCAAGAGTCAGGGCTTGCTCAATGACGAGGCCCTCCGGAGATTGAAGGACTACGCCAGCGCCAGCCCTTTTGGAGGTGGAGGACCCATCGACAAAGACTTTCCAGGATGAGTCAAGGAACTGTTTCCAGGACCGCTGCTGTTCGGTCTCGACCGAAATCCTCACATCCTTTCCCCCCAGTTCGGTGTCGAGATGACTCGGTGCCGAACTAGGAGAGGTGAATTCCACAATGAAATCTGCCAGTACTTGGGCTTTAATGGCAGTCCTGGGCTGATAGTTGACATCATATTGCCCGAGTTCGACAGCCCATTTAGACACCCTGCCTGAGAAGTCTGCTCTCCTAAAGAGGGACTTGAGCGGGTGTTCTGTCACAACCACTATGGAATATGTCAGGAAGTAATGGGAGAGCTTGCGGGACGCACTGACGAGTGCAAATGCGAGCTTCTCCAATGGCATGTATCTTGTTTCGGCATCCAGCAGGATTTTGCTTGTGTAATAGATGGGCTTTTGCTGCTTGTCATCTTCTTTCACGAGTACAGAGCTTACTGCATGGTCCGAAACCGCCAGATATAGATTTAAGACCTCACCCCGTACCGGGGTGGAAAGCAGGGGAGGGGAAGAAAGATACACTTTGAGTTCTTGGAGAGCACTTTCGCATTCCGGGGTCCATTGGAACCCGGAGCTCTTTTTCAAGAGCTGGAAGAAGGGATGGCATTTATCTGAGGCTCGACTGATGAAGCGGTTCAGTGCTGCCGCCATCCCGGTAAGTCTCTGAACCTGTTTTGTCGAGGTCGGACTCTGTAGGGCTCTGATTGCCGAAATCTGATCGGGATTGGCCTCGATTCCTCGCCTAGTAACCAGGCTGCCCAGGAACTTGCCCGAGCCGACGCCAAATGCACATTTGGAGGCGTTCAGCTTGAGCTTGTACTGTTTGAGGATGGAGAAGGTTTGATGTAAGTCAGCCAAGTGGTCCTGTGACCGTTTAGACTTAACGACCATGTCATCGATATATACCTCGACCGTCCTGCCGAGCTGGTCCTGAAACATCTTGGTCACCAGCCTCTGGTAAGTTGCACCCGCGTTTTTTAACCCGAAGGGCATTACTTTGTAACAGTAGGTGCCCCTGGGTGTTATGAACGCGGTTTTTTCTTGATCAGGCTCATGCATTGGAATTTGATGGTAACCTCGGTAGGCATCGAGGAAACTCATCCTCTCATGCCCGGCAGTGGCGTCGATCAGCTGGTCTATCTTTGGTAGAGGAAAGCTGTCTTTGGGACAGGCTTTGTTAAGATCGGTGAAGTCTACGCAGACCCTCCAGCTCCCATCCTTCTTTTTCACCACAATCGTGTTGGCTAACCACACAGGGTAGTGGACTTCTCGAATAGCTCCAGCTTCCAATAATTTGTTGACCTCCTTGGTCACAGCTTCTGCCTGTTGGGTACCCGACCTTCGGATCTTTTGGGCGGCATGTTTATGCTGGGGATCTACGTTCAGCTTGTGGCTTATGACCTCCTGGCTGATGCCTGACATTTCATATGGGGTCCAGGCGAAGACCTCTCTATTTTGTAACAGGAAGTCGAGCATCCCGGCCCTGTCCTTGTCAGCAAGTTGACTACCGAGCAGGAAGAACCTCTCTGGATCGCTGGGGTCGATCCTGACCTGGGTGAGGTCCTCAACGCTCTTCTGCTCGGGAGTTCGGCCCACAGCGTCGAGCTCAGCCTCGAACTCGGTCATGTGGACTCGCTGTGGTTCTGTATCTCCGGGGACCACGGCTATGAGACATTCCTTGGCCATATCTTGGTCGCCGCGGACTATGATAACTTCGAAGTTCCCGTTCTCGTTCTGTAATGGGAACTTGAGCTTCTGGTGATGGGTCGAGGGTACAACCTCCATGTTATGAAGCCAGGTTCTTCCCATGATGGCATTGTATGGAGATTGTGCATCCACCACTAGGAAGTCTGCCGTCATGGGGGCCCCTCCGACCTCGACCTTGAGGGAGATCTTCCCTTTTGGATATACTGTCTTGGAGCTGAAACCCACCAACGGCTTGCGAGCTTCCTGCAGGTCCTCCTCCTTAAGACCCATCTTCTTGAAGCAGTCAAAATAGAGGATTTCTGAGGAGCTCCCGGGGTCCACTAAGATCCTTTTGACGTTGAAGTTTTGCAACCTCATAGTTAGAAGAAGAGGATCATTGTGGGGTAGCTGGACCCCGGCCAAATCTTTGTCAGAGAACCAAATTTTTGGTCTCTCGACACGCGCCTTCTTTGCGGAGGGACTGAGCTCGGCCCTCATCACATGTTTGCCGTGCAGGGCCCTCCTGGCCTCGGCACGCGCTTGATCACTGCCTCTGGGAGCGGAGGCCAGGTGAATGACATCGATGGTCCCTATAGGGCCATCGCTATCTCTGTCGTCGAGGTGGTGCTGCTGGGCTTGGTTTACTCTACCCTCCTCTTTGATATGATCTCTGAGGTGCCCATCTTTCACGAGCTTTTCAAGGTGCGCCTTGAAGGCATAGCAATCCTCGGTTCTGTGTCCTCTATCTTTGTGGTAGGCACAGAACTTGCTCTGATCTCGGGAGGCGGAGTCACCTTTCATAGGCTCGGGCCATTTGAAAAAGGGCTGAGCTTGGATCTTTCCGAGGAGTTTGTAAATAGGCTCCTTGAAGATGGTATTGACGGCTTTATGAGGGGCGCCACTTGACTTCGGCCTTGCGCTGCCTCCCGAGCTGGGAGCAAAACGCGCTGCCGAGCTGGATGGTTCTCTATTTCGGTCCGCCTCCCTCTTAGCAAGCCTTTTCTCCCTCCTTGAAGGTCGGCCTTCCGAAGGTCGGCCCTCCGAGGGTTGGCCCTCTGGGAGCGGGGGCCAAAGGTTATGGCTCTCCCGAGCCCGGACCTCATCTTCTTCTTGCTCAACGTACTGGTTTACCCGGGCCATGAGTGCCTTCACTGAAACCGCGGGGCGGCACACCAATTTCTTCCGAAGCTCATTGCCTGGTAGCAAAGCTTGTTGGAAGGCCGTGACGGCTACCTCGTCGTTGGAATTTTCAATCACGCTGTAGATGGTCCAGAACCTTTTGGCGAATTGAGTGATATTCTCGGTCGGCCTCATCTTGATAGAGATTAGGTCGGCGTCAGTCTTCGGGATGACCCGGTGTGCTTGAAACTTCTCGATGAAGGAGTTTCGGAGCTGTCGCCAGCTCGAAATCGATCCCTCGGAGAGTGCACAGAACCACCGAAGCGGGAGGTCGCCCAAGCTGGAGGAGAAAACCTTGCAATTGAGGTTGCCGTCGCCGCTGAATACCGACATCTTCTGGGTGAAGTGTCGGAGATGAGCTTCGGGATCCGACGCCCCGTCATAGAGATTGAAGCGTGGGACGTTGAATTTATCAGGAAGAGGATGATCTCTGATTTCCTGAGTAAATGGAGATGCGCCGTGGATGTCACTATGCCTAGTAGCCAACCGACCTCGAGCGAGGCCGACTTGCTCCAGGCTCTGCTGCACGGCCAGCTTAATTTGCTGATCAATGTAGTCAGCCATGTGGGGGTCAGCCCCGACCTCCCGCCTTTGTCTCTAGCGCTGCTGCAGGTCAGCGCTGGCGTGGGTGTTACTTGAGCCTTTTTCGCGTGCTCGGGCACGCCTCTTGTTTAGTTGATCCCTTAGATCTCGCTGACTCTTGGGACCCCGCCGAGCCTGCTGCCGAGGTGGGGGCGTGTGAGAGGCCTCAGGCAGGGTTTCGTCCTTTATCTCAAGCTGCCGCTGAAGCTGGAGGATCTGCTCCTTTTGTTCTTCGATGACGAGGTTTTGAGCCTTGATGGCTTCAGCTTGGGCCTCAACATCGTCATCTTCCTCTAGGGCCGTGTCATCGTCATCCTCATCACCAAGGTGGACGTGGTCCTCTTCCATATGGTCCTCGTTTTGAGACTGATGAGGATGAGACCGCACAGGAACCCTACCTCGTTGGGACTGCTCCTGAGGAGGAAAGTCCTTACGAGGTGGCGCAGTGAAAACAACCTCCAGACGTGGACGCTCTGCCTGAGAGGTTGTTGGCCGAACTCGCTCTGCTAAATGACCGTGCCGAGGAGACGCCGGTGCACCTCTCGACGATGAATGTGTCACCGTGACGGGTGACCCGACACTTCGTATACCAAGTTCTCCCTCCGCTCTTCTCGACTGAGGGTTGGGTGGATTTCGCCTGGCCTCTCTTTGCTGGCTTGTTGCCAATGCCCCTGCCTGGTTTATCACCAGCGGAGGCGGCATGAGAGGCAGGAAGGTCTCTGGCTGCTTGGACCTGGTCGGTCCGGCGACGCTCTTTCCCTTCTTAGCCTTAGGAGGCATGGCTGTTAGGATGAAAATATGGAATTTTCAGATTTTTCCCACAGACGGCGCCAATTGTAAGTGCCTAAATTATTACGGACTTAGTTTAAGTGATGAAGGGGATTAGGAAACTCCTGTTCAGCTGATCGGAGAAGTCACTGACGGCCTGAATCCTGAAAAAGGGGAGAAAGAACAGTCAGGGCCCGAGGCTGGTGTCAGCCAAAGGTACTCCGACGCCTGAGTTAGTGCAGTCACTGAACTAGGGTGAAGTGGAGAAGAAGGTGTTTAGCAGAATAACAGTGCAGGCTGTATATTGCATATACCTGTTCATGGCTCTTCATGCAGGCATATATAGAGGAGAATAGAAGATTCCATAGTGGAGGTAGGTGAGGATACTTGTCCCATCAGTCCACACTTGGGATCCTTAGAGGGGGTAGGTGAGGATACTTGTCCCATCAGTCCACACCTGGGATCCTTAGACGGGGTAGGTGAGGATACTTGTCCCATCAGATCTCCCCTCAAATCCCTCACATAAATGTGGATGTGATCTGTTGATAGGAACGAGCCCTTATCAATGGCGGTGGCCACCCTACTTGTCAGGGACTCCCTATAAAGCTCCCGTCCCATCTCATAATGGGAGTTGGACACCCAGTGTTCACCTCGGCCGAGGGGCCGAACTGGAGAAGGCACCGAGGTCAGTTATTCCCGAGATCGGACAGGCATGCCAGCGCGAACGAGGCTGAGCTCGGAAGGATGTGGTCGGTATCTCTACCGGGACCAATCCCACCTTGACAACGGCTGAGATGCTGCTGTGCCAGAAAGGTGGGGGTTTAGGCCTTCTCTGATTGGTACCATTGCCGAGGCCGAGATAACATCGGTTTCGGTGGAAACAGCCCACACAGTGACTATTTAGTTTCTGTATATTGAAATCGGGGGATTCAACTTGATTTTGCATTATCATTATGTGGGTCTCTCATGTAGATCATTTGAAAACCATCACAATGGGTCATAATTCTGGTGTTGGGTCCTTAAACGGACAATGAATTCAGGGTTGATCTTCGAACTAGTAAACGTAGGTCAACAACAACTTTAGCTGGGCTTCGTTGTATTTTGGAGGCGGCCCACCTGTAAACCCATTGCTGACTTGGTCCTGCCAAGAGCGTGGCAGAAAAGGTCTTAACCAAAGTGATTACATGCCTTGAAGCGTTTATTTTTTCTCTGTTTTCACAGATCCATTTCCACCAACACCAACAGTTTAAAATTTGTCAAATCAGACTGGATAAACATCATATAAATGAATCTTAATCTTATATGAATCTAGTAGTGATGTATAATGAATTTTGTCACTAGGGCTGTCATATGGCTCCACTTGGGCTGGCGGGTTCGTGGGGGTCGTGCTGTAACCCCAAGCCAAGCCCTTTGAGGGCTCGCCCTGGTAAACGACGGACAACGTACATTAACAAGAAGTTAAAAAAAGGCAGTAAAGGAAGTCAAAGTGTCTTCTCTCTCTCTCTCTCTCTCTCTCTCTCTCTCTCTCTCGATAGGATTTGGCGAAGTCAAAACGCATTCTCCCTCCTCTAATATAAGAAAGGAAATGAGTTACGGAGACTCACCAATCCGGATTTGAATCTTGGGAGTGATGGAGAGGGCTACTCTTGCGTCATTGGGGTCCCTAATAATGCGAGAAGGTGGAGGTTATGGTAGTGTTGAGGATGTGATGAGAGGAGGCTCCCTTGGTGGTGGGGGTGGCTGTTGGCAAGGAGGAATGGAGGGCAGAAAGAACGGAAGAAAGAGAAAATGTAGAAGAGGAAAAGTGTTGCCGGGAACGAAACAGAATGAGAGGGAACAAAGAGATTGGGTCTGGGGTTTGCAAGGCCTTGGGTTTTGAATTACAAAGTATGCCCTCTACAACACAATCGTTCAAAATCGCGGTATCGGTTAGGCGCTGCAACGGTGTCGGCCGCAGTTATTGGTCTGTTGTGATCGTCACGATGTAAAATTTTTTAGTCCGAAAACAATCAAACATAAAAAAATTTCTATCCGGAAAATCTAGAATATGATAAAATTCTGAAAACTAATATTTTTTTCATATTAGTAACAACTATAATTCAAATTATCGGTTCTCCTAAGTCATAACATCATGTATCGATGTCTTATCCGAAGTTGTATAAGTTTTTCTTACAATTCAATAGATTTAGATGTATATACCAAAATAAGTTAGATTATCAAAAATTTTATAAAATACAACTATAATTATGGCTTATGAGCTATTTAATAGTTTGAAATTTAAGAAAATAAAGCTTGTTTGTATATAGTAAGTATACTATACCCCCTCATTCATCACTCAATCATCAAGCAAAAGCATGAAAATAACATATCACTATATGATAATAAGATAAATCATAAAGCAACTGGACATTTCAGGCTCATGGTTTACCTGAAATGAGTGGAGAGAGAGAGAGAGAGAGAGAGAGAGAGAGAGAGAGATTGAATAGATAGAGCAAATGGATTGTTGCCCAGGTTCGATCATTACCATCATCATCATTTCTTCAGTGTGGGTTCTAACAATATGATCCAATCTCCTGTGCGGGAAGATCATATTGATGTTGCTGTCGAGGTGCGGAGATCCCTTGATAAGATTATGAGCTATTCTCAGTAGATTGGGATGACTTAGGGCCAGAAATTTGAAAAATTGGTGAGGGTCAAAAATAGGTTATGGGTAGCCAGGGTTGATCAACCGTTGCTCAAACCACGTTGTGAGAGAGAAAATAACGGTGAAGGCGATGAGGGTAGAGAGAATAATGGTGACGGCGATGAAGGTAACCAATTAGGATTGTATCCATACACGGCCCGTTGTTGCCCCCCCTGGACCGACGATGCTGTTACTAGTCTCTGACTTGGTCTGTGGAACATGTCTTACATAACCTTGATGAAGATCTAAGTTGGTAGCACCAGGAAAATGTTCAAATATCTCATTCATAACACGGTCATCATCTCCGTAATGACCGCCATCTCCAAGAGAGTCAGGTGGAGTTCATGGAATTCCTACTAATGATGAAGATGTAGAGATACTTGACTCACTCTCCTCATCCACCTCATTTTCCATTGCGTAAGTAGGATCAAACGTACACCTCCATCGCATTGGCTAACAGGTGGGTTGGTTAGGACTTGGTTTTCCTGAGGAATTCTGCATGCCGCATGAACTGCCTTAAAGACAAAGTGACTTTTCAAGTGTATTCGGGATTCCAACAATAAAATACAGTATCGAAAATGCACTCCATATTCTTGTCAAAAATACCTCCAAAGAAATATGCCTAAATTGATGCATGGAGTGCCATGTTCCATCCCTCTCTCAAGCTTGGGTCAATAACAATCTTGTACAATTTATTTTTTTCCCAATGCCGACAGGTGCATCAGTTGAAATTGGACTTTTTTCTTTTTAATTTTGGGTAGAAATAAGATTTCATTAAACTGAAGAGAAAAACAACTAGAACAAAATGGAGGAAGTGCAGCCAAAATAAAAACCAAACAAGATCCCCATCCTATTTAGGCTGCAAAAACTCCCTACGGCTCAAATTTGAGCTAGACCCATAAGACATCTTCGCAAGCTCATGAGCAAAGCCATTTACATTTCTAGGAATATGAGCAAAGGAGATATCTTCAAACTTGAAGCTGGAGTCTTTGGTATCCAACAAAATGGTCAATCCATCAACCCATTAATGGCTAGAATCACCTCATAGGCATGACAAAAGTTGGATCTTGTTGAAACCCTGCGACGTAGCTTCCTTTAGCTCATGGAGAATTGCCTTTGCTCGGCTTCTTTTGGAGAGTTAACCTTGGAACCATCGACAAATCCTCCATGCACCCAAGAACCATCAAACCAAATAGCAGAGCCAAATCTTGCTTTTTCCATCCATGGCTCTAAATAAGGCGTTTGTGAACACCTGGGCCTTGCCCCTAGTTAACCAAAAACTCAAATCCTGGTGAAGATTTGAAGATTCTTGATGATCCTCTTTAGCCTTGCCCATTGATTCACAAATCAAACCTAAGCATATATGATCGTAGACATGGGCTTAATTTTATACCCCTGAAAATAAAATCATTTCTGGTTTTCCATAAAGCCCACCGAGAGCCAAAACTCAGGATTTAGTTTGAGGATGGATTGGAGGGCTCATCGATTGGCAAAAATCCACAAAGGAAATCCACCAATCCCTAATTGTATGGAATGTGAAAATATTCCAATGTCAGATCCATCCCAAATTGGACTTGGGCACTTGCTTCTCCTCTTTCCCTTGTTATTTCTTTGGGCGTCCGAAAAGAGAGAAGAAACAAAGTGATACGGGTACTTTCCTAACAGGTCACATGTCAATGTGGCTCGTGATCTGTTGCTGGGTCATAAAGAGGAAGGTAATATTTCTTTATTTGTTTGAATGGGTAAGAAGTTCTTCCACCCAAGGAACTTACTGGTAAAACGTTCCCGTGCCGGGCAATGTAAATGTGAAAGTTATGATAGAAATAATTAATTCATAAAATTTATAAGAAAAGTTAATGATTTAGAATTTTTTAAATATATTACTTAAATGCATTAGCTAGGACATCATGTAAATGAAATGTTTTCAAATTTAATTACAACAACCCTAGGTTAGGGAATCTTGATAAAGAAATTAATGGAAAAAAAAAAAAAACCCTCTACCCTTGATCTTCATCATCATTTCTTCAAAAGGATGAGGAAGGTAAGGATACAAATCTTTTCATCTTATGTAGAAGAAGACAAGCATGTTTAAAAATGCATAGTTACATGTAGTTGTATGAGTGAGAAGGTATAATGTTGAATGAAAAGATAAAAGTAGGTGGTGGTGTGAGATAAAAAGGGAAGAGTTGGTAAGTAGGGAGGGAAAATAAAATATTTAAAATAAAATAGTATAACCGCCGGCCAAAATTGAATCCAAAACCTTATCGCTTAATATATTATAATTGAAACCGTATGTAGTTGGAGTTTTTATTGAGTAGTTACTAATTAGGTTTATGTGGGGTGTGTTGTGTGATCTTTGTAGATCAGTGTAATAGTTGGAGTTGGTATTTATGTTTTAGCTGCAATGAAATGATATTGATTATCCAATTCAAGTTTATGGAAACTCTTCCCTTGGTGCAAGCTCCCATATGAGATTTATCCCCTTATCTTCCTCTTTCAGCAGTGAAGATCTATTCTTCACCATAGCTCAGGGGTTCCAAAGAAAATCACATATTAAGCTTCTCCTTCCCCTTTGGAAAAGAAGCCCTTTCTTTTAATTTATTTCGTATTTCTTAATTAATGAAAATTTCATTTCGTATCCAATACAGATCTCCCCTTTTGTCCAGTGTTCATCCCACAATGTTCTTCCCTTATTTTTTCGAAGAAAAGAAGAAACAACTGCCTGTGTTAGTGCTTGCACATGTGGTGGAAATGTGGAATAATGGACTCTCTCTCTCTCTCTCTCTCTCTCTCTCTCTCTCTCTCTCTCTTTCTATATATATATATATCATGATTTATATTCTGTGATTTTCTTTCTCCATTAAAATATGGACCGTTCCATCATCACACCAATGACTGATCATCATTGAAATAATAAAAAGTAAATACAAATCTTATTTCCTCCTATTTCATGTTTTAATCATTTTCTTTCATCTTAGATCAAAACTATAGAATACTAGAGAGTACTCACCAAATCTCTTTTTTTTTTTTTTTACCCCCACATGGTCCTCTTAATCAATTACTACATCTATAATAACTAATCCAGTAGCAAGTCATAATCATTACCTGCCCCAACTTACTACACTATAACAGAATTTTAGCGATGAAATATATAGGAATAGTATCACAAAAACCTAAAATGGTATTAACCATTTTCCTGATAATATTGCAATATTGTCAAAATATCACCGGAAGACGAAATTATTGCAAGAGAATGTGCGAAAAATCTATAAAAAATTATGTTAAACCATATTATCTACAAATTTTCTGTTGGGAAAAAAATCTTTCTGCAACATTTTCAAAATATAAAAAAACTATCTCTACGTTTTCCCGAGAAAGATAAGCTTCAAAAGAATCTTTTACGGATTTTAGAAGTACACCTTGAGGTTGTGAGCTCAAGTCACATAGCCAATCAAAGGAAAAAAAAATTAAAAAACTATAAAACAAGTACCTTCAAATGCTGAGAATGGATCTTCCTTTAGGAAGATTTTCACATACAGGTTGCGTTCCACTGTAAGTTTTCTTGCATGCCTCGATGATCTGCCGGACATGGGGATCATCTTTTGGTATTTTCTTCAGCAACTTTTGTGCGGAATCTCTCATCCCTGAAGCCAAAAGGACTTGGTACATCCTGCAATGATGGAATTGGGTCAGTGTGCAGATCATAGCTGATAATAAATGCATTTCTTGCTCGTAACTTTCCCAACACCAAGGAACAGTACTTGACTATTTGATTGTCACAACAGAAAGAAAAACATGGCAATAGATAGAACTACAAAAATGAAATTTTTTTAATAAAAAAATTGAAACTTCTCCATTATTTGGCATTTGCTTACTATATTGACAAAATGCACTGATGAAGGATTGATGGTAATTGGTAAATCTCAGATATCATCAAAGGTTAGACAAATTGCCGAGGCCCCAGATTCTTCTTTAAGGGCCAAAGAATTGAACTTGCTTAAATTGCATTTAAGAATAGGAGGTTGTATTAAAGTCAAAACAAAGCACACGCTGCATTCAGAAATTGTGTGATAAAATACTGATAGACAGCCATCACCCCCTTCTCTCTCCATTTTCAGCTATGCCACTCATACCACCTTAATACTCTCTAGAGAGGGTTAGTAGAAAGCCCCTTGTTCGGTCCATTTTCAACTCTGACGCCTCAATACTCTCGAAAAGAAAATGAAGGGGAGCAGTTCAGATCATTTTTTTTTTTTAATAACCCAGGGTATCTCCTGCTCATCCCAGTGCAGGAGCCTTTGGCACTAAGCCTGAGGGATACTCAATTTTGGACAGCCGAGAACTAATCCCTAGGGGCACATGTAAACCCTCCTATCCACATGCAGTGGGTAAAACCACAGGTAAAATAATGAAGGGGTAAAAGAGTTCAGATAATTTCTTCACAAAGTACAGAAGTAAAATGGTTCGAGGGAAAAGCACCTGCAATACATCTGAAAACTCAGAAAAACACGACACTTTTAAACAATATTAAATGTACATCTAAAAACATGCACCTCAGAAAAGCTTTATATCTCAATTGGAAAGTTTCATCAGATTGCCATAAGCCAAAATGTCGCAGGCCATACAAATGTGGACAATGAGAATGAACATTGACTGTATGGCTTAATAATGTCATTCATACAGTCCATCCCTCCTGATGAAACCACAGTCGTAATGGTTTGATTCTAAGATTTAAGGCGTGATGTGATGAAAGAGGAAGAGGATAGATTGATGGAGAAAATAGAGGAAAAAACTAAAGAGATAAGAAAAGAGGGTCCTTTCAGGTTTACAAAATATTACAATTAATTAATAATTTTACAAGGTTTAAACTCATAACTTTTCAAGAATTACAAAACAACTCCTTGGATTAATGCCCTTACAGGTTGCTCATTTGCACTCATTTACATATGTAAATGATTCACATGTGTAATCATTGTGCATCATCACATTTGTTTGTGCTCATTTATGGGTGTGAAAATTGAGTAAATAAGTCCATTTTCACACCAAAATTTTCACATCCCAAGAGGTAGTAAAGTGTTGCACACCTAGGGTTTAAGAAATCAGCCATTAGCATTTCACAACGGCCGCTATGAAATGGGAACGGCCTCTACCATTAACAATATTTATGGAATAGTGGTAACTTTATGACTGAGCAAAAAAACATTCATAACGGCCTCTACTGTTACGATATTTATGGAATAACGATAACGTTATGACTGTGAGCAAAGAAACATCAAAATATTGATGCAGCCTGGGAATAGGCCGAACCTGCAGTAGGGATTTGGCCGAATCCAGATGGATTCAAACAGCCAAGAACGAATGTTCAACAAGCCAAAACACCACTCAAGCCAAACCTCAATTCTTCAATTCAATAATAAGAGGTACCGATCCCTAAAGGGGATTTTCATAATTTTAGAAAAGATTAAGCAATACTTCCTACCATTAGGATTCTACTTGCTAAACATAGAACTCATAAATAAAGAAACCTACTAATCTAAAATACTACAGCAATTAGGAAAACTATTAAAGTAAGATAACTTCCCACAAACAGTCGGCCATTCCCATTAGGATTTGTGGGCTGATCCAATGGGTTGGGTCAAGTTGACCCGATAGGTCACGGGCTGGTGCTTGACCTGCACCAGTTCTCACTGCCTTAGAAAAACTCGACTCCAACGAGAAATAACAGTAGCAGTGATCCATGATGCATCTAAGAGGGGGCGACTTTTCCATTGAACAAGAAATTTCTGAAGATCTCCGCGGCATGTAGATACAAATTGATCATCAAGTACATCCAAAATTTGATTAGTCGGAGGAGTAGGCGGTAGAGAGATGTGTTCTTCAATGCCTTCATCTGTGCGATGTCCACGGTAAGTCCTCCACATTAAAAGTGGAACTAATGCATAACTCTGCGGGCAGTTCAAGAATACAAGACTCTACCAGCCCCGTCCCATCCCACATGCTCTGTAGGAAGACATCAGCATGGACTTTGATTTGGGTCTACCGAGACAAGAAGGAAAGTTGATTCTATATTTGTTGTGGTGGATCGATTCTCTAAGATGACTCATTTCATACCATGCTCCAATTCTTCTGATGAATCCAAAGTCGCACAGTTATTCTTCCAAGAAGTGGTACATCTTCATGGGCCAAATGATGTAATCATTCTAGTAACTCATCGATGTCCGGTATCTTTTGAGATTGGCAATTTTGAAGAAAAAATTTGGTGTGATGTGATCCGTATTAATGTCACTTATATTCTTCTTGGAAGACCATGGCTTTTTTATTTGAAGGTGTATACTGAAATAGAGAAGAATATATATTCTTTTCTTGGAAAGGACAACGGATCGAGCTCATTCGATTCCCATTGACAACACCTTCTCCATCTATATTTTCACCTCCAATCAAAGAATCAAAGCTTGAGCAGAAGGAAGAAACAAAAGTTGTGATTGTGCCACAAGAGCTACAAACCATGATGAAAGACAACAAGGATGACATTGAAAAGCAGGATCGAGAAACTGCTGATGTCACGACACAGTCGAATACTCGAATGGAATAGCATGCAAAACTTCTACTGTGGATCATATTTCAAAGAGGTAGAAGACAAAGGGACTCAAATTATTCCTATGGACAATGACTACCCAAAAGCAAATGCTCCAAATCTCAATGGGGCCTCAACAAATTTTTTAGTCGTTTGGCCCATTTCATATTTGATCAACTATAAAAACATGTTAATAAATATTAAACAAAAACTTGGATGTGGTCAATTCAACAATGGGCTTAGTCGTAGTAGAGTGCTTGTAGATGGCCGGATCCTAAAGTTTATTTAAGTTTGAACAAACTTTACACAGTTTTAGATAAGTAAGTGATAAAGCATGCTATGGCTTAGGGGAACCAATATTTTTCTTTATAGTGTTCACTAATGGATTAAAATATTGTTTGCTTTTACAATATTTAGGATTTTTTGGATAGTTTTTCAGATTTTTTTGAGGTAAGAAAAATTTCACACCGCAATGGACTGCAAACTGCGACATGATGCCGTGTCATAACGACTTTCAAGGTCGACCACGACCGCGATTTTGAATGACAATGCTGCGTCATAACGATTTTCAAGGTCGACCGCGACCGCGAATTTGAACGATGTGCACACCTCACTGTTACTAGGTGATGGTGCAACTTGGAATTCCAGATGGGTTATGGGTTTGAACCCCATCAACCATGTTGTTTTTGTTATTATTATTTAATTTAATTTTTATGTTTTACTTTTGAAGGCTCCAAATTCATGATGTGAACCATCCATCTTTACAAGGCTAAGAAACCATAAGTTGTTTAATTCTTTATCTTAAAATCTTCATGAATTTCGAGAAATTTGTGTAAAGCATCCAAAAATTCCGAACTTTTAGATCTAATTTCTGCACTTGGAAATATTTTGCCATCATTAGGGCAGTCAAACCAAGCTCATACGACCTACTAGCAGTTCATATATCTGTCCATGAACTAAACCTACATTTTATTTTGTAATATTTTGTTCACTAATCACTCTGGATTTCTTCATTTCCATGTAAAGATATTTCCTTCATGAGTACGTTCGTGTACTCCACCAAATACAAATCACCTCCATGAGTCTGTGGGCCCCCAATCTATGATTTAAACCATTCAATATTCTATTAATGATATGCTCTTTTCTTCGAGCAACATGGGATGTAATGAAGGCTGACTTCCTTGATATGCTTTTAGAATTCCATAGTAGGGGAAGGCTGAGTAAGGAACGAATGCTACATTTTTTACTCTTATTCCTAAAAGTTCTAATCCTGTGGAGCTTGGAGACTTCAGACCTATTAGTCTAGTGGGTTGTGTTTCTAAGTTGTTGGCAAAAATTTTGGCAAATGGACTGGAAAGGGCTATGCTGGTTGTCACTGAACCTTTTCAGGGAACATAGAAGCTCAACAGAAGAACATAGAAGCAATAGAGGATTACAATGGATTCACACTAAATGGCTTCGCACCAACTTCCAATCACTAGAGATCAGTAAGCCAAAAGAAAACATTACAATGAATATATAAAGGATTATTAACCCTAAATCCAATCCAAACCATTAAAACATACCAATGGTTAGGATTAAAACATACAACTTAACTAAAGTTTCTAAAATATTCAAGACAACCGAGAAACATAAACAAACTTGATGCTAGTCCTAAACTGATCGTCCCCACCTATTGGGCTGGACATCCCACTCAAAGTTGGACCCAGTGGTGCAGACCCAGTGGGCCTAACTTGCTCCAATAGCAGCCCATGTGCATCTTCTCAAGGTGGTCTTTTTTATGCCATGCATATATGAGAACTTCTGTCTCTAGTCATCCCAGTGTGGGTTCTTCAAATAATCATGGGGATATGTTCTATTTTTATCTAGCCATTGATCTATGATAAAATCACGATCCCTCAGAAACCTCAAACTAGACTCATATATATATATGGGAAATGTTCATGTGCATCCATCCCTCACCATTTTTGGTGAGGGACACCCATTTTGGGGGTGTTTCAAGTACAAGAGGGCTTCTCTTGTACTTGAAACACCCCCAAAAGGGGTGTCCCTCACCAAAAATGGTGAGGGATGGATGCATATGAATATCCCCCTATATATATATATATATATATGGGAAATCTCACACTACTATGAAAGTAATTTTGTTGGGGGGGGGGGGGGGGGGGGGTGGTTTGATATTTACCCCCGCTCTCCTCTCAAGTAGTGTAAGTTACTTTCATAGGAGCGCACGCGTGCACACACACACACACACATATATATATATAGGGAAGTGCTCCTATGAGAGACACTCTCACCAACTTTATGAGAGATGGGTGGGGGCCCTCACTTTCATATCCACTCTCACTAACTTAAATGCAAGGACCCCCAACTTAAATGTGAGGGCCCCCACCCATCTCTCACCAAGTTGGTGAGAGTGTCTCTCATAGGAGCACTTCCCATATATATATATATAAACATTTGTACAACAAATAGAACATGATAGAAGGTATACTTGTTAATGATTCTAGATCCATTGGGCCAAATCCAACTTAAAGCCTGACTCATTTGCTTAGTCAAACTGTAATATACTGTACAGATACTACATACTATCTTAGGATATAGATGACTAGACAATAACTAAATTGTAGCCTAAATCAAGGATTGTACATTAATATATATTGATATCAATCGATCCTTGGGAGATGGTCCCATTGCAATCCAATCTGCTGCTGATTCCATTGACAAGGTATCAGAGCACTGCCGAAAGATAGAAGTTGTAGCTCTTCTAGTTGAAGGAGTTCCCTTCGATCAGTGTTTGAAGAAGCGTTTTCTCATCACAGATCTATCACAGTAACAGCCGATCTGTGCTTGATCAAGAGTGGCCCACCACCGATGATCTTGGATCCTTCTGGAACTTTGAAGTTTTGATTGACATGATTTCTAGATATTTTTGGTGATTTTCTTGGGATTTTTCATCATCATCTGAGCTAGTTTTCCCCTCCATATGTTGATTATGGGCATTTTTTCTCAAATCAGTTTAATCAAGACCGTCCTGATTAGTGGATTTATATCCAATACACCTCAAGTTTGGATTGCTGGTGGTAACTTGGATCACTCACAATCTGATCTGCTCTGATCTGAGATTGGACTCATTAGTGGGGCCTACAGATAGATCCCGCCAGCAAAATCAAGGTTGCCTGCTGTGTTGTCTGCACTGTTTCTGTCAATGCATCACTTCTGTGTGCATTCTATTGCATCTGGCTATCCTTAGGCCCATCTGGTTTGAAAAAAATATACTTTCAGTGCCTTACATATTGATCAGAGGGTCTGTTCTCTATTTTTTCGAGTCAATTTGTTGCTGTGTGATTGGTTTTGTTTATCCTTACTGCTGGTTCATCTGAATATTTGTTGCAAATGGAGAAGTTTGAAATCAAATTAATCAAGTTTAATGGCAAAAATTATCCATCTTGGGCCTTTCAATTTGAACTTTACCTAGAGGGTAAAGAATTATGGGGCCATATTTTTGGAACTGATCCAAAACCAACAGAAGATGAGAAGAAACTTGTGTCCTGGAACACAAAAGATGCTAAGATCAAAACTTGGATTCTCTGGTCTATGGAACCATAGTTTTTCATGAATTTGAAACCATACAAAACTGCCAAAGATTGTGGGATTATCTGAAAAAGGTGTATCATCAGTGGAATTCTGCACAATAGTACTAGTTGGAATTTGAAATTGCAAATTATATGCAAGGAACTTCCTCCATTCAAGAATATTATTCTGATTTCCAAAATTTATGAATAGAATTAGGTGAAGTCAAATATGCACATATCTCTGCACAAGCACTTTCCAAACTACAAAAAATACTAGCAACCAGTCACCAGGATCAATATCTCAAGAAACTAAGGCCTCAGTATGAATCGGTTAGATCTAATCTCATGAGTAGGGTACCTTCTCCATCACTAGATGAGTGTCCCAATGAATTACTGCGAGAGGAACAGAGACAATTGACTCAATCTGGTGTGCTCCAACAAGCCACTCTTGGTGCAATTGATGTTGCCTATAGTGTACCCACTGAATCTCCACCACCGAACTCACCAGTAAATGTTGCTTATGCTACCAAGGAAAAGCAACCAAGCAGAGATATCAGTAAAGTGTAGTGATACAAATCAGTGCAAGCAGAAGATCTGCAATTATTGCAAAGCATCTGGACATTCGATCAATGACTGCCGCAAACGTCCTCAGAACAGAAATTCAAAAGTTTACCAGGCTATCACTGCCACTTCTAGCACTATTGATTCATCTTCCATATCTTCTTCTGCCCTTGCTTCTGCTGCTCCAGTCACCCCGGACATGATCCAACAGATAATTCTCCAGGCCTTTTCCACTCTTGGTATATCTGGTAAAAATCACTCTCTCATTGGTATTTTGATTCTGGTGCCTCCAATCATATAATGTCCTCATCACAGAACTTCTCCAAAATTAAACCATATGATGGACGGATTCAGGTCCATGCTGCTGATGGTACAACAATACCAATTACCTCTGTTGGTGATATTTCTTATTCTTTACCCTTACATGATGTTTTTTGTTCACCAAATCTTGCTACCAATTTAATCTTTGTCGGTCAATTGGTTGATGGTAACTGCAATGTTTCTTTTCCTCCTCTGGTTGTGTGGTCCAGGATCAAGAGATGGGGCAGGTGACAGCGAAGGGGCCTAAGTATGGGCGTTTGTTTCCTCTTCTCATACCAACACCGAATCCAGATATGTCTTTATTTTCTTCAAAAGTTCTTTCTAAGAATAATGTGCAATTATGGCACAATAGATTAGGCCATCCCAATTCCAAAGTTTTGTTATCTTTGTTAAATTCTGGTCACATAAATAAAATGAAGTTTTTATCATCAGATGTGGCTCTTGATTGCACACTCGTAACCTGGGAAAAAGTAAAACTTTGCCTTTTCCATTACGTGTTTCTTCTGCTACCAAATGTTTTGATTTAGTACATAGTGATGTTTGGGGTGTTGCACCAATTGTTTCTCATTCACAATATAAGTATTTTGTGACTTTCATTGATAATTATAGTTGCTTTACATGGGTTTATTTTCTACATGCTAAATCTGAAGTCTTTGATTTGTTTAAAAAATTCTTGAATCTTGTTCAAAATCAATTTTCAACATGTATTAAGATTTTTCGTACAGACTCGGGGGGGATTATGTGTTCGAGAAATTTCAAGCATTTTTACAAGACAAAGGGATTATATCCCAATGGACTTGTCCCTACACCCCCTAACAGAATGGTGTTGCAGAACGGAAAAATCGTCATCTTCTAGACATGGTCAGGTGTTTGTTATTAGAATTCTTAGTTTCACCTAGATTTTGGCCAGAAGCATTAACCACTGCAACTCATATCATCAACTGTCTTCCTTCTCCAAAACTTCAAAACACATCTCCACATTTCCGTCTTTTCCAAACTGAACCATAATACACACATTTACACACTTTTGGCTATGTTTGTTTTGTTCATCTTCCAACCCATGAACGTTCAAAGTTATCCGCACAATCTGCAAAATGTTCCTTTCTTTGTTATGCTTCCTAACAAAAAGGTTTTATTTCTTATGACACCACATCCAAGCATATTCGGATTTCTAGAAATGTTGTGTTCTTTTAACACCAGTACTTTTTTCAATCTTATCCTGATTCATCTCCAGAAATCACATTTTCTAAAGTACCATCCTTTGATGATGAATGCCTTCCTTCACCCCTGTGATTTCATCCGGACAAGGTGTATGTTTGTCGATAAGGAACAAATGCCACTACTTTGCCTCTTTTATAAGAACCAGCCCCGGATCTTCCTCCAACACCAGCTCCGCCTCAATTTGCTATTCGTTGTTCTTCTCGTCTCTCTCGACCTCCGGATCGATACGGTTTTTCTCATTCTTCATATTTAGCTACCTTATCATTTGTTTCAATTCCTAGTTCTTATTCACAAGCAGCAAAGCAGGAATGTTGGAGAAAGGCTATGGAAGAAGAACTTAATGCTCTACAGCAGAACCAAACATGGGTTGTTGTTCCTTGCCTAGCCTCGGTTAAACCTATCGGGAGTAAATGGGTTTACGCTATCAAATTGAAGGTAGATGGTACTTTGGATAGATACAAGGCAAGGCTTGTGGCTTGGCCCTTGGCAACAAACAGGAATATGGCATCGACTACAAAGAAACTTTTGCGCCTGTAGCAAAGATGACCACAGTTTGCACCACCCTTGCCATAGCTACATCCCAATCCTGGCCCCTTTTCCAATTTGAAGTAGAAAATGCCTTTCTTCATGGTGATCTTAAAGAGGAAGTTTACATGCAATTGCCTCAAGGTTTTCCAAAACCATTAGAAGGACAAGTTGCTCATTTGAAACGGTCTTTGTATGGGCTAAAACAAGCACAAAGAGCATGGTTTGACAAATTCAAGGATGCGTTACTGAAGCTGCAGTTTCAACAGAGTCCTTATGATCCGTCATTGTTTTTGCATCAGAAATCAACGGGAATCACCATTCTTCTAGTCTATGTGGATGATATCATAATCATCGTCATAGATGCAGCCGTGATTCAAGATCTCCAGTTTTCTCTTCATCAATCTTTTCAAATGAAGGATATGGGACCTCTGACATTTTTTGGGATTAGAAGTTAATCAATCTGAGAAAGGGTTGATTCTACGTCAACATAAGTATACTATGGATTTAATTGAATCAGCAAGCCTGTCAAACTCCACATACACCTCTTGAACTGAATCTTAAACTCCATAGTGACAGTGGTGATCCCCTTCCTGATCCAACATATTGTCGACAGCTAATCGGCAGTCTTACATATTTGACTACTACTCGGCTTGACATCAGTTATGCAGTAAACTTGATGAGTCAGTATATGACCAACCCTCATCATCTCCATTTAGCAGCTGTTCGACGAATTATCCGTTATCTTCTTGGCACTTCCCACAGAGGATTGTTTTTTTCCTGTTGGCTCTCCAATGACATTGACTGCCTATTTTGATGCCGATTGGGCAGGTTGCCCTGATACTCGTCGGTCTACAATGGGTTGGTGTATGTACTTAGGTGATGCCCTTATTTCATGGAAAGTGAAAAAGCAAGACAGTTTCCAAATCATCAACTCAGGCAGAATACCTGGTCATGTCTGCTGCATGCTTAGAAATTCTATGGCTTCGTGGTCTCCTTGAGGAATTTGGCTTCCCACAAAAATCTCCCATACCCTACATACGGATAACACCAGTGACATTTGGATTACAAAAAATCCAGTGTTTCATGAAAGAACTAAACACATCGAGGTTGCTTGCCATTTTATCAAGGATGAATATCTACGCGATGTTATTTCTTTTCCGATCATCTCCTCTAGCCTGAAATTGCTGATATTTTTACAAAAGCACTTCCTCAACCACATCATTAGTTCTTGACAGACAAATTGATGCTTGTCGACTCATCGGCATCAATTTGAGGGGGGTATTAATGATTCTAGATCCATTGGGCCAAATCCAACATAAAGCCCGACTCATTTGCTTAGTCAAACTGTAATATATTATACAGATACTGCATACTATCTTAGGATATAGATGACTGGACAATAGCTAAATTGTAGCCTAAATCAAGGATTGTACATTACTATATATTGATATCAATCGATCCTTGGGAGATGATCCCATTGCAATCCAATCTGTCTACACTGTTGATTCCATTGACATATCTATCACCAAATAGAAAACTGAATGAATTAAAAAAAAACCCTTACTGTATTCCAAGTACAGCCTAAGCCCTACCCTAGATTATAAAAAAAAAAAAAAGTACTTCCTAAGCCATAGTATTGGTATAAGTACCAGCTGTTATTTTCTTTTTCTTTATTCATTTGTTTAAATCTGTCAAGTACTTCCTCCCATATGACAGGTACTAGTAGCTGCTATTTTCTCATTTTTTTTATTCATTTGCTTAAAGCTGTCAAGTACTTCCTATTTCCTATACCTTAAAGTAGCAGTCGCTTCTATTTAAATTAATTTCTGCATAAACCTGTCAAGTAGGCTGGTAGCAATCAGTTGTTTTTATCATTCGGAAATTCCAAATGCTTTTCCTTCCAAATGACAATAGCATCCATTTCCCCTTTCAACTTTTTCCTAGCAACAACAGCTGAGCCGAATTGAAGGGCAACTTGAATCAGGTACGTCCGATCCCGAGTCGACTCCAACTCGGCCGATTTTGTTATAGTATGCCTTAAATCAGATGCTTAGAAGAGTCCAACATATAGCTAATACAAGAAACCCTCTTAAATCTGGTGGGGCCAATTGGCCCTACAAACTTGGTGTGTGTCCCACTTTGAAGATAGGTTTAGAGAAGTCACGTGATACACCGTACACGATCGAAACTCTTGCAACCAAAGCTGAAACTCCGATAGATGCATGCCAAAGGATAAATGAGGACAAAATGGTGTGGAGTGGATTACAATAGGCCAAATATCACTTTGATTAGATTATCCAAACTATTGATGTTAAGGCCTTAAAATTTAATGATTCAGGAAATTTATACATGGTGATATCATTGTCAAAAAGGGGTTGAATGTTTATTCATTCAAGGGTTGGTTTGAATGAGGATCTAGATCAAATAGAGGTGGTCACTAATGCACATTTAAGACTTAAAAGACGATTAATATTTAAGGCCCTGAAACCATAAGCAGGAGTGAATTTCCTTACAATCCTAATGCATGATGTAACATCCCGGAATTCCAAGGTTGTAATTAGTCTAGTTAATTGTGCTTTTAGATAATTAAGCTTGTTTATAAGCCAAAAGGTCCGATTAATCATTAGGATTGCACGTACTAAGTTGGGTTGAGATCCGAGCCCGTTGGGTACAGTAGGGGTGTGTGTCACTATTTCCGGAAAGTTTTGAGGGCTTTTTAGTATTTTCCGCTTTTGGAGATTTTGGCACCATCGGGTAAATTACCTAATTTCCTGGACTTTGTCCTTTCGTTGCATCCCGATCCAGACCCTCGAACTCGACCCAAAACCTGACTTGACCGGAACCCACTCAAGCCCATTGTATCATTTCCCAAAAGTCAAACCCCACACTACCTAACCTAATCCCATGTGAACCCTACCTCCCCACCTCATTCCCATGTGAACACGCGCCCCCCCCCCCCCCCCCCCCCCCGGCGGTTTAATCCACGTGCAGAACCCCCACCCCGTTTCCCATTTAGGTCACATGACCACCTCCCCTTCTCATTCCACAACATAGCAGCCCCCTCCCTCTCATTCTCTCATCTCTCCTGTTCTCCCTCCCTCGCTCTCCTCACTACCTCGCCGCCACCGGAAAATGCCGCTGCCATCACCACTGCCGGCCATCTCCCTTCTCCACTCCCTTATCTCATCTCAGCTCTCATCTCTCTCACCCCTCCATGCCAACGTGATTGAGCAACCGCCCATCTCACCATTTCCCCCTTCTTTGTTTCTCTTCCATTCTTTTTTTTTCTTTCTTGTTCCTCTTTCTTTATTTCATTCTCTATCTCTCTCTCTTACTTTCCTCTCTCTCTCTCTCTCTCTCTCACACTCCTTACTGCCAACGTGAGGTACCCCCCGGGCCCCCCACCCATCTCACCATGTCACTCTCTCTCTATTCTCTCGTTCTTTCTCCATTCTTCTTCGTTTTTGTCTTCTTCCTTCTCCTTGTCAATGGACCACCAAAGAGTCCCCCATCACCACTAATTTAGTGGGCCACCAATCAAGTGGGCCCCCACAACCCCTCTACCTCAATTTCAGTTTCTCCCTCTCTTTTACCTTGTTGGAAATGGACTGCAAAGGCAGCCCCACCTTCGATCTTGGTCACCATCATCTCCGCGTGGACCCTGCGAGCATCTCATCCTCAATTTCAAGCCACCACTCCATCCACCCATCTATTCAGTAAGCTATTCTTCCCCTAGGTTTGGTTTATATACTTTGGGTGTAGAAATGTTTTTGGTAGCTTAGAGCTTCCCCTCTATTGATTTATATTTAATTTATTTTTATTTTGCTAATTATCCCTTAGGCTTGGTTTGTTGGGCTTTGAGCTAGTACTTATGGATTTGGGCATTTTCAACTAAAGGCAAGTAGATATTTATATATATGCTTGGATATGTTTGTCTCTCCATTGATTTGATAATTTGATGATGATTTAGATGACCACATGGCTCATTGATACCTTAGATGTTTGAAAACATGATAATTATGTTTATATGTTTAATGGAATGGATTCTTAATTGGATGGGATCGATTGGACTTATGATTTGGAGGATGGCTATTGTCAATGGAAGGGCTAGGGCCTTCACATTGATTGATTACATGTTCAGGGATTTTGGAAAGGGGTTTCCACCCATTTCACTTTAGTTACAGAAATGAGGTTCTGTAACTGCAGTGTATGCGTTCGACCAGCCACACACAGTCAGGCACCCTGGAGCCTGATGAAAAACACTGTGCACTCCATTTTTTACAACTTCCGGTCGACCGGGTTGGGTTGACCGGGTATTCTGTGTGGGATGTCGACCGGCCAATGGCTAGGTTGACCGAGTGAACTGCAAGTCTCTTTTGGAAGGGCCTTTTTACCTTATTTTGGATGGACTTAGGTGGAACTTTGGCTACCCTTTTTGGACTCATTTGACTATGTGTGAGGATATTTTGAGCCAACGTTCTTCATGGTTATTCCGCTTGTATCGGGATTCAATCTATCTCAATCTTGAACAGTATGGGACAACGGGGTACCCCCTGTCCCCCTTTATATCTATGCACAAAATCTGTTTATTCGGGTATCGCGAACCCTAATCCCTTTCGTTGACTGAGTAGGTTATACAATGCTTCGGGTTTAATAACACTAGACTTAGGTTTGGATTGTCTATCGCTTTTGATTCTGAATTGTATCGTCTGGTACTTGTCTACATGTAACGAACATGTTCATTGGCTCTGTTTACTTTGTTTGGGATCACATGAAGAACTTAGATGATGGACTTAGAATCCCTTTTGAACTTCCGTTTGTTCTGAGGTTTGTTTGAGGTGTCGAGGCTAGGTGGCTTTGATTATAAGGCTTGAAGAGAACTACTATTGAAGTTTGATTTGTTCTGAAGTAAAGTAGTTTCTCTATTGTTTGATGAATCTTGTTCATGCAAGAAAGCCTAGCCCCTCACTGATGTTTGTTTAGGATTCTCTGTGTCGGGCACCACTCAGCTATTAACGTTCAACACAACTGGGGCACCACCTGTGTTAGGACTTTGAACTTAGGACTGTCTGCAGTTTGGGTTGGTGTAATGGACACCAAGGTGTAATGGACACCTATAGATGCCAATGGGGCATTAACTCTGATTGAATGGGGTATGATCTTAACTATTTATATCTCCACCACAACTCAATGTGAGTAGGGAGGGCAATTACACTATCCCGTGGTAATTAGCACATGTGGACCTCCTACTTTGATAAATGTTTATGTAAGTTTGATTATGACTCGAATGCTATGCATTTCATATGATCTTGTCTATCGTCTACTTTGATTTGTTTTGCATATCTGTTGATGTTATATATATATATATATATATATATATATATGCCTGCTGATCGTCATGTCTGATGCTGCATTTGGTGCATGGGTACCGAATACATCTACCTTTGGGAAGTGGAGGCGTCGCTTCAGGCAGTTTAACCTGATGGTGAGTGCGAGTTGTGTGTCGACGGTATTGTCGTTGTGACCAGCACACGAGTGCCTTCATACTTTGGTTAGTTCGTATTTATTATTACTTTGGCTTAGGTTTTGATAAAAGCCATTAATTAATATTCTTTTGTTATCTTTTGCTAAACTTAAACTATAAAAAAGAAAGATGTGCATACTCTGAAATGTTATATCGTACCATTTTTTAAATATGATGTTCTGCTGTGTTTTATGGTTACCGAGGAAATATTTATACCTCACCGCGGACTTTGATCCTATGGGACATGATTGGGGCCAGGTTGCATTTGATTAATGTTGGAAAGTTTTTAATTGGCCCTAATCTCACGCATAACCCCGGTTCCATTTTGGGGGCGTGACACATGATGTGAAATTTCCACCCCTGACTAGCATGTATATGGGTGGGCCCCACAAAGAGGGAGCACAAAACTTACATCAAATTGAGTTCATGCTATCGTGGGTAATCAGTTTCCACATTTTGGGGCAATAGACCATGATCCAACATTTAGATTGTCAAAATGATGAGCTCCCCTTCAATTTTTCATGCTAATATATGCGATAGAATTACTAAAGCAAAACAAATTTAACAATTAAGAATCAAACAATGATACAACACCTAAGGGCTGAGAAATGCCTTTATAATGTGACCTATTAGAAGAGTGGTGTGTGTGTGAGTGGTGTGATAACATCCTGAATTTTTGGATATTCTTTTAGATTTTTTGGGGAATAAATGGAAATTCACACTGCAACAGGCTGCAACAGACACAAAACATGACATATTGCCGCAACATATTGGTTCTCAGAGCCGTTGTGACTATGATTTTCAACCAAGTTGGGCAACTTCAAGAAATAATGAAAATGCTTGCAACCGCATATAAAATCTTTGGATTGAGGAAATCAAACCCTTGAAACAGAATAAGCCATAATAAATAATTAATTAATTTAAAAAATCAAGTGATGAAGGAAATTACGAACCTCAAGTAAGTCAATACGTTGAAGCAAAGGTTTGCTTTCTGATATTCTTCCCAAATCAATAGAGCATGATGAGGATCCCTTGCACTTGCGCAAGTACTCAGCAAGAAATCAAGACTCGTTCTAGAAGGATGAAGGTGAAGCTCTTCCTTGATAGCTTGTAGTATATACAAACCACTTTCTAAATCTGTAGGCTCTGTGTCTGAGATTTGGCTAAAAATCTATTCCATGATTATAATTAGCAATGACAAGAAAATAGAAAAGAAAAATAACATTAAAGATAGAAAAGTAGTCACTTAAAAATCTAAATAAAAAGATATATTTTTAACAGCTTTTAAATACATTTAACAAGTGAGTGGAGTCTTTTCCTTCTTCAAACTTTATAACTGACCAAGGTCAAGTAGAGATGTTTACAAATTGCTCTGGGCATCGGGCAGGTATTCTTCACATCTTAGTAACATTGTGTTTGTAAATTTGTGAAGGCATTACAGGACACAGTAATTCAAATATCTGTTAAAAAATACCTACATGAAAGAGTCATTTTTCACTTCTTATGAGGAGGGAGATTACTTCAATTAAATATGCTCTCAAAAGTTTGCCAATTTGTTGTTTATTGGTACTCCAATGTCCTATGAGTGTGGTAAGAATGTCAGAAAGAATTCAGATGGATTTCTTTTGTAAGGACAACGATTACAAAACTTCACACTTCACATTTAGTGGGATGATGAAAGGTGTGCCGGCCTATCAAGGAATGAAAGCTTGACATAACTACCATTTAAACACAATCAAACTGAACAATTTTAATAAGGGCATGTAAAACTATAGATTAGAATAAGAACAAAAATAACGGAAAAGAGAATTATGCAGAGTGAATTTAATCGTTGAGTTCATTAGGGCAAGAAGACCCTCACCATATATATTATTGTACTTTCAATATTTATGGAAAAGAAAACCATATTGGATCTTCTAATTACAAATTAGTCCTTTGGACTTTTGTAAGTACTTAAGACCTGTGAAAACTATCCATTAATTAAATACCCAGCATAGGCAATGCATCTGATGACTTCCTTCTTGAAATTGCCTTAGTGAGGATATCTCCAATTGCTAATCTATGTGCACACGTACGTTTCAATTTGAACTTTGTTTGCAATCTTTCTCTAATAAAATCCACATCAACTCCAATCTATGATGCCCAGAGATAGCATGGATACGGAAAGGACACGCTATGGAAATGGTAGGGACACGGATTTTGCACATAAAAAGTGAAGTATCTGATATGATACGACATGATACACTGCCCATTTGAAGTATCCGTGCATCATAGACTCCAATATGTTTCATATGTTCACGGAAGACTTTGTCGCAATCTTTCGTCCTGAAGTACTATCAGAATGTAACACCATAGAACCTTTATTGAAAAATCTCAACTAAAAATTTGTAGCCATAACAACTGGCAAGCTCCATGTGTCATTGCTCAATACTCAGCTTCATCAGACTTGGATTAGATACCACGGACTATTTCTTGCTTTTCCACAACACTAGGTTTTCACCTACCTTTGTACAATAGCCGGTTGTTGATTTTATATTAGTCTTTGAACCTGACCAATTTGCATTGTAGGCCTCCCCCAATAAATGACCATGACTAGCATACAAAGTCCATTGATCTAGTGACGTTTTGGGATCCTTCAAAATCCTGTATGCATTTAAATGCCATCCTTGGTGCATGCATGAATTCGCGTACTAGACTTACTACATACGAGGTCTCCAGATGAGTTATAACTAGATACAATTAGGGGTGTAACGGTTCGATTAACCAGTCATTTTGGGAAAAATGTTAAACGAACTGTAACTGCGGTTTTCTGTCTTTTAAAATCGTAACCGTAACCATATCCACAAAAATTGTGGAAAACCGAACTGCGGTTGACCGTATTAGACGGTTCGGTTATGGTTAATAACTATGGAAAGATAGAGAAGCTCGTGAAGAGAACAAAGATAGCAGTTGCTGCTAAGGTGAGAAGAGAGAGGAGGATGTCCATGTTTGAAGTTGGCATGCATCCTACAAGCAGTAAGCAGAGCCCCTACGTTAACATTATTGGCTTCATAAATGAAACACGCATGCATGCATAGAGCTAGGTACAAGGCTCACCTTTACCTAGGAAACTTGTGGCATCAGCCAAACTGGTGGTGATCTCTCTACCAGACTGTAGCAGCTTCTTGAAGAAAAAGAGAAAGGGGCTGGCTGGCTGGCTGGGAGTCGAGAGAAAGAGGCGAGAAAGGGGCTAGGGTTTGTTACTTTGTTTGGTTACTTATTAAGTTAAGAAGTATTTCATTTAGGCCCCTTATTTTTTCTTTTATTTGTATAACGGTACGGTTAACAGTGTGCGGTTAACCGAACCATATTTTACAGTTTGGTTCGGTTAATAACTGTGAGTTATTACGGGAAACCGTAACCGAACTATGAAGTGAGGCTTTTGGATTTCATTAACCGTAACCGTAACCGAACCGTGAAACACGGTTATTAACTGCGGTTCGGTTCGGTTCGGTTAGACGGTTTTTCGGTTTTCTTTTACACCAGATACAATAACATGCCCTATGCATCTTTGATACAATGTAACATGAAGTAGCTCTCCACTTCTATACTAACACATGATTTTTCTCAATTAGAGTACCAGCTGGTTTTACCCTTAACAAACCCTTAACATTCCAGTTTCTTCTAGCCTATGATGCCCGGATACGGACACGGGTACGGATACAGGACACGGGAACGAGCGTCCGATACGTCAACTTCAAAATTTTAGGATACGGATACGGGTACGGCATTCCTAGAAATATATAAATATAAGTATTTGGTTAGGGATTTATTTTGGGTGGAATGCTTATTTTATCTCAATTTAGAGCTCAAATATTATGAGGCCCACTGTTTGTTTCAAATTTTCAATGAGGTGGGTCTCCTCCTCCTCCTCCTCTTTCTTCTATTTTGTTTTCCCTTTTGATCAAACTAAGAGAGAGACAGAAATTGGCTGAAATGGAAAATCTGCCTAAATATTGGGTGAAAAATAACACAAGCCGTATCCTGAAATTGGACCCCCGTATCCCAGCCGTATCTTGCCGTATCCCGTACCGGTATCCGTATCGGACCGTATCGGTACGGATACCACTAGTAATTTGCAGTATCCGGGTATCATAGCTTCTAGCAGATCTAGTGTATACTTGCGCAGACATATCACAATCCCCTGCTTTGACCTCATAATTTCAATTCCAAGGAAATACCTCAATTCACCGAGATCTATGATTTCAAATTCTGCACCCAAATGTTTCTTTAGCTTTTCTATTTCTACATCATTACCAGTAACAAAAATAATCTATATAGACAATCAAAATGGTAACTTGTCGTCAATTTTTCTTCACAAACAATGTGGTATCAGCATGAGATTGTACCTACTTTTACCGTGGCTTGAATAAATATACTAAACCAAGCTCATTGAGACCATCAAAAGCCATATAAAGCCATTTTTTAACTGACAAACATTTCCACTTTGCCCTTCTAAACTACGCCTTGCACATATTTCTTCATAAGGATCACCTTTTAGTACCACATTCTTAACATCTGACTGATATAACGACTAATTAAACTTTGCAGCAAATGAAAGGATTACTGTTACAGAATTTAATTGTCATAAGTGAAAAAGTCTCAAAATAATTCATACATATGCCACCAACCTTTCATTTTAACATCAGATGGTACAATCTGGGTTGTATTTAACGTATACACCTACTTACATCATACTACATGATTCCCTTCTGGCATATCAATAATTTCTAAAATTCTGTTCTTCTCAAGAGCTTGCATGTCTTCTAACATAGCTGCTTCCCACTTTGTAAAGTACATTACTGCTCCCACATGTGAAAGTATACACTAGGCAGAAAAAATCTTATACAAAAGACAATATTTCGATGATATATAATGATGTGATGCAAAGTTCTGAATTGGATGATGTGTAAAGCAAGACTGTTCCCCCTTATGCGAAGCAATAGGTAGATCAAAATTAGTATCATCTGTAGTAGGAAAACCTCATGGGGAATCTAAATCATATGAACCTTATTTGTGCCAGATCTATAGAGAACAACAATCTTGTTTTTTTCTTTTATTTTGGACTAAGCTTTGATTGACTTTTGAAACTTCTATAGCAGTTTTTGGAACTTATTTAGGAGTTGTACTTTTATCCACTTGATTATCAATTGTTCCAGATGCTTTTGGATAAGTTAGTAGTGATACATACACAACCAAAAGAGGTGTCTCCCCTATCTATTTGGCTCTTTTATTTCTTAACTCTATGGAGAATAAAAGGAATTTCCCCAAGAATGTTACATCCACACTAGCATATTGCTTTCAATTCGTTCCTGGCAAATAGCATTTATTAACCTTTTATGTGCTTCGATACTCCATAGATATACACTTAACTGCCTTGGATCCAGTTTATCCTGCTGTTATGTCAGAATGTGAACAAAGCTGATACAACCAAATATTTCAGGCATAACTGAAAATAATGGAGCAGAAAGTCATAATACTAAAATTGGTGATTGTCCTTCCATACTTGAGATGGCATCCAGTTTATAAGGAAAGCCACAAAAGAACAGCATTTGACCAAAACACCAGGAACATTCATCCATAATAAGAATCCCCATGCAACTTTTAGTAAATGCCTGTTTTTATGCTCTGCAACCCTATTTTGTTCAGTGTATATGCATTTGAAGTTTGACACTTCCATTGTCTACTAAAAATGATTGAAATTCTTTTGAAGTACAATCTTTTTCATTACCTGACCATAGTACTTGAATTTTTGCATTAAACTTCCTGCTGAGCGAAGTCTTCAAATATTGTAGGCACTCATCATGAGACTTTATTAAATACACCCAAGTAGACATTTTTGCATCATCAATGAAGGAAACAAAACATTGATAGCCAGAAATTGAAATTAAGGGAGCATACCAAACATCAGAATGTACCACAGGAGAAACTTCATTTTTTTTTCACTAGCACTCACTAGATAATAACTTTTACATTTTTTCGATAGTCGACAAAACTCACAATCAAGTTGCTCTACGTCAATCTGATATTGAGAACCAGATAGAGCTCCTTCAGTACTTGAACTGGCTTGTGCCCCAAACATGTATACCATCTCACAACATCCTCTGTATTAGCTGAAGACTGGAGTGCTATATTCGATTGCATTACTGATCAATGCAATAATGATCATTGCATTCCCAGCCACTACAAATTGTCCAACCTATCCTCAAATCTAATAAAACAAATACAATGGATAAAAAATTATACTTAAATTATGACATCTTGTTAAAGAGCTAATTGATATAAGATTATCTGCAGGCTTTAGATCAGATAACACAGAAGTCAATCACAAATTTGGGGAAACATTAACTGAATCATCACCTATACCTTGAGTACATTTCCATCAGCTACACAAACATTACCATGAACTGAAGACTCGTCCAATTTAAATTTCAAGCACATACAGGTCATATGGTTTGGAGAAATAGAATTCATGTAGCTGACCACAACATAAACAAGGCTTTGATGACGATACAGGTCATATGGTTTATAGCCCCCAAATCGATTAACAAACAAGTACAAGTAGAGGAGAAAGATGTATGTGTTGACTAGAATTCTTGATGCAGGACGACATGAGATCTAACCTGTTATGAGTTGATGAGATCAAAATAAGAATTAACAATTAATGAAAATTATAAATATGCCATTCATAATGCATAACATTGAAAATCAGTTAAACAACAAACCATAGATCCAAGGCAATCTCACAAATCCTACAGTAAACACCCCTCTAGTATGAGAGGATAGGATCCCAATGGAAGATAGAACTACCAAATGCTTAGGGCTGGTTGGATGATTGGGATCTAATGGACCGGATGAAGGGATTGGGTGGCTGATAGTCTAGATCTAATGGCTAGTGGTTGTTAATGCCTTAATGGTGAGAATGGTGGAGATCTAAGGCGTAGAAATCTCGGGTTGGTTCTTTTTTGTTTTAGATTTGAGGCAAAGGAAGCTCTTAGAGTCAATCCGGGGCCTCCAGGCCCAATATAGCAGGCCCATTTACATCCTAGTTAGTTGTTAGCTATTAGTATGGATCTAATAGCAAGTGTATTTACTGGATAAGCATCGTTAGAATGTAATCAGGGATTAAACCCTACAAATATAGATCTCAGTCGACCATGAAGGGGACGACATTCATCTCTCTCTCTCTCTCTATATATATATATATATCTATCTATCTATCTATCTATCTCTTCTCTCTAAAATGTCATGGTATCAGAGCAAGATTGATCAGCTGTGATCGTCTCCTAACTCATCTTCCAAGCATTGGAAGACCATCTGTGATCATCCCCTTCAGACGGATCATCTCTGATCATGGCCCACCTGTGATCATCACAGCTCATCAGCGGAATAGCCAATCTATGGTCACTTGATATTTCTCTTATTTATGGTGATTTTTCCAGCAATTATTGATCATCAGAGGTAGGCCATCTACCATATCTTTTGGTAGTTCAGTTTTGTCCAACAGATCTTATCATAGCCGTTCAAAATTGTGGATTTTGATCCGTTTTGTGCGAGACTTCTTCCAATAGTTGTGAAAATAGTCTACCATTTCATCCCCAGTCTTTGATCTGGCCATTGATCAACATCTGGGGCCCACGTGGAAATCCGTCCACTGACGACAGGGTCCTCCACTGTTTTCCGTTGCACTGTTGTGCACTGTTGTGTGCACTGTTCCTCTCCATCCTCAGATCTGTGAGTAGATCAATTGATGGGGCCCACGTACAATACCTTCTGTTTAACTACTGCTGTGTTAGTTGCTGCTGATTTCTACTGATTGCTGCTGTGCTGCTATCTGATTTCTGGTTCCTGTTACTGTTGCTGCTGCTGTTTTTTTTCTCATCTGGGTGGTTGTGTTTTCCCTGTCTTCTCTGCTGATCATCAATATATGCTCGTTACTGTACTTCTTCTTGCTGTTGTTGCCTCTCCACTGCCTTCTGTTGCTCTGTTCTATTGGTAACTGGGTTCTACTGCTGGTGTCTGGAAAATACATTCCTTTGCTATCATGGATAAAACTGAAAAATCGGATCCCTCTTGTTCGATTTAATGGCAAAAACTATGTGTCTCGTGCATTTCAATTCCAGGTATACCTTGAAGGAAAGGAACTGTGGACCCATATTGATGGATCTGAAACAATCCCTGCTGACGATGCCAAGAAAATTCTTTTTTGGAAAACTAAAGATGCAAAAATAAAGTTTTGGATTCTTTCTTCTGTAGAACCAAACTTTATTTTGTATCTAAGACCTTGCAAAACCTCAAAGGAAATGTGGGAATATCTGAAAAAGGTATATTATCAAAATCATGCTACGCGTCGATTTCAACTAGAATTAAAAATTGCAAGTCACTCCCAAGGGACGCTTTCCATCTAGGATTAGTACTCCGGCTTTCTAATCCTCTGCTCAGAATATTATGAAAATAAGTTTGCTACGTCTCTAAAGCACTGCTACACGAGCTTCTTTCTTTACAATAGAACAGCCTGTTATAATATATGGAAGAAGAGAAAGAAGAAGAAGAAGAGAGTTGGAGAGAAGGTCGTGCTATTACAGAGCATCAACTATCATATTTATATTGATGTAATGCCTTAATCAAGGCTCTAATTTAGTAAGGATTACAAATCAGTTACAAATTAGAATCACAAAGAAAGGAAAGAATCAATTATATCCTATACATAGAAGGAGAGAAAAGTTAGGAACTAAATCCTATCCTATCTGTATATCCCACGTATGGGCCTGCGGGCCTGCTGGGCCTGCTATCTTCTACACTCCCCCTCAAATTGATGAGGTAAGATTGAAAACATCAATTTGCGAGTGAGATCATGATGACGCTGTCGGGGAAGGGCTTTGGTGAAGATATCTGCTAACTGGTTAAAAGAAGAGACATGAGGCAGAGTTATCTTCTCAGTAACGAGATGTTGACGGATGAAAAGACAGTCAATCTCAATGTGTTTTGTTCTTTCATGGAAGACCGGGTTGTTGGCAATTCTAGTAGCACTGGTATTGTCCCCATGGAGAGGTGTAGAGCTACCAACAATAACACCCAATTCACACAGAAGGCGGCGGAGCCAGATAATTTCAGCACTAGCAGAGGACATCGCCCGATATTCTGCCTCAGCAGAGGACTTTGAGACAGTGGTCTGTTTCTTGCACTTCCATGAAATGAGAGATTTTCCAAGAAACATACACCAGCCAGTGGTAGACCGCCGAGAGTCCGGACAGCCAGCCCAGTCAGCATCCGCATAAGCTGATAATTGCAGAGAAGTATCAGAAGGGAAGAAGAGGCCATGATGAAGTGTTCCTTTAACATAGCGGAGGATGCGTAACGCAGCAGCAAGGTGTGGTTTGTGTGGATTGCTAACAAACTGACTGACCGTATGAACGGCATGTGAAATATCCGGCCGAGTCATAGTTAAGTAGAGCAAACTACCAACTATTCGCCGGAAAACAGAGGGATCATCCAGGGGAGTGCCATCATCGCAACTAATTTTGCTGTTCAATTCCAGAGGCGTATCAAAAGTGGGAGCATCATCAAGCCTGGCTGATGTGATCAAGTCTGTCGCATATTTGAGCTGAAGGACCCGAATGCCGGATTTGGTACGCACAAACTCCAGCCCCAGAAAATAGGTGAGAGGACCAAGATCCTTCATCCGGAAGTGGCGAGTAAGGTGGTGTTTGAGATCCGTAATGCCTGCAGTATCATTTCCACTGATAATCATATCATCAACATAGACCAAGAGGAATGTGTAGCCCTTCGATGTCCATCTGAGGAAGAGGGAACTATCAGAGTGACTCTGACGAAACCCTGCTTGAAGGATTGCTGCCCGGAATTTATCAAACCAAGCGCGGGGAGCTTGTTTAAGCCCATAAAGAGCTTTCCTCAATTTGCACACATGCTTTGGAGGACAAGCATATCCTGGTGGAGGTTTTAAATAAACAGTCTCGAGCAAGTCCCCATGTAGAAAAGCATTTTTGACGTCCATCTGCCATAGAGGCCAGTTGCGAGCTGCAGCGACACAAAGGAGAGTGCGAACAGTGGTCATTTTAGCCACAGGTGCGAAGGTCTCCTCATAGTCAATCCCATACTCCTGCTTATAACCCTGTGCGACTAATCTGGCTTTATAACGGTCAAGACTCCCATCAGAGTGAACTTTTATGGAATAGACCCATTTACTGCCAATAACAGATGCATCAGCTGGGGTCGGTACCAATTCCCATGTGTCGTTTGCTTCAAGAGCAAGTAACTCCTCAGTCATAGCATCCTGCCAGTAGGCAATCTTCGAAGCCTGTGAATAAGAGGTGGGTATAGGAGCACTATCCAAAGAAGTGAAAAGAGCAGGAAAGCCATATCTGTCAGGAGCAACAGAAGGGCGACTAGAGCGTCGCAAGGGTATGACATTATCAGTAGAGGAAGGAGTAATACCTGAGGGAGCAGGAGGCAGCATAGGGATAGGATCAGGAGAAGGAGGCCCCACAGGTGGAACCGTAGTACGCCGGACATAGACATTAGTAATAGGTGGTGGGGGAGAAGTAGTGGGAGGGAATTGTGGCAGATAAGACACAGCAACAGGATGAGTGTCTAAACGCAAGGAAAAAAATGGAATGTGTTCCAGGAAGATCACATTGCGTGATATTCGCATGCGTTTCTCGGATGGGGCATAACACAGAAATCCCTTGTGTTCAGTACTGTAACCGAGGAAAAGACATTTAGCAGCCTGAGGTGACAACTTAGTGCGCTCTGTAGGTGGAAGATGGACAAAGCATAAACAACCAAAAACACGCAAGTGAGAATAGGAAGGGGTATGACCAAAGAGAGCTTCATATGGAGTAGTCTTTCCTAGAATGGAGCTAGGATGACGATTGAGAAGATGTACAGCCGTCTGTGCAGCATCGCACCAAAAATTTGGAGGGACTAAGGATGCAAGTAGGAGAGTACGAACAGTTTCAAGGAGATGCCTGTTTTTCCTCTCCGCAACACCATTTTACTGTGGAGTATGTGGGCAGGATTTTTGGTGTAGGATGCCTTTATCAGATAGGAAGGCAGAAAAATCATGGGACATGTATTCTCCGCCGGAGTCAGACCTAAGAATTTTTATATCCTTCTGAAATTGTGTGTGAACCATATTGTAAAACTTTTGGAAATGAGAAAAGACTTCAGATTTGAAGCGCATGAAATAAATCCACGTGAATCGAGAATGATCATCAATAAAAGTCACATAATACTTAAACCCTGTCCTACTCAAAGTGGGTGCAATTCCCCAAACATCAGTGTGAATGATATCAAAAGATGATAATGCACGAGAACGGTGTATAGGAAATGGCAAAATATGACTCTTACTCAAACAACATGTTTCACACTTTGATTGAAGTAAGGAGGACATCATTTTATTATCAACAGTGGGTTCTAAGCAACCAATTTTAAACAGAGAAAGTAAAGACGCATTGTTCACATGACCAAGACGACTATGCCAAATGGTCCACAATTTATTGAAACTAGAAGAAGAAGAAAATAGAGAATGATGTCCATTGTCCAGCAGGAACAGTCGAACATATTTACTCCCCTTCGCGATCACCTTCCCAGTTTGCCGCTCCTGTATGACACAGCCAGTGGAAGAAAAGTTAATATGATACCCATCATCAATAAGTTGGCCGACAGAAAGTAAATTGGCTGATAATTTGGGAACAAAGTAGACATTGGATAGGTGGAGGGACTGGCCCGAATCACTAGAGAGAGTAATGGTACCAACTCCAGAGATGAGTAATTGGTCTCCATTAGCAGTGGTGATTTTATCTTTACCAAGGTAAGGGTGTGAGGCTGTAAAGCTGGTTTCCACAGAAGTCATGTGGTTTGATGCTCCGGAATCTAAAAACCAGGTAGAGGGGGTGATGAAGGAAGACAGAGAGACTGAAGAATGAAAAGCAAGAAATGCTAAAGGAGAATGAGTTTGATACCGACCACCATTGAAACCCATGGAAGCATATGCGGAGGTCACCGTGTTCTGAATCAGTTCTTGAATCTGGGCTGGAGTCATGGAGACAACTCCAGAAGAAGTGCTTTCCGTATCGGGGAGATGGGCCTGAACTTGGAACGCAGCTGGAGTATTTTGTCTGGGCATGGTGGAGGAATGTTGCTTTTGCTGAGGTCCATTCTTTCGCTGTAAGCTACGACAGTCATCAATAATATGACCAGAGCGTTTGCAATATCTGCAAACCAATTTCTTCCGACAATTCTTGGCCAGATGACCGAAGCCTTTGCACTCATAGCATTGAGTAGGCTTGGGATTGGGGGCTGCCAGAAGAGCAGACTCAGTCTGAAGAGGAGCGAGATAGGCCTTTGGTTCTTCAAGAATGCTACGCTGAGAATTGAGGCGAAGTTCTTCTCGAAGGACTTCTTGGAAGCATGTATCCAGGTTCGCTGTGACTTCTCTATTCATGAGTGCCGACCGAACAGATTCGAATTCGGGTCTGAGATTCATAAGGAACTGGCTGATGTGGGTTTCCTCTTGTAATTTAAGAGCCTCAGATAGAAACCCAGCAGACACAGACTGAATAATCATAGCATCCCTCTCAGTCCATAAGGTGAGAAATCCATTGAAGTACGCCTGTACAGATTTATCACCTTGACTGAATTTTGCAATCTCACTATCGAGTTGGAATTTGCGGGCTTTATTTGTTTGATGATAAACATTTTTGAGATGACCCCACATATCAGATGCAGTAGTATATGCTTGAAGAGCAATGGCAAGAGAAGGGTCGATGGAGTTGAGAATCCAAGTGATGACCTTAGCATTTTCTTTAGACCAGTTGGCTAATGCTTTTGTGTCAGTAGTTGCAGTAGGTTTAGCTATCGAACCATCAAGATAACCAAACAGTCCTTGGCCTTCGACAAAATTCCTCAGATGAAAAGACCAAGCCATATAATTATTTCCATTAAATTTAACAGGAATAACATCATATTTGTCCATAATAGCAACCGGAGCTAATCAGTAATTAATCCGTAACAAGTAGCTTCCACAGCATATCCAGCAATCAGAATGATCAATAGAAGAAGAGAGAAGAAAACAGCAGAACAGTGTAATTTTTGTGTAAAACAGAGCCAGACGAACTGAAAAGTGGACCTGGATTTGTGCGTGGGCCCCACGGTGTTGTCTAATCACAGATCAAGTTTGATCTCTGTAAAGTGGATCAAATTCACTTCCTGCAGTCCAAATCTGATGAGATTTGGAGAAAGATCCACAAATCTGGACGGTGGTGATGAAAACCTTCGGAGAAAACCGTCAGATGATGAAGAGGTTGGAAACTACCTCAAAGGTGATGGAAAAAATCCAGAAAAATCACCATAATTCCCAGAAAATCCAGTCGACCATTCCTGTATGGAGGGATGGAGGCTTCTTGATGGTCGTCAGTAGTCCACAGTTGCACAGCATGACCCAGACGACGTCCGACGACCCTGTCGTCAGTGGATCGAATTCCACGTGGGGTCCTTTAGAGGATCAGTGACCAGATCTGAGGTTGGGGATGAAAGGACAAAGTATTTTCGCAACTCCAGGCCAAAGTCTTACTCAAAACGGATCAAAATCCACAAATTTGAACGGCTGTGATGAAAATTGTTGCACAAAACTGAAAAAACACAAAATCAGGTGGATATCCTACCTCTGATGATCCAAAAATCTTGAAAAAATATTCATAAATAAGAGGAGAACCAGTCGATCAACATGGGCTGCTTCCCCTGATATGATGATGATGATCGCTGGCGGGCCACTTTTGTTCTGAGATGATCAGGCTCTATTAGAGAGAAAAGTTTCACTCCGGGAAGAAGATCCAAGCCAGGATTAATGATTGGATCAATGAGAGAAGATTTTCCGTGGCTCTGATACCATGTTATAATATATGGAAGAAGAGAAAGAAGAAGAAGAAGAGAGTTGGAGAGAAGGTCGTGCTATTACAGAGCATCGACTATCATATTTATATTGATGTAATGCCTTAATCAAGGCTCTAATTTAGTAAGGATTACAAATCAGTTACAAATTAGAATCACAAAGAAAGGAAAGAATCAATTATATCCTATACATAGAAGGAGAGAAAAGTTAGGAACTAAATCCTATCCTATCTGTATATCCCACGTATGGGCCTGCGGGCCTGCTGGGCCTGCTATCTTCTACACAGCCATCGGGACCAAACAGGGTGATCCAACTTGATGAGCCGAGCTTCTCTCCCCAACGTAGATGATTGTCTTCAAGAACTTCTATGGGAAGAACAACGCCTTGTAACCAAAATTGCAATTGAACAATAGGGCTCCACTGAAAATCCGCTTGCCTATGCTGCTAAAACTAGACCTCCTCCTCGGGACATCAATAAAGTACAGTGTTACAATTGTCAAAAATATGGCCATTATGCAAATCAATGCAAGCTAAACGTCTGTAAATATTATAAGGCCGTTGGTCACGCTATTGAAGAGTGTCGGAAGAAGGCTCGCAATTTTGCTTCTCACCCCTATGTACAGTCTGCTCCAAGTGCTTACACGGCTACCACCCCACAATATGCATCTTCTGCATTCAGTGGTTCACTGCCGTTTGATTCAACATCACAGCCAGGTTCCTCATCACAAACACAGTCACCAGCTCCTATTACTCCGGCTATGGTAAATCAAATGATTATCAATGCCCTATCATCTATGAACATTTTAGGTACTGGTGCGTCCATTTCTCATACATGGTATTTAGATTTAGGGGCTAGTAATCACAAGACCTCCTCACCCACAAAACTATATCATGTTGTTCCCTACACTGGCACCCTTTCTGTTCAAGCTGCCAATGGAGACCACCTTCCCATTGTCTATGTGGGTACTGCCCCTGGTCCACTTAGGACAAGAAAATGAAAGAGGGAGGAAGATACCTTCTATTGGGCTCTCACCAAACTCTGATTCGAAGGCATTACGTTACCGTGAGCAAGGTAGAACTCAAGAGGAAGAAGAAAGCTTATGTCTCTCATCACACTTAAGGAAAAAAAAAAAAAAAAAAAAAGAAACGAAAGGAAGAGAGGGGAGGGCTGCGCACATCCACGGGATTCGTGCACAAGGGGTTCTTTAAAGAAAACATGGGCCCTTTTTCTTTACTTTTCTTCAAATGATTTGAGCCCCTCTCAACTTTTAAAACTCTTTTATTTCAACGCAAAAGTTGGGCCTTGAAGATGATTGCACACGTGGGGACTTCTCTCTTTCAAAAAGTAGATCTAGCAAGATCCAACTGTCGGATGTCATTGTGATGGTAATCAAACGGTGGATTTGTGAAATCTTGGCAATCAAAGTCAGGATATGCGTCATCCATCCATAACGTAGCTTTATTTGCAACCCTACGCTTCCTCCTTTGGTAGATTTTGTGTGTAGAGGGGGAATTAGGCATGATCCATCCATCAATTCCCCTCTACTGAGAAAATCGCACCTCTAGTGAGATAAAAATATCATATCGCTCAAGAAGGTCTGGGTTGATGCGATGCAATTCATCACGGGTGATCTAGGTGCTATCATGTTGTGGTATGTCTCCCCATTTCACAAGGAACTTTTGTATGCCCCCTTGTCTAGTGGAAACCAATTGATTGTCCAAAATATCTTCCACAAATTCTTTCCTTTGAGCTTTCGGAGGAGGAGGTGAAGGTGGGGGTAGGGCAGGTTGTGGAAAAGGGCTTTTGGAGAAAGATGGGTCAGAAGTTTGGCTAGGTGAAGCAGTAGGAGATGGGATTTTAGGAGGTGTTGTAGGACCTCGAAAAGGAGCTAGGTCCTCCACATTAAATGTAGAACTGATCCCCATATCAGGTGGAAGGTCTAATACATACGCACTAGGACCAACCTTTTCAATACTTTGAATGGGCCAGTACTGTGGGCCTGCAATTTCTTGGCAATTCCTTGTCGGAATCGCTCTGGCCTTACACGAACCATGACATAATCACCCACTTGCAATTCAGTGTATCGCCGGTGTGAATCAGTAGATAATTTATAACTTTCATTTTGCATATTAATTCCTTTTTTGATCTCATTGTGCAATGCATGAATGTGTTGACTAAATGCATCAACTGACTCACATGGACGATGAATGCATGACATGGGAATAAGATCTATAGGCATCCTAGGCTTGTAACCAGTGACAACTTCAAAAGGACTCATGCCCGTGGACCTATTTACTGAGCTGTTATATGTAAACTCCGCAATCAGTAACACAAACTCCCATGAACGAACATGCTCACCAACTAGACACCTCAGAAGATTACCCAGAATCTTGTACACTACCTCTGTTTGACCATCACTCTGTGGATGGTAGGCAGATGAAAATTGCAATTTTGTCCCTAAGATTTTCCATAGTCTTCCAAAAGTAACTAGTGAACTTGACATCTCGATCAGACACAATTGTTTTTGGGACACCATGAAGAGTAACGATACGCTCCAAGAAAATTTTCACAACATGCTAAGTATTTGATGTTTTGAAGCAAGGGACAAAGTGGGCAATCTTAGAAAAGCGATCCACGACAACAAGTATGGAATCATGCTGTTTGTTGATCTTAGGAAGTCCAAGCACAAAATCCATACTGATATCCTGCCACAGTGCATGAGGCACTGGAATGGAGTGTACAACCTCGTGTTTTGTTTACGCTGTTTTGCCAGTTGGTAAGTGCGACAACGTTCAATGATGCGCACGATGTCTCACTTGAGACTCAGCCAGTAGAAACAGTCCTCCACAAGAAAAATGGTTTTGTCACAACCAAAGTGGCTGCCTACTCCACCAGCATGGAGCTCCCAAATGAGAAACTCTCTTGTGGAGGTGCGGGGAATGCAGATTGATTTCCTCGAAAGATGTAGTCATCTTTCATTGTGAATTGATAATGCTCCATAAAAGATTATCGAAAAGGGATGCAAACAAATCCCCAAAATCTGGGCATGATGGATAATCATCCCTCAAACGATCAAACCCAGTGACATCAACATTCATGGAATGGATTAAATTGATCTTGCAACTTAATGCATCCATGGGTTTGTTCTCCACTCCTGCTTTGTGTTTCAAAAAGAAAATGTATTCTTGTGATAGTTCAGCCCACTTTGCATGTTCTCCTTTTAGCTTAGATTGGGAATTCAAGTACCACAATGCCTAATGATCTAAGTACAAAATAAATTCATGCGGTAACAAGTAATGTCGCCAATGTTTCAATGATTGAACTATTGCATAGAATTCTCTTTTGTAGTTGGAAATTTGGAATACTTTTTTCGCTTTGCTTCATTCGGTTTCTCACTGAAATAAGCAACTAGGTGTCCTTCCTGACTTAAAACACCTCCTATTCCAATGCCAGATGCGTTGCAAGCCACTTCAAAAACCTTAGAAAAGTTAGGGAATAGCATGACAGGTGCTTCTGTCATTTTGGCTTTGATTTTCATGCAATCAGTAATTGTAGCCATGTCGGTACTAAATCCTTTGATGAACCGATGATAAAACATGGCCAATCCATGGAAACTACGTATCTCATGAATGTTGGATGGAGTTTTCTATTCAACAATTGCACGCACCTTTTTAGGATCAGCGGACATGCCTGCTGCAGAAACTACGAAACCTAAGAAGACCACACTATCTTTCATGAAGGTGTACTTCTTAAGGTTTGCGTACAGTTGTTCCTTCCGCAAAGTACCACAAACTTGCCACAAATGGTTGAGGTGTTCTTCCTTAGTACTGCTATAGATGAGAATATCATCAAAGTAGACAACTAGGAATTTCCCAATGAATGCCCTCAACACTTGTGTCATGATGCACATGAAAGTACTTGGCGCATTGGACAACCCGAATGGCATCACTAGCCATTCATACAACCCCTCCTTTGTCTTAAAGGCGGTCTTCCTTAGTAATGCTATAGACGAGAATATCATCGAAGTAGACAATTAGGGATTTCCCAATGAATGGCCTCAGCACTTGTGTCATGATGCACATGAAAGTACTTGGCGCGTTGGACAACCCGAATGGCATCACTAGCCATTCATACAACCCCTCCTTTGTCTTAAAGGCGGTCTTCCATTCATCCCCAACTGTCTTAAGATCTATCTTAGAAAATATGGGGAACCAGCCATCATGTTGAGCATATCATCTAACCTAGGTATTGGGAACTGGTACTTGATAGTGATCTTGTTGATTGCTCGACTGTCAACGCACATTCTCCAAGTTCCATCTTTCTTTGGATTCAGAAGTGAAAACAATTATACATCCAAGCACTGATGCCAAGTTGCAATGTGGAAGAGTAAACATGATGAGAAAGAAAGAAAGAAGAGAGGGAGTGACAGAAAAGGAGGGAATACAGAGGTAAGATGGAAGAACAGCGAAAAAGAGCAGATATTTAATCAGCTAATTTGATTAGATTAAGCAATCCAGATTCCATTATAACTTAATGACATTAATAAAAATGACAGAAAACTCCCAGTCGGTATAATTAATCACATGGACACCCCTAATCACATAAAATGTATGTTATTTTCTACAAGGGAACCCGCATGTATATTTTGAGATAGTAACATTACTATCAATAACAATAATAATAGAATCACTCTAGAATGTGTTATTGATAATTTTCTGATATTTTGTTGATACCAACCAGGAGGAATAAAAATATATATACATTTAAGAACATTCTGTGGTTTTGGGAATAGAAATTTTATATTAAAGAAAAGAGGAAAGAATGAGATTAGAACCTGATCAAAAACTAAGTATGTAACTGCTTCATCTTTCTCCTTAAGCTGCTTGAGTAAGTCAACGGCAGAACTAAATTGAACAAATAAATGAATAATAGTAACTAGAAAATAAGTAATGCAAAAGAACAGCTAAAGTAAACCAAGTATCCAGTAATGAACCTAAGATGCTTGTATCGAACACAGTATAAAACAATTCTGCTGCACCCGTCAAACCAGAGGCTTAACCCATTCAACTCCCCAAGCAGCTGAAGCAACTTGTTCAATTCTCCTTCAGATTGAATGTTCTCCTGTGACAAATACACAAAAGACAAACATCAGAGGGTTAAGAAGAAGAAGAAAACTCTGTTGCCTCATCAAATCAGGTGCTTGATCCTTTCTACTTCCCAAGCAGCTAAAGCAACTATTGTTCAGATTGAATTACTCATGATAAAAAGAACATACAATGAGGCTTATGATGGCTTTGGGCTCCAGATGACATCCAGCTTCCTTGACTTCTTCATAAATATTAAGTGCATCTAATATTCGCCCATTTGATGCAAGAGCTGATACAAGTGCACTCTTAATCTCATTTATGTGCTTAACTGGAGTTCCTTCATCCACAAGCACCTATTCAGAAAAATGTAGCCTTTAGACCCTTTAAATGACTTCATAGACCAGTAATGAGTGGGAGCACATAGTAAAAATGAGTGGCACACAAAATAACTGCAACAGCAATAGTTGCATAAAAAAAAAGTTAAAATAATAATAATACAAAAACATGTGTTGTGGATTGACAATTCTAAGTTTGGTCTTTTGAAATTATCCTGCAGTACATAGGGAAGGTCCTCATTGTTGCAACCACAAGGTCTCACTCAACAATAGAGAAAACAAAAAAAGTAAAATGAAAGCATGAGCTAGATTAAGACTGAGGAGATGTTTGTACAGATGCCACGCAAGCGGAAATGGGGTTTCCACTTCGGTGGCAACATAAATTCTATTCGTTGGGTGGGAACACTAGATTCTTGATGGCCGAGAAAATCTATGCCTTTTTGTCCATTTTCTTCGCCAAATGAGTCTACACCAAACCTGTGTTTATATTTCTGTGCGAAGGCATTGTTACCTTTCCGCTTTGCTTCCGCGGAAAAGTGTATTGCACAAATGGCTCCTCATGGTATCTAAGAAAGAAGAAATTCAGCAAAATTAGAGGATTCTTCTTTACCGTGAAAATTACAAGATTGCTAAAAATAATAATTAAATGTTAGAACTGCAATATAGACAGGATTATTTTCGTAATATGAAAAGAATAAAGCTTGACTTTTTCATGTTCTTGGATAGATATCTATATTTTTTCCACGAGTTATCCATTTTTAAGGAAATACCCACCAGAAAAGGAGGCACCATTCACATGATTCCAATGTTGAAAATGGAGGACAAGGAAAAGCCAGAGAGCATCAGGAAATGCTGGCAATACATGGATATGCTGCACTCGGTTTTCTAGACCAGAAAGCACCCTTGGCAAGGCATGGATATGCTTGCACTTGAATTTATCTTCATCGCCGCAGACCCCCAACACTTCTTCAGTGAATTGAGAAATTTTTTTTATTGAATTTGGAAGGTCAAAGAAAGGAATTGAGTTATGCCAGTGAAAATATACCCTTGATTTATGCAGTACACATGATTCTGAAATATCTCAAAAGGTCACCAGGACAAGGGATTTTACATTCTGTGAACAGATATTTGATGGTAAAGGCATATATTGATGCAGATTGGACAGGTTCAAAGACTAATAGAAGATCGATAGCTACCGCACCTTAGTTGGCGGAAATCTAGTATCAAGGAAAAGACTAAAAAACAGCATGCAACTTCCAAATCCAGTTTGGAAGTAAAATTCAGCAATAAAGTAATAACCACAGAATGCACAATTTGTGAGGAAATGGAGAAGAGCACAAAGATTTCAAAGAAGAATGAATATGAAGAATGAAAAGATGAGAATATAAGAAAATTGAGCAGTAATGATGTGGCCCACAAGATTAGAAACAATAATCTCCACTTGGGTCACGGAGATTCAAAAAAGTTCCACTTGGTAAATTGGACAACTGTTTGCTGCCCCAAAGCCTTTGGGGGTCTAGGTATAAGACCTTTAAGGAACATGAATCAAGCTTTGCGGGTTAAATGGCTATGGAGACTAGGAGAAGACTCAGATAGCCTTTGGAGAAGCATCCTTATAGAAAAATACGTGAGGAGAAACGGATGAGACATCTCCACTCCCTCCCGAAGGTGGTCATATTTTTGGAAAGCGATCTACTCCATTGAAGACTCCTTTGTTCTTTTGGAAAGCTAACTTAAGTACACTTTCTATAATAGGTACCTATAATTTAGGATTTGTATATAATAAGTACCTATAATTTAGGATTTGTATTTGTTTTAGTGTCTCCTCATCTTGCTACCAATTTAGTTTCTGTTGGTCAACTTTTTGAGGATAATTACACTGTCTCCTTTTCTTCTTCTGGTTGCATTGTGCAGGACCAGGAGTCGGGGGAAGTGATCGCAAGGGGGCCTAAGCGTGGCATAATGTTTTCCCTACCACTGTCAACATTTATTCAGAATAAATCTTTACACCAGTTGTTTTGTTTTTTTCTTTGAGAATAGTTCTCGGTTGTGGCATAATAGACTTGGTCATCCGAATACTTCTACGATATCTACTTTATTTAAATCTGGATTATTAAATAAAACTATTGATTCTATTTCTTTTGAATATGATGCTTGTAAATTAGGAAAAAGTAAAACTTTACTTTTTCCTCACTCCACCACATGGAACACTTAATGTTTTGACTTAATTCACAGCGATGTTTGGGGCATTGCTCCTCACCTTTCCCATAGCCATTTCAAGTACTTTGTTACATTCATTGATGACTACAGCAGGTTTACTTAGGTTTATCTACTGCATTCTAAACTGCATTCTAAGTCTGATGTTCTTAATGCATTTCAATTTTTTCTAAGCTATGTTGAAACCTAATTTTCAAAATGCATTAAAACTTTGTGCTTTGATTCGAGGGGGAGTATGTTTCCAATAATTTTCAATCTTTCCTAAAGACTACAGGAATCATTTCTCAACGTACCTGTCCGTATACTCCACAACAAAATGGAGTCACAGAATGGAAAAATAGGCATCTCCTTGATATAATTAGAACACTACTGATTGAATCATTAGTTCCTCCTCGTTTTTGGGCTGAAGCTCTCACCATTGCAGTTGATCTAATAAACCGTCTTCCATCATCTATCATTGCTCAATTAACACCGTATTTAAAACTGTTTGGTCATCATCCTGTGTTTGATCATCTGCATACCATTGGCTGTGTTTGCTTTGTTCATTTACCCCCCATAGAACGAACAAAATTAACCGCACAATCTCGCCGGTGTGCATTTCTGGGTTATGCCATTAATCAAAAAGGTTTTGTTTGTTATGATCCCATTGGTCGTCGGATCAGGGTTTCTCGCAATGTTATTTTCTTTGAAAATGAGTATTTTTTTCCATACTCACTTAAATTGTCCTCATCCATCTTCACCTGCCCTCTTATCGGGATTTTCAGATCAAACAACTATTACTAGGTTTCATCCTGACTTTGTTTATCATCGTTGAGAAAAACCTATCACTGCAGATGCTCGTCCTCTTGATCCTCCGCCGGCAACTGGTTCCACAGCTCCTTATATCTTGCGTCGCTCCTCAAGAACTTCTAGACCACCTGAGCGGTGTGGATTCACCCACACTTCCTTGATGAAAACCATTTCTTCTGTTTCTATCCCAAGTTCTTATTTGAGGGTAGTACAACATGATAGTTGGAACCAAGCTATGAAGGCAGAATTGGATGCATTGTATCAAAATCACATATGGGACATTGTGGATTGTCCTTTAGTAGTTAAACCAATCGGTTGCAAATGGATCTACTCCATCAAACTTATATCTGATCGCTCCTTGGATAGACATAAAGCTAGACTTATGGCATTTGGCAATAGGTAAGAATATGGGATTGACTACGAGGAGACGTTTGCACCTGTGGCAAAAATGACTATAGTTCGGTTACTTCTCGCCATTACTGCCTCTAGATCTTGGCCATTATACCAAATGTATGTAAAAAATGCATTTCTCCATGGGGATCTGAAAGAAGAGGTCTATATGCGGATACCACAGGGAGTCAACTCTCCATTTATGAAATTTTTCTGTCACCTATGAAAGTCTCTTTATGGTATGAAGCAAGCTCCTCGGGCCTGATTCGAAAATTTTAGGGGTCGCCTTTACACAAGTGGCTTTACTCAAAGCCCTTACGATCCTGCTCTTTTTCTGCAAACAACATCCACTGGTGTTACTGTTCTCCTTGTGTATGTTGACGATATTATAATCACTGGCACTGATGATGGCATGATCAGGTCTATCCAAGCGTCTCTAAGGGATTCTTTCCATATGAAGGATTTGGGGCCATTACATTATTTTTTGGGGTTAGAAGTGCATCAATCTCCCAAATGCCTGTTTCTTAATCAACACAAATACACATATGATCTTATTGAGCTTGCTGATCTCCATGACTCTTCGCCCGTTGATACACCTGTCGAGGTCAATCTAAAATTGAGTAAAGATGATGGTGATCTTCTTCCTAATCCACATACCTATAGGCGCTTAGTGGGTAGTCTTGTTTATCTCAGCATCACTCGACCGGATATCTCCTATGTTGTCAATCTTGTGCTCTAATTCATGACATCTCCTAGTCCTCTTCATCTTACTGTTGTCAAGCGCATTATCCGGTATTTGTTGGGCACCGTCACTTGTGGTATATTATCCAAAAGATAATCCTCTTCAGTTGACTGCTAATGCAGATGCTGACTGGGCAGGCTGTCAGGATACACGTCGGTCTACTACTGGTTGGTGCATGTATATCGAAAATTCTCTCATTTCTTGGAAACGCAAGAAACAAAAGCGTGTTTCTTGACCTTCCACAGAGGATAAATATAGGGCAAAGTCTTCTACCTATTCTGAAATCTTAGGGCTCAAAGGACTTCTCTCGAATCTCAGCTTTGCTCAATCCTCTCCTACTTCCTTGCATACAGATAATACTGGGGATATCAGGATCACTGAAAATCCTTTCTTCCATGAACGCACCAAACATATTGAAGTGGACTGTCACTTTATTCGGGATGAATTTAAGCGTGATGTCATTTCTTTACCTCAAGTCCCTACTGAGCTTCAGTTTGCTAATATCTTCACCAAAGGACTTCCTTGGCCTCGACATCACTTCTTGGATAACAAATTGCTGCTATATGGCTCCCCAGCATCAATTTGAGAGGGGGTGTCAATCAAGCCCATCATGTGCAGGCCCAATTGGGTCCCATAATTGTATTATAGTTAGATCTTGTGTTTTAGTTCAATTACAATTAGTCTAGTCATAACTTAAGTACACTATCTATAATAGGTGCCTATAATTTAGGATTTGTATTTGTATTAGGATTCTGTGAATAGGGGATTAAACCCTTATATAATGAGAAAAGATGGACCCTAAAAGGGACACACAATTTTAGCATACGTGTGTGTGTGTGTTCTATGTTCTATATTCTCAAAATAACAGCTCGCACTTTGAAACAGAATTCTCACAATGGATAACCTCTGACGTCGAAACATACTCGTCGTCAATGCTTGCCCCCATTGCTTAGCTAATGAGGAATCACTCGACCACTCACTCCTTCACCGCGATCAGACAAAAGCACTTTGGTCATCCATTCTGAAGGAGTTCAATTGCAGTTGGGTACAGCCGCAGTCATTACCAGAGTTGTTCCAACAATGGGTTTGCCCGCCTAGTAACTCCAAAGGGAAGAACATGTGGCGCCTAGCATTTTTGGCTTGTATCTGGATGACATGGAAAGAGAGAAACAGAAAGTGCTTTCAAGGGATCTACTACTCCCAAGAAGACTTAATCCTTAAGATGAAATTTTGAGTTGCCTCCTGGGTCTCCTTTCTTCAAGAGTTTTAGGGATTATCTATCGATGCAACAATGTTCGATTGGAGGGAGGTCATCTCTCAATGATTAGGGTCTCTCTTTTTTCCTTTTTGCTTGAGGCCCCAATGCCCCTCGTATAGTTTCCCATCCTTTTAGGTGGTGGCTGTAATTTTGGGTTGCTTCCCCGCCACTTCTCAGTATAGTCCTTTTATACTGTAAAGCTTTTGATTAATATAAGTTACCATTTCAAAAAAAGAGAAAAAAAATCTTAGCTATGGTGAAAATGTCTCTTGATAATCCACTTCGCAAGAGAATTTTGAATGATAAGAACATAATCACACATAAAACTGTGCGTTCTTTGATTATCAGTTTACGAGATCCAGTTTATGAGATCAAGTCTACGTTGTTCTCACTCAGAGTGTAGTTTCAGCATGCTAGGCGATTGGCAAATAGTTTTGTACATGCTTTGGTGAAAGCAGGGGGTGGAGAGAACTTTTTATTTGGTGGCCTAATACAATGTAACTTCTGGTTCATTCGTATGTATCTTTTATACCAATGTCTGCCCATATCTTCGTGATCGTGTTTTAGCCTTGTTATAACCCTCTTTGCTACAATATAATTTATCGTTACCAATAAAAATAAACTTATATCAACATCAAAACTTTTTAAGATCATCAATACAAAGGCTATTTCATATATATTGTTTCTGGAAGTATAAATGTACATTATGCCAGAAATGATTTCGGTCATTTCGCAATATGGATATTTTAGAAAAATTTGGCTTTCTTCTGTAAATAGATTACTTACTTGGAGATATTCCAATATATAGTAGCACATGATAATTTTACTTTGCAAAAATAACTTTCAGAAGCTGTAATATATTACCTGTTTTGCCTTCTCAAATTGCCCAAATTTAGCATATGCATTTATAAGTGCCATGTAGACATGCTTTGTAACTTGTACTCCAGCACGCTGCAGTTCTTCATAATACTGCAAGCAGTACAATAATCAGCATCATGTGGACTTGGAAGTTGGAACAAATTTATGGGTTCTTAAAATTGCACTAGCGAACATCACTAACCCCAAAACAAAACCATTAGTTTACATGAGAAAGTTCACCTAGTGTTGATAATATGATTGTTCATAATATGATGATAAAAAGGGTTTTTGAAGTCAAACCCTAGCGTTGGATCCCAATTTCAAGGATTGGATGATGGCCGATTGAGAGGAATGGGGTTTGAGGCTTGGCAGAATCCAATATTTGGGATTTCAGCCATGGCCAAACCCCAATTGGGGGCCAAAATTGGAACCCTAGATTTGGGGTTTTCAAGCACTAGGGTTTGAAAGTTGGGTTTTGCTTCCAATGTTGTTTCATAATATTGCATGTAGGATTTGTGGTTTTATGTATAAGTGTTTTTAGATTTCTGTATTTGAATAAATATGCTAATTTTATGATCATATCAATGGATATGATTCCGATGGAAGAAAGACTATGATGTAAGGATTCCTAGTGTGGGAATGGACAAGGCCCCATCGAGAATGATCAATTTAACCATGATTAAACTATTCAATAAGTTATAAAAAGTGTTGTTTGAACCCCTCTTGGAACCCTTGGCTTGGCCAAACCACAACTTGTGGATTGGTCTTGGGCATCAATGTGTGTACTATATGCTGAAACCCTACACCATGTAGAATACGATGAACTATGGATACAGGTGTCCGAATTTTTTATTTAAATCACTTTTTAATATGCTCCAGACCTATGATGTCTAGATACGGATATGTATAATATGATGAACTACGGATACGGACATTGATACGTATTTTAAACACTCATTTTCTCCTTCTTTCATACCATACCAACTGTAGAGCTTCCTGAACTATGCTAGAACTGCTCAAACATCTCTTTGCACTAAAACTCAACCGATTTGCAAGATTTAGGATAATTTCTCCATGGGAAAACCAACGAACTCGGCTTCATCAGGAATGGAGTGCATTTGATGTAGTTTAGAGAGATCAAGTTTCCACACTTACAAGACATTCTTGTAAGTTTCCACACTTACAAGACATTCTACTAACAAGTTTAGAGAGATCAACTTTTGGTTTGACCCAATTCAAAAGTTGTCAAATTCGATTCAGTTATTCCCGCTTTATTTTGGTATGGTAAGGAATCCGAACCGAGCATGATGCTTTGAGCTGTTCACTTCTAGCCTTGGTTGATTTCGGGCGAAATCGTACGTTTCAATCCAAATCCTTAAATCTGGACTAACCAGAATCAAATCTCTCAATTCGGAGAAATTGAGGTTCGATCATGAAAAGAAGAAATGATTAGGGCAAGCACACATTTCACAAACCCATTTCCATCAAGGAGTGAAAACTCTTCCCTTGCTGAAGCACGGGATGAAATCTCTGCACTCGTAGGGAACTTGTCGTGGTAGAAAGTTGAGATCCCTCCCTCGTCGAAGCTCCTCATTGCTGCCAAAGCAAGACCCCATCGCCAAATCTCTCCCTGGAGGTCCAGGTATGCTCGATTCTCTCCTCCTTTCTCGTCTTCTTCTGTTTTGTTTTTTCTTCTTCTTCTTCCTTTCTTCTTTCGTTTGTTTCTTTTATGTTTCGATTGTGCGTTCCTTCATATAAGAAAGGGCGTGATAAGATAAAGTTGTGCCCTCTTATTTCAATCGTTGATTACTGCTGACACAATTATCATAATCCTACGATTCGTATCCCGAATCTTAAGGAAAACGATTTGTATCTATGTAATGAATCCCATTTACAAATGAATCTTAGGATTCAAGTGTGAATCCTACGATTCGATACTCATTTCATCGAATCTTACGATTCAAGTGATTCGGCTAATTGAGAATGGCTACAGCCAATAAGTTAATATTAATAATCTTTTACCTTTTTTCTTTCTTTATTCTCTCTTTCTTTTATCGCTTGTATTTTCAAAAGTTTATTTAGTAGTTAACGAAACCTCGTAAGAGTTTTTTGCGGATTTGATAAGGTTTTAAAGATGAATAAAGAGCGTGCATTTAACTAAAGCATTCGACTGTATGTATGGTGCTTGCCTATAACTTCTTCTATTTTTTAATCTATTTTGTTTTTTTTTTTTTCTTTCATGAACACTTTCTTAACTTTAAGAGATATCCTACTGTGTAAGATTGATGGTTTGGATTTTATTTTATTTTTATATTTTGATTTAAAGATAATAAAAAATATATATTGACACATTAAACTTATTAATGTATGTAATGATTTTGTTGATATGATTGTGTGATAAACTTATTTGTTATCATATTTATACTACTATAAATGGGAAAATGGATGGTTATGAATAATTACTTTTTATTTTTTCTTTCAATTTTTAATTATTTTTCACTTTTGTTAGAAAAATATAAAATCTTACGATTCGCGATTCGATTCGATTCAAGGGTATGGAAAATTTGCGATATGATTCCGATTTTGAAAACAATGACTGCTGATATGATTCGTGACTCGTGACTCCCACTTATTTTCATGTGGATGAATTCTTCTACTACCAGAATTCAATAGGTCTGTTACTATACCTCTGGGCTCACCCTAATAAGATATGTATGGTCATTTTGAATTTATTAGAAACTATTAATCTGAAGTGGGCCACTTAATTTGAGTAAATAATTTAAGTTAAATGACTATTATTCTATGCAAAATTAAATGGTTTTTATTTTTAATAATTGGGCCCACTGAAAATTTTGATGATCAGTTAGCACCATTATTAAAGTTCTTGGCCCACCTTCAGATAATCTGAATGGCAGTATTTGATTTAATAGGAAATTTTATTAAACTATTTTACATCTTATCAATCTGAGGTGGGCCATTTAATTTGAGTAAATCAGTCAAGTTAAATTATTACTATTCTATGCAAAATTAAATGGTATTTTAATATATATATATATATATATATATATAGGAAACGAATTTCCGAATGGGAAAGCACAATACCTGAATAGGCCGAAATGTCTCATATTTCGGATTAACTTCTAACTTGTGACTCGAAAGGAAGGCCTCTATCCCCTGTTAATTCGGAAGTATGAGAGGACTAGGACTCTATCCCCTCTTTATATATAGACAACCAACAAGACCTTCTCTATAGTATATACATCTCCTTCTTTGTTTTGAGAGAAATGTGAGAGAGAAAGTTGGTGACTGGAAATCTAGGGGAAGAAGAGGAAGAAGCCAATCGGTTGGAAGACAATCGTCGGATGTCCTTCTTGCGTCCGCACATCGCAAAAGCAATGGTCGCGTATCAAAGGTAAGTGAATCTTCCTCGATGATTTCAAATTCATGTTTTACTTGATGGGTAGATGTTTGAGGAACTCAGTTTTGATAGGATTGTTATCTGTGAAATTGTCTCAAAGGAAATCAACAAGCTCAGACTCTGGGTGTGGTGGATTTCATGGTGGAATAGGATGGTTTGGATTTCCAGTAATGATCTGGCCTTTGATGATGCTTCATGTGGAAAGAAGGAGATCAAATATCGAATCTGTGCATTTTCTGCACTTTATTATATCTCTGTAGATGAATAGAATTGCTCACGTTAGGGGTTGTGGGACCCCTGGCCCACTGTAGGGTTGATCTGAACCAATGAACAAGGGGTACACACCGAGTCGACCAGTGAGGTCATGGACCCATAGGAGGTGGGCCCTGTTTGGGTCCCATCTAATTGATTCTTACAGCAGACACGTTAAATTGATAACAGGACAGAAGGTCGACAGTGGTTGTGGAACCACTGGGCCCACCTGATCTGAGATCAGGACCACACATCCTACATGGGACCCATGGTCCACCCAAGTGATGGTGCACTCCTGCGCAGTGGGCCCCATTTGTGGTATATCTTTTGGCTATCAAAGCCCCCACGCGTGAATTAGGGAGAAAGAACAGTTTGGGTTGACAAGGGTTGTGGGACCATTGGGCCCACTTGATCATTGATCAGTGCCCCACATCATGAAGTGGGCCCAGGGACGACCTGCCTGGTGATGGTCCATGTGGAGTGGCCCCAATCTGCCCCACCATCCATTAGCCACAGAATCCCAGGCGTGAGACCCCTTATAAGTGTTTACTGAAGATGTTTTCATGATGTGGACTCTAGGAAACCATCTGATGATGCATCAGACAGTAATATGAAAGCCAGTATTGGTCAACCAGGGATATCAAGTCTGATCATGGATTAGATCCAGTGGGACCCACTGGATTTTATGTTGGATTGTTTTAGGCATGCACTGCCTTCTGTGTTAGTTTCTGTAGGTTTAGACAACCTCGATGGGATTTGTAGTTAGGGGATAACCCTAGATTGAGTATGTAATTATCATAGAACCCTTTCATCTGATTTAATTAAGGGTTTTATGTATGTTATGATGGATTGTATGAACTGTTTGGCTATGTTGGCAGATTTATGTTATTTGTGCATTATGCTATGTAGGTGGGCCATTCCTATATCATTCCTTAAACTGTTATTATCAGAAGCGGGGCTTTAATCTGATAAGGACTTGTTTGGGGTTGGTTCCACACTATTAAATGTTAATATCATGATTTGCATGTAATGTGGTATGTATGGAATAATTGATAGTGTACTGGGAATTATTAGTACGTGTGAAAGGATGGATTGGTATGCAAATTCTTTGTGTTAGGCATGGTGTTCAGACCATGTGGGCCATGGAGGCCGTTGTCCTTAGTGGACGTGAATGGCCATTGTATTGGCTGGTCCTTAGTGGACGTGTCTAATGAGACAGGGTCATGGTGACCGGTATACATGTATACGATAAGCCTTGGAGGCGTGGTAATGTGCATGGGCACGAATATGTAAATGGATGCACTTTTAATGGTAATTGATCTATTGATTCAGATTTGTTGATCATGTGATATTATGTTTTATGCTATTTGCGTAATTAGGAAAATTCATTCACCAGTAAAATTGATGTTGTGTTGCCTCCTTCAGGTAATTTTATTGTGAGTAGGCCAGAGCAGAATGACGTTCAGCACATAGATTTCGGCATCCGTGGCAGAAGGAAGAGAACGACAAAAGTTCAAATAGTTGATGGAGGGATTAGTTCTTGTTTAGGAAATTTATTTAATGCTTTAAGCACATTATTGATTTGAGTCAGGACATAAGAAGTTTGATTACTCAGATATTATTGATATTTATAATTGGAATTATATTTTGAACTAAATGCCTGATTCCTTGCGGAAATTATTTGATGAATGTATGGTGAATATTGCTAAGTAATCACAATCCGGATATTCGACAGGGCCCCGGAATTTGGGTCGTGACAAGTCATCAAATTTAGCTTGTCATCTAATCTGCGGATTGGGAAGTGGTACTTTACCGTGATTTTATTGATTGCACGACTGTCCACCCACATATGCCAACTTCCTTCTTTCTTTGGAGTGAGAAGTGTAGGTACTCCACAGGGACTGAGGCTTTCCCTGATATATCCCTTTTGTAAAAGATCATCAACTTGCCTTCTTAATTCTGTATGCTCCATAAGACTCATCCGGTATGCAGGCAAATTTGGCAAGGAAGCTCCGGGGACAAGATCAATGGCATGTTGGATGTCACATAATGGAGGTAGCTCCTTAGGCAGCTCTTCTGGAACTAGATCAGCAAATTTCTTCAGAAGCGGCGCTACTTCTTGTGGGACAGATGTAGGAGATTCTTGTGAAACTTGCCTAGCAATCACTGCATACATGACGCCTTGTTGTTTGCTTTCATCTTCAAACTTCCGCATAGTCAAGATAGGAATTGCTGGAGCTGTATCTAATGTGGATGAGGAAGAGCAACCTGATCTTGCCTCATTTCCAGTTGAAAGTATAAGTATTGTGCTCATGATCTGTAATGACCTTAAGTTTCTGTAGCCATGGTCGTCCGAAGAGAATGTGTATAACGTTCATTGGAATGACGTCACAACGAATTGTATCTTCATACTTGCCAACTCTGAAAGGGACTACACATAGCTTACGGACAGGGATGGAGTAATTGTTGACCCATGCAACTTAATAAGGTATTGGATGCTTCTCGGTTGGTAGCTTGAGTTTCTCTACTGCTTCTTGAGAGATAACATTTATCGCGCTGCCGCCATCAATGATCATGTTACAGGACTTGCCCTTGCGATTGACTCGTGACCGAAAAATGGGTGCATGATTCCAGTCTTCATTTTCTTCCTTTGAATCAGCTACTAAGAGACGACGGTCAAGAAAAGGCAATGGGGTGCCGTCATCAGCGTTTGTATCATGCAATTGATCTTCTGTGGTTTCATTCCCTCATCATACTGTTCATCATCTTCTGGCTCATTAGTAGCATATAAATTTCTATGTGGACACTCAGCTGCATAATGTCCCTTTTGTTTGCAGGCATGACAAACAATCTCTCTGATCTATTCTTCCGCGGGCATAGTTATCATTCTGATTCTGCTGCACCCGCTGATTTTGCTGTGGCAAAGCCTGCCTCTGCTGAATGGCTTGTTGTGGTCTCTACGGTGTTTGCTAGAATGGTTTAGAGGAGGACGAAAACCTTGCGTCTGAGTACGGTTAAAAGTAGGTTCAGGTCCTTTTCTAGTGGAAGACTCCCTGACTCGAAAAGTATTGTGTCTACGCAACTGAGGTTCATGCCGAGCTTTCCGGGCTTTACAAAATACCTCATCAACTCTAGTGTAATCAACATAGCGACTTCCCGTCTGATACCATTGTGCAATCCATCACGAAATCCAGTGATAGTGAGACGATCATCTGTTTTCAAATTACAACGAACAATATATTCGCGTAACTTGTTTGTATATTCTTCCACGGATAGACTGCCTTGCTTGAGAGTAAGATACTCTTGGTGCAGTGTGTCAATGTAATCATAAGGAAGGAAATTGTTCTTGAGCCTTTCTTTCATGTTGAACCATCTAGTAATGGGCTGTCCCAAGGCAAGCTCATTATTTTCAACACCATACCACCAGATTCTAGCAGGACCCTTAAGTTTAACCTTCGTAAAGCCTATCCGCTGCTCATCATTCATGACCAAGCAAAATAATCTTCTAAGGAATTAAGCTAATCAATAAAAACTTTCAAACTGACATCTCTAGAGAAATTAGCCACATCAATTTTAACTTTCTTCGTGATATCATTAGTGTGGTGTGCAGCCATGGGACCCTGGGTGTCTCATGCAGCGATGAGACTCTGTACGAAGTCATGCATGGATTCACGTTGCTCAGGCCTTTTTGTTTGGATGGGTGTGATTAATTGTGAGGTAGTTGAAGACCCTTCCTTTGCAACCAACTGCTTCCTTTGCATTTCAATAAGTGCAATCTCTACGGTGTGTAGACGATCCATTACCTCGTTCATATCTTGGCCCAGTTTGAATAATTGTTCATCACGTTCCTTGTCTGTGAGCCAATGACTAAGATTGTCACCTCTTCTAGGCATGGCCGGAAAGTGTTTATTTATTTATTTATTTTTTTAAAGTGGGCTGGGTTGGGTCTGGACTCAAAGTGGGCCCAGACTATAGGTAAGGTCCAGTTACAAAACCAAGCACGTGTGAAGGAGAGAAAAGATTTCTTCTTCTTTTCCCCGGGCTTTGTGCACAGAGAAAAATAAGAGGGGAGTTGGGGCTTTACCTGTTTCGACTCACAAGGAAAATGAAGAGCTGCTGATGGTGCAGCGATTGGCGATGGGAGGAAGAAGAGGACGACGATGGCAGGCGAGAAGAAGAGACTGGCTGTTATTCTCTACTTGCAGAGGTGAAGGTTTGCTTCTCGGACGTCGACGACCGACGGTGCTACTACCTCTGGTGCACGGTACGGCTTCCGATCTCAAGCCCTTTTTCTCTCTTCGTTTCTGTTCTGCTTTTTTTGTCTTCTTCTTTCTCTCTCTTTTTTTTTTTTTTTTTTTTTTCACTGGGGTTTTGGTGGTTAGGTCCGAGACAGAAGAGGAGAGATGGGGAATGGTAAGCCTGGGAGTGGAGGGTTGATTTTGGGGTAGGGTGTGGGAGACGGGTGGTTGGCTGTTTTTTTTTTTTTTTAGGGTTTGGGGTGGCTTCGATAGTGCTAGGAAGTGGCAGGATTGGGGAAGTGGTGGTGCCGTGATCATCAGCAGTGGCTAGGTTTTGGAGGGGGGCGGGGGTTTCTGTAGGGTTTTGGGAGCTGGTATCAGCGATGGGGTTTGGGGGTTAACAAATTAGGGTTTTTGGGATTTCTTTTTTTTGAAATTGGGGGTTGGGCGTGGGGGTTTTCGATTAGGGAATTGGGTTCGGATGGAGGGCAATGGGTGTTTTGGCCCTTTTGGGTTGAGGGAGTTTGATTTGGTTACTGGTGGAATGAATTGGGGCTGCTAGGGTTTCAGTTAGTTAGGAAATTTGGGAGAAGAGTTTCGGTGATTCTGGTTGAGGGATGGGTTGTGGGTTTAGATGGAGTGAATATCGAAGGAAAAGGGATGGGTGGACGAACCGGAGAAGTTGTCTTCTCCGGTGACCAGATCTGGGCTCTAATACCGATCTGGCAAAGCCCTGTACCTTCGATCGAATAGACCAACCTCTCAGATGAGGTTGATAGAATACAACAAACGGATTCCACACAAAAGAATACTCACAGCCATGAACTCATGGGAATAACTCATGTTAAAGATTTGATTGAATAACAAGAGGGTTCTTCTGTATATATAGAAGACACTATTTCTAAACCAATCAGGATATTGGAAATAGTAACATACCTATTCCTACTCAAAATAGAAATTAGAAAGCAATACTATTAAGAAACTAATTAATATTACTAATTTAAATAAGGATAGGGATCTCTAATTGAATCAAAGATCATGTGGCCCTTATCAGATGGTCCATCAGGGGAGCCTGTGGGCCCTAGTCTTCTGTCGGGCTGCATCAGTGTTATGCTAGGAATAGGAATCCAATTTCTAGTAGGAACCTTGCACCATAGAAATCTTAGAAGTTTAGGAGTAGATGACTGTTTATAAAACCTCTCTCTCTCTCTCTGTGCACATAACAGTAGCTAATGCCCTCTAGGAAACCCAATCATAGGATTGGAGACCAGAAGAGTTAGAGAATATGGAGAAGGAAGAAAGACTAGTGGATTCAGGCCACCAGGTGGGCAGTTCTTATTTACTTGTGTGTGGTTCCAAAATTCCTATTTTGCCTTATTGGATTCCTTGCACACAATTTTATGATGATTTTCCACGTTTTTACATCATGCTTCAATGACTGTTGACCATAGAATCCTCTGTTTTTGGTTGGAAATCCTCTTTTCAATGCTCAGGAATCTGGTAAACTTATGTAGTAATGTTTATAGGATTGTTAGGCAGGCTTCTCAACTCAAATCCACTAGAAATCTGTAAGAAAACCAATCTGAAAACAGAATTTCATAACCCAGGCAGTTATTGTGCTGTTTCACATTTTATGTTGTGGGGCCCATCTGCCCCCACTTGATGGGAAATCAGATCCAGCCATATGAAAGGGCACCCCTAGACTACTCTAGGAGTCTAGAACCCATGCTGATTGGGCCCAGTTTGACCCACCATCCAGTTGACACAAATTCAGTACGTGAGATACACTCCTTGTGAATGTCTTGAGGGCTGAATTATACTATTTTGCAGATAAAAAAATAATTCCTACGGGCCCAGGAGAGAAAGCCGGGTAAAATTCCCCTGTACCCCAATGTGGTGGTGCAGTTTCGAACCCACAACTTCCAGGTACAAACCGTGGTCCTAGGCTAACTAAGCTACCCCTCGGGGTTTACTATTTTGCAGATAAACACCATAGGAATACAAAAAACTCACATCAGCCTTTCTCCTTTACCTCTTTGAATTCTATAGCAATGTTGTTTGGTGCGCCTATGGATTTCTATTAGAAAATCAAATTTTATTATTCGGTGAAACAATTTTTTGAAGAAAAATAACATAACATGTATATTATTTATTCAACATCAAAGAATAATTTATTTAAAGAAATAAAAAATGAAAGAGTTGTAGCGTTTTGGGTTGAAATGGAAAAGAGGGAGAATTTTTCCGAGGAAATCCATTCCCACCCCCCCCGCCCCAAACAAGGAAACCCATTTCCACCATTATCAAGGAAAATGTTAATGAGGCAGGAAAGCGTTTCCGTGGATTTATTCTGCACCAAATGCCGGAAAAATCGGTTTTCCGTGGAAAACGTCCACTTTTCCGTGGAAAAGAGTTACACAAACATGCCCTTGCTAATACATTATATGGTCGCAATCCATTAGATGATGCAATCAATTGATTTATTTATCAATATAATCAGAGATGAATGGTGTTATATTATATGTTTGCACATAACCAATATGAATGATATGATGGTTCGTGAGATGAACTGGAGTCTACAAGTATACTAGATGTAATACATGCGTATGGATGAATCCACATATAGGAGACATGTTGCAAATCTTATACTTAAATATATTCACAACCAGTGATGAGATTGGGCATCTCATCTGACAAGGTTGCAGCACTTTGAACACTATGAGATAGTGTGATTTGTTTCGATCATCAGAATGTAAGATTTTGGATTATTGTATTGGTACATTGGATGTATTAAAGGACCATGAGTAGCACCTTATGAACACTTGTCTTTAATTTAAGGTCTGCTCTCATAATTCCCTAGCAATAGGCTTATAATCCTGAGATATTAATGAACTCAAGTTTCTGTCTAGTCATTTGCTTTGAGTCACCGATGAGTGAGGCCAATTGTATGTTAACACCACGGTGTATTGGGTACGTGGTAGTAGCACTGTGGGAATATTTAATGGTCAAGATGGAATCTATCCTCATTATCCCCTTGTGCCAATTAATGGATTTATATTGGTAAGTGCGCCCCCATTTCAATTAAGAGTTAATTGGATAGGTACAGATGATCACTATAATTAATTGGGTCTCAAGGATAATAAGATACGGATCAAATTTGGTGGACAGGACCAATTGATCCATGGATATGGTTGGAGGGGCCTACTTGTGGTTATAGGGAAGTTTAGGGTCTTCTTGTAATTTACTCCTAAGACTGGAGTTCAATTGCATTTATATAGTGGAGTTATTTGCAATTAACTGTGGGCCTGGATTGCACATGAGATGTGGGATTAGAGTGTCCCAGTTGGAGCCAGCTTTCTATGGAATCCCTAGTGGTCCCCATGCTAGCCCAAGTTATTAGAAAGTTACTAATTCTACTTGAACTCTAAAAGAAAAGGAAATAGAAAGTTACTATTTCTATTGGAAGTGAGACTTCTAATAGTGGTAATAGTAAGTTACTAATTGTTATGGAAGTGGGACTTCTAATAATAATTAGAAGGAAAAAAGTTACTAATCCTTAATGGAAGTGAGACTTCTATTTTAATTAGAAAAGAGGAGGTTGCTTAAATGCTATAAAAAGAGAGGGCATGGCCTTGGACGTCCACCACTATTATCCCTTGGAATTCACGCCCAACCCTAGGTGTGTGCAAGTGTTGCACGCCCCTTCCTCCTCTCCTTCTTATAGTTTCTCTTCCGGTTTCTCTAAGAGCTTCTAGTTGGTTTCTTTTGGAGATCCCACCCATCTCTTTGAAAATAGAAATCTGATATGGGTAATAGTGTGGAAGACGATTGGGTCTTGGAGATTCTGATTTGCTTTGTAAAAGAGTTCTTCATCAAAGAAAGAGATCAATTTCTCCATTAGAGCTCTACCAAGCTCCAAAGGTATAATCTACTTCCCCATATGTTGTAGATTTCGTGGTTGCTTGTTAGATGTTGTTTCTATCTTCTAGATAGAGTTTATTACTGTTCATGGTTGATGAGTTTGAGGACTTGGATCCTAGATTGGGATTTGTAGCCTTACGAATAGTTGATCCCTGCATCAAGTGGGTCAAAAGTTTTTGAAACATATCCACGACGCAAACCTATTTCCAATAATTGGTATAAGAGTCATACCTCATCTCTAATCATGTTAGATCAGTAAACTTGTTCTAATCTTTGCATGAGATGTGAAGAGGATAGAGCAAGGGCTATGTACGGATCAGTTTTGATGGATTTGCTTGGTTTTAGAGTAAATCAATGTTTGGATAGTCACAAAAGGATTTAATAATTATGTAAGGATGGTAGAAAGTCATTGGAAAGCTTCAGAAGTGTTTTGGAGAAGATTGGACCCGATTTCAGAAAAAACCCAAAATCTAATGCTTGTTAGTCTGGTTGACCTAGCCTCGTGGCCGGTCGACCAAATACACTGATACAGCAAGTGCAGATTTTAGTTTTTTCCAATTTCAGGTCTGCTTTGGCGTCCGGTTTTTCCAGCATTGCTTGGCAACCTGTTTTTGTTATTTGTATGGTTGTATGAGATGTTAACTTTCAGGTGATTTTGTCCTCTCCATGTGGCCCACAGGTTTTTTACTTTCTTTTCATGATTGTTGGTTTATTTGAGGTTAAGTGTAAAGGGCAAGGCATGGTGAATTTCCTTATATAGCTCTTTTATTTCCATTATTAGATTACTATGTAAGTCTCATTGAGGCATAGGAATTCATGTAACTTCATATTTTTGGCGGTGTTCGAGACGAAGAGGGAAAGTGATGTTGATCAAAGAGTTTAAAGATTACCAAAAGCGTTTTGGAGATGCCCAAAGATTTCGTGGAATCCCAAAGTTTTGGAAAGTCTAGAAATCCAAGAAGTCTATTCCGCTTGGGCCATGTGGAGGAGAGGACTAGTTTCTATTTTTAGTACTTTCTATTTATGGATGAATGCTTTTATAGAATGTTTCCAAATCTGATCAAAACATAGTAGTTTCCAAAATTGGTCAAATCAAATTAATTTTTGGAAAGAGTCCTACTTCGTATTGGTGGAACCATGAGATGGACCCATTGGTAATACTAATCTTGGAAACTAGACATTCCTTAAATATAACTTGACTTGAAACCAATCATTGGTCATATCATGAGATGATTTGATGTTTATATATATGGGCTCAAATACCTAAAAGGAAATCCTCAATTCTAAAATATTAAGTGGGAACGGGGTATTTAAATTGAGAAATCCCCATGGTTTTTCACTATAGGTCCATTGTAAGGAAAGTAGTACCTCGCGCCATCTTGAGAATGGCCGTTCCCCACATAAGGCTTTTATTTGTCCAGTTACTAGATATGGATCTCCTTAGGATAGTGTTGGTGAGACGGGTGAAGGTTCACTCCCCTAGGAACTGCCCACAATGGTTGTCACGCAATGCTAGTTGGTGGGTCACATTTAATTAAAATAGTGATATAGTATCCCCAAGGATTTGCCTCATGTATTTTAGAAACCAAAGCTAGTCGGGAGTCATACATTATTTGGTATGAGATAGCTAGATGATAATGAATGATGGGGATCATGGATAGTTAGTCTTAATTCTAATTTTGACCGACTTTGATCCGCACTAATCTAAGTGGTATCAGAAATCCCCAAGGAGGCATACCTCAAGGGATTCGGATTCCGATGTATTCTGAATTTAGTGGTTATGAGAATTCCCTCATAAATTTGGTAGAATACTAAACCCTCATGTCATTTATATTCTTTGATTGAATGTATGGTTATGTGCTACAGTTTTTCTAGCATGAATTCAAATACTTTCAATCCACTTACGACCATCCTCGACCAGAGTAAGGTGGTGGGATCCAACTATGTAGACTGAAAACGGAACCTTGATATTGTCCTAACTGCTTCAGGATGCAAATGTCCTTACTATACCCCCTTGATTACCTTGGGCCAGATGCACCATAGGACAAGAAAGACCTTTAAACCAAATGGGCAAAAAGATGATGAGATGGCCAGATGTTATATACAGGCATCCATGTCTAGTGTTTTGCAACACCAACATCAATCCTATAAGACTACATACGATATTATATCGAATTTAAAGGAGATGTTTGCATACCAGGGCAGGCCTGCTAGGCAGGCTACTATGAGGGTACTGATAAGCACTAAAATGGCTGAAGGGACACTAGTACAGGACCACATGCTAAAGATGATGGACTCATTGAATAAGTTAGATATACTACGTGTTTCGATTGATGCAGAATCGCAGAGTGACATAATCATTGAGTCGCTACCAGATTCATTCAACAATTTTAAGGTTAATTATAATATGAATAAGATGAATCTGACTTTAGCTGAGCTGTCTAGCCAGCTGATAGCAACTAAGGGGATCATGAAGAAAAAGCCAACTACCCTGATGACAGAAAATTCAGTTGCCAGGTCCAAGCCGAAAGGGAAAGGCTGGAAAGGCAAGAAGAAATTGGTCCCCAAGGGTCCTAAGGTGGAGAATGGTGCTAATGGTGGTGTGGCTAAGGCTAAGGGTTTGGGAACAAAAGGAAAGTGTTTCCATTGTGGTATGACAGGACATTGGAAGAGGAATTGTCCAGATTTTCTGTCTAAGAAGAAGACCTCAAGTATGATTGAGTCACTTATTTCTGAAGTTAGTTTTGCAACTGGTACTTCAGAATCCTGGTCTGTTGACTCCGGTGCAACTAATCACATTTGTAATTCGTTGCAAGGGTTTAGGAAACCAGGAGGCTTAGTGACGGAGAAATCATTGTCAACCTAGGATTTGATGCTAAAGCAGAGGCGGTTTTAGTGAGAGTTATTACTTCATGCTTTTCAGATAATAAATTGGTTTTGTCAGACACTCTGCATGTACCGTCTTTAAGACGGAATTTAATTTCAGTTTCTAGTTTAGTGAATAAAAGTTATTCTATTACTTTTGGTACTGAAGTTGTCATAAAGAGAAATGGTACTTTTATATGTTGTGGCAAAGTAACCAATGGACTTTATTTGTTAACTCCCACAATGTATGAGATACATAATGCCGAAATAATTAATAGGCTATCATTAAAGAGGAAGTCACTTTCATTTAATCCAACAAAACTTTGGCACCTGAGGCTAGGTCACATAAACCTAAACAGGATTGACATGCTAGTGAAAGATGATATCTAGGCTTCATTGGTGGTAGAACCAATGCCTGTCTGTGAGTCCTGTCTAGAAGGCAAAATGACCAAAAGACCATTTTCTTCTAAGGGCAATTGAGCCAAAGATTTATTGGAATTAGTGCATGCTGATGTGTGTGGACTCATAAATGTTAGAGCGAGAGGTGGATACGAGTACTTTATCACTTTCACCGATGATTACTCAAGATGTGGATACATATACCTTATGCACTTTTGAAAAGTTCAAAGAGTTTTGAGCGGAAGCGGAAAAGCAATTAGGTAAAAGTATCAAAACTCTTCGATCAGATTGAGGGGAATATCTCTCTGCTGATTTTATGGGATACATATCAGAGAATGGGATTCTATCCCAGTTGTCTGCTCCTGGTATGCCTCAACAGAACGGAGTAGCGGAAAGAACTAGACTCTTTTAGATATGATCAGGTCTATATTGAGTTTCTCAGGATTACCTATATCCTTTTCGGGACATGCCTTGGATATTGCGATGTCCGGCATACGTGCTGAAGGTTAAGACAGATAAGTTGGAATCGAAGTCGAAAGTATGAACTTTTATAGGATATCTTAAAGGAACTAAGGGTCGGTTATTCTATAATCTGAGATAGCGAAAAGTGCTTGTCAGCACCAATGCGGTTTTTCTGGAAGAAGATTATATGATTGACCGGAAATCTTTATAAAAGGTGATCTTGGAAGAGATTCAAGAGCAATCAATTCCAAATCCAAGTATGACTAAACTTGAGGAAAATCCGCCCTTACCCGACCCAGTAGTTATACTAGTGCCTCGTCGTAGTGGGAGAATTGTCAGATCCCCTAACAGGTTCTCGTTCTTAGGAGAATCTTACGAGGCAGTCCCAGAAGAATTGGAACAAGACCCCGGTAACTATGATGAAGCAATCAATGACAGATTCGGGACGTTGGCAAGATGCTATGAAAGCTGAGATGGAGTCTATGTACTCTAATCAGGTCTGGACACTTGTGGACTTGCTTGCCAATATTAAACATATTGGGTTCAAGTGGGTCAATAAGAGAAAAAGAGGACGAGGTGGAAGAGTGGAGACCTAAGCCCAAGTTTGTTGCAAAAGGATGTACTCAGAAAGAAGGTATCGATTATGAGGAAACCTTCCCGCCGGTAGCCATGCTCAAGCCCATCCGGATACTCTTATCCATTGTGGCTCCTCTCGATTACGAGATTTGGCAAATGGATGTCAAGACGGCGTTTCTCAACGGCCATCTTGAGAAAGACATCTATATGATGCAGCGAAAAGGTTTTGTAGTTAATAACTAAGAGCAAAGAGTTTGCAAGCTGTAGAAGTCCATTTATGGACTGAAGCAGGCATCACAGAGCTGGAACATCCGTTTTGACCAGGCAATCAAGTCATTTGGTTTTTGTCAGAATCAAGATGAGTCCTGTGTACATGAAAAATGAAGGAGGTAGGGTAGTTTTTCTGGTATAATATGTCAAAGACATCCTTCTCCTAGGGAGAGACATAGGAATGTTGTCAACGATAAAAATTTGGTTGGCAAAGACTTTTGATAGGAAGAACTTGGGAGAAGCTAGCTACATCCTTGGGATCAAATTGCATCGAGACCGGAAGAATAGGATGATAGGCTTATCCCAAGCTGCTTATATAGATAAGGTACTGGTACGCTTTGCTATGCAAGACTCCAAGAAGGATATCACACCTTTTAGGCATGGAGTGCACATTTCCAAGGATCAGTGTCCCAAGACACTTGAGGAAAAGGAGCAGATGAGGTCGATACCATACGCTTCGGCTATTGGTAGCCTCATGTATGTTATGCTCTGTACTAGACCGGATATCTGTCATGCAGTAGGTCTAGTCAACAGATATAAGTTTAACTTAGGTCCTGACCATTGGACTGCTGTGAAATGTATTCTCAAATACTTAAGAAGGACCAGAGATTACATGTTCATTTACGGTAGTGATAAGCTGATTCCAGTAGGATACACAGATTCTGATTTCATGTTAGATAAGGATTCCAGGAAATCCACCTCTGGTTATGTGTTTATGGCTGGCAGCGGAGCTATCAGCTAGAGGAGTATTAAACAGGAATGTACCGCCAATTCCACCTCACAAGCTGAATATGTAGCAGCTTGTGAAGCAGCTAAAGAAGCAGCATGGCTCAAAAGATTCCTTCTGGAACTTGGAGTGGTACCTTTGGCTCGACAGCCTAAATTGTGACAGCAGCAGGGCAACCGCTCAGTCCAAGGTACCTAGGAGCCATAAGAGACAAAAACACATACAGAGGAACTATCACTTGGTCAGAGAGATTGTGCAGAGAGGTAATATTGCAATCACCAAGATAGCCTCTGCGGACAATCCGATAGATCCCTTTACTAAGCCTTTGACCACCAAAGTCTTTGAGCAGCATGTAGACAGGATGGGCGTTAAATGCAACCCTGACAGGCATTGAGCCCAAGTTGGAGATTGTTAGATTATATGGTCTCTCAATCCATTCGATGATATAATCAATTGATTTATTTATCAATATAATCATGCTTTCCTTTCATGAAATGAATGGTGTTATATTACATGTTTGCACATAACCAATATGAATGACATGATGGTTCGTGAGATGAACTGGAATCCACAAGTATACTAGATGTAATACATGCGTATGGATGAGAGTTGTCAATGGTCAAGATGGAATCTATCCTTGTTATCCCCTTGTGCCAATTAATGGATCTATCATTGGTAAGTGCGCACCCATTTCAATTAAGAGTTAATTGGATAGGTACCGATGATCACTATAATTAATTGGGTCTCAAGGATAATAAGATATGGATCAAATTTGGTGGACAGGACCAATTGATTCATGGATATGGATGGAGGGGCCTACTTGTGGTTATAGGGAAGTTTAGGATCTTCTTGTAATTTCTTCCTAAGATTGGAGTTCAATTGCATTTATATAGTGAAGTTATTTGCAATTAACTGTGGGCTTAGATTGCACATGAGATGTGGGGTCAGGGTGTCCCAGTTGGAGCCAGCTTTCTATGGAATCCATAGTGGTCCCCACGCTAGACCAAGTTATTACGAAGTTATCAATTCTATTTGAACTCTAAAAGGAAAGAAAATAGAAAGTTACTATTTCTATTGGAAGTAAGACTTTTAATAGAGGTAATAGTAAGTTATTAATTGTTATGGAAGTGGGACTTCTAATAATAATTAGAAAGAAGAAAGTTACTAATTCTTAAAGGAAGTGAGACTTCTATTTTAATTAGAAAAGAGGAGGTTGCTTAAATGCTATAAAAAGAGAGGGCATGGCCTTGGACGTCCACCACTATTATCCCTTGGAATCCACACTCAGCCCTAACACTTGCAGGCGCCTTCTTCCTCTCCCTCTTCTAGTTTCTCTTCCGATTTCTCTAAGAGCTTCTAGTTGGTTTCTTTTGGAGATCCCACCCATCTCCTTGAAAATAGAGATCTGATACGGGTAATAGTGTGGAAGACGATTGGGTCTTGGGGATTCTGATTTGCTTTGTGAAAGAGTTCTTCATCAAAGAAAGAGATTAACTTCTCCATTAGAGCTCCCAAGCTCTAAAGGTATAATCTACTTCCTTGTATGTTGTAGATTTCGTGGTTGCTTGTTAGGTGCTATTTCTATCTTCTAGATAGAGTTTATTACTGTTTATTGTTGATGAGTTTGAGGACTTGGATCCTGAATTGGGTTTTGTAGCCTTATGGATAGTTGATCCCTACATCAAGTGGGTCAAAAGTTTTTGAAACCTATCCATGAAGCCCACCTACTTCTAACACTTGCACCAATTCAATGAGGAAACTTTTTTTGCACCAAACATGAATTTCTAAATTCTACGGAAATCCTTTTCCGAGGTTTCCATTTCTAGGGAGTTTGCTGACGTGGCAATTTCCCATTTCCACAGAAAGGGTGTGTACACAAACGTGCCTCAACTATTCTGAAAATTGAAATTAAGCCCTAATAATTACAGTAAGTACAACTGGGCCTTTTATGGATTACTCAGTTGATTTCCAAGATTCTGTAAATTACAAATAAGGGCTTGGTGTTATTGTTTTACATAGCTAGAACAGTTTTGACTAATTTGAGAGCATTCCTTGAATTCAGACTTTCTGGAATTTCAAATCGACCCCTGGTAATCTGCAAATATACATAGCAGAACTTGTTATCTTCTATTAATTTTCTTTCTAAGTTCGTATATATTGCAATTAAGGACCTGTTTCTCCCTTATTATACCTGAAACTGTTTCAAGTATTTTTTTAGTTCTTGACTTTCTGAAATTACAAATAAGGTGCTGGTGAAACCTGCCCATGTGTCTTTGGGGTTTTCTACATCTCAATCATTGGGATTCTATGCGAACGTTTGTGTAAATAAATGGGAGTGAGGAAATGTAGTAAATAAAGGGGTCAGTTTTCTGTCGCCCACGAAGTCTATTTACAGGCTTAGGAAGGAAAAAACTGACGTGGCGAGAAAGCATTTACGCGGAAAACTGCTAAACCAAAAACATGAAAAAAGAGTTTTCCACAGAAAAATACCTCCTTTTCTGCCGAAATGGGCTACACAAACATGCCCTACATGTGGGTTTTATGGATTTATTTTTTTTATGATGCACCCTATGTATTTGATGAAATTCCCCTATGATATGATGATCTCATGAGATTAGTGACTGACATTAATCTAGATTGATAAATTTGAATATGTGATTCCTATGCTGAATTTGTGGAATGCATGATGAAACTTGTAGAATGTGATAACTTCCATGATTCTAAGATCGGTGAGTAATATGAATCCAAACCTATAAGAGGTTAGTTATGTGATTGCCCCTACACAACTGGATACCACTAATGAAATGATTGTTATTGTAAGAGATTTGAAGCAGACCACATGAAAATGGTGAATACAGTACCCTTTGAAGGACTGTTGTTTCACATATATAGGGGCTGAATCCGTATTTACAATCAATTAAATATCTGATCATATCTCAGATCCTAAACTGTAGCTAACAAACTAAGTAATATCCTTTGACTAATTCCACAATACAATGACTAGGCCAAAATGGGCCTGCCGATATTGGGCTGGGACTGACACCCCCCCCTCAAATTGATGCTGGGGTGGGGAGTCATAAAGCAGCAATTTGGAGACAACAAAATGATGTCGAGGCCGAGGAAGTCCCTTCGTGAAGATAACTGCAAACTGAAACTCTGTAGGGACATGAGGTAGACTAATGACATCACGCCTATATTCATCTCGAATAAAGTGGCAGTCAACTATGATATGTTTGGTGCGTTGTCGGCATGCAATGAAGTAGGAGAGGTTTGAGCGAACCCGAGTTCTGAAAGAAGTCCCCGTAGCCATAAGATCTCAGAACAAACATAAGACATTGCCCTATATTCAGCTTCTGTGGAAGATCTGAACACACGTTCCTGTTTCTTGCATTTCCAAAAAATGAGAGAATTTCCAAGGTACATGCACCAACCAGTAGTAGAACGGCGTGTGTCTTGACAGCCTGTCCAGTCAGCATCTGCATAAGTAGTCAGATAAAGAGGATTATCTTTTGGATAATATAAACCACGAGTGACAGTTTTCAGTAGATAGCGGATAATGCGCTTCACAGCTTTCAAATGAAGGTGTTGAGGAGCTGTCATGAACTGACTCACAAGATTAACAGCATAGGATATATCAGGTCTAATGATGGTGAGATAGACAAGACATCCCACCAGGCACCGCTAGGCATGAGGATCAGGAAGAAGATCGCCATCATGTTTACTCAACTTGAGATTTACCTCTACAGGCGTATCAACAGGCGAAGAATCATGGAGGTCAGCCAACTCAATAAGATCTGAAGTGTGTTTGTATTGATTAACAAATAGACCTTTGGTAGATTGATGCACCTCTAAGCCCAAAATATAATGCAATGGGCCCAAATCCTTCATATGGAAGAAATCCTGAAAGGAAGCTTGGAGAGATTTGATCATACCATCATCCGTGCCAGTGATAATGATATCATCAACATACACGAGAAACACCGCAACACCAGTAGATGTGTAGCATAAAAAGAGAGATGGATCATAAAGGCTTTGAGTAAAGTCAATCTCGCATAAGCGACCCTTGAAGGTTTCGAACCATGCCCGAGGAGCTTGCTTTATACCATAAAGCGATTTTCGCAGGCGACGAACAGTCTTCTTTGAGGGAGAGGGGATGCCTTGTGGTATCCGCATATAGACTTCTTGCAGATCCCCATGGAGAATGCATTTTTTACATCCATTTGATATAATGGCTAGGATTTACATGCAGCAATGGCGAGAAGTAACCAAACAGATGTCATTTTTGCCACAGGTGCAGACATTTCCTCATGGTTAATGCCATACTCTTGTTTGTTGCCGAGTGCCACAAGTCGAGCTTTGTGTCTATCCAAGGACCCAACAGATTTAAGTTTGATCGAGTAGATCTATTTACAACCAATGGGTTTAATTGCTGAAGGACACTCCACAATATCCTAGGTGTGATTCTGATCCACAATATCCTTCATGGCCTAGTTCCAACAATCTTGTTGTATCGCCTGCAAATAAGAACTTGGGATAGGGACAGAGATAGGGTTATCATCAAAGAAGTATGGGTTAATCCATACCGCGCAAGCGGTTTAGAAGTTCCGAAGGAGTGATGCAAGGCATGAGTAGGTGCGGAACCATTTGCTGGTAGAGGATCAAGAGGATGACCATCTGCAGTGGTAGGTTTTTCCCGTCGATGATATACAAAATCAGGATTAAACCTAGTAACGGTTGTTTGTTATGAAAAACCAGGTAAGAGAGCTGGTGAAGATGGTTGAGGACAGTCCATGTGAGTTTGGAAGAAATACTGATTTTCAAAGAAAATAACATTTCGAGAAACCCTAATACGACGACCACTAGGATCATAACAAACAAAACCTTTTTTTATTAGTGTCAAATCTCAAAACCGCACACCTGCGAGATTGCGCTGTTAGTTTCGTTCGTTCTATGAGAGGCAGATGAACAAAACAAACACATTCAAAGGTATGTAGGTGATCAAACACAGGTTGATGACCAAATATTTTAAAATGAGGTGTGAAATGAGCAATGGTAGGTGATGGAAGGCAGTTTATGAGATAGACCGTTGTGGTGAGAGCTTCAGTCCAAAAACGAGGGGGAACGGATGTGTATGTTTTTCCGTTCTGCGACTCCATTTTGTTGTGGAGTATATGGATAAGTACGTTGAGAAATGATTCCTTTATTATTTAGAAAAGACTGAAAATCATTGGAAACATACCCCCAACAACCCCCCCCCCCCCCCCCCCCGCCGTGGAGTCCGAGCAGAAAGTTTTAATGCATTTGGAGAACTGGGTTTCAACAAAACTAACAAAAAATATAAATGTATTAAGAACATCAGACTTCGACTGTAATAAATAAATCCAAGTAAATCTATTGTAGTCATCAATGAAGGTTACAAAGTACTTGATATGACTGGGGGAAAGGGTCGGAGCAATGCCCCAAACATCACTATGAATTAAGTCAAAACATGCAGTGCTCTGTGTTTTAGAGTATGGAAAAGGTAAAGTTTTACTCTTTCCTAATTTACAAGCATCACATTCAAAAGAAGCAGAGTCAATAGGTTTATTTAATAATCTAGATTGAAATAAAGTAGACACTGTAGAGGAATTCAGATAACTAAGTCTATTATGCCACAACCTAGAATTATTCTAAATAAAAAAAAACAAAATAACTGATGTACAGTTTTATTCTGAATATATAAAGACACAAAAAAATCTTCCACGCTTAGGCTCCCTCGCGATCACCTCCCTCAACTCCTAGCCTGCACAACACAACCAGAAGAATAAAAGGAGACATTGTAATTATTTTCAACAAGTTGACCCACAGAAACCAAATTGGTAGCAAGATAAGGAGAAACTAAAACATTGGTTAATGGTAAGGGGTCAGGAGTATCACCAACAGAGGTGATGGGAAGATGATCTCCGTTGGCAACTTGAACAGTAAGATGACCAGTGTAAGGAATAACATTTTGTAATTTTATGGGTGAAGAGGTCGTATGGTTACTTGCACCAGAATCTAAGTACCATGTATTGGAAAGAGATGAATCAGTACCTGCGATGTTCATGGATGCAAAGGCATTGATAATCATTTGGTTTACCATCTCAAGGATGAGAGGAGATGGGGATGCAGATTGTGAGGAGGAACCAAGTTGTGAGGAAGAATCATACTGCAGAGAACCACTGAAGTCAGAGGATGCATGTTGTGGAGTGGTCACTGTGTAAGGACTAGGAGCTGACGGCACTGTGTAAGTACTAGGGGCTAACTGCACATAGTTGCGGGAAGTAGAACTATGAGCCTTCTTCCGACATTCGTCAATAACATGACCAGTGGCCTTACAATATCTGCAAATTTTTGCCTTGCATTGATTTGCATAGTGACCATATTTCTTGCAGTTATGGCACTGAACTTTACTAATGTCCAGAGGAGGTGGTCTGGTTGTAGCAACATAAGCAAGCGGAGCCTCAGCAAATCTTTGTTGTTCCAGAGTAGTTTTAGTGACCAGACATTGTTCTTTCTGCAGAAGCTCTTAAAGACAGTCATCCAAGCTGGGAAGAGAAGCTTTACTCATCAAATTAGATCTAACTGTCTCAAACTCCAAACGAAGTTTCATGAGAAACTGATCCCGATGGCTACTTTGCTGTAAGGGAAGTAGTTCAGGTAGGAGAGCTTCAGACACCATGGCAAACTTAATCTCAGCATATTCTGACCATAATCAGTGAAAGCCATTGTAATACTCCTGAATAGACTGGGTGCCTTGACTAAATTAATAAATATCAAGTTCCAATTGAAATTGGCGAGCAGGATTGCCTTGATGACAGATCTTTTTAAGATAGTCCCACATTTTGCTGGCATTTTTGCAAGGTCTGAGGTTGAAGATAAAATGTGGGTCAACCTGGCCCAGCACCCAGGTTTTGATTGTAGCATCCTTAGTCTTCTAAGCTAAAATCTTCTTGTCATCTTCCTTGGGTTTAGGTTCAGATCCATCAATGTCTGCGCCCAGAGTTCCTTTCCTTCGAAGTAAATTTGAAATTGGAAGGCCCATGAGGTATAATTTTTTCCATCAAACCGAACCAGGGTAATTTCAGATTTTTCCATGACATGCAGACTAGTAACTAACAGTAACTATAATCAAAAGCAGTACCCAGAACAAGCAATCAACCCAGAAAGCAGGAACTAGATCAACAGCAGTAATTTGATTAATGAATTACAGTAACTAGCAGAATGATGAACAAGCAATCAACCCAGAATGATGAATTACAGTAGTAACTAGCAGCAGTAACTAGCAGAATGATGAATTACTGCAGTAACTAGCAGTAACCAGCAGCAAATAACCAGAACAGTCAGCAATAAAGACAGAATACACCAGCAGAAGAAAACCAGAACAATCAGCAGAAAAAACTGGAACACGGCAGCAGATATTCCAGCTTGAAGGAAGCAGAAAACGTGAGCAAAACCCAGAATCGTCCAGGTCGTCAGGGGAGAGGAACAGAACTTGGGCCCCACCCGGTCATCTCTTGATAGATCTGAGATTGGGGATGGGTTAACAGGATAATCACGCAACTATTGGAAGTGGTCTCGGTCAAAACAAATCCAGATCCAAGATTTTGGACAGCCGAGATGAAAACAAGTGGAAAAAACTGAATTTCCACAAAAAAGGTAGAAGACCTACCTCAGTTGAGCAATAAATCTTGGAAAAATCTTCATAAACAAGAGAATATTCAGGCGACCAAGAGGGAAGAAGCCGCTGAGATGGTGATGATGATCACAGGTGGGCCATGCCTGATCTGAGATGATCAGAGAGGATTTGACGAAAAAAGATGATCACAGAAGATCACATATTGGCTTCCAAGGCTTGGAAGATGACTCAGGAGACGATCACAGATGATCGATTTGGGTCTGATACCATGTTATTATAAGAGATTTGAAGCAAAACACATGAAAATGGTGAATACAGTACCCTTTGAGGGACGACTGTTGTGTCACATATATAGGGGTTGAATCCCTAATTACAATCAATTAAGTATCTAATCATATCTCAGATCCTAAAGTGTAGCTAACAAACTAAGTAATATCTTTTGACTAATTCTACAATACAATGACTGGGCCTGCCGATATTGGGCTTGGATTGACAATGATGCGGGGCATAACAAAAACCGAAGATTTGTGTAAGGGGCTGATCTAAAACTACCTTGATGTAGGTGTTAAGAATGGTAAAGAATTTTGTAAAAGGATGATTCATGCTTATATGATTTCCAAGAATAAAATGTCTTTTATATAACATGATTAACCAGGACCGACCCATTGGACTTCCCCTAGAACACTAGCACATACCAAAGCCCTGCCATAGATGTTATTCCTTGACTCATAGTTCAGATATGTTATTCCCTGACTCATAGGTCAAATATGTTATTTCCTGACTCATAGGTCAGATATGCTATTCCCTGACTCATAGGTCAGATGTATTCCAGGTCAGATGTATTCCCTGACTTGCAGGTCAGTTATGTTAATCACCTGACTACAGGTCGGCTATTTTCACAGACCGTAGGTCAGCACTTTGTGCATCATATAAGGCAACCAATAGGTAAGTTTTAGGAAACCTTGCCCGAACTTTAATAAATGCATTCTTCTTATTATTGCAATATTATTATTTCTGTTAAACCTGAAATTGTGCAGACATGCAGATTAGAGTTCTATTCGCTCAGTTTCACTGATTGTTGTTTTGCTGCCCTAATCCAGGTACCCAGGATTTAGAATCTCAGGATTACCATGACAATCAAGGGATAGACTGCGACATGCGTTCTTGAGCAACGGGTTTATATAGAAGTTAAAAGAAGGACTAGTCTTCATATTTTAATTAATGGATTCATTCACACTACAAAGACTGTTTTTGGAAATTGTATAATTTATTTTATTTGACATTGAGATTAGGACTATTTTTATTAAAGATTGAGATTTTTGGCAAAAGCCAGGTTAATTATACTTCAAATGACCTGATTTATGTTATGGTTATGCTAATTCTGGGTCTCGATATGGAATTCTAAGGGCCCCGGATTCTGGGTCGTTAAACTTTTCTGGCTTGGTAGTGGGGCTAGAATACTACTCTTGCATTAATCTTTCATTTCTGTCCTTGTTTTCACCTAATGCTATCATGACCTGTCCTTAATTCAATTTGTGATCGTATGGGATATTTTGAAGGCTTGTTTACTACTAGATTTTCGTAAACCTGACCCCCTCGTTGACACTTTACAGGTGAGGAAGTAGTTAATAATCTTGAGAAGGATAACATGTACAATTGGGAACCTCCGGAAACAGAAACATGGAGTGCGGATGACGTAGTCTAGAGATATCAAAGAACACTTTATGACAGCATTTGATCATGCTTAGTTTTATTTAAAGGTTAACAGTTGTAATAAGATCCTAGAATCGGTCAAGATTCACAGTTGATTTAGTGTATTAATCAGTTAGCCAATTTGGAGTTGATTAATAGATTAGGATTTATTATTAATAGTGCTGAATGTCTGATGTTTGATGATTTGATAAAAGGTTTGACACAGTTCAGTTTGACCTAATCTCACAAATGTGGAAAAGTAAAATTTGCGACAAGAAAGACAAACTTCTATTGAGATCAAGGTTTTGGGTTGTGAACCCAAACCCCCGGCCCCCCTCTCTCTCCTTCTGTTTTAATAATTTGTTCTCCCTCCCTCCTTGCTAAGTCGCAACCATGCTGTAGAGTGTTTTCTTCTACACACACACACACTATATCTATATATCTATATCTATATACATTACATATATATATATATATTATATCTGTTTGTGTACCTTGACAATGTCCTCTTCACATTCACAGTTGGATATTAAATAGCTGAAAGTCTCTGAATTTGGCTTTACATTAGCACGCTCCATTTGCTTAAGAACAATGAACCCGCCGGCAATATTTTTCTGCACATAAACTTTCATCTCAATAAAAGAATAACTTCAGAATATTATAGTAAATGTAGGATATTCTGAAACCAAAAATATTAAGCAAATGCAAGATATAACTTCAGAAATATTTATTAAATAATTTGGATACATGATAATTTAAACTTCAGTGGAGATTAGAAGAATTAAATTCATTAACTGCCTTAGAAGTAATTCTGGATAAAAATTACCCTAACTGACAAAATTCAACAACAGACTCTTAAAAAACTGCACTTTCTCAATGTGAGAAGGATGTGTTAAAGAACAAAGATGGCTCATGACTAACGAGATATTCATATAAACCTCTATATTGAAGATAGTTCCATTATTCCCAAGGAGTCACAAATCAAGAGGGCAGTTGCATAGTAATGGTCAACAGCTATCACCACCTTTAATGATCCTGCCAGTGCAAACCAGCAGGGCCACAGTCAAAGTTGGTCAAGCATAATGGAACGCAATGATGATAATGACAGTGAGATCAAAGTATTTTGGAAAATAGGAGACAACAGAACTCTTGAAAGTCTACACAGACTCTTCAATAAGATATCTGAAACTGGCATCTTGAGCTATGGCTTAGGGATTTGTTGTATCATTTTCTTTTCTTTTGTTTCCTTTGTTGTTTCTCAGTGTCTGTGTAATACCCTTGAAATTAAATTAGGGGCTAGAATTTTGTGCTAAATCAAATAATGTGACATTCTTCATTTAGTTAATTATTTATGTGATTGTGGCATGGGACCCATTAATTGTGTGGACTTAAATTTCATTTGATAGACATTGGTGGGACCTACGGATATGAGTTCTAATAGGACCCATTGTCTTAAGTGTTAGGAAATTTTGAGGCCTTGCTAATTGCTTAGAAGACTTACTAATTAGTAGAGAGGGTACCCATGTCCAAGGATAGAAATATCAGCCGCTGCATAGCGTGGCGGCCAATATATCGGCCGTAGCGTGGCGGTCCGATATATTGGCAATCACACCCATAGCGGCGCTACGCTATGTCCATGGCGGCCAGTATGTGGTGGGGGGTTATAAAAACCCCCCAATCCGACTTTTTAGGGTCTTTTACCCCATTTTCTCCTCACCTCTTCCTCTTTCACAGCAATAAAAGTGCTCCCATCATATTTCTTCAAGATTTCTTTAACTTTTTGCTAGCAAATCTTCAAAAAAGGAGGAGTTAACAAAAAGATGAAACTATTGTAAGGAATCTTCATCTAGGTATGTGATTTTTTTTTTTCAAGTTTTGAGATTAGCACTCTCTAACTTCTATTAATCACAAGTATCTACTATGAATCACAACATAATGGCATCATTGTCTTGTTTTTATGTAGATCCATGCTTCCTTTTGATCTTGCATGTATATCTTTTGTTTTTTTTATATATTGTTATTTTTATTTTCAGATTTATGTTATTTAAAAAAGAACATTATTACTTATGGAAAACTCATGAAACAACTTGAAAATAGCTTCATATTGTTAGATCTAGGTTTCCCATAGATCATTCCATCATCTATTGCTTTTTTTTCAATTTTTTTCCTTTTTTTATTTTTATAATAAAAAATATATTTTTAATAATTGAATACCAATCAAATGTCTTGAAAAGGACTCCTAGATTTTAGATCTATGTTTCCCATAGATCATTCCAACATATATTTCTTTTTTTTTTCTTTTTTTTCCGGATTTTTTTCATTTTTGGGAAAAAAATATTTTTAATAATGGAATGCCAATTAAATGTATTGAAAAATGCTCCTAAATGTTTTGACGATGTTTGGCATAGATCAATCCAGCATTTATTTGTCTTTTCCTTTTTTTTTTTTTTTGGATTTTTTTATTATTTGAAAGAAAAAATGCCTTAACTAATTCATTACCCATTATATTGTTTTGAATAAGGCCCCTAAATGTTATATCTATGTTTGGCATAGATAAATCCAACATATCTTTGTCTTTTCCTAATTTTTGTTATTTTTGGATTTTTTTAAATTTTTGAAAAAAAAATTGTACTTTAAGTAATGAAATAACAATTAAAGGTCAAGAGAATGATTCCTAAGCATTAGACATATGTTTCCACAACCATGTTTTTTTTTTTTTTTTTTTTAACATACTACTAGTTCATATGTATAGGTATTCAGTCTTCTATTGTGTATTTGTGTTTGTCAATTGATAACTAAAAATGCCTCGTGATATTGATCCTGCATGGAGCTTTGGTAAGGCAGTTGAGAATAACATGTTGAAAATTAAATGCAAGTTTTATGGGAAAGTGACCAATGGGGGCATTACAAGATTCAAGTACCACTTTGGCCACATTTCTGGCAATGTTGCTGGCTGTACCGAAGTACCAAGGAAAGTCAGGGAACAAATGAAAGCTTTGGTTGGCCAAAACAAAGTTAGAAAAATAGAGATAAAAGAAAAGAGGTAACAAGAAGTTCGATGATGCCTGTTATGATGTATTTGGGGATGAAGGTTTTGATGAGGAAGATGCACAGATGGAGGCTACACGCCAAGAGTCCATCATGAGTCACCAAGAAGAACATGAACGTCGTGCATTTGCTGGAAGCAAATATTATGATGCAGGGGGCTCATATACTGTGCCAAGCAGGGGCAAGGGAATTGCGAGGGCCATGTGTAGGGCATTTAGCACCCAGGAACGGGATGTTGATGTAGAGATTATCTCTACTAGAAGAGCAGTTCCTCTCCATGTTGATCCTCTAACACATAGAAAGGAGGGAGCTAAACAACCAAATATATAAAGTGTTATGAAAGAAGTGATGAAGGCTGTAGGAGATAGATTAGCCAAAGCTACAGCAAAATAGCTAATTCACAAGAACATACCACCTACAGCAATAGATTTCCCATATTTCCAAACAATTCTTGATGCTGTCGCCAAAGCTGAGTGGGATATATAGGCGCCCTTTGTTTATGATGTGGGCACTAAACATCTTAAATAAGAATATAAAGAAATAAAGGCATGGGTGGAGACCTTTAGGCCCATGTGGCAACAAAATGGAGTCACCATTTTGTGTGATGGGTGGACCAGCGACACACAAACACAATTAATAAGCTTTTTGGTGTATTCAGTCGCTGGGTGTGTCTTTGTGAAGTCCGTGGATGCATCTGAGCATAGACAGCATCTAGATATATATACTCTTATGGATAAGGTTGTAGAGAGTGTGGGAGAGAAGCATATTGTACAGATTGTTACAAATAATGGCGCCAATTTCAAGGCAACCGGTAAGATGTTGGAGCAGAAGAGTCCTCATCTGTTTTGGACCCCATGTGCAGCACACTGTATAGATCTCATTATGGAAGAGATTGGAAAGAAAAAGAAAATTGCTGAAGTTATCAAGGCATGTAGAGGCATTACCAGATTTATTTATGATCATTCATGGCTTTTGAGCTTGATGAAAAGATTCACAAATAACCATGCCTTGATACGTCCAGGATCAACTAGGTTTGCTACCCATTTCATTGCGATGGAGAGCCTTGTAAGGTTTAAAACAGAGCTGATTCAAATGTCTGTATCAAAAGAATGGCCGTTCAAAATGGGGCAATGCAACAAGTGGTTCAGAATTTGAGATCCCTAACTTGGCGAGAGACAATAAATTTTGCAAGAAAGTGAATAATTTATTAAAGGTTTATGAGCCTTTAGTTAGAGTGTTGCGGCTTGTAGATGGTGATGACAAGCCAACAATGGGATATAGATATGAAGCAATGGATCGGGCTAAGCAAGCTATCATGGAAAATATCATATATCATGATGACTATATAAACAATATTGATGCTCAAACCAGTTGCACCATCCATTGCATACTGCAGGTACTCAATAATAATATCACTATTTGATGCTTTCAAAGCAAGCTATCTCTCTTTGATTGGTGTTTAATCATTTTGCATTTCAACTTGTGTTCAATGTAGGTTATTTTCTTTCATCCTGAATTCTACTACCCCAATGCCCAACAACACAACGAAGCAATAGAAACAGAATTGCAGGTAGGATTAAGGCAAGTGTTGAAGAAATTGTTAGGAAATGATGATCAAATCAAAGCCATCCAAGAGGTGAGTTAGTGATTGAGATCACACATGTATATGCTTGAGATTGGTCTGTTAAACATGTATGGTTTATTAATTTATTCCTAATTTTCACATTGTAGATATCTACTACACACACACAAAGAAGAGGAGGCTTTGCTGACCCTTTTGTAATAAGGGCGATGGAAAGATGCCACCTAGTATGAACAAAAGACCCAATCACCCAACCTAATAGTCTCTTATTATTTATCTCTCAATTGATTGGAAGGACTTAAGGAATATTAGTTAAGGAATATCTAATTTTATTTGTTTATTTTGAATTTCAGCTGATTGGTGGATGAATTTTGGAGAGGGCACTCCAAATCTAAGGAAAGCGGTTGTTCGCATCCTTAGTCAAATTACAACTTCATCAAACTGTGAAAGGAATTGGAGCACTTTCTCCTTGATCCACACAAAGTCCAGGAATCGGCTTACCATGCAAAAACTCAACAAGCTTGTGTATTGCCATTACAATTTGAATTTGAGAAACAAAACGAGAGAAAAGGAGGGCAAGGGATGATCCGAGCTATTGTCCTATTAGTTTGGATCACATTTTCAGAGAAGACAATCCCTTGTTCCTATGGATAACCGAGCTAGAGGATCCATTGCTAGATTCAGATCCGGCCTTTTAGGAGCAGGTTAGAGATTTGCTCGATGAAGAAATGAATGAGGCAGAGGTGTCAATCATACCCATCATGCGCAGGCCCAACTGGGCCCAATACTTGTATTGTAATTAGATATTATATTCTAGTTAAGCTACAATTAGTCAAGTACTATTTCTATATTAAGGTAGCTATAATTTAGAGATTTAAGTTGTATTAGGAGACTGTTAATAGGGTATTAAATCCTTATATAATGTGAATGAGAGAACCCTAAAAGGGACACGATTTCAGCACTCCTCTCTCTCTCTCTCTCTCTCTCTCTCTCTCTCTCTCTCTCTCTCTCTCATATTCTCATAATGACATGGTATCAGAGCTAGGCTCAAGATCTTCTCGTGGTTTTCAGTCTTTGAAAAATTTATCTTCTCGTGGATTAGTCTATGTGACTATTTTCTCATCACAGATCCATCAACAACAGCAGATCTGTGCCCTGAACAAGAAGTGGCCCACCACCGATCATCCTGTTTTCTTCTACAACTGAGAAGTTGTTGATCGACAGGCCTTCTAGAAGTTTTGATGATTTTCTGAGAATTTTTAATCATCATCTGAGGTAGGGTTTCCCTCCTTTTACATCTGTCATTTTTGGGTATTTTTGCCCAAACAGTTTTCATCTCGACCATCCAGTTTTGTGGATTTGTATTCAATTCCCTCCAAGTTTGGACTGCTGGTAGTGTTTTTCATCACTCACAAACAGATCTCATCTGAACTGTGATTGGGCAACTTCGTGGGGCCCACTGCTAGATCCCGCCAGCACAGTTAGTTGCCTGCTGTATTTTGTTTTCTGCTGTTTCCTGTTGATTGCTGCTGCTGTTTACTTGCATTATCTGCTACTGCTGTGATTTCCAAATCCACTTGCTACTGCTGCTGTTTCCACTTGCTACTACTGTTGCTCTTCCTTCCTTGTTATCACTTGGTAGGGCCCACGTACTGCATCCCCAATTAATCACTGATCTGAACCTTCTGTTGGTTCCAAAGTCTCTTGTTTGGAATTCTTACTACTCTAATATTAATGGAGAAATCTGAAATTGCCCCTAGTCCGTTTTGATGGGGAAAATTACACATCGTGGGCCTTCTAGTTTCAAATCTACTTAGAAGGAAAAGAACTCTAGGGCTACATGGATGGTTCTGAACCTAAACCGGAGGATGATGACAAGAAGATCTCGGCCTCGAAAACTAAGGATGCTAAAATCAAAACTTGGTTATTAGGATTTGTTGAACCCATTTTATTCTCACTCTGAAACCTTGCAAATCTGCTCATGAGATGTGGGATTATCTTAAAAAGATTTATCAACAAAGTAATGATGCTTGCCAATTTCACTTTTAGCTCGACATTTCCCAATTTTCTCAAGGCATCATGTCTGCACAGGAATATTATAATAGGTCTCGACGAATGTGGTATGAATATGATGAGATCAAGTTTCCAACTGTGTCTGATGCTCTTCTACCAAAATTACTTCCCTTATAGCGAAATAGCCATCGGGTCCAGTTTCTCATGAAACTTTGTCCGGAGTTTGAGACCATTAGATCAAACTTAATGAGCCGGGCTCCTCTTCCAAGCTTAGATGACGGTCTTCGGGAACTTCTGAGGGAGGAACAACATCTGGTTACCAAAACGACTCTGGAACAACAGAGATCTACTGAGGCTCCACTTGCCTATGCCGCTACAACCAGACCCCCTTCTCAGGACATCAGTAAAGTTCAGTGCTACAGCTGTAAGAAATACGATCATTATGCGAATCAATGCAAAGCTAAAATCTGCAAATATTGTAAGGCCATTGGTCACGTTATTGAAGAATGTCAGAAGAAGGATCAAAATTCTACTTCCTGTAACTATGCGCCGTCCGCCCCTAGTACTTACAATGTACAGTCACTCCTAGTGTTTACACAGCGACTTCTCAACAATCTGCACCATCTGACTTCGGTGGTTCCCTACAGTTTGATTCTTCTTCACAGCCCGGTTCCTCCCCCACTCTACGTCCCCAGCTCTTCTCATTCCTGAAATGGTAAATCAAATGATTATCAATGCCTTGGCATCCATGAACATCTCAGGTACTAATTTGTCTCTTTCTCATACGTGGTACTTAGATTCTGACGCAAGTAACCATATGACATCTTCACCCACAAAATTACAGCAAATTGTTCCGGTCAAATACAAGATGGCTCAGGCCCATCAGGCCCATTTGTAAGGGTCGACTCAAGTTCAGGCCCAAAATGGTGATATCCAATCACGTTTGATTTGGTTAAACAATTGTACAGTTTTTTTCCTTCTTTAAATATTCTTTCGTTAGTATTAGATTGTAATTAGATTGATAAGCTGATTTGTAGCCTTTGATAAGGCAACTGTACTTAATATAATGGGAGAGAATCTCCAAAGGAAATACACAATTTTATAATCCAAAAGTCTCTTTACTGCATGCTATGAATGTTATGGTATCAGAGCTCTTGATTTTCAATCATCCAAGGAGTTAATCAGAGAGGAACTACTCTCTCTCGTGAAGAAAAAAAGAACCTGATCCAGGATCTGTTCCCAAAAATCTTCGTTCATTCAGGATCTGCGATAACCTCCGATCTACTGTGGCCCACCTGTGATCATCAAGGCAACTTCAGCAACCATTCCAGCCTAGGTTGTTTGGGTCTTTTGAGGTTTTTGGTGACTTTTTCATAATTTTTTGGAACTGCCAAGTTAGTCTTTCGATTATTCTTGTGATTTTTCAAGATCTTGCACAAGTTTTGATCAAGACCGTCCAAAATCTTGGATCTACACTGGATTTAGATCAAACTTGTTCAAGTCGAAGAAGAAATAGGGTTATTACTTAGATCTCTGATCTGATTAATGTTCAGATCCATATGTGGGGCCCACATTGAGGTTTTTGTACAAAAATCTTGGTTGTTTGGAGCATTTTTTGGGGGGTTTTTGGCTCTGGTTCTATTTGGATTTCCATCAGTGATCTGTATATCCCATCATCGGATTATTGCGTCCTTGCTTCTGTATTTTGAAAAAGCCTTATTTTGGTAATCATACATCATCACTTTTTACAATCACAGTTGCTGGATAATTGTATTAGTACTTTTTTGCCACGGCCATCTTAAAAATGGATCAGTTAGAAGTTAATTTGATTCGATTTAATGGTAAAAACTATCTAGCATGGGGTTTTCAATTTCAATTATGTCTTGAGGGCAAGGAATTATGGGGATTTGTTTCTGGTTTTGATCCAAAGCCTACAGAGGATAAAAAAAAAGATTTCTACTTGCAATACAAAAGACGAAAAAATTAAAACATGGATACTTGGGTCTGTGGAACCTCATCTGATTCTGAACCTCAAGCCCTATACGACCTCCAAGGAGATGTGGGGTTACTTAATGATAATTTATCATCGAGATAATTCTGCATGACAATTTCAACTTGAGTGTGAAATTGCATAATACAGTCAAGGCACCGTGTCCATTCAAGACTACTATTCCGGTTTCCACAATTTGTAGAGTGAATACGATGGGATTAAATATGCTTCTGTTCCTAACAATGTTCTTAAAATTATACAAAACCTTCAAGCCTCAAGTCATAGGGACCACTTTTTTATGAAATTGTGTCCAGAATATGAGACTGTAACATCATTTCTGCTGAGCCGGAGCCCATTACCATCTTTGGATGTTTGTTTGAATGAGTTTTTGCACGAATAACAATGTATTTACACAAAAGCCCATATGGAACAATAGCACACTGAGGCTTATATTGTTGCATACTCTGCTAAAGGAAACACTCAGTCTATTTAGACCTCACAGTCTTCTCCGACTCCTCAGACTCGAGATATTAGCAAAGTCCAATGGTACTCTTGTAAGAAATAAGGACACCTCGCAACACAATGCAACCAGAAATTCTGAAATTACTCCAAGAAAAAGGGACACATCATTTTTGAATGTTGCGGTCGTCCACAACCTCGGACTTCCAATGCCTATGCTACCAAGATGGACTATTCTACTGTTGATGCTACATCCACATCTGTCCCTTCACGGCCTGGTTCTTCTTCAACACTCTCACTCCAGAATTAGTTCAACAAATGATCGTTAATGCATTTTCTGCACTTGGCATCACAGGTAAATCTAAATCCCCTTCTTCCATTTGGTATCTTGATTCCGGAGCATCAAATCACATGACTCATTCCAATGCACAAATTTCTAGCTTGACAAAATATACTGGCAATACTCATGTTCAAAAAACTGACAGCGACCATCTTCCTATCACCACCATTGGAGATATTTTTAGTATCGTGCCCTTAAAGAATGTTTATCACTGCCCAAATTTAATTTCAAACCTTCTTTCAGTTGGACAACTCGTTGAAAACAACTGTAATGTTTCTTTTCCTTCCTCTGGTTGTGTTGTACGGGACCAGATGTCAAGGAGGGAGAAGACGAGGGTTCCTAAACATGGACGCTTATTTTCTCTTGATCTATCTACTCTTATTAGGAATAAATCAGCAAATGATTTTTGTTTTTCTACTCAAAATAATTGTCAATTATGGCATAGTAGGCTTGTATGTCCTAATTTTAAAACTATGTCTCACATGGTTAATTTTGGATTGTTGAACTCAATCTAAGTTTGTTTCTTTTGATTGTGCTACATGTAAGATGGGAAAAAGTAAGACTCTTCCTTTTTCTGTCTCTACCTCCAATAGCATTCAATGTTTTGATTTAGTTCACAGTGATGTTTGGGGTATTGCTTCTCATTTGTCTCATGCTCATTCTAAATACCATGTGACATTTATTGGTGATTATAGTAGATCTACATGGGTCTATTTTCTGCATTCTAAAGCTGATGTCTTTAATGTTTTCAAGATGTTTTTAGCATATGTTGAGAATCAATTTTCCACTTGCATTAAAGTTTTACATTCTGATTTGAGAGGTGAATATGTTTCAACAGTTTCAAACTTTTTTACAACAAAAAGGAATAATTTCTCAAAAATCTTGTCCTTATACCCCTCAGCAAAATGGGGTTTGCTGAACGGAAAAGTAGGCATCTCCTTGATGTTACTCGATCTCTTCTTATTAAATCCTCTGTTCCTACACGTTTTTGGACAGAAGCTCTCAGCACTGATGTCCACCTTATAAATTGATTACCCTCTTTCTCATTAGAAACTGAGAGTCATTTTTATCGATTATACAAACTACACCATCTTATGATGATCTACATGTTTTTGGTTCGGTGTCTTTTGTTCATTTACCTTCTTCTGAGCTTATCAAACTTACTACCCAATCTACTAAATGCGCATTTCTAGGATATGCTAGTCATCAAAAGGGGTTTCTTTGTTATCTGATCTTAAAAAACGGCGCATTCGTACCTCCTGTAATGTTGTCTTTTTCAAAAATCAATAGTTTTTTCCAGCAACATCTTGATTATGCAGAGTCCCCATCTATTGTTTCCTTACCTGGTTTTTCGGACAAAACACCATTTGTTAAATTTGATCCTAATTTCGTATATCAAAGGCGGAGTAAAGCTACAACCACAAATAGTCCCCTTAACGATCCCCCAACTGCATCCGGTTCAATTGGAGACCCTCCCTTGCGCCGTTCATCTCGGATTTCAGTGCCTCCAACTCGTTATGGATTTACCCACACTTCCTTGATGGCCACCATGTCTTCTACATCTATTTCGAACTCATATTCTCAGGCTGTGCAGCATGAGTGTTGGAATAAAGCAATGCAGGATGAATTAGATACTCTTGCGCAAAATCATACATGGGATGTGGTTCCGTGTCCTTCTGTTAAACCAATAAGTTGCAAGTGGATCTATTCTATCAAACTTAAACCTGATGGAACTCTGGATAGGTATAAGGCGCGTCTTGTTGCTTTGGGTAATCGGCGGGAATATGGTATTGATTATGAGGAGACTTTTGCTCCTGTAGCAAAGATAACAACTGTTAGGACTATTCTTGCCATTGCAGCATCCCAATCCTGGCTTCTATACTAGATGGACGTCAAGAACGCATTTCTTCATGGTGATCTCAAAGAAGATGTCTATATGTGCCTTCCTCAAGGGGTTTCATCTATCATCACAGGTGCCATTGCCAAACTACGGCGTTTTCTTTATGGCCTCAAACAAGCCCCCCCGGGCATGGTTTGAAAAGTTCCAACATGCACTTAACCACTTGGAGTTCCATCCTAGTCCATATGATCCATCCATGTTTCTTTATCATGCTTCTATGGGGATTACTATTCTTCTTGTTTATGTGGATGACATCATCATTACTGGTACCGATGCAGCCATGATTCAACAACTTCAAGCCTCTCTTCATGATTCTTTCCACATGAAAGATCTTGGCCCTCTAAACTATTTTTTAGGTCTTAAAGTTCATCAATCTGATAGAGGCATAGTACTCCATCAACATAAATATGCTCTTGAATTAATTGAAATGGCTGGACTTCAAGGTTATGCTCATGTCGATACTCCAGTAGAAGTCAATGTTATACTTCATCAAGACAGTGGGGATCATCTCTCTAATCCTACCCTCTATCGTCGCCTCGTTGGTAGCTTGGTCTACTTGACGATAACTCGTCCTGATATTTCTAATGCAGTCAATTTAGTCAGTCAATTCATGACTGATCCTAGACATCTTCATGTGGCTGCAGTCCGACGTATTATTAAATATCTATTTCGGACACCAACTCGTGGATTATTTTATCCGGCCAACAACTCCCTTACACTCAAAGCATACTCAGATGCTGATTGGGCTGGTTGTCCGGACACTCGTCGATCTACCACAAGATGGTGCATGTAACTGGGTGATAGCTTGATTTCATGGAAATGTAATAAACAAGATAAGGTCTCAAAATCTTCCACAGAAACTAAGTATCGTGCCATCTCTGCTGCTTGTTCAAAAATTCTTTGGCTTCACGGTTTGCTTTTGGATCTAGGATTTCCTGCTGATAGTGTCACACCACTCTATGCAGACAATACTAGTGCAATTCGTATTACTGTCAATCCAGTTTTCCATGAACGCACTAAACACATAGAGATCGATTGCCATTTTATACGCGACGAATACAAGCGTGATGTGATTAGCTTTCCTCACATCTCTTCCAATCTTCAAAATGCCGATATCCTCACAAAGGGGCATCCGCAACCTCGCCATCAGTTCTTGGTTAACAAATTGATGCTTGTGGATTCCCCAAATTGATGCTTGTGGATTCCCCAAATAAATTTGAGGAGTGTCAAATACAAGATGGCTCAAGCCCATCAGGCCCACTTGCAAGGGTCGACTCAAGTTCAGGCCCAAAATGGTGATATCCAATCACGTTTGATTTGGTCAAACAATTGTACAGTTTTATTCCTTCTTTAAATATTATTTCATTAGTATTGGACTATAATTAGATTGATAGGCTGATTTGTAGCCTTTGATAAGGCAACTGTACTCAATATAATGGGAGAGAATCTCCAAAGGAAAAACACAATTTTACAATCCAAAAGTCTCTTGACTGCATGCTACGAATGTTAATTCCTTACACTGGTAATCTTACTATTCAAACTACCAATGGAGGCCATCGTCCTATCACCTCTGTCGGTGATACTCCTGGCCCATTACCATTAACCAATGTTTTAGTCTCCTCATCTTTCTACCAATTTAGTTTCTATTCATCAACTTGTTGAGGATAATTACAATGTCTCTTTTTCTTCTTCTGGTTGTATTGTGCAGGACCGGGAGTCGAGGGAAGTGATTGCGAGGGGGGCTAAGCGTGGCAGACTGTTTTCCCTACCAATGTCTACATTTATTCAAAATAAATCTTTACACCAGTTGTTTTGTTTTTCTCTTGAGAATAATTCTCAGTTGTGGCATAATAAACTTGGTCACCCAAATGCTTCTACGATGTCTACTTTATTTAAATCTGGATTATTAAATAAAACTATTGATTCTGTTTCTTTTGAATGTGATGCTTGTAAATTTGGAAAAAGTAAAACTTTACCTTTTCTTCACTCCACATGGAGCACTGAATGTTTTGACTTAATTCACAGCGATGTTTGGGGCATTGCTCTTCACCTCTCTCGTGGACATTTCAAGTACTTTGTTACATTCATTGATGACTACAGCAGGTTTACTTGGGTTTATTTATTTATTTATTTTTTTGAAATGGTAACTTGTATTGATAGAAAAAAGGAAATTACAAAAGAGCTTTACAGTATAAAAGAATTATACTAAGAAGCGGCCGGGCAAAAACCCAAAAAAACAACCGCCTCCCAAAAGGAGGGGAAACATAAAACATGGAGAAGGAAAGAGAGTCAAATCAAGTTGAGATGACTTCCCTCCAATTGAACATGATTACATCAGTAGAAAAGCCCCAAAAGTCTGGACGATAGGAAACCCACGAGGCAACGCAGAATTTCATTCTAAGGATTAATTCATCTTTGGAGGAAGCAATCCCTTCGAAACACCTTCTATTTCTCTCTTTCCAGATCGTCCAGATACAAGCCAAAAAGGATAGGCACCACATGGTCTTCCCTTTGGAGGTGATAATCGTGGAACCCCACTGATGGAATAGGTCTTGTAAGGACCGCGGCATGACCCAGCTACAATTAAAGTCGTACATGATTGCAGACCAAAGGGCTTTCGTTTGCTTGCAATGGAGCAGAAGATGATCAACCGATTCCTCGTCCGCTAAGCAGAGGGGACAGGCGTTAACAAGGAGGATATGTCTGCGGCGAAGATTATCCATTGTTAAAATTTTATTTTGGAGGGCAAGCCAAGTGAAAGCGCTGGGAGTGGTCTCGATCTTTCATAAAGCTGACCAACTTCGAGAAGCTGATGAAGTGTTCGATAAGGCGGAAAAGAAGGAAGATACCAAAAAAGAACCATCATGAGAAGGGATCCAAATCCTACTGTCTTGCCTTTCTCTAGAGCCATCTATGCCATTAAGCACCTCGAAAAGATTGAAGAGATTAGATTCTTCTACCTCGGAAAGATTCCTTCTGAAGATAGGCCACCATAATTGATTCTTAGTGCTTGTGACGAGATAATCTTTAATCTTAGCATTTCGGTTTCTGGCACATCTGTAGAGATCAAGGAATTGAAGCGCTGAAGTGGTATTACCAGCCCAAACATAGTGCCGGAAGGAAATTTTCTCTCCATTGCCAACGCAGTAGCAGATGGATTGGGTAAAAGAAGCATTTGAACTGCGAATTCCTTCCCATAATTTTGAACATATTCGCGGAGGAGAGATTTCCCAGCCATTTCTTCTCACTCCGTATTTTGCTACCAGGATTTTTTTCCAAAGACCTTCTGAATCTTCTCCAAGTCTCCAAAGCCATTTACCCAGCAAAGCCTGATTCATGATCATTAAAGGTCATATTCCAAGACCACCAGAGTCTTTAGGGGAGCAGATTGTTTTCCAGTTAACCAAGTGGAATTTTTTAGAATCCTCACGGCCTTGCCATAGGAAGTCTCTTTGAAGCTTCTCAATGCGATCGATGATTGCAACGGGGCACTTGAGGATGGACATGTAGTAGTAGATAGGAAGGTTTGCGAGAGCAGATTGGATCAACGTAATTCTTCCTCCTAAGGATAAATACTTTGCTTTCCAAGAAGATAGCTTTTTCTCAATCCTTTCGAGCACTGGATTCCATACAGATTTAGGCACTCTATCTAGGCACAGAGGAAGACCAAGGTAGGTGGATGAAAAGAGATCAACTCTGCACCCCATAATGGTAGCATAGTGATGGAGGGAGATGTCTTCAATTGAGACTCCAAGGATGGAGGTTTTTGAGAAATTTATCCTTAGACCCAAGACAGCTTCAAAACATCTGAGAATAGCAACCAAATTTTTTATTTGGTCCTCATCAGCATTGCAGAAGAGGAGGGTGTCATCTGCATATTAAAGGTGAGAGACAGAAGGAGAATTCTGAGAAGCCTTGAATCCGTGGATCAAATTGCATTCTTCTGCTTTGGAGAGCATCCGACTAAGGGCTTCTCCAATAATGATGAATAAAAACGCAGACAAGGGGTCCCCCTTGTCAATCCAAGCCCAAGCAAGCCCAGGCCCATTCTAGGCCCAGACTTCATGTATTACTTAGTCAAAGCTTCTTAGTTTGTAAAAGAGTTTTTTTAGGATCTGATTAGTGATACTTATCCCCTTTATAATGAGAAGAACAGTCGACCAAGAAAGGCACTGCATTCATCACATCTCTTTAGAATTCTTTCCATCTCTCTAAAATGTTACTTGTAACACGTGATAGTGCAAAGGTATTTGTTGATTGAATCTAAAAAACTCTTTTACAAACTAAGAAGCTTTGACTAAGTAATACATGAAGTCTGGGCCCAGAATGGGCATGGGCTTGCTTGGGCTTGGATTGACACCCCTGGCGTAAGCCCCTCTCAGCTGGAAAAAATCCAATTGGGGAGCCATTGATTAGAATGGAGAATGTAACAGATGAAATGCATTCTTTGATCCAAGACCTCTATTTTGATTGAAAGCCCATCATGCGCATCAAGTACATGAGGAAGTCCCAGTCCACCATGTCGAAGGCCTTTTCCAAGTCAAGTTTGCGAATGATATGCCTGGAAGTTTGTCCTTATATCTGGAGTGGATACATTCATTGGAAACAAGAACCCCGTCTAAGATCTATCTGCCTTGAGCGAAGGCTCCTTGAGAGTGAGAGATGATGGAAGGAAGGATCTTTTGGAGTCTGGAAGCTAGCACTTTAGCCAGTATTTTGTAAATGCTGCCTAAGAGGCTACTAGGCCTAAAGTTCTTAACACTGTCAGCCCCCGTCTTCTCTGGGATAAGGGCGATGAAAGAGGCACAGATCAATTTGGACAGCCTGCCTCTAGAGTGAAATTCTTTCATGAAGGCCATTATGTCAACTCAGAGGAGGTCCTAGAATGTTTGGAAGAATGACATAAGGAAACCATCTGGACCTAGAGCTTTATCACTAGCAAGATTGAAGACCGCTACTTTGACTTCTTCCTCCAGGAACTCTTCTTCCAACCAATGCGCATTCTCCTCGCTGATGGTGGAGAAATCTAGATCGTCTAAGGAAGGCTTGCTGGAACTATCTTTTTTATACAGGCTTTGAAAGAAACTGAGAATATGGCTGGTAATTCCATCCATGTCCTCTAATCTATTGCCATCGGCCATTGAGTAATTAATCTTGTTATCCCTCATTCCGGTGGTGGCCAAGTAGTGAAAATTTTGGTGTTCTTGTCCCCTATCCTTTAGCCAACGACATCTAGATCTTTGTTTCCATTTGATCTCTTCTTCACGGACTTTACGCTCAAAAAGTACTCTCAAAAAGATCTTTGAGATTGAACCTCATAGCGATATCCGCTTCAGATAGCCCTTGGGATTCTTCCTTATAGTCAATTGATTGGATTTCTTCTAAGAGTTTAGCCTTGATAGTTTCGACAAGCACAAAAATGGTAGTCCTCCAATCTTTAATGCTAAGCTTCAACTGCTTGAGCTTCTCTGAGAGTCTGAAACCTGCCCAACCGTTGAAATCATAGCCATTCCACCACTCCTTAATCAAAGCTGTGAAGTTTTTGTCTTCCAGCCACATTATCTCGAAGCGAAAGGAGAGGTCCCCACTTAAGACTTTTATAATCTAGGAGGATGGGACAATGATCAGAAGTTGGCTTCGGGAGGGCTATTTGCAAACTTTAGGGTACAAATCAATCCAATCCCCAGTAACCAGGAATCTGTCAAGACGCGACAAGGTTGGAGGACTTTGGTGATTAGACCAAGTGAATTTTGCCCCCCTTAACTGAAGATCAACGAGGTAGTGGGAATTAATCCAATCTAAGAAAGATTCCATATCAGCTGAGATTCTGCCAGCCCCCGATTTGTCTGAAGGGAATCTAGTGATATTCCAGTCACCACCAATGCACCAAGGGCCAGCCCATCTATTGCGAATGGAGTCTAGCTCGCGCCAAAAACTACTACAAAGTCTATGATGTGGCTTTCATTGACAACTCTTCCTAGAATCTCTGACTCTGTTCATAAGTGGACGTCTGTCATAGTTGATGGAGCAAGATAGGTTGTGGAGTTCTCTGCTTCCCTTTCTTTTTTACTTCTTTTTGTAGGTGATGGGTCTTCCAAGGACTGAGTCTCTGTCCCTTACGAAAGCAATTAGGCTTTGTTGAGGTTTTAAATGCTGTGGGCCAGGTCCATGCTTCAGCTTGGGTCGAGTTAGAGGCCCTGGATCTTCTTGACCTGGCCTTCTTACGAGCCTTAGCTCGTTTCTGGAGACTTCCATTGGCAAGAACAGAGAAGTCATCTTCTCCATTGAACCCTAGATCATCGTCTTGAAGCTGTGCACCGCTGGTTGCTGCTTTCAGAGGCGACGGGATTTGTAGGTGGTTTGTCTTCGGCCCTGACTAAAATGAAGAGATCTCCAACGGACAGAGGGATTTGTAGCGGAAGCTTGCAGAGCCTACTGGTTCGGACCTTGACACGTCCATAGACAAGGTTGATCTTCCCTGAAGTGAGGCGATCTACCTCTATGGTTTAACCTATGAAATCGCTGAGGAGTCGAAAGACCCCTTCATTTCAAGCTTGTAACGGAACACCATGGAAGCGAATCCACTTGGTGATTGGGGGGGAGCCAATGACCTCCATCCATCTGTCTAGGGCAACAACCGGAAGGAAGATAAATCTGTTGCGCATCTCAAAACTTGGCCGACTTTCTCATTTGAGAGGAGTTGGATGTGGACGACATCATTTTCTAACATTATGAGCCTAGCAGTCGATTTGCCCCCAATGAGTGTTAAGCCAGCTAGCTACATCGTCCACCGTCAAGTCTTGCTTAAGGAAGCCAATCAAACTGTAGCATAGGACCTTCATCTCCGATTCAATAACTGAAGGGGCAACACGAATGAAGTGAGAATGGCCGCCCTTTATGATCCACCCTGCGCTTGAGTTAGGAATGCACGTTGGAGGGCGTTTCCAAGCGTTGGGTGGTTGCTGGCGCAAAAACCCTAAATCATCGTTAGGAGGTTGAAGATGCAGAAACCCTAATTTGTCAATGCAGGTCTGGCAGATGCCAGCAATTGATCCTTCTGATCAAGGACAAGCTTTGTCAACGAGGATTCTTCTATCTCACCAGAATCTCCCGTTAACGATTTCAATACCTAGATTAGCTTCTCTTTCTGCTTTGAATCTGACAAAACCGAAACCTCTCTGCTTGCTAGAGGACCGTTCGGTAGGGATGAAGGTATCTATCACTTTGCCTGCCCTACAAAACATAACTTGAAGCTATGTCTTTGAGATTTCTAGGGGGAGATTAGAGACGAAGAGGGAGAAGGCTGTGGCTGGAGGTCTTCTTCTCCAGGCAGGGTCGAAGTTCTGCCCTCAGACATCCATCTCAGACTTCAAGCAAGAATCGTCGATGTCAAGGGAATGGTTCACATGGCTCTTGTCAAATTATGTTTTATGTGACAAGGCTTGATATATTTTACTCATGAATTTAAGTAGCAAGAGGCACCTACAGTATGTTTAACTCAGTTGGATGAATGGTACCTCCAATCTTTAAATGCATAGATCTTCCAAAAATGCCCTTAAGAACCACTCAAAGCCTCTCCCAACAGAAAAACGGAAAATAACGTTGGAGCCAGAAAATCATTGGACTTGAACTCATGGTGACATGGAGGTGACTCAACTCAGCCCCTACCTAGTCCAAGTTGACACAGACTCGTCCAATTTCTAGAACAATGATGAACATAGCACATAAAACCAAACACACAAACGGTATGTAACAAACAAGGTAATATGCAGAAAATAATTCAACAGGAGAGAGCAAGAAAGAAAAGGGAGAAAAGAGAGAGACTTGCAAGAGAGGGATGGACACGAACTCAATGTTACTTGGGTTTATCTATTACATTATAAGTCTGATGTTCTTAATGCATTTCAATTTTTTTTTAGCTATGTTTAAACCTAATTTTCAAAATGCATTAAAACTTTGCACTTAGATTTAGGGGAGGAGTATGTTTCCATGCTTTCTCAGCGTACTTGTCCATATAATCCACAACAAAATGGAGTCGCAGAATGAAAAAACAGGCATTTCCTTGATGAAACTAGAACTCTACTGATTGAATCATCAGCTCCTCCTCGTTTTTGAGCTGAAGCTCTCACCATTACAATACATCTAATAAACTGTCTTCCATCACCTACCATTGGTTAATTAACACCGCATTTTAAACTGTTTGGTCATCATCCTGTGTTTGATCATCTACATACCTTTGGCTGTGTTTGCTTCGTTCAACTACCGCCCACAGAACGAACAAAATTAACCGCACAATCTCGCCAGTGTGCATTTATGCCTTATGCCACTAATCAAAAAGTTTTTGTTTGTTATGATCACATTGGTCGACGCATCAGGGTTTCTCGCAATGTTATTTTCTTTTAAAATCATTTTTTTTTTGAAACGCTAACTTGTATTTTTTTTAAAGGAAAATTACAAAAGAGCTTTACAGTATAAAAACGAAGGGGTCTTTCGTCTCCTCGGCGACTTCATAGGTTCAACCATAGAGGTAGATCGCCTCACTTCGGGGAAGATCAACCTTGACTATGCACATGTCAAGGTTAGAACCAGCAGGCTCTACAAGCTTCCGCTACAAATCCTCTGTCCGTTGGAGATCTTTTCATCTCAGTCAGGGCTGAAGAAAAACCACCCTATCCCGTCGCCTCTGACAACGTTGGAAACTCCTCAGCAGCAACCAGCGGCGTGCAGCTTCAAGACGGCGATCTAGGGTTCGATGGACAAAATGCCTTCTCTGTTCTTGCCACTGGAAGTCTCCAGAAACGAGCTAGGGCTCATAAACAGGCCAGGTCAGGAAGATCCAGTGCCTCTAACTCGACCCAAGCTGAAGCATGGACCCGGCCCACGGCATTTAAAACCTCAACGGGTCATGGGTTGACGAATGGAGACAACTTATGCTCCTTCCTTAGTGAACTGGGTCGGCCCAACTACTTAGCCCCATCCTTAGCCCCTTTTAAACATCGAAAGGGTTCGAAGTCTACTATCAAAGTATTACACGGTGATATCGCTGCCTCAACCACGTCCTCCTCTTCGGACACATCAATCTCCTCCGTCGAAAAGTTTTGCTCGTCAGGGGATCCTCCGATCATCCACTGTCTCAAGGAAAGTAGCTAACCCAAGGAAAAAAGTCGACCCCTGCCAGCCACAGATGTCCCCACTTGCCAGGAGAAGGAGAAGACTGATACCCTGCGGTTGCTTGCTAGCGCCTACGTTTCAAACTTCGACAACCCAAAATCAAGTTCTGCTACCTGTCCAACCCTCCCTTCCTTTCCTTACTTAGTGCCGGTCATCGTTCTCTCTGGCTTCAGGGATTCTGCCATTTCTCCCACTCGGCAAAAATCAAATGAGGACCTCCCATTTCTAGGAAGACTGACTTTATCAGCTCTAGAGTCCCCATAGACACTCTGCCCCTGTACACAGGATCCATTCGCCAGTATCCCCCAACTCATGGTTACCTCAAAAAATTAGAACTTGCGGTGAGGCTATTGGCATCTCAGTAGACAACAAGAAAGGAGGGTGGGAAAGCTAATTGCTTTCGCAAGGGATAGAGACTCAGTCCTTAGAAGACCCATCACCTACAAAAAGAAGTAAAAAAGAAAGGGAAGCAGAGAACTCCACAACCTATCATGCTCCACGAACTATGACAAACGTCCACTTATGAACAAAGTCAGAGATTCTAGGAAGAGTTGTCAATGAAAGCCATATCCTGGAATGTTTGGGGTTTAGGGAATTCAGTGAAACGGGCAGTTATAAAGGAGGTAATACAAACCTTTAAAGCAGACCTGCTGCTTCTTCAAGAAACTAAGCTCAGCTTGATGTCTCAATTATTATCAGGGATCTTTGGGGTAATTGCAAGTGTCTGTGGGTCTCCCTTGATGCAGTTGGATCCTCTAGAGGTATTCTGCTTTGCTAGAATAGTAGGCTGTACATCATGAAAGATCATTTTATCGGTTCCTTCTCTGTCTCGGCAGTGCTTGTAGATTGGGCAAATGGCTCCTCTTGGATTGTCTCCTCTGTCTATGGCCCTACTGACCATAGACTTCGTAGCAGTTTTTGGCGCGAGCTAGACTCCATTCGCAATAGATGGGTTAGCCCTTGGTGCATTGGTGGTGACTGGAAAATCAGAATTTTTTCCATACTAGGATTATCCTCATCCATCTTCACCTGCTCTCTTACCGGGTTTTTCATATCAAACAACTGTTACTTGGTTTCATCCTGACTTTGTTTATCATCATCAAGAAAAACCTACCACTGCAGATGCCCGTCCTCCTGATCCTCCGCCGGCAACTGGTTCCACAGTGCCTCATATCCTGCGTCACTCCTCAAGAACTTCTAGACCACCTGAGCAGTATGGATTCACCCACACTTCCTTGATGACAACACTTTCTTCTATCTTTATCCCAAGTTCTTATTTGCAGGTAGTACAACATGATAGTTGGAACCGGACTATGAAGACAGAATTGGATGCATTGGATCAAAATCACACATGGAACATTGTGGATTGTCCTTCAGCAGTTAAACCCATCGGTTGCAAATGGATCTACTCAATTAAACTTAAATCCGATGGCTCATTGGATAGACACAAAGCTAGACTCGTGGCACTTGGCAACAGGCAAGAATATGGGATTGACTACGAGGAGACGTTTGCACCTGTGCCAAAAATGACTACAATTCGGTTACTTCTCGCCATTACTGCCTCTAAATCTTGGCCATTATACCAAATGGATGTCAAAAATACATTTCTCCATGGGATCTAAAGAAGAGGTCTATATGTGGATACCACAGGGAGTCACCTCCATTTAAGAAATCTGTCTGTCGCCTACGGAAGTCTCTTTATGGACTGTATTGTAATTAGATATTGTATTCTAGTTAAGCTATAATTAGTCAAGTACTCTTTCTATATTAGGGTAGCTATAATTTAGGGATTTAAGTAGTATTCGGAGACTGTTAATAGGGTATTAAACCCTTATATAATGCGAATGAGAGAACCCTAAAAGGGACACATGATTTCAGCACTCTCTCTCTCTCTCTGTGTATTATGTTTCACATATTCTCATAATGACAAGAGGAAGACCCACTTGGAGAAGAAGGCACAAGTGCACAAGTGCAACCACGATCTAAAAGGAAAGAACCTGCTCATGTTGTGTCATCTTATGAAAGGACGAGTACCACCATCTCTTCGAGTAGCCATGGTGGAGATGGGGGAGCTGGAGCAGGAGACAGTGGGACAAGTGCTACTAGTGAATATTACCAACATAATGAGGAAGATGCCATTCCTATAGAGGACGTACAGGACTTTCCAGAAAGAATGGAAACGAAGGAAACTGTGGCTATCAACGGCATCGGAGAGTCTCACCACCTACTCCACCTGCTCCAGGAGGTAGTAATGAACAAGGAAATATGGGTGGAGATGTTGGAGGACAAAAAGCGTCGTAGAACCCTAGTCACAATGGACAAGGACCCTCAGTATTTTCCATATGGTCAACTGCAACAAGGAGAAGAACAGTCTTCAACTTCAAGGTCCTACTCATTTGGTGACAATGGTGAAACGCAATATAATAGATATCCACCTCCTCCAAGTTCCTATGATGTGGCTGCCTTCTTTGGATTTGTGGATCCCAATGCTCATCAATATCAAATTCAATATGGTGCCAATAGAAATGATAACACTAATGGGGATGAGGATAACCATGCCACGGATCCTAGTAGACATTCATTTTGGTGAAGACTAAGATATTCATATTTCCTTCACCAAATCTCTACTCTTTGTCGTTTCTAAATTGGTGTTGATCACTTCATTCACTTGATTGAATTTGAACCTTGAGGCTTGAACTATTGATTGTTCAATGTTCACTAATGACCTAAGTCTTAAGTCTTATGCCTTTATTTCCTGTTCTAGTTTTTTTTTTTATATATTTTTTTATGAGCTTTTCATTAGTTACTAAGTTAGCATGGCTAAGAGAAATGAATACATGTGAAAAAACTAATCATTACTATTATTATCTATTTATACAGTGATACAGTGCCTCATATATTGAGGGCACCGCTACGCCCCCTTTTCTTACTTACTTTTGCAAAAGAACCACATTTTCTTTCATTTTACAATTTTCTGGATTTTCTGGAATTTTTTCAGATTTTTTTGGCAATTTTTTCAAATCGCACAAATACGTAGCACCCGCTTCGTAGCGGTTTGCCCGCCGCTACCGCTATTTTCATCCTTGCCCATGTCCAAGTATTAGAAAGAGAATAGTTTCTATGGAAGATGGGATGCAACCTTTAATATTGACATGCACACAAGACCCTTATCCCAAAAGAAACTTTGCACATGAAGTTGGGAGGAGTAGTTCATGATTAAGAAGTGAACTTCTTAATAGAAAGAAGTCGAATAGGAGAAGGAGCCGACCATGGGGAGGGAACTTGCACACAAACCCTAGCCTATTTATAGGTATCGCCTCTCTTGGAATCACATAATCTCTCTTTTTCTCTAGCTTTCCAACCCAAACCCTAGAGAGAACTAGTTGGATCAAGGTGAAGTGAATAATAGGAGAGAATCAGTGATTGAAGCCTTGTGGATGTCCTGTAGTAATCTACATATTGCTAGAGCAACTATTTCTTTCCAAAGGTGAGTAGAAATCTATATCTCCTTGTGCATATGAATTTTCTTATTGAAGCTGTTGTGCTTAGTTCATAGGTTATTATGATGCATGTTTTATTAGTAAAAGTTGTGTGTATGATGTTCTATTTTAATTTCAAATCCTGGGATTTCATGTTATGTATTTCCACAGTTCTAATTAAGAGGCATTAGATGATGAAACGGCTGATTTTCTGTCAATCGATGACTGCTGCAGTAACTAGTAACTGCTGTTCACTGTCAGCCAGCAGATGATGCCTTTGATGCCTGAATCCTAACTTCAAGCCGAAATTCTTAGTAGTTATTTTTCCTCCCGTTGATGGCAGGAGTTTGTATGTGATTTCACAAGATGGGCGGTGGGACCCATATGGCCCATCTGATCAAAGATCAGGACTAGTCATATGATAGAGGACCTATGGGCGACCCTAGGGGTCCAGGACACATAGTTGGGCCCCATCTGGCCCACCATCCAACTGATTTAAAATCAGTCACGTGAATCCCCATTCCATGAGGGTCGATTGGTGTAAACGTCATAAAGGCATGGAATTTTCTATTTTACAACTTCAGCCCCTATCTTTTACTTCTTGAGTTTTATTTATAAGTACCTGAAAAATTGCAATTTAGCCCCTGATATTTACTATTTTCACAAATGAAACATATGCACTAATCACTTGAGTTCAAAAATGGTACAAATCACAAATAAGGGCCTGATACCCCTTGTTTTCACATATGAACCTGTCTTAGTTAACTTCTTGGGTTCTCATTAGTGTAGTTGAATTTGAATTTATGTTTGTTGATTATTCATATATGGTGAGTTTGTTACAGTTATTTATTACATGATATTATTGAGATTTGGGCATGTTTCATATGTGACAATATTTGTAATATGGGTTGAGATGCGGTTTCCATAGGAATTGAATTCATGCTAGGTACTCTTGCAAATTAATATGTTAGTCTAGGGAATTAGAATCTTGAACTTGTTTTGGTTATTTTGTCAACTTTGATATTATCTCAAATCCGTCAGGGGCCAGTTGTGGAACCAATCTTACGTACGAATCAGGTACCTGTAGTCATGCGATTTTGGGGCAATTAAAAATCCAATGAGTGTGTAGGAACTGGTTATAGAAACGAACCTGCTACAAAGAACGTGGAATTTAGCCAACATGATATTACAATGACTTAGTTATTTGGAGGAACCCTTTGGACACCCCTAGACCACTAGCACTGAATAATTTGGGAAGGTTGGTTTTGAAGGTACCATCTTGTTAGTTTTGGACCGCATGGTCAATTTTGTTTTCGGTGGAAAGGAATTACTGAGTGATATACAGAAAAGAATTTTGAAGGACTATTTTGTTATATGTGGCATCTTTGTGGGCCTGTGCTATTTAGTAGTTAGGAGGTTGTCAGTAGATTTGTCCCGATTTACCTTTTGCCTTGTCCATGAGTGAGACCTTTGAACTTTGGATGTTATTTTAAATTATTGTGTAATTCTATTTAATTTGTTGCTTCACGCACAATTAGATTAGCTTATCTATTCACTCAGTCGTACTGATATATCTATGGATTTGCCCCATTCCAGGTAACCTGAATTTAGAGACTAAGGGATACCGTGTGGATCAAGAGGAGAAGCTTCGGGATGCGCACTTGAGCGATGGCGTTACCTAGAGATAAAAGAGAATTAGATTCATCATTATGATTTGTTCGTTTTTATTGCAGTTATATTGTAGAGGTTTTACTCGAGAATAGTTGGAATTGTTAGTTGATTTATTTGGACCTTCAGGCGTCATACATTAATATATATATATATATATGCAAATTATTTAATAGGTTTTCCCTAAATTCTCATTGTGCTCAATTAATTTGATTTATGATGGTGATTGTGATACATTATTAGTCGCAACAAGGAATCCGACGGGGCCCCGGATTCCGGGTCATGACAATGTCTCTTATGGTGTTTGGTTTTTAATACACTTGCATTGCCATTCAAAAAAAGATAGCTGAAACCAAAGATTGCCAACGTTGATCAAGTAAATGATGATGGTGAATGGTTGGACAGAAGGTCCAATGGCTGCCAGATCCATAGATTGTGCCTTTGATCCACAACGGGACATCTGCCATGAATCACTAAACTCAGAGTCCTTGACTTGTCCAAGCCTAGGTGATTGATAAGGGTTGTATTCAGAAAAACTCCAAGGAGAGCCCCCACATGATTTTGGTAACAAGAAATACTCATTATATCATGACCATTATGAGAGGGGAGGGATGACACGTGTCTGTATGCCTTCACACATACATTAAAACAATAAAGATAGGGCAAAACCAAAAGCATGAACCACAAACCCCGGCTGTTGCTCAACTATTATGGACATATGCTTTCATTACTCGAGAAAGATATATAGGAATTATACAGTGTAGAATCACTATCTCCTATATGTACAAAATGAAGAGAATTGCTATACAAACACCCCCAACAAATCAAGAAAGTGACTCCCGCAAACAACACATTGAAAAAGAAAATATCCATTGAAGAAGGAATCTATCTTTGCATCTTGTTCCACCAACTCGCTGCTTCAATCACGCATCTATAATTTAAATAGAAAATTAACTAACATCCACAGTACCGAATCTCATATTTTTGTTATTATATAGGTCAACTTCCATGCTTTTCATCTTGTTCAAAGATCAATTAATAGCATTCTTGATGTACACTTTCACAGTAAAGTAGCCTCTTAATGAACCCCGCAATAGCATTCTAATTCATGATAGACTGCTAGAAAATTGACTTCATTTGATTCATTAGTACTTATCAGCCCACAAAATGCCAAGATGTAACTTAAATTCTCATCAAGAAGCATTCAATACAGGTTAGTAATGGCTTTCTCAATATAAACGAGAGAACATGCAAAACCCAATTTGGCGGTGAACTATCAAAATTTAGGAATTTAGAGACAAGAAGCAAAGTGTAGCATCATACAAGATTCAAGAGAACAACTTGCCTCCCTAAAGTATCCAGCCATTATAGCATTGTACATGTTTGCAGTTGGTGTCATATTCATTTCTTCCATATCTTTAAGCATGTTGTAGGCACCTTCAAACTGCAGTGAATAGGAAGGGGAAACTAAACAGCACGCTTTTGTCATGATAATATGTATATGGAATCACTCAAGTGCAAGAAAACTACGTCAAGTAAATAATCATGTAATAGTGGCACTTCCTTTCCTTCAGATACTTCTAAATGAAGTTCAATGTCATAGAAACCTTCTTGTTGTAAAGAGGATCTCTAATATACAAATAAAATTTGGAGAACTATCCTCAGCTGCTGTTGAACTTGTTAGAGACATCGTGTTGTGTGCATGGGTATGCAAGTTCAAGCCTCTAGTAAACAGTGAAAAAAATTTAAAGAAAAGGTGGAGAGCTACAAACAAATGATAGTCATAAATGATAGAAAGCAGTAGTTAATAACAAATATAAATCCATCTTTTCTTAATATTAAAATATAAATTTGATAAGACATGGGATTTGTGGAGTAGTTAATACGGTAACTCGTGCATGTCCTTTCTTGCACGAGCTTCCTCCTCTCTTCAATTACCTAAAAGTCAGGGTTGGGGAATTTCAGTAACGTATTTTAAAACCTTTAGCTATCACTTGCCTTTTAAAGAGTTCTAGTTTGTTAAATTATTTAATTTAATGAGTTCCAGTTTGTTAAGCTATTTAATTTTAATTTAAGAGAGGATGCCCAAGACTAGCCTTGTAAAGAGAAGGAAAGCATGCTTTGGCTGAACCCTATTTGGGAATGGGCCTTGGCCAATTGCATTGGAACCCTTGTTCTGAAGTGGTTTTGGTGTAGTTGGAATTATGTAGTGGTCCTGATTAGTGATTGTCTACTTCTTTTATGTAGTTACCAATTTTCAACTTGATTTTTCCCCTCTACTGTTGACATTAGACTAGATTTGTAATCTAAGTTGCAAGCATCTCATGCACCTCACATAATATGCCGTGCATAAACACTAGTTTTTAAATTCTGAACGTTATGGATTCTTGACTGGTCGAACCTTAGATTTGGGCCTTTACCGTGTTGGCCAAACCTCATAGGGATGCAGGGATTATTGAATGTTCTTTCCTTTTTTCCATGTGAATGTTTATGGAGTTTATGATTGAAATATGGATCTTTGCTATTGAGAACCTACAATATTAAATGCCGAATGATCTCTATGTAATCATTATTGCTAAATTATGAGTAAGATAAGAGTAAGGTGCATGTCTTGGCTGAATGATGTAGGGACCTGATTCCTGATATAATACTGTATTGTTTTACATAAATTCAGTCTGATTTTATTTGTATAAATCTGATTTTTGAAGGACATGAGAGATGACTGGATTTTAGATCTATAGTGGGATGGATCCATGATCACACGCATACGCATTGGACACTAATACCGAAACGAATGGGGGCATATCAACATCTGAAATTTATTCATGGGGCTGATTGCATAATCCAACTTGGTTATAGTCTTATAGATTTGCAGTTGGATAAAGAGTGAAATTTGAATTCAAAGTGCAATTAAAAGATCGTGGAGTGCTCTGTAACATCACCCTAGACCACTATGGTACAAATGCCTTGAATGAATGATATTGTCTGACTTAGGTTAGCCTTGTGATGCAAATAATGTCTGATGTATGTCAGCCTCGCGAGAAAGATGATTATCCGACTTCGAGTCAGCCTCGGGACTATGTTGTCTGACTTTGGATCATCCTCGGGTGAACTAAAATTCTTTGGTACTGCCTGGATATTGTTGGCTTTGTTGGCCACCTCGAGATTGTGCATATAAGTGTTAAGAAGGTACCATGCTGATCCTGTACCTTGAGGTACTTGATCAACAAAGGTACAGGATCGTCCTTGGCCTGTGCTACATGGTGGCTAGGAGAGTATTGAGATGAGACCCTGACTGGTGGTGTGGACCATAAATCAGGATATTATAATTGCATGCCTCTCGTATGTGGATGAACCAATTTAATTGAATTGTGCTTTATATTTTTATGATGTTTATGTCTACAGCTGGAGTTGTCAGTTCATTCACTAAGTTTCAACTGACTCCAATCTTAGATTGCCCCTTCCAGGTAGAGACTGAAGAATATAGTGAGGACCAGGAGATAGGCTTTGACATGCGTACTTGAGAGGACGGGATCATCTAGAAGATTGAAGAGAAATAATTGCCTTTTATTGATTTAGTTTAGTTCAGTTACATTACTAAAAGTTTGTAATGGTTTATTTTAATCAAAGGTAGCAAATTGTTTTGATGAGTAAAAGGTGGATTTTTTACTTCAATACAAGTTCAAGTTATTTAGTAGGAAATGCATAATGCCTTATGTGAACCTATTTCATTTATGCAGGGTGAATGTTGCCTATTAGTCACCACCCAGAATCCAACAGTGCCCCGGAATTCACCACCCAGAATCCAACAGTGCCCCGGAATTCGGGTCATGACAGTAAGCAAGAAACTCATTCTGTACCGGCCGTTACACTGTCACAGCCAATATTTTATGAAGAAGATAACAGGGCTAAAAGATAACAAGCCCTAGGCCTAGCCCAATGAGGCCCTTGTACAAGCTCCCACACGTGGATTTAGGCTAGATTAGATAGAGCTAATTTCTCACATCTTTATTTCCTTGTATAGTTAGAAGATATTCTTTCTATTCTTTCATGATTCTAATTTGTATGATTAACATGTTTAGAGCCTTGATTAAGGCACATAAAGATTATAAATACAAGAGTTGATCCTCAATGTATTGGACAACATTCTCTCCATAATTATTCTTCTTCTTCATTCTACTCTTCTAGTGCTTCTCTACGCTTATCAGCTTATGCAGATGCTGACTAGCTGGTTGCCCAGATTCTCGGTGATCTACCACTGGCTGGTTTTTTTTTTCTAGGGGAATCTCTAATTTCGTGGAAGTGCAAGAAGCCTACCACCATTTTAAAGTCTTTTGTTGAGGCAGAATATTGGGTTATGTCTTCCGCTAGTGCTGAAATCATCTGGCTACACCATCTTCTCTGTGAATTCGGTGTCATTGTTGGTAGTTCTACACCTCTTCATGGGGACAATACCAGTGCTACCATAATTGCCAACAATCCGGTCATTCATAAAAGTACGAAGCACATTGAGATTGATTGTCACTTCATCCGTCAAATGTTAGATTGTATGGACTCAATCCATCAGATGATGTAATAAATTGATTAATTTCTTTATTTATCAATAAAATCATGCTTTCCTTTCATAAGATGAAAGGTGTTTTATTACTTAATGCACATAACCAATACATATGACATGATGGTTCACGAGATGAACCGGGTCCCATTAGTATATTAGATGTGATATATGTGTATGGATGAGATCCACATACGGGAGACGTGTCACAAATCTTATACTTAAATATCTTCACAACCAGTGATGAAACTGGGCATCTCATCTGATAATGTTGCAACACTTTGATCATTATGAGATAGTGTGATTTGTCTCGATCATCAGAATGTAAGATTCTGGATCATGGTGCTGGTACATTGGATGTATTGAAGGACCTTGAGAAGCACCTTATGAAATGTTGTCTCGATTTTAAGGTCTGCTCTCATAATTCCCTAGCAATAGGCTCTCAATCCTTAGACATTGATGAACTCAAGTTTCTATCTATTCATTTACTTTGAGTCACCAATGAGTGAGGCCAACTGTAGGTCAACACCACAGTGTCTTGGGTACGTGGTAGTAGAATTGTGGGAACATTGAATGATCAAGATGGAATCTATCTATATCATCCCCTTGTGCCAATTAATGAATTTTTCATTAGTAAGTGCGCACCCATCTTGATTAAGAGTTAATTGGATGGTACTGATGATCATTGTAATTAATTGGGGCTCAAGGATAATAAGATGTGGATCTAAGATTGGAAGGGACAGGTTTAATCCAATTGATCCATGGATATTTTGATAGAGGGGCCTACTTGTGGCAATTGGGAAGTTTAGGATCTTATTTGTAATTTATTCCTAAGACTGGAGTGCAATTGGATTTATATAGTGGTGTTATTTGCAATTAACTGTAGGCCCGGATTGCACATGAGATGTGGGGTTGCGGTGTCCTAGTTAGAGCCAATCCCTAGTGGTCCCCACGCTAACCCAAGTTATTAGAAAGTTACTAATCCTACTTGAACTCTAGAAGAAAGGAATTAGAAAGTTACTATTTCTATTTGAAGTGAGACTTCTAATAGTGGTAATAGTAAGTTACTAATTGTTGTGAAAGTGAGACTTCTATAATAATTAGAAAGGAGAAAGTTACAAATTCTTAATGGAAGTAGGACTTTTATTTTAATTATTAAGAGGAAGTTGCTTTGTGCTATAAATAGAGGAGAGAGACCCCTTGGACGTCCACTCTTGGATCCCACGCCCAGTGTAAGTTGTTGCACGCCCCTCTCTCCTCCTCTCTCTTCTAGTTCCTTAAGAGCTTCTAGTTGGTTTTCTCTTGAAGATTCCACCATTCTTCTTGAGAAAAGAGATCTGATACGAGTCATAGCGTGGAAGATTAAGAAGTCTTGGAGATCCTAAATTGCTTACAAAGGAAGATTTTCTTCATCAAGCAAGCCTTCTTCTTTATTAGAGCACAACCGAGCTCCAAAGGTATAATCTATTTCATTGGATGTTGTAGATTTTTGGTTACTTGTTTGTTGCTGATTTCTATCTTCTAGATAGAGTACATCGCTGTACATGGTGGATGAGATTGAGGGATTGCATCCTAGATGTGGTTTATGGCCTTATGGGTACTTGATCCCAGAGTCAAGTGGGTCAAAAGTTTTGAAAACTTATCCACGAAGCCCACCTATTTCCAACATCAACATGTTGTTACTGAGAAAATAACCTTGCCTCATGTCTCAAATCTTAACTAGTTGGCAGGTATATTCACAAACTCTTCCCAAAATGTGCCATCATGATCTTAGTAGCAAATTGATGTTTTCTGCCTTACCTCATCAATTTGAGGGGGAGTGTAGAAGATAACAGGGCTAAAAGATAACAGGCCTAAGGCCCAGCCCAATGAGGCCCTTGTACAAGCTCCCATACGTGGGATTTAGGCTAAATTAGATAGAGCTAATTTCTCTCATCTTTATTTCCTTGTATGGTTAGGAGATATTCTTTATATTCTTTCATGATTCTAACTTGTATGATTAACATGTTTAAAGCCTTGATTAAGGCACATAAAGATTGTAAATACAAGAGCCGATCCTCAATGTATGGATGACATTCCCTCCATAATTAATCTTCTTCTTCATTCATAAACTATAACATTTTAAACCATGATAAACTATGACTGCATCCCTCTCTATCATTCTTTGTTGACTACAATTCCTTCACTCTCCCCATTTGCTCACATAAAAGACTTGCAAATATGTTTGAAATTACATGTACACTCTACAAGATAATGCCTCTTTTACCAATAAATACACAATTAAAACACTAGTTAGAAAACCAATGCAAAATTCCTTTGTCTATTTTGCAACATAGCATTCCTCGAACAGCCTTAGTTGAATGCTCCCTCCTAGTACCATGGGTCATTGCATGCGTTAGCTTTGCAATTAACTATTTAAACCTTGATCTATTCTTCTACGATACAAATTTGAAATTATGATATCAATTCATAATAGTTGCAAATCACAATCCTAAAAGCACATTACCACAGAATCAGACCTACATCACCACCAAAAAAGAAAAGAAGGAAAGAAAGAAAGAAAACAAAACAAAAATGTATAGTTCATAGTTCTTAATTTTAAGACATGCATACAATATTCAAATTCTTTTGAGTAATCCAGGAATGTATAGGAAGAGATGAACTCAAATATCCACTTTCATTTTCTTTTTCTTTCTTTTTTTTTTTTTTTTTTTACTTTTTCAGCAGGTAATGTCACTTGAACTCAAACCCACAACCTCATGGTTGTGACAATGAGCATCTTCCAACCAAGCTGCGAGCTCGTCAAGAATATATTTTTAATGGAATAAGGAAAAGCCTAGTCATAAGCCTTTCCATGTCCAGTTTACCTTCATTCATCAAAATACCCAAGTACACAAGCACCTCATTCAAATTTTGAAACCATCAAGAAATCGACACTGTAAATGAAACTCATAATTAGGGGGGAAATGAACCCCAGATGGATGATAAATAAGTACTTGAATGTTTTAAATAAAATGTAAATGCCGGAGAGGTGACGAAATTATTTAGAAGCAAAAGATAAACATGAGGTTTATATACGACAACATAGACACCCATCTTGGGCAAATGATACATTTGGTAACTCCAATACATATATATATACATCCCATTAAAAAAAATGTACCAAAATTATTTGACATCAAGAACTACAAGCAAAGCTGATAATCCCATGAGTTGAAAGAAACAGAATACAGAGGAGAATATTTACTTAGCCTACACATAACAGAAAGGAGAGACAATTTCCAGGGTTTTCTCATATGATAACTTTGATTAAATCTCTACCAAATAAACAAATATTTAGTTCCAAGAAAAAAAATGGAATTGGACAAAAGAAATATCTATAGTAAACAAGAAAATTAAAAAGAGAATTAGGGAAACATCATGGTGAGAAGAGATGGAGAGAAACGTACATCTTTCATCTTCACAGACAAACTTATCATGCTCTTAAAGGTTTCACCTTCTGGCTTCAAATCAAGTTGACGCATCATGGAAAATATAGGACGGACCTTGATTCCAATAAGCAAGAAGTGAAATCAGATCACAAATATGCAATCATGATTTTCTAACAAGCTTCCACTTGATATTTGAAGGCAGCGATTCTGAATAAGGAAAAAGGAAGGGGAAAAGGGGGAAAAAAGCATTTCTATCATACAAATTATTGAGCAAGTACAGTCCATGGAATTTCAGGACAAGGGTTGAACATTATTGGTGTGAAAGTGACTTCAAAGAAATCATTTCCCATCAATATTCTTAACAGATGATTGATTCAACCAAAAAAAAAAAAAAATTAATTATAAGTTCTAACTAGAATGTAAGAACAGCGATCACCAAGAAAGATTACGGAAGGACCACAGTCCGCACTGTTTAGTCACTACAATATGTCATAAGGGTATTCCTGTAACAAGGTATAATACTTATCATCCTCTTGCATACACAACACTACTGTCCACAGTTGACATTGCTTTTATATTCTGGAATATTTTCCATACGATGAATGCATCTAAAAAATGGTACATCCATAAAATAGCCCAGGTTATTATTTTTCAGTTTCATTAGTTTAGTGAACTTACCTTGCAACCGCACTATGGGGTCATTTTAAACTTTTTTTTATTTAACAATGTGAAATTAAGATTAGAACATTTTTCGTAGGGGGATATTTATGTGCATAGACTTTCCGAACATATGTAAGTTCTATATGAAGCAGAGCAGAGTGTAGATAAATAAACCAAAGAATCCTATTTTTTGGTGGCTAAGAATGCCTCGGCCAAGATTGAGGAGCAGTTAGAACAAGGGATATAAGACAAAAAGGAAAATAAAAGAAAACGGATGGTAAAAGGTTATTATTTTTATGGTAACAAGGCTCATTACAATCTCCCTACATTTGCAATTCCTACAGGGGATCGGACTCGGACTGTGGAAGAATTCAATGAAGAATTTCATTAGAAGGTGGCCATGAATGAGTTGGGTGAGGCCAAAGAGCTGCTTACGTTATGGACAAATTACCAGTCATCAACTCATGATGTGATGGCTATGAAGCAACGCAGGGGAGAAGGAGGATAGCCAACGGGCTAAACTCCAATCCAAAAGACTTAGGGATAATCAAACCCGTCTTGGTCTCACACCACGGACACATAATCAAGAGAAATTCTCAAGAGAAAGAAATATTATTAATCAATGCCTTGTCCCTAAAGAGGGATTACATTCCTTTATATAGATTCATACTCTAACCTATTCTTGGAAACAACTCTAATTAAAATAAGCACTAAATCAAATAAGAGAAACTTTCTAATTAATCTCCTAATTATTACTAAAATCCAGTTAATACTAAAAATAAAACTCTCGCACAATTTGAAGATCTTTTTTATGAGCTTGGGCCCAATGGGCTGCCAAACCAAAGATCTGGCCTGCATCAGCCGCCCCCCCTCTTTTGGAGGGAACTCATCCTCGAGTTCAGTAGGTGACCGCCTGGGTCAAGGATCAAATGCACAAACTTTCGATTCTCTTGTGGATCCTCATATGGTTTGTAAGCTTCACTTAAGCGTTTAATCCACGAAAATTTGAGATAGTGCCTCTTTCGATGGCAGGACTTTGCATGGACTCGCGCTCGAACAAAATGATACTTCGATTTCTGAATTTGTACAATCTCTTCACTATCTCTTGATATCAAGAGTCGATTCCCGAAGATGAAATCAATGTGGGGAACCTCAACGATTTGATCTTCTTTTGCAACCTTCGAAATAATAGCTTGTTCTTTTGATGATTTAATTGGCTATTCAGGAATTGAACATATGATGAAATCCACCCATTGATCAGGCTCCTGGTTGACTACATTCAATTCTTCAAAGTCTGTCTTTTCTTTGGTCGGTGCTTGTAATTCTCGATCATCATCGTTAATAGAAAGGGAATCAATTTCATCTTCCAATGTACCTAAAGTAAGAGCCGGAGGAGGAATCTTGTCTATCAGTTTATCTGAATTTGTTAGGAAACCATTTGTTTCTTGCTTCTGTTCCTCAACTTTGATAATTTCCATGACTGGTTCCATCATATGGACTTATGTGGTTTGCGGAGACTTTTCTTCTTGCATCTTAGCTTATCGCAAGTGGGACCGTTTAAGCAAGCGCTCAACACGAATTGCGTCCCAAAATGCCTCGTGCATATCTTTGCATTCTTTTTTCATATTTTTTTAATATGCTAGGACGCAAACCTTTGAGAAACTGATTGAAATCAAGTGTCTTTCCCAAGTCACATAGATAGTGTCGCATTTCAAATTCATTGGCATGTTGTTCGACGAACAATTTTCCTTGTGTCAAACTAAGCTACTGCGCAAAATGGCCAATGGGCTTCAAATTGGCTTCCACTGGTGGGGAGAATAGATCTCTTCCATGTATGTACTTGTCCTCCAGTAGTAATTTCATTTGATTCCATGTCAGTGGATACTGATACAACTGGCATTCTACTTCTTTCCACCATGCTTGTGCATCTCCTAGAAGCTTTCTTTTGGCATAATCTTACATGAATGACCTTTTAATTGACGCCATGTAAAATACTCTTCAAGTACTTTAATCCAATTCAAGAAGACATATGGATCTCTATTTCCATAAAAAATGGAACTTATGGAGCTTCTTTATAAACCATGTTTGGAAAAAAAAACCTTGATGATCAATGATCAATGATGGACTGTTGCTAGTTGATAATGTGGAATGAAGTGACTGAGAATGTACAACTCCGGAATGAGCCAGGTCAGGGAGCAGAACGCATGTTGGTTGAACCCAATCTGGGCTACAGGTTCAGGCCTATGGCTCAAGTTCCCTTTTTTTTTTGTGGGTCGGGTTTGATTTCAAGCCCACAAGATGGGCCGGTCGTCTTACGAGTGTGGAACACGTGTGAGCCAAAGGAAAAAAAAAAAAAAATTCTCCAGCTTGATGCAACAAAGAAATAGAAAAAAGGTTTTACCCCCTCTCGTTGCCTATTGTTGGACTTTGAGGAAAAGGAGATGGAGATGACGAAGTGTTGTGCCGACAATGGTAATGAAGCGATAAAACTGGGTGATTGCAAGGGCAATGGTTGAGCCTGCAAAGACGAAGACGTTGGCAATGGGGCTGGTGCCGGTGGTCCGTGGCTTCAATCAACGAAGAAGACGACCAGGTATGCTTCCATCCTCTGTCCTCCTCTTTCTTCTTTTTTCTCTCCTTTTTTTTTTTAATCTGGAGTTGGGCAATGAAGGCTATGGGTTTGGGGTTTGACCGAGGAAAAGGTTCTGATTTAGGGATTTGAAATGGAATGTGATTGATGATGAAGGGATTGGGGTTTCAATGATTTTCTTTTGTTTATTTTTTTTTTTTTTTTTTTTTGGTTATGGGTGTGGGATTGGAATGAGAAGGGGCCGGTAGTTTCAGCTAGGGTGTACCGAGCAGGGGGTGGGTGTCGGTTTGGTTTGGGTGGTTGGATGGGTCCTCAGGGTTCAAGGATTTGGGGGATCGGATTCGGGGAAGTTCTGATTTGGGATTTTTTTTTTTTTTTGGATTGGGAATGATTTCGTAATTTAGGGTTTGGATTGGGTTTCGCTAGTCACTAGGTGGGTGGATGGAATTGATGAGGATGGATTAACGATGGTGAAGATGGGTTTGGGAATGGAGGGTTAGATTAAGGGTCGGTGATGTGAGGCTTCAATGGATGTTGTGGATGGGAATGGGGCTTGTGGAGTGGTTACTGTTTAGGGATCTGGGAGGGGTGAAAGGCCTGAATGGAGCGGTAGCGATTCTGGGAATGTTTCAGTTAGGGATTGGAAGTGGTGGGGATCATGACGGATGATAATGAATGATGATGAAAAATGAAATCAAATTGGAGATGAGTGGATAGGTTACCTCAATCGGCAATCAAAACGGCGATCTGAGAACGGATTTTCGCTCTAATACCAATTGAAGCAGCGTAGGGGAGAAGGAGGATAGCCAACGGGCTAAACTCCAATCCAAAAAACTTAGGGATAATCAAACCTGTCTTGGTCTCATACCACAGACACATAATCAAGAGAAATTCTCAAGAGAAAGAAATTTTATTAATCAATGCCTTGTCCCTAAAGAGGGATTACAATCCTTTATATAGATTCATACTCTAACCTATTCTTGGAAACAACTCTAATTAAAATAAGCACTAAATCAAATAAGAGAAAATTTCTAATTAATCTCCCAATTATTCCTAAAAGCCAGTTAATACTAAAAATAAAATTCTTGCACAATTTGCAGATCTTTTTTATGGGCTTGGGCCCCATGGGCTGCCAGACCAAAGATCTGGCCTACATCAGGCTACCATAAAAGCTGGAGCATGTCAGAAGCCTGTAATTCAGGTCATTCTCTATATACCTATTCTAAATTGAGTTGCCCTAAGCCCCCAACTCAAACATCTTTTGTGGATGTCTACTGTGTACATGAGAACCATGTGATCAGCAGTCCTTCAACAACCAGACCACAACCCTAAAACTTAAATTCCCCAATGCTACCACCTGTCTTTATGTAGGATGCATTAACCCAAATATATATATATATATATATATATATCCATTCAGACATCCATGTATAAGTAACTGTAACCATATTTTCTATCTGTGAGATGTCCCTGATTCCAGGTTGCTTGATTAATAGTCACTTGTTCTTGCCTAAACGTATGCAACTTGATCCTTGAATTTAAATCATACATCCTTGTTATGCCTTATTGGACTCGTCTTGCTTAATCCATTTGTGTATCCGTAATTGTTAATTCCCATGTGTTGTAGTTGTGTAGGCTGGGTTATTCACAAAGCGTTATCCATAATTGTTAATTCCCATGTGTTGTAGTTGTGTAGGATGGGTTATTCACAAAGCGTTAGCTCCTATGATGCCCAGATACGAAGATGGATACAGACACTGATGCACGAAGCGGGGATACAACTCCTCATTTTGAAAATCTAGGACAGAAATACGGATACAGGTGTCCTGATTTCTTCTTTAGATCACTTTTGAATCAATGAAATTATCATTGTTTTCGTTCATTGCTAGCATTTTTTTATGGTGAGAAGTGTAATTATTAAAAGAACTATACGAAATAATGGACTTCATAAATAGGATATGTTAAACTTGGCCCCTAGAAGTATCGATGCAGTATCAAGTACCACTGGAAGTGTCGTATCGGTCCAATACGGATACGTTGGCCTTGTACAAGTATCTGGGTATCATAGGTTCGCTCACTAAACTTAATTTTACGTCTTACAGATATTGAGGTACGGGGATGATGCTAAATAATTGCTCATCCTGGATGTGGGACTGCAATCAAGAGACAGTGAATCACTTAAGAGATTTGGTTAGATGTTTAGTTTAATTTGATATCCAGCATCTAGAATGGATTGGATTTTCATTTCCTTGGTTTTGATGAGGCTTTTAGATTCTTGATTGTGATTTGTTAAGGAGTTTTGAGTATTCCATAATTGATTTAATAAATTAGACTTATTTAAGCTCTGGTACCATGATGCGAACGATGTTTCCGCTGCAAGATTTGACTCATAGTTATTTGAGAATCGCACCCTGAAATTTAAGGTAGTTGGGTTTTAGAGCATGATAACAAGCTCGAAGCCATGTTTTGCAAGGCCAGTAAAGTGATAGACTCATTCATTTCGGCTGAATGATCTTCAGGCAACCAGAGAGGCTTTGGCTTCGTCAAATTCAAATCGAAAAGGGAGGCTAAGCTGGGGATTGAGATTGTGAAGGGCAGATCTTGGGGCGGCCGGCGAATCCAAACTGATTTTGCTCATCCTCGCCCAGCTAACCCTCTCGGCCTCTCCCACTGCCTTCGCCCAAAAACAGATCTCACTCTCATGCCAACCATCAGCCACAGCATGGTGTCGTCCTCCTGCTTGCATCACCAACCCTAGTGCAGGGTGGATAGTCAGAGATGGCCACGCTAACTTCATCCGATTGGCCCCCTTGGGTTGTAGATTTAGGGAAAAAAAAAAAAGGACCCTTTCCTGCAGCAAGATCTGTTTTCTGATGCCACATCAAGGAGTAGCTGATGTAGATAGCTGGCTCAAGAAATTTTGGGGGAAATCGGCAGTAAGCCTAAAATTACTAGAAGACATCATTCACATCCAGCTTCTCTCGAAGAATGATCTTAGCCAAGTGCGAAGATGCACCATCAAATCACCTTCCTCTCCGTTCGTCGCCCTCGACAGATGGATGGAGGTCATCGGTTCTCCCCCAACCCCTAAATGGATTCGTTTCCATTGTGTACCTCTGCACACCTAGAACGAAGGTGTCTTTCGTCTGCCTGGGGATTTCATCGGCTCAACTATTGAAGTAGATCGTCACACGTCGGAGAAGGAGACCATCACCTATGACCCGTCAAGGTTTTAATCAGCAGGATCTGCAACTCCCCATCGAAATCCCTCTATCTGTGGGGGACATGGTCATCTTTGTACGAGCAGAAGAGGAATGCGCCATCTCTCCCACCTCCTGCATCGCCACCTCGCAGACGACGTCAAACCTTGCTCCGGTCACTGAAGGAAATCTAAGGTCTACAGGAGAGCTTTCTCCCTCAGATCCGCCTTTCTCATACTAAAGTCTTAGAAAGAATCGATTTAGGGCTCGTAGACGAGCCAAGGTCCGCAGATGGGCCAAGGATCGCAGACGGGCCACGAGTCAGAGGCCCACCTCTTTAGCCTCATCCCAACAAGAAACCTGGACCTAGCCCATGGCCAAAAGATTCCATGTGGGCCACGCGATTCTTAATGGAGACAACCTCTGCTCCTTCATAAGTCATTTGGGTCGGCCCAAACCATCGGCCCCTACCTCTAGAATCTCGTCTTTTCGAAAAAAAAAAAAAGGAGTTCGTCTCTCCTGGGAGATCAGGACACTCACCTTCCTTCAACGCACCCACTTCGGACAGCTCCTCTAAGGCCACACCGAGCAAGAATCTCTATCCTAGGGCATCAATGACTTGCTCCAGCCACTCCGATAATTCCACCCACCTCAAACGACGTGCAGAGACAGGCACCCTTCATCTCCTTATCGGCTGTTACGCCTCAGACACAGATCCCGACCTATCTTGCAACGACTACTCCTCACCGTCCACTTCTTGTTGTGTGCCGACTACTCCTCAATCTGTCCTAAAGGTTTCAGCAACGATTCCTTCTCCTCGGCATACTCATACCCATGGCATCTCGACCCCCACAAAGGTTAATTGCAGGGCTGAGATTTTCTCCCCAAGGCCTTCCCCTCCTTCTGAGGACAGAGTCAACATGCCCTCCCCCAAGACAGGACCCAACACCGCATTTTCTCACTCCAATAAGTCTTCTCCGAATTCTTGGCTATCTTAGAAAGTCAGGTTGTGTGGGCAGGCTATAGGTGTATCAATAGACAATGTCAAAAAAGGTTGGGACAGTCTTATTGCTTTTGGTAATGAAAGAGATATGTCAAACAAATCTGTTAGTTAGAAAAAAGGGCTCAAGAGGAAAGGAGGCAAAGAACTTCAAAGTCTAACGTGCTCCATTAACTACGACAATCGGCCTTCCCAGAATTCCTCCTCTCTCAATGCTGCAAATGGGGTCAGAGATTTCGTCAATAGTCTCAATGAAAGCCCTCTCATGGAATTTTCACGGTTTTGACATTCTGCTCCTATAAGAAACAAAGCTTAGCTCAATGAATCAAGCTATTGTCACAGATATTTGGGGTAACAGTCACTGTAGCTAGATATCTTTGGACGCTGAAGGATCTTCTGAGGGTATTTTTCTTTGTTGGAAAAGCAGACTCTACAGCATAAAAGATAATTTTAAAGGTGTTTTTTCTCTGTCAGCAGTGCTTGAGGACAAAGATAATGGCTTCCCTTGGATCATATCTTCCGTCTATGGCCCTACAGAGCGCAGTCTCCAAAGTAGCTTTTGGCGTGAGCTTGATTCCATTCGTAGTAAATGGGTGGGTCCTTGGTGTATAGGTGGCAACTGGAACATTACCAGATTCCTTTCTGATAGATCTAGAGGTGGCAACACTACAGCTCACATGGCAGCCTTTTCTGATTGGATTAATACCCACTATCCCCTAGATCTCCACCTAGGAGAGGCCAACTTCACTTGGTCCAACCATCAGATTCCACCTTTTCTGTCACGACTTGACAGATTATTGGTCACCGGTGATTGGATTGATCAATACCTAGAAGTTAACCAAATTGCTCTCCCTAAGCCCACGTCAGACCACTGCCCCATCCTTCTGGACTCCAAAAACGTGAAGTGCGGACCCTCTCCCTTCCACTTTGAACTTATGTGGCTGGAGGACAAGCATTTTAGAGAATCAATTAAGATCTGGTGGAACAGCTATGATGTTAGCGTCGGGCTAGTTATCAGTTACCTTCGAAGTTGAAAAGATTGAAACTCAGCATCAAAGACTGGATCAAGATTAACCATAAACCTGTGGAATCTTACAAGGCAACTATCCTTGAAGAAATGCAAGCTCTTGACATAAAGGAAGAAAATCAAATTTTGTCTGACATGGATATCGCCAAGAGATTTAACCTTAAAGATCTCTTTGAATGCAGAGTTCGGGAAGAAGAAATCAAATGGAAACAGAGATCAAGATGTAGGTGGCTCAAAGAAAGGGACAGAAACACTAAGTTCTTTCACATCATGGCTACGGTTAGAATGAGGGGAAACAAAATCAATTTTTTGATAGTCAATGGCAACAAATTAGAGGACCAAGAGGGGATCACCAGCCACATAATTGACTACTTCCAAAACATTTACAGCAAAAATAGAAGGGTTAAACCTTCCGTTGATAACCTTCAATTTCCCACCATTACTAGGGAGGCTGATATTTGGCTGGAAGGTGAGTTTCAAGAGGAAGAAGTTAGAACCGCAGTCTTTAACCTTGCCAGTGATAAAACCCCAGGTCCAGATGGCTTTCCAATCTCCTTTTTTCAAAACCATTGGGATCTTCTAAGAGCTGATATTATGGCTTTCATGACAGAATTTCACATAAGAGGCAGACCATCACGATCCATAGGCGCTTCTTTCATCGCCCTTATTCCAAAAAAGGCTGGTGCTGACCGTACAAAAGACTTCAGGCCCATCGGTCTTTTGGGAAGCATTTACAAAATCTTAGCCAAAGTGCTAGCATCCAAGCTTCAAAAGATTCCGCCATCCATCATTTCCCCCTCTCAGGGTGCTTTTGTCCACGGTAGGCAGATTTTAGATGGGGTCCTAGTAGCCAATGAATGCATTCACTCCAGGCACAAAGAGAGGAATCCAGGCATTTTCTACAAACTTGATCTGGAAAAGCTTTTGACATGGTGGACTAGGAGTTCTTAATTAATCCGATGTGTAAGATGGGGTTTGGACCTAAATGGAGATATTGGATCAAAGAATGTGTCTCATCTGCAACCTACTCTATAATTATTAATGGCTCTCTGAAGGGATTCTTTAGGGCTGAAAGGGGCTTGCATCAAGGGGACCCTATATCTCCGTTCCTTTCTGTCATCGTTGGGGAAGCTCTCAGTCGAATGCTCTCCAAAGCAGAAGAATGCAAACTGATCAGAGGCTTTAAGCCCTCTCCAAATGCTCTTTCAGTTTCCCACCTTCAATATGCAAACGATACCTTGATCTTCTGTGATTCCATAGATGACAGTCAAAAATATGGTTGCCATCCTCAGATGCTTTGAAGTTGTCTCTGGTCTCAACATCAATCTTCCTAAGAATGCAATTCTAGGGGTTTCTATAAATTCCTCCTCACTTCTTCATTTGGCCAGCATTTTGGGGCGTAGACTCATTTCCATCCAACTATCTTGGTCTTCTGTTGTGCTTAGGAAAGGTGCCAATCTCTGTTTGGAATCCTATCCTTGAAAGAACTGAGAAAAGGTTGTCTAGGTACCTATCCTTGGGCGGCACCATCACCTTGATCCAATCAGCCCTTGCCAACCTTCCAATCTACATGTCCATCCTCAAATGCCCCACTGCTATCATTAATCGCATCGAGAAGCTTCAACGTGACTTCCTTTGGCACGGACGCGAGGATTCAAAGAAATTCACTTGGTCAATTTGAAATCGCCTGCTCACCCAAAGATTCCGGTGGCCTAGGTTTAAGACCTTTAAGGAACATGAATCAAGCTTTGCTGGGAAAATGGCTTCGGATACTAGGGGAAGACTCAAATGGCTTGTGGAGAAGCATCTTGATAGCCAAATACAGAGTGAGGAGCAACGGTTGGGACACCTCCCCTCCTTCCCAAGGATGCTCTACCTTATGGAAAGGGATATGCACCACTAAAGTAACGTTCGATCAATCCATTTTCTTTTGAGTTGGCAATGGGAGATAATCTCCTTTTGGCACGATGTTTGGGTCGGGGACTCCCCTATAGTGCTCCAGTTCCCTGACCTCTACAAATGCGCAAGAAACTACAATGAAAAGGTTAAGGATTACCTTCATAATAATCCTAACAGTAGTTAGTGGTTGCCGATCTTTAGAAGGAAGCTAAATGAGGTCGAAGAAGCTCATCTGTTTAGCCTCTTCGAGGTGCTTAATGGGACAAACATCTCCCACGAAGGGTAAGACAGTAGGCTTCTCGTGATGGCATCTTCTCAAAGGGTAAGACAGTAGGCTTTGGGGCCCTTCTCGTGATGGCATCTTCTCGGTTTCCTCCCTTTTCCCCACCTTATCGGTCGACTCTGGCCTTTTTGGATCTTGGCAATCCCTCTGGAAGATCAAGGCCCCACCAAGAGTCATTGCTTTTGCATGGCTAGCTCTTCGGAAGAAAATTCTAACTTTAGATAATCTCCGCCGCCGGAACATGGTTGTGGTCAATGCTTGCCCACTTTGCTTAGCTGACGAGGAAACGGTCGACCATCGTCTTCTTCATTGCAAGATGAATAAAGCTCTTTGGTATTCAATCCTAAAGGATTTCAATTGCTGTTGGGTCCTTCGGGAATCCTTACCTGATTTGTTCCAAGAGTGGATAAGTCCGATCAATACCTCCGAAGGGAAGATCATGTGGTGCCTATCCTTTTTGGCTTGTATCTAGACAATTTGGAAAGAGAGAAACAGGAGATGCTTCGAAGGGTCTACGTCATCCCAAGAAGACTTAATCCTTAAAATGAAGTTTTGTGTTGCCTCTTGGGTCTCCTTTCTTCCAGATTTCTTGGGCTTAGCCACCGATGCTATTATGTTTAACTGGAGGGAAGTCATTACTGGTTGATCTTGTTCTTTTCTTCTCTCTTTTGTTTTGAGGCCTTCTGCCTCCTTGTAAAGCTCCCCTTCCTTTTGGGTGGTGGCTGTTTTTTGAGGATTTTTTCCAGCTGCTTCTCAGTATAGTTCTTGTATACTGTAAAGCTTTTTTCAATACAAATTACCATTTCAAAAAAAAAAAAGGGACTTGTCAGTTATTGTGGACTAATAATTTCTTAAAGTAGTTGGGGTTATAGAAATATATTCCAATGATGTTGCATTGTGGGGTTATAGAAATATATTCCAATGATGTTGCATTGTGATAAGCACAGCTTTCATATTCCATCTAATCCAATATATCAGTAAAAAAAAAAAAAGCACTTTCATATTCCATCTCACCCAATATATCATTAAAAAAAGATTAAAAAAAACAAAGCATATTCAAGTTGATTGTCATTTCATTCATGAAAAGGTAACAAAGAAAGATAACCAATTAAAACATACCGGAAGAGAAAAACAGTAGGTAGATTTCCTCGTTAAAGCAGTCACTAGAAGGAAGTTAACCTATGCTCGTCCAAGATGGAAATTGCAGATGTATATGCACCAGCCGGAGAAATGTTGTGACTTGTGCGAGATGCAAGGGGGTATTTGTAATTTTTGAAATTATGGAAAATTTGTAATTTGAAAAACTTCAGTCAAAAGCGGCGTTTCTGTAATTTTAGAGCTGATCGTAGACAACCAGCGCTTCTTTCTCTCTAATTCATCTTCTTCTCCTAAACCCTAATCTTCTCCTACTTTCACTTCTTCAATTGCTTGCACTATAATGAGATTTCTTGCTAATTAAAAGCTCCAACCATATAAATAAAACCAAGAATATTGATAGATTGTTCATAAATACATAGAATATTGATAGACTGTTCACAAATACAGAAGGCTGTACTTGTCTAAACAATCAACTGTCAATAAAATTTCATGTGCTTGCCATAGGTGCACAATGTTTAAACAATCATATGCCTGTCAATAGAATTTCATAGCGTGATGGGGTCAAAGTTAGGGTGGATTAGAAATTGCTGGTCTTTGTTTGTTTCAAATTTATCTTCTTCAGTGACGAGTGAAGTACTGTTCGAAGTTTTCAAACAAGCAGGGCCTGTTTTCAATGTTTATTTGCATGAGGATAAGGTATCAGGAGTTGGTAGGGGATTTGGTTTTGTTCATTTCAAAATGGAGTGGAATGCTAATCGTGCTATTCAAAGATAGAATGCTAGATTCATTGTGGGGAGACATGTTGGAGTTAAGAAAGCACAATATACAAACAGATTTGTGAAAGATTCTGGCCATCGAGTTCCCACTTCGGGAAAAGTAATTTCCTCTCTGTGATCAGGTAATATTCAGTATCTAGATGATGTTCAGAATAAGAATGTTCGCCATCAAGATGATTGCCAGACCTGGATCGAGGAAGAAGGTAATTTGAAGGTGGTAAAGGTTGCAGAATCTGTGTCTTCGGCTCTGAAGAAAGAGATTAGTGATTCTTTTGTTGTGACTGCCAGACACATGGGTGTCAATGGAATGGAAATCCAAAATTGGTTGATTATGGAAAAGGGTATCACTGCAGAGGTAAAACAAATCGATTTTTTGTTGCTTTGGATCAGGCCAAAAACGTCGGAGGATTTTTCACGAATGCTCCAGTTGGGATCTGATCCGTATAAACCTCTGTTTTATCGGTTGGATCGGTGGACAGAGGTTTTAGGGCCTGTTCTTAAACCTTCTTAAACCTCTCTGCGATCAGGTAATATTCAGTATCTAGATGATGTTCAGAATAAGAATGTTCGCCATCAAGATGATTGCCAGACCTGGATCGAGGAAGAAGGTAATTTGAAGGTGGTAAAGGTTGCAGAATCTGTGTCTTCGGCTCTGAAGAAAGAGATTAGTGATTCTTTTGTTGTGACTGCCAGACACATGGGTGTCAATGGAATGGAAATTCAAAATTGGTTGATTATGGAAAAGGGTATCACTGCAGAGGTAAAACAAATCGATTTTTTGTTGCTTTGGATCAGGCCAAAAACGTCGGAGGATTTTTCACGAATGCTCCAGTTGGGATCTGATCCGTATAAACCTCTGTTTTATCGGTTGGATCGGTGGACAGAGGTTTTAGGGCCTGTTCTTAAACCTTCTTGGGTTAGATTGGAGGGGATCCCTTCACATGCATGGCATGTTAAGGTTTTCCATCTCTTGAGAGAAATTTTGGGTGTATTGCTGGAATAGATGAAGCAGCAGCAACAAAACAACAGATTGATAGAGTACGTCTACTCATCTGGAGAGATCCGCAGAGGTTGTTGCCGAAGATAATTTCTTTGCACGTCAACAGGGTACATTTCCATGTCAGTCATTGAAAAAGATAAGCCTTTCTGGCCTGAGAGTTATCCAAGCCTTGTGGTACAGGAGAATAGTCACCAAGCCTTGGAACTGCCTGATAAGGACTGTCGGACTTCTTTTTGCTGGATTTTGGCCATCGATCTGCTGAGTTGACTGAAAAGGGCCGTCGAACTTCTGTGTTGCCGGATTTTGGCCGTCAACCCTATGAGTTTCCGGAAAACGTTCATCTCTCTTCGGCGAAAGTTTCTCCAGTAACTGGTGGCGAAATTTTAGGAAATTTGAATTTGAATTTACAAGATTTGATGACGGAGAAGGAAGGTGGAATGATGGAATTGCAGGCGCAATCAATTTATACCAAATCTTCAGGAGTCGATTAAGGAGTGGAAGGGCTTCCATCGCACACCAGGTAAGGAACGCATATCTAATAGTTGCCCAACTCCTTTCTATCCCTGTGGTACCTTTAACTAATGGACCTCCACAAATCAAGTTGAGAGGGCTTCAGGATCATAATGCTGTTGTTGTTGATGGGCTTTTGGGAGGAGCCAAAGATGCTGAAACTCGTCAAGAGGATCATCAAGATACTCATTCCGGTTTGCAAAAGAGCCCTGGAAGTCACGAATCTCGTCAGGAGGATGAAAAAGGTGATTGCAATGAAGGGGGTCATGATCTTCGCTACAATTGCTCGAAGCGATGGGCTGACTCATCTTTAAATGATAATGATTCGCAGGTGGAAGAAGATCAGAATGATGATAATATTAGTAATCAAAATTGGGCGATCGTGCTGGTGGAAGATACAAAGGCGGTTACTATTCCTAATGAAGATTATTCAGCTTTTGATTGAGAAGGAGAGAATGCTAATAAGATTATTGAAGAAAAGATGTTTGACATAGCCCAGATTTTGGGTATTACAGTGGATGGTCGAATAGAACAAGGTAGGAGTTTCTTTCCTGAGATGCTGTTTCAAGAGAAGGGGAATTGTAAGCAACAGGGGTTCAATAAAACTAAAAAAAAATCGAAGACCCAAAGGGAATTAGATAAACTGGCTTCTTTTATTAATTATGATCTAAGGGCAGATCAAAACGACTCAGGTGTGCAGTTGGATTATGAAGCTCGTTACTTGGAATGTTCGTGGTATGAATTCTGTTTCAAAGAGAGCTGTTATGAAAGGGGTGATTCAGTCTTGTAAGGGAGAATGTGTGTTTATTCAGGAGACTAAGCTGGAGGTTATAGAGAATCAAGTAATTAATTCGTTTTGTACGTGGTCTAATGGTCAATTTGTGATGGGTCCTTCTATTGGATCGGCGGGTGGAATTTTGTTAGTTTGGAATGCTGCTTTTTGGAATAAGATTGATGAATATATTGGGAAAAGTTCAATTTCTGTTCTTTTGAAAGATGTTCGAAGAAAAGTTGAGTGGGTAGCTACTTCGGTCTATGGGCCACACAATGCTAGCGATAGAGCAGAGTTTTGGATGGTACTTACTCAGGTGGCAGGCAAATGGAGTAAACCTTGGGTGCTGGGTGGTGATTTCAATATTGTTCGTTTTCCTCATGAGAGAAAAGGCGGCTGTTCTAAGAATTCAGCTATGAGGGATTTTTTAAGATCGGATTCACCAACATGATCTTATTGATTTACCTTTGAGCAGGGCTGATTTTACTTGGACTAATAATCAACAAGACCCTATGAAGAATCGGTTGGATCGTTTCTTAGTGTCTCTCTATTGGTTGGATAGTTTTCCAGATTGTATTCAAAGAAGTTTAGTTTTTCTGATTTCTGTTCATTGCCCAGTTCTGTTGGGATCAGTTATGGAAGATTGGGGTCCTCCTCCTTTTCAAATTGAAATTATGTGGTTACATGAGAAGAACTTTTCCCAATGTGTCAAAGATTGGTGGGGGGAAATAAAAGTGGGTGGATGGAAGGGTTTTCAATTGGCCCAAAAGTTAAAATATTTGAAAGGTAAATTGAAAGTTGGCATAAGGAGGTTGTTGGCAACATTATTGAGAAGAAAAACCTTTTGCTTAAAGAGATTCAGAGCTTAGATATGAAAGAAGATGGTTGGCATTTAGATTCTAATGAGAGGGAGAAGAGAATTAAGCTTCAGGAGCAACTTTGAAGGTTGATTTTTCAAGAGGAAATTAAATGGAAGCAACACTCAAGGAATAAATGGTTGAAAGCAGAGGATCATAATACTAAGATTTTTCATGCTACAGCTAGTGCTCAGCGACGTGCTAATCGGATCACTTCTCTTTTTTACTTTTTTCTTTTTTTGAAATGGTAACTTGTATTAATCAAAAGCTTTAAAGTATAAAAGAACTATACTGAGAAGCGGCTGGGGAAGAACCCCAAAAATACAGCTACCACCCAAAAGGAGGGGAAACTATACAAGGGCACTATACAAGGGCACTGTGGCCTCTAGCAAAAAGGAAGAAAGAGAGATCCTAATCATTGACAGATGACCTCCCTCCAATTAAACATTGTTGCATTAAGAGTTAATCCGCAAAACTCTGGAAGGAAGAATTTGGATTTTGGAAGACTAACTCAGATATAAAAAGGGAGATTATTCACTTTTTTCAACAACTTTATACGAATGAAAGAAGAGTTCGACCTCGGTTGGATGGTGCTACTTTCAACTGTCTCTCTTCTCAGAGTGTGTTGTCTCTCGAAGCTTCTTTCTCTAGAGAAGAAATTAAATCAGCTGTGTTTGGGATGGATGGTGATCGTGCACGCCCAAATGGTTTTCCCATAGTGTTTTTTTAACAGTTTGGGAGTTTGTTAAAGGATGAATTGTTTGCATTCTTCTATGAATTTTATTCTAATGGTACAATAGCGAAGGATTTGGGTGCTTCGTTCATAGCATTGATCCCTAAGAAAGAAGGTGCCATCTCTCTAAGGGGTTTCAGACCGATCAGTTTGATTGTTAGCCTGCATAAGATTTTGGCAAAGGTTTGGCTAATAGGCTTAGGAGTTCCAGAAGTTATTTCAGACTTCCAATGGGCTTTTGTCGATGGTCATCAGATATTAGATATTGTGCTTATTGCCCATGAATGTGTTGATTCTCGTTTCAATCAACATCGTCCAGGTTTGATTTGCAAGTTGGGATTTGAGAAGGCTTACAATATGGTAAACTAGGGCTTTTTACAATATGTGATGGGCCGGATGGGGTTTGGGAGAAATTGGAGCGGACGGATTAATAACTGTGTTTCATCTGCCTATTTTTCTATATTGATTAATGGTTCTCCGAAGGGTTATTTTAAAAGTTGTCGTGGATTAAGGCAAGGAGATCCTCTTTCTCCTATGCCTTTTGTTTTAGTTGCGGGAGCTTTCAATATTTTAATGGAGAGAACAAAATTACACAGGATGATTACAGGGTTTTCTACAAGTACTTCTATTCATGAGGTAGCACATTTGCAATTCGGTTATATTTTGTGATGCTTCAATAGAGCAGCTTGATGCTATGAAAAATATTTTACGATGGTTCCAGATGTTATCAGGTCTTAAGATTAACTATGGAAAATGTGAGCTTATTGGAATCTACATGGAGGACAGTCATGTTCAGTTGTTGGCTGCTGGTTTTGGATGCAGAGTAGGGTGGCTTCCAACAAAGTATATGGGCTTGCATATATGTTTGGGAATACCAAAGAAACATTTACGGGATCCGGTCGTGGAAAGGCATGAGAAAAGGCTATCTACATGGAAGGGGAGGTACTTATCTTTAGGAGGACATGTCGCTCTTATCAAGTCAGTTCTTTCTAGCATTCGTATATATTTTTTGTCTTGCTTCAGATGTCCTAAAAGTGTGGTTATAAGAAAGCTTCAATGGGATTTTCTTTGGAATGATCACATTGATAAGAAATTTTTTCATTTGGTGAAATGGGACGTTGTTTGCAAACCTATTGCTCATGGTGGGTTGGGTATTCGATCTATGGAGCATATGAAAGAATTGTTGATTGGTAAATGGCTGTGGAGGTTGGGTAATTCAGTCCAAGGGTTATGGAGACAGATTATTGTGGACGAGTATAAGGTGCAAAGGGAGGGGCGGTATGTTCTGAATCTTCATTGTTAGGCATCGAGTATTTGGAAGTCTGTGCTTTTTGTTTAAGGTGATTTTGATCGTTGGGTTAGATATAAGGTTCATGATGGGAGAAGGATCAAATTATCGCATGATAAATGGTGTGGTCAATCTAGTTTGAAGAATTTGTATCCTTCTCTTTTACCTTTTGAATATGCATCCTTATGCTCTCATAGGTGAGAATTATCAACTCTTAGGAGGTTCTATTGTTTGGGATTTGCATTTTCGCCGAAATTTGCAAGATGAAGAAGTTGCTGAGCTGAGTAATATGCTTACTCTCCTGCAGATGAACTATCTTTCTTTCAATAGAATGGATAAAAGAATCTGAAAGCCTGATTCTAAGGGCAATTTTTCAGTTAAATGGGAGGGTGGAAGGGGTGCACAGTTTTTGGAATTCACTTGTTTCCCCTAGAGTTTTGATCTTTTGTTGGGTGGCGAGATTGAATAAAATCCTCACTATGGAACAGTTAAGACGAAGACATGTTATCATTGTCAACAGTTGCCCGATGCTCTTGAGGGACAAAGAAACATCCAGTCATTTGTTGATTCATTGTTCCTTTGCATATAAAGTTTGGGCTGCTATTATCAGTAAGTTTGGTATGAGTTGGGTTATGCCTAGAACTATTGAGGCTCTTTTTGTGCAATGGAAGTGTAGGGGTAATATGTCCCGTGCTAAAATTTTGTGGTGGTCATTTCTTTACGCCGGTATGTGGAAGATTTGGCTAGAAAGGAATAATAGAATTTTCAGAAGTAAAAGTAAATCAGCTGATGAGATTGTTTAATCTATTGTATGGACAGTTTCGAAGTGGGAAAGTAGTGCATCGGATTTTGTTGGGGTTCCTATTGAAGTCATCGGCAGCTTGTTTTAATGCAGGAAGACGTTCTAAAATGGCTCATACAGTTAGTTGGCATTCCACTCCAAAAGGTGTTTTGAAGTTGAATTTTGATGGTAGTTTTGTTCATCAAATTTGTATGGGAGGAATTGGTAGTGTTATTCGTGATTGGAAAGGGAAGGTTGTGAAGAAGTTTTCAGGTCCTATTAATTCGTTAGACGCAAACGGTGTTGAAATGTTTGCTTTGCTGGTGGGTTGCCGTGAGTTGCACAAATTGGGAGGTTACAATGCAATTGTTGAAGGAGACTCTTTTTCTACTATTCAGTGTGGGTCTGGAAAAATCTCTTTTCCTTGGAGATTGGCAGATTGGGTGAAGGAGGTGCAAGCTATTTCTTCTCAAATGAATTTTACTTTTCGTCTCATCTTGAGAGAAGCAAATGAAATGGCGGATGCTCTTGCTAGGGAAGGAGTCTTTCATTTAAACATTTCTTTTCATGTTTAATTTCTTGAGTTGTTAGCTATTTTGTTCGTTCCTCCAATGTTTGTTTCTCTTCTTCTGTTGTTTTCTCTCGTATTAATAAAATTTCTTGTTATCAAAAAATGTTTCCGTGATATACTCTTGTGGGCCTTTCATTTAAGTTAGCATGTACTATTTACTACTGGAGTAACAAAAACATTGAAAGGCAGCCAGAAAATTTTATAGCATCTTCACTTTTAAGAATAGGAGAAAAGAAACAATATCACCTACAAGGTGTTGAGATTTACCAAATCAAGATCAAAGCTCCGTTCACTTGCATGTAGTATTGGTTGTAAGGTCCTAATGGACACTGCCAAACCCGACTGCCACATTAAATCAACTATATCAAGGGCTGCATGCACCTGCCATCATATTATGAACAATAGGCCCACCATTAACTTGATATAATAAGAACAAAGAAACATAGAATGCATTGTGTTGTTTGAATGGCTGAAAAGATGATAATTAAATAATGAGAATGCAAAAAATAAAATAAAATCAGACACTATCATTCAAAAAAATTAATAATAATTATCAAATAGAGCAAGCAACATAGTTTGTTGCATACTATATGCGACACCATTTGTCAGGCCCAACAAGCTATATCACTTGCTATATTTAATACATCAAATATAGAGCGTGATGATAGCTATATATGATAATAATGAGTAATGACATCCAACTAATTGCAATGACCTGAATCATATATGCCAAATTAGACAGAACACATCCAACAAATATTTTCAATTTAATCTTAATTCTTGAATAGAAAAAGAAGAAATTCTCAACTCAAGTGTTTTCGACAAAATAGAACTCCACCTCTTTCAAGTATTTTCCGAGCACAAAAAGCTGCCCGATCAAAACATGAGATATTTCTCATAGAAAAAATCTGTTCTTGATCTCTAGACAGACATAATGGTGCTAAACAGGACAACCAAACATCTGTAGAAAAGTCAATCATCAGCATTTTGATTAAAAGTCTGATTATCTCAATGATTCTGGCCTCCCATCAAGTTCTTGTTGGATATCATATACAACTATCATGTAAGAACCCGGATTATCCTAATATCATTATTTAGAAATTATAAAATAGACTACAAAATATTGTACATTGTAGACCCAACCTTGAGTAATTTATAATTTTCATTTATACGTGCTATATAGTATTATAGGTCCATTGTAGTATAATTAACATGATAAAAAAAGATTCCATAGAAGAATAGTTGGGAAACAATTTCAATTGAGAATAACTTGATTTACATTAGAATAAAATAACATAAATTCAGAATAAAACAACTATAAATAATTAAAATATGATGGTATGGTATCATCCACTAGAAGAGATCCTTTTTCTTTTTTTCTTTTCTTTTTTGGCCAAGGACACCTTCCTGCTTTGGGAGACAAACAATCCTCCAACTAATAAGGCTCCGCTTGCAGGGAAGAGGCCCAGCTGACCGAAGAAAATTCATCATCCATCTCTCCATAGAATTGATAACCGAAGAGGCAAGAGGGAGAACAACCAGCACATGAATTGCTAGGCTCTGCAGCACATTCTTAGTTAGGATTAGGCTCCCGGTGAATGAAAGAAAGTTTGATTTCCAACCTACAAGGTGATGCCTGAAAGAATCCATCAAATCCTAAAAATACATGTGCTTAGGAGAACCCATGAAGAGGGTAACACATAGGTATTTAATAGAAAAGGTGGCTTGATTGAATGAACATGAAAAAAAAAAAAAAAATGGAAATCATTGTTTTGAAAGACTTCCTACAATTCCCAAACAGAAATTTGCTTTTACTAGAGTTAAAATGCTGCCACGCTGCCAAGTGATAAGATGCAATCAGATCTTTTTTACTGCAACAACACTTTTCCTCTTTGGTTTGAAGAAAAGGAAAGTGTCATCCACAAAGAGAAGGTTACAAATCTGAGGCCTAACAGGATATTTATAGATTGGGGAGGTTAACTTCTCTTTAACAAAAGATCGGTGTTGAGGCTTAAAATTTCTTCCGCTAAGATGAATAAGGAGACAGAGGGTATCCTTGGTACAGCCCTGCTTCAATGGGAAAGAAACCAGCTGGTATTTTGTTGATAAGCACAGACATGCAGCATTTGGGGCATAGTTGTGAATTTCATTTTGGTCACTGTTTCGCTTTGGCCTCCGAATGAAATATTTCGGCCGATTCGGAAATCTCAGTGAAACTTTTCGGACTTATGTTTTGGAAAAGTATTAAAAATCAGATATGTATATATATATATATATATTTCAATCTAATCCATATATTGTAGGGAAAAAAAAAGAAGGAGAAAAGAGGGGAAGCCCAGGACCCCGTCCCCAGCCCAGGGACTCAGACAGCTGCCTGCTGGCAGGAAAAAAAAAAGGACCAGCCAATCAGCCCAGGCTCCTAGCCCCAGCCCACTCCCAGGCAGGGCCCAACCAGCTGCTATTCAGTAAGTCGGGAGAAAGAAATAATAAAAAAATCATAGCACGTCAGCTCCCGCCAGCTGCTAGTAGCAGGTCAGCTCCTAGCACCAGCCCTTACTTAAAACTGAGGAGCAGAAGTGAGAAGAGACAGAGAAAAATAACATAAATAAATAAATAAAAAACAGCAGCAACTGCATTACTGTTAATGAGGAAAAAAAATCAGCCGGAAGAAGAGAAAAAAGAAAAGAAAAGGAAGACTGAGGAGCACCTGCCATCTGGGAGCTAGAAGTAGCAGCAGCAACACCAGCACTAGCAGCAGGAAGCAGAAGCACCGGCAGCAGACTGAAGCAGCAGCCTCAGTCGAATCAGCACTGCAGCAGTCCCAATTGAAGCAGCAGCAACAGCAGGTTACAGCTCTTCTTCTTCTTCTTCTTCTTTGTTCGAATATATATACATATATATATATATATAGATAGAGAGAGAGAGTGGGAGAGAGAACTCAGTCGAACTAAAGGAGCCCTTTTTAATCACAAGAGGAAAATTTCAGTCAAAATTCTCTCATTTTGAGCAATTTTGACCGAAATCGGCCGAAATTTGCCTAAAATTTGTACACGGGTATTTCATTTTGGTTTGAAGACCGAAACAAATTTTTTCAGGAAGTCTGTCCTAGAAGAAACGAAATTCACAACCATGATTTGGGGTGCAGACGCATTCCTTCATAAGCAAAGACCACTCAGCAGAAAAATTAAAGAAATCAAAGCACTTCAAGAGGAAGCTCCAATTCAATTTAACAAAAGCTTTTGAAATGTCAAACTTAAGACAAACACCTTTTCCAGAGCTCCCAGCATTTAGCTACTGACTTAGCTCACAACCGAGAGCTATATGATCTTGAATTCTCCATTTTTTTTTTTTTTATGAAAGCAACTTGGTTTAAACTTTAAAGAGATGAGATCCGGAAGAATGGAAGCAAGCCTAGAAGCAAGAATTTTGGAGATCACCTTGTAACTGAAATTAAGCAAACTGATTGGGTGGAATTCATCAAAAGAGAAGGGAGCTGCCAATGTAGGAATAAGACTGATAAAGAAAGCATCTGAACCTTTCAAATTTCTCCTGGACAATTGAATAGCCCACAATAGCCAAGCAGTTGCAAAAACAAAACTCCACAGAACTTGTCAGGACCAGGAGCAATTGATTTCTTAAGGCCAAAAAAAGCAGCATGAATCTCATCTCCATTGGGAATTGACACTTGACAACATAGAGTTTTGGGCAGGAGAAACACAATTTCTAGGAACTTCAAAGAGCTGCTGATCCATTTGGCCTGGAGCTCCCTAAAAAGAATTTGAAAAGAACTTAGGCAGCATATTTAATTCTAGGGCGGCCGACCAGAGATTCACCTTTTGAAGTTGATATTTTCAATTTTGCTCCTTCAACGTTTGATTTTGGCAACAGGATGGAAGAACTTTGTGTTGTGATCTCCATCTTTTAACCAATGAATCCTCAATTTCTGCTTTCAATGGGTCTCTTCAGCTTGGAGCAGATTCTGGCAAGGATGAAAATAGCGGTAGCGGCGGGCGTAGCGGCCTGACGCCAAAACGCTACGTAGCGGGCGATACGTAGCATAGTGGCGCTACGTAGCAGCGTAGCAGTGCGATTTGGAAAAATCGTCAAAAAAATATGAAAAAATTCTAGAAAATCTAAAATATTGGAAAATGAGAGAAAATGTATTTTTTTTTGCAGAAGTAACTAAGGTAAGGGGGCGTAGCGGTTCCCTCACTGTATGAGGTCCTGTATCGCTGTATAAATAGAAAATAATAGTAATGATCATTTTTTTCACATGTGTTCATGTTGCTTAATTATGCTAACTTAGAAACTAATGAAAGGCTTATAAAAGAAAAAACTATGTCATGAAGTCAAGACTTAAGAGTACCTAGAGAAAAAAATACATCTACCAAAGGGGGTGTCTAATAGGATATACTTAGAGAAGAATCATTAAGAAGAACCCTCTGTATCGACTGTAATTTGACGAGATCATGTGCTTTTTAGTGTTCTTTTAAACATAAATGGGTAGAAGAGTTGTGTAAAAATGTCATTTGGAGAGAAGAAGAAAAAAAATAAGTTTTATTATGCATTTAAAAAAAATTTGGGAAGTAGGAATTTTTCTCACCCCGTAGCGGTCGTAGCGGCCTGTAGCGGTCATTGCGGCCCTGTAGCGGACGTAGCGGCCACTACGGGTGCGACGGCCGATAAATCGGCCGTAGCATAGCGGTGGCGGCCGATATAGCGGCCGCTCCACTACGTAGCGGCCGCTATTTTCATCCATGATTCGTCATTCTGGAGACTACATTTAGCTTTAGAAAGATTAGCTGGGACAGAGCCACTGGGAGAGAGATCAAGCTGAGAGTTGAGACTACAGGTGAATGATAGTAGCTTCAGTAGATAGGATGTTGGCTTTTAGTTCTCCACAAACTTCTCTGTTCAAAATCTTTAATTTCTTCTTGGAGAATTTTCAATTTTTGATGGAGGACAAATTGAGGATTTCCAGTAATTGGAGTATCCCAAACCTCCTGACCAAGAGGCAAGAAGGATGGATGATCAAGGAACATCTCCTCAAACTTTAAAGGATTTGTTCTAGCAATAGGGGGAGGATTGCTAGAGAGCAAGATTGGACTGTGATCTGAGCTTTGTCTAATGAGGTGGTCGAGGCTTATGTCTGAGAAGGAGAATGACCAAGAAGTCGATGAGATCCTTGCTGTTGAAGTTGACTTTTCTCACTGCAGTATCACGATCTCAACAAGGGCTATTGATATTGCCCACAATAGAGAAATATAGAAGTAGAAGTTGAAAAGACATAGCAGTCAATGAAACTCAAACAAAGCAGATAGCAACTGAAGATATGCAGACGAAAATCAAAATATCCAAAATTTCCCACAATAGAAAACCCTATCAATTGATCTGAAGATCATTATGGAAGTAAAAAAAATCTTCAAATCTGTCATGGCTCTGATACCATTCCAATTGAGATAGAGAATAATCAAAGAAAATGGATAGAATGGAGCGGTTTGTTCATATAAACGAGCCTCCCATTTTCTATTACCATGCATTCCTTTATAATCACTTTGAATAGGGAATTAGATCAATTACAACAAATAAATTCCCTTGATTAAGGAAACTAAATAATCACTGGTCACTGATATTATCTATACAGCATGGTACTCCTGTGTTGTATGTAAATGGATGTACCTATTGCAATGGATTGAGAGACATAGATGCAACATCTCTTGGCATTTCAAGACTCTGAGACAGTAGATAAGTGGTGCAGCATGCGATAAGAACAGAATAAATAGCCAACCATCAAGCTCGCAAGTTGCCTTATTTTGTACAAACAGTCTCATCCAGTCAACCTTATTTTATCTGATAGCTGATGATAGGAGATGAGTCAAGTTCGACATAGGTGTCAAGTTGCCTTCACTGTCAGAGGTGACTACAAAGATAATGTGCACTGCGATGTAGTGCCAATGGATAGTAGGGATGTTTTACTTGGAAGGTCATGGATGTATGACAAGACTGGATTCCATCGGATGAGAGATAATATATATACATATGCTAGGCATGGCAAAGTTGTAACACTCTATCTGATGAAATCGGAACCACCAAAGAAAGGATCAAGGCCAGGTATTTAAAGGAATCACTTGATTTTTTTTTTTTTTTTTTTTTTTTTTGTAATTAGGATTAGCTTTCTGATTCAAGAGTTTTCTTTTTACCAGTTTCCTAGTTTAATTAGGAGTCTTGGATTCTAGAGTTCGTTTTCTTATATATTTAGATGTAATGCAGTAGAATGATCTAGGGTAGAAGATTAATAAAAGTTATCCTTCGTGGATTTATTTTTCCTTTAAGGTATGATTCCTCTGTGTGAGAGACTCTTAGAAGACATACCTTCCGTGCTTCTGCACTCTCGATCCAAACCCTTTAGAGTACGCATCAACTAGTATCTCCATCTTACAGAGATCATCCCTAATCTCCAATAGAGTATAAAGAATGTCGACAGCAGTCATACATAGAACATATTTTATAAAAGGACATAACTGGACGAGAGAAAAAAGTACATGCTATGGTTAATATCTTATGAGTTTTCATGGGGACAATCCCTAACAATTTCTACATTCCAAAATATATAATAACAAAGAACAAGTATTAATTACCAAATAGTTTCATGATAAGGTTTGAAAAGATAGTGATCACACTTTTTGAGTGAATACACACCTTTTGTAAATCACAACAATATGTAATGAGGTTGTCATGCGATGCAGATGAGGGTCTCACTTCTAGCTTCTTATGCAAGCTCTTGAACTTGGAAACGACTTCCTCAACCTTCAAAACCCAAATTCAGTAAGTACACTCAAAAATTAATATAATATTAACTAAATTATTGATACAATAATTAAAATAAGGCATGAAATTCTAAAGATTTAGAAAGAAAGGTAGGGCTATAATGGTAAAGTTCTTAAAAGATAAGGAAAAAAGATTAATGTTATAAACATCAATTTCATTAGTAAGGTTATGATGGCCTATGATACCTGGAATTGGAAACCCCAAGATAAACAATGAATGGTATCATAACCAATACTTTAATGGATAATATTCATATGCATCCATCCCTCACCATTTTTGGTGAGGGACACCCCTTTTGGGGAAGGTTTGCAGTACAAAAGTGTTTTTGTAGATCACATAAAGTACACTTTTGTACTTCAAACTTCCCCAAAAGGGGTGTCCCTCACCAAAAATGGTGAGGGATGGATGCATATGAAGATCCCCCTACTTTAATTTATTTATTTTTTATTTGTAAAATTTGTGTCCCTGCCGAATGCATGGCCTGTCACAGCCGTATGCAGCCCATATCCAGGCAACATTGATAACTGCACTAATGAATAAAAAAAGGTAAATGATAATCTCATTTATTTGGAAATGTTGAAAAAAAAAAAAAAAGAGAGAAACTAATACTTCATTCTTTGTTTATTTATTCTTTTCTCGATAGCTCGAATTTTATTAAGAACTAGAAAGAGGTGACAAGCAGTAAGAAAACGTAAAGATCCAAAGGATAGGAGCATTGGTGTATAAACATTAAACCAAGTTGTTAAAATAATAATTACATAATAGAAGCAAACAAAAAGACCATTCTATCAACCCCTTGCTGATAAGGACATCAAAGAATCACAGTTAAAAACAGGTCAGAGGAGGAGGAAGGTCCATGTCCAAATATCTTTATGGTTGGATGAAAATTATTTGGGCCCATTTCGAGGATTCCAAGAGGATTCACCATTGGATCATAGTTTCAGAGAGGATCCACTGTTAGATCATGGTTTCAGAGATGATCCACCGGTCGATAATGGATTCATGGTTTCAGAGAGGATCCGTTGTTGGATCATGATTCTTTCATATATCAACGGTCAGATCAAGTCAGTTCACATCCCCTTTATCAGTTAAAGACCCCACAGTAGGATGATTAGAGGTAAAACTAAAAGACCCCAAATGCATAACATCAGGAAAGCCACACCCAAGGAAGATGCAAATGGGTTGCTAAAGGAGAAAGTTGGACCCATGGGGCCCAACTTAAGTGGGATCTCCAGCACATTACAGGGGATGACCACTTGAGGATTTTCATTTAGTTTATTTTATGTTTTGGGCTATTATAGAAATTTTAGACACATTCTTTAAGTTGTTAAGTTTAAAGCTTAACCATCCATGTGTTTTAATGGGTAAGATTAGATCTTGGGTTAGTAGTTCGTTATAAATTCAATGCAAAGCCTTCTTTTGGTTACTACTAGATACATGAATAGAGACTAGGCTTTTGAGATCTCTCCTATAAATAGAAATTTAATGTGAAGCCACTTGGTGCAAGGTATTTCTCTATCAAAATCTTTGTTCTTTGTTGAAGTTAGTGAAAGATTTCTTGTTCTTTCAATTCCCAATCTTATTTAATAACACCCTAAAGCATCCAAACCATACTCAAACTCACCATCGGTCATCCTACCCTAATCAAAACCCACCATTCCCTTGGTCGATCACCACGCAAACCCTAATTTCCTTCGGCAGCCACCTCTATAAACGCCAAATCCCTTTCCCTCTTGGTCACCGCTCCCCATAATCCCCAAACCGCATAAACCAAGACCCTTCCTCCCAATATCCCATCAGCTAAACCCCCCCAACCCACCCACTCTTCCCTTGGTCGATCACCACGCAAACCCTAATTTCCTTTGGCAGCCACCTCCATAAACGCCAAATCCCTTTCCCTCTTGGTCACCGCTCCCCCAAACCCCATAAACCAAGACCCTTCCTCCCAATATCCCTATCCCCCCCCCCCCCCCCCCCCACCACCACCACCACCACTCTTCCCTTGGTCGATCACCACGCAAACCCTAATTTCCTTTAGCAGCCACCTCCATAAACGCCAAATCCCTTTCCCTCTTGGTCACCGCTCCCCATAATCCCCAAACCCCATAAACCAAGACCCTTCCTCCCAATATCCCAACCACCCCCCCCCCCCAACAAAAAAAAAAAAAAAGGAAAGAGAAAAAAACACTCCCACCTTAGGAGTCCACTCTCTTAGTTTCTTAGTTTCTCCCACATAGCCAATGTAATGTCCCATATTTTTATTTTATTATATTATTATTAGAAATTGAAACTTGTATTAATCAAAAGCTTTACAATATAAAAGGACTATACTGAGAAGCAGCTGGGAAGAAACCCGAAAATATAGGGGGCACTGGGCCTCAAGCAAAAAGGAAAAGCGAGAGACCCTAATCATTGAGGGATGACCTCCCTTCAATCAACCATTGTTGCATCAAGAGAAAATCCCCAAAACTCTGGAAGAAAGGAGACCAAGGAATAAAATTTCATCTTAAGGATTAAAGCTTCCTGGGAGGAAGAGATCCCTTCAAAGCACCTTCTATCTCTCTCTTTCCATGTCGTCCAGATACAAGCAAGAAATGCTAGGCACCACATGGTCTTCCCTTCGGAGTTCGTTGGCGGGCAAAACCATTGTTGGAACAACTCGGGTAAGGAATGCAGTTATACCCAATTGTAGTTGAACTCCTTCAGAATCGATGACAAAAATGCTTTTGTCTGATTACAATGAAGGAGTAGGTGGTCGACCGATTCCTCATCAGCTAAGCAAAGGAGGCAAGCATTGACAACGAGCATATTTCGACGTCGGAGGTTATCCATTGTTAGAATTCTATTTCGAAGTGCGAGCCAGGCAAATGCAAGGACCCTTGGAGGAGACTTGATCTTCCAAAGAGCTGAGCAGCTTCCAGAAGGAGCAGTGAAAATGGAGGGGGAATCCGAGAAATAGCCTTCTCATGTAGGGGCCCATAGCCTGCTATCTCGCCCTTCGCTTGTGATCTCTATCCCATTTAGGATCTCAAAGAGATTGAAAAGGTTAGCTTCTTCTGCCTTGGAGGGATTTCTTCTAAAGATCGAGCTCCACAAATATATATTAAGGTTAGGGCTTATTTTGCCCTCGTCAGGTAATCAGAATGTGGGACGGCAAGAGTATGGTGATGATCAGCCCGTAGAGTTTGGCATTCGGGGCTCAAGAGAGAGTGATCCGTAGAGTTTACCACTAGAAAACGGACGAGGAGTGGAAGAAGAAAATTATGAGTTAAAATAGATAGGAGGGGCAAGTGAAAAAAAGAAGAGAGAATTTCAACAAAGACCACAAACCCAAACACAAAAGTTCATTTTATAGATGGATCATAACAGAGAAAAACCTTTGTGCTTCACCATAACGAAGCCTCCAAGTACACCTTATACGATTGAGCGGTGAGTGTAAACATTGCATGAGGTGGGAGGAAAACAACAAACATATACAAGTATGAAACCGGTCATAGACAAGAGAGAACTAGAATGAACAAGAGTATGGATGGTAATAACCTAAATGTGAAGAAAATTCTTGCTAATGAGATAAATAACAGTACGTTTGTCTTGAACCAAAAATCTGGGCCTGTTTGGTTGCACTTGAGTATAGTGAAAGGAGAGTGGAATTGGCCCCAACAGTAGGAAGTTCTACTTCTTAATGTGTTTGAATGGATCTGAGGGGACAAGAGGAGTAAACATGTCGGCTGATGTAGATTCCTCTTTTTCTCCTCTCTCCCCAGAGTTACTCCCACAATATATAATAAAGTGCCTTTTACTCTATTCTGTTCATATAAACCTTTTATTTTTATTTTATTTACTTTACACCAACCATCCAAACAAATGCAAAGTATCTATGCATTTATTTTTTAACCCAATCGTCATTAACTTTATTCATGATGTGACCCTTACTCCTCTTTTACTCTTCCCCTCATATAAACAAACAGGCCTTAGGCATAATGGAAACAATAGATAGGTTCAACAATTTCCAAATGTGGCGTTGTTTCCATTTATGACACCCACAATGTGAAAAGAGTGAATCCCAGTATAAAAATAAATGATTGAATGGTTGCTAGGATCAAAGGAGGGTAATATGGTGGGCACATCATAGATTGAAGTTGGCTCAAGAGAAGAAAGAATCCATTGGTGGTTGGAGGTAATGAGAGAGTTCTACAAAGGTAGCTAAGCGGGAAAATCTTACATTTAAGTGCACATAATAAGCATTTTTCAAGAGAATTTCTCACCTCCAAGTTTGGTATGCTTATAGCATAATTATAGATTAAGGATGAAATTTCTTCTTCTTGAGTTCCTGCATTAACCAAAGGAAACATCGTTGGTAAATAAAATGAAATAATTAAATAATAAATCTGAGCACCTGAGCCTTACAACTCAAACATTTTGACAATTTTAACAGCTTCGAGCTATCATATAGTCAGGTTCTAAGTCCAACTATCTCATATCCAACTGTATCCAGGTATGGTATGTTTGAATCTGCACCTACAACTTTGGTCATTGGAAACATCGATGGTAAATAAAATGAAATAATTAAATAATAAATCTGAGCAACTGAGCCTTACAACTCAAACATTTTGACAATTTTAACAGCTTCAAGCTATCATATAGTTAAGTTCCAAGTCGAACTATCTCATATCCAACTGTATCCAGGTATGGTACGTTTGAATCTGCACCTACAACTTTGGTCATTGGAAAGAATGAGGATCCAAGCCAATCCATTTTTTGAAAAAATAAAACAGAAGATATATGAATTCACATATTATTATGGAAACTTAGTTTCTAAGAAGAAGAGAGTGATTCCAAAGATGGTGAGAGGCTTCATTGAAGGGTTTGATGACTGAAGAAAGTGAGAATGATATTGCCATATTTTGCATAAGGCATTGCGCCTGTGCTCACCCAAGTTGGGCTGACTGGGTTAATGATAAGAACAAAGTTTCCCAGAGGACGGACAATAATGAAAGCTTAGGTTGTGATGATAATGACGGTTTTCATGAGGAACAGTTGGACGTTCGAGAACCAAATGATAAACGTTGACAATGCGCTTGGGAATTCTTGCGGCCATAACAAGGATAACATGAGGGTTTTTTTAAATAAATATTTTGATCAAGAATCAAGATCCTGAATGTAAAAAAATATATAGATATGGGAAATATTCAAGTGAGAACTAGTTCTCACCTATTATACGAGAACTTTATTGCGGGGCCCAACTAGCAACCCATCCAAACCTAGCAACCAATAAGAAACCCCCTTATAGTCACTAATCCCAAGGATTGGCACACATCCGAATGGACTGAACCGTTGGATAGAGGGTTGAATTTTTTTTAATATGAAGCCATTAAACTTGTGGGCCACAGATGAAGGGGTTAGGGGCATGGGTTTGGGGTCAAACTTGATACTTGAGGTGGTCTCACATAGATGTTTCCGTCCCCCCTTGTCCCATCCCCAAATGAGGCCCACAATTGGGCCCCACAAAAAAGTTCTCACATAATATATGAGAACAGTTCCCACCTGAATATTACCCTATATATATATATATATATATACATATTAAAAAATCAAAAGTGAAAGGGAAGAAAAAGTTTATCACTCTCTAAAATTTGATTAATTAATATTGTCTAAGAGATGAGAAGAATAAGAGAGCTTTGGTTCTTGAGTAATGTGAATTGTTTGGCTTTTAAGCCATTTTGGGAGTAGGTAGGTTTGGGGATTTGCAAATTAAAAATCTATAAAATGCCTCTTGGTATATGCATGTCAATGTTGCTAACATCCATGTAGAAGGAGAATGAAGGGGCATGTCATTGTCATGTGATGAGGACGGCATTAGGCCCACCAATGGAGGATAGGAGGGACCATGGTGCAAGAATGAGATCCACTGTCAAACTGATGGGATCACCATCAGAGTTTAATTTTAGGGGGTGTTTGGATAAATGCATAACATAATATCAAAAAATTTAAATATTGTAAGATTTCATTATCATAGAATAAAATTGTGTCATATTATTATATTGTGTCACTTATGGTGTTTTGGCAATTTTCACATATTTTAATACACCATTGAAGTGTTTGCCAATTTATAAAAAGACTCATAAGATGATATACCAAACAAGAAATGGAGAGAACGTAATCAATTAACCCAATCTAGGGCCCACTAATTAGTAATCAAAGGTGTTAATAATCATGGTAGGACCCATCTACTGTTAAAAAATTATAAGATTAAATGTTAAAATCATGAGATCCAAGTAATGTTGTTTAATTAAGGTGGGTCCACCAAATGTTGGTAACTATACTGTAATACATCTAATGGTGATTATCACAAATGACTCTATCTACTATTTTTTTTCTTTTTGTAAAACCTTATTTGATGTCAAATATCATTGATGAATCCATCTATGAGAAATCATTGTGGGACCCATTTGATGTTGTTTGTCATATTAACACTAGGGGAGCTATCAAATGGTGGGACCCATTCAATGATGGCAAACTGATAATTACAATCACATTATTCAATCTTGGTAATCATGGGACCCGGCTGATTTTGGTAGTATGAGACCCACCTAATGTTGGTAATCACAATGAAAGCCCCTAGCGTGACATTTATAGGACTCACCTAATGTTGATAATTAACAAGGGCTATGTAATCGTGATATGGCTATAGGACCCTACATTAAATTTGTAAGCATTGTGGGGCCAATCTACTATAATTAATGGTTGCTCATGAACTCTCCAATGGTTTTTACTCAAACTCTCCATTCGTATTTAGAAAAGATTCTGTAAAGATTATTTTATACAGATGGTTTTTACTCAAACTCTCCATTTGTATTTAGAAAAGGTTTTGTAAAGATTATTTTATACAGCACATCCTTGAATAATGTAATATGAAGGTTTTTGGAAGAAAGTGAGATATTGTAAGATAATTTTTAAGTTATTCAAACACCTCCTTTTTGAGGAGGATAGATTATATTCTAAACTAGTAGATAACATAGCAAAACCTCTTCAAATATCTCATTTACAAACACCCCCTTATATATATATATATATATATATATATATACACCCTTTCATGTATCAAACATCAAATAACATGAAAATGGATCCATTTATTTGGTTCTTCAACCTTATCTCCAATGAGTCCATCGATATAGTAGTTGATAGTTTTAGCAGCATTGTCTTGTGAGACTGAGAAAGAGTATGATTTTAGTGGTATTTCAATCTTTTGCTCTATCATTATGATTACATATACACTTTACGTGGTTCAAAATGCGTTTACTGCTTCTTTTGACGTGGGAACATATTATAAGCAATAACGAAGGATTGAAATCTAATAGCATTTAGTTGTGTTTTCTTTAATGTCTTGAAAAAAAAAAAAAGAATAGGAATATGGATGTGTGCATCCATTTGGGTTGCAATCCATCCTCAATTCTAGTGAGCCTCCACAACCACATGTTTTTGGCCTATTTTTTCAATTTACCTATTCAATCAGCATTACAAACTAGGCAGAGAGATTAAGAGCAGTAGAAACTCTAGATCTCTACATATCCAAGTTCCATAGTTTCTGCCAACATCAAGTAGTATAAGAATGAAAGATCACACAATAGGAGTGCCAGCAAAGATTCCCATCACCACATTGGAGATGGAAGCAAAGATATGGTAGACCAAGGTATCAATAGAAACAAACTCAAAAAGAAAAAAGGAAAAAATCCTCGACTTCATCAAACTTTGGCCAAAATATGGAGTTTCTACCGATTTGGCTGAAATCTCCAAATTTGAAACCAAATCAGGGATCTCAGCCTAACAGGACCTAAATCCCAACCGAAATATTTCATGTGGGTTGTTCATTTAGTTCATTGATAGAAACAAAGCAAAATTGCCCACTAGGGTTTAGAGAGAATTCCTCACAAAGAAAATTTGTGCATAGGGTGTAATCATCAAACATTAACTAAAAAAAAAAATTTATTAAAAATAAATAATAAATAAATAAATAAACCAACTCCTAACATGAATTCATCCATGATACTATCCCCAATATAAAGAAGGTATTTTCTGACTTTATATTATAAAAGTGATTTTCATCATGCATTGTAATCACTAGGATGAGTAAAAATCATAAATTAGTACATGCCTGCCAGCCTGAATGCCAAAATGAATTTCTCCACATAGCTTTCCAATGCTAGACGGCCCAAGGACTTAAATATATCTGTTAAAAACTTCAGAGATGAAACTTTTGTAACATCCACCAGCTCCAACAATTGTAAAATCTCCTTCTGCATATCATTCTTGCACAATGCCAACAAATAATTTTCTGTCAAAAGATAATTTTGTAAGAACCCAGCTGTGCAAAGGAATTAATACAAATAAATGAACAACTGATAGACTGTGAAGTAGAATTTCAAAACAAATTTGATATTACCTTTTCTTTGGAATGGTAACAAAGACAATATTATGAACGGAACCCAAAAAAAAAGGGTAGTAATACACGTTTGCAAGCAAATCACGCAAAAGATAGTGTGGGTATGCATTAATATGTTCACAATGTTGGAAAAGGTTTAAGCAAGTGAAGCCTTAGGGGGTATTTGGCAATTTACTAGTAAAGTTAAAATGAAGTAAAGCCTCCATTATCCAGACAAGAAAAGACAAGGAGTCATATCAAAAGTACACAATTTCAAAATTCCCTCCTTTTTCAAAAGAAAGTCAAAAAGCAACCTTCTTTCTCCACTAAATGACAAAAAAAAAATCTCTTTTTACACAATAAGTCAAAAAGATTCCCTATCAAACAACTAAAAATAAAAGACCATCGTAATTCCTTACTATTTTATTCTCTCCTGATTTGATGCTTCACCTCTCTTTACTTCAATTCACCATACATCCAAACACGTCCTAAGTAGAATGGTAAAGATGGCAGCAAGTGAAGGTCTGAATGAAGATTTTAAAGAGGCAGGTTCTTCTCTGGTGATTACTCACTTACAATTTGCTGATGATACCTTTATTTTTTGGGGAGCAAGTGAAGACTAGATTAAGAATGTGAAAGCCAACTTATTTTGCTTTGAGAAAGTGTCTGGTTTGAAAACCAACTTCTTCAAAGGTGAGCTGTTACGAGTAAAAGTGGGGGGAGAGGTGATGTGTAACCTAGCAGATTTCTTGGGGTGTAAGGTGGGATACTTCCCGGCATCCTATTTAGGACTGCCTTTATGTCTGGGCATCGCTAAAAAGGTGGATTGGAATTCGGAGGTAGACAAGATGGAAAAAAAACTTTTTAGTTGGAAAGCCAATTACTTATCCATTGGAGGAAGGGTTACTCAAGGCAGCCTTGGCATATCTCCCAGACTCCCAATTTACCTTTCTAGTTTCTATTCTTAAATGCCCCATTTCTGTAATTAATCGGATTGAGAAACTTAAGAGGGGTTTCTTACGTCATGGTAGAAGCAAAGAGAGGAAGCTTCATCTAGTTGATTGGGCTTCCATCTGTAGACCAAAGGAAGAGGGGGGCCTGGGTATAAGGCCTCGAAGACAAATGAACCAAGCCTAACTTGGGAAATGGTTATGGAGAATAGGTGAAGAATCAGACACACTTTACTGTTAAATTGTGGATAGGAAGTATGTGGTCCCAAGAGGAGGGTGGGATACTCAAAAAGCTAGCTATAAAGCTTCGGCTATTTGGAGAGGTATCCTCTCCATTTAAGAGAGCTTTATGGATCATATCAGATACCGTATTGGATCAGGAGAGAAAGTTGGCTTCTGGCTCGATAAGTGGATTTTTATTAAGACCACGCACATTCCATATAAGTAATGACATTACTGCAGATGTCAAGGAGAGGGGGACTCCCCATTAATAACCACACCCTTAGAAGAGGCTGAAGGCAAACCACATGCTTTAATTGCAAACCGGGTTTTGAGCACATTGCATGTAGAGTTATTCATATGAGAAGGGGAAGAGGGAGTACCAGCCGAAGTTACAATGGTTGTAGTGTGTTGGATTTCATCAATAGGCACAGCAGAATCGCCATCCAGATTTGAGAGGCACTCAAACCTATTTGTTTCAGCCGGTTGATCCTTCTTGTGAGTAGTAGCACTCTTTGATGGATACGAGACTTACTATTCTCCCTATCAATTTGAATAAACCTGTCACGACCCTATCAATAGTCCCAGAAGACATGACGACCAAAAGTTACAATTTCATGTAACAGTCGCCTGAGTTCCATCATACTATTGGATGAGGGCCCAGATGTGGCCCACTCCTCATAGGCCATCACCATCCAGGTCGCCCCTGGGCCCCCTTCAAGATGTGGATCGTGGGGTGTTGATCAAAGATCAGGTGGGCCCAGTGGTTTCACAACCTCTGTCGTCACAAACTGCCCTTTCTCCATGAGTCACGCCTGGGATTTTGATTACTATTTGATATACCACAGATGAGGTCCACTGTGCAGGAGTCCACCATCACTAGGGTCGACCATGAGTCCCCTTTCAGATCCCTGGTCCAAATTTCTGATCAAGTGGGCCAAGTGGTCCCACAACTACAAACAACCAAAACTGGTCTTGTAGTCGCTGGAACTGGAAATCCAATTCTGACTGGTTTCTCTCTGATCAATCCCCCCTCTTTCCTTCTTATAAACATAGTTAAGGAGCATATTAATCATAAGGATCATCTCATCATATCACAACGACAGAACCTTGAGTTTTATTCTATGAAACACCAATACCAGCATCACCGAACAGTGGATTGATTCAAATTTAGCAAATTATAAGGAAGATTCACTCACCTTTTGTATGTGATCGTTGCGTTAGCAATGTGCGGGCGTGAATAGGACATCCATCAGTGACCTTCTTCTTCTCTTTCCTCTGAATTCCGGCCACAACTTTCTCTCAAATTTTCTCAAAACAAGGAATTGGATATCACACTACAAGAGGAGCCGTGGGTTATTTATATATATGAAGAGAAGACAGAGTCCTAGTCCTTTCATGCCTTCCTAGTTAGAGTTGTACAACAACTCCTTATCTTTCCTTTCTAAAAAGGATTCACCGTGAGGCAACTTCTAATTCCATTCTAAGTTATCAATTTAGATCCTACCTGGGCCAAACAAATCTTGGGGCCCAGGTAACTGAGGATATTACAAAACCCCTCATTTTCATTAGTATCAGTGTCCCTAAGAACAGGTTCAGCAGGACACCTAGTACCAACAACCAATTTTGAAGAAGAATGTTCTGTACTAGGCTTCTGTTTTAGCACCCATATCTGTTTCTGATTCTGTTTCAAAGGGCAAGAACCTTCGCCATGGTTAAAGGTTCGACAAGCCTTACATGGAGCAGGCCTCCAGGCATACTCCACACGCTGAATAAAGGATACATCATTATATTCAATAGTGACTTCAGTCGGAAGGACTGAATCAATATTTACCTCTACACAAACCTTTGCAAAAGCTAGACGGGTTCCATTTGCAGTGGCCTTAATGCCTTATCCATATATTATGGTTTACCAATTAGACCAGCAATCTCACTCAACCCTGATCGTGATCGAAAACAGTAGCCCATTGGACCCATCTAAAACAGAAGAATTCTCACCAATTAGGTTTTTGAAAAATTCCTTAACTCTGTTGTAATCTTCTCATCATGCTCAAATCTCCGGTTTCCTTCCTTTGGGAATTGCATCGCTTAGTCCTTCACCTTGCTAGAGCTATCTTGGGGTTCAACATGAGCACATTGGTTAGTATATTGGATCAACCCAAGCCCAACCTGATTCTTTTTTTTTTTTAATAACGGAGGGTGTCCCAGCCCATTGGGCCGGACTAATCCCTACGGGCCTAGGGGGAGCCGGGTAAATCCCCCGTGGCCCCAGTGTGGTAGCACAATTTCGAACCCTCAACCTTTAGGAGCAAACCCTGGTCCTGGCCCAACTTGATTTGCATGAAGATAAACCCAAAAACCTAAACCCAACCTGAATGAAGCCCAAACATACATCACCTGAACCCAATCTGAACTGCAAATTCCATGCCTGAGTGCAATCTAGGTTGAGTTGGGTCAGACTCGGGTCAGGACAAGTACCCAAATTTTTAGTGTTTGATTTGCTATATAAAAGGAATAATTAAAAAGTGTATATATTTCATATATAGGATTAACATATCTACTATGTACCATTACAGTATATAGATATATGCATATGGTTCCTCAGTAGATAAATCATGTACCATGCCCAATTGTGGATAACCTGAAACCTAAACCCAAACCCAACCAAAATTGAGTCAAGCAAAACCTCATCCAATATTCACTCTGATACAAAAATTGAAATCAAACGTCAGAAGAAATAACACCTCCAACTTCCAAGTGGAGATTAAGTCAAGCTTCCAAGCCATGTAAAGAAACTGAAGATCAATAAAATAAGAAGTTCATACGATAGACCTTCAACCGAGGAGAACAATTACAAAGCTCGAGGTCAAGTGTTCTCCAAGAGGGGGGAGAACTGATGCAGGCCAGACCCATTTGTCAGCCAGCCCATTGGACCCATCCCAAAAGTTTACAGCCATAGGTCCAAGGCTGACAAGCCCACAAGGAAAAAAAATAGAAAAAACCCTCCAAATCATGCCTCCAAATCATTACAGCCTATTTTAGTAATAGCTAATATATATAGAGGTTCTTAGCAAGCTTTCTTTTATTTGGTTTAGACCCTTATTTCCTTTAGAGTCTTATATGATTAAACACTTTTTTGCTGATTTGGATAGTTTCCAAGAATAGATTAGGGTTTAGAGTCTATACAAGGAGATGTAACCCCTCTCGTTTGGTACTTAATGGATAATAAGATATCTCCCTTGAGTTTTTCTCTCGGTTATGCATATGTGGTGTGAGACCCAGATTGTTTGGGTCCCTATCCCTAAGCATGGCTTGGAGAGTAGTCCTTGGCTACTCTTCCCCTACCCGCGCTATGTCATCTATGCAAAAAAAAAAAAAATTTAATACAAGCCCAAGCCAAATTGACCAGTCAAGCCTAACGCAGATTTCACTTCCAAATGGGATGGCCATGTGGGTACAAGCTTGCCACGACCCAATTTGCACCCCTAATGCTATCCCAAAAAAGAATCTGGCATACCCATCTTCATCTTTCAACCACTTATTCCTTGATAAATGCCTCCATGTTCTTTCTTCTTCCTTCAATTTATTTTTGAAAGCACGTTTACATATGTAAAACTTCGCATCAACAACATAAATGACATCTCTTTTGGGGGGAAATTCTCAAAAATGGCCCACTTTAAAACGCCCCTTTTTCTACCCCTCTTTTTTTGGTCATGGGACCCATGTTCAGTCAATGTCATCTTTTCACACACACTACGCCGCGCCAAGCCAACCCCCCCCCCCCCCCCCCCCACCCCCCCAACCAAAAAAAAATGAATAGTCACAAGTCCAAGTTTGACACTCATCTAACTTTTCCTCGCCGTCGGATTGAAATCATGATGCCTCTAAACCATTAAATTTTAGGGTCATTGATGCAATACGGAAGTCCAAAAGAAGCCATGGCCCAATGATGGACCCAGCCTTTGGGTTCAATCCACAAAACCAAATTGGCTGAGAAAGCTACCGTGGCATTCTAAATTTATCTCAAGTTAATTAGGAATTGTTTCTTGTTTTAGTATTTCATTAGGATTGGTAACTTTCTATATTTCTTACGGTTTTCTGTCTTGGAAGCCTTATTATATTATAAATAGAGAAGCCCTCCATTGTATTGGCATGCTTACCTTCAATCAATAAGAGAATACCTAGTTTATTGTGAGTTTTATGGAGTGTTTTATGGTCTTGCTTGTGCCCTAGTGGCTGGAATCCTGCTTGGATTCGATCAATCCCTTAGGAGGCTGATCCAACGCATCAATCGTAGATCTTGACTGCGCCAATTTGGTATCACTCTCTATCGTGGGCATGATAATGAGGATTGAGGACAATTCTAATGAGTAAATCATTACCTTACCAACTACTCTGCCACAGCCTAATACAATCATTGATGTTCTCGATGATCAAATTGTTTCTACTCGTCGCAGAGGATTTCAGAAGTTCCTTGTTCGTTAGCAAAACTGGCCCATCTCCGATCCTATATAGATTATTGTTACCGACTTCCAGCGCCTAAATCTAGATCTTTATGGATGTTATCAAGCTATTAACTCGCCGAAGTCGAGTTCTTCCAAACCGGAGAGAGTTGATGAAGTACAGAAGTCCAAAAGAGGCCATTTTGGGTTCAGTCCACATGCCCAAATTGGCTGAGAAAGCTACTGTGGCATTCTAAATTTATCTTAAGTTAATTAGGAATTGTTTCTTGTTTTAGTATTTCATTAGGATTGGTAACTTTCTATTTTTCTTACAGTTTTCTGATTAGAAGCCTTATTACATTATAAATAGAGAAGCCCTCCATTGTATTGGCATGCTTAGTTTCAATCAATAAGAGAATTTTGAGTTCATTGTGAGTTTTATGGAGTGTTTTATGGTCTTGCTTGTGCCCTAGTGGCTGGAATCCTTCTCGGATTCAATCAATCCCTCGGGAGGTTAATCTAACGCATCGATCGTGGATCTTGGCTGCGGCAGTCATGGATCAAAAGGTTAGTATGATCTTATGGACTCGACATTTTGCATATAGGTAGGCCTCATATGGATCTTTCCATCCGATGGACTTCCATATCATCATGCAACCCAATGGGCCCAATTAGGAGGGGCGTTTTCTCCTAAAAACCGCCGAGGCACTGTGTAGCGCTACCCCTCTTTTGGTCATGAAGAAAAGGTAAATGAGATGTCTATTACTTTTACATTTTCAAGGACTAGAGAGAATACATCAAGAAGAATACATGATTACATAGAAAGTTCTCAACGTGCTCTCTTTTGCTTCTTGCTGGCAATGAGTCAGTGTACCAACGACATCCAACTAATATGAAAAGATTTTTAATTATGTGAAAGAAAATTTATGTCACCATCTCAAATTTTAGAAAATAAATAAATAAATGCTTTTACTGGTCCCTTTTGTTATAAACAAAGAATAAATTACAAATTGTTTCTAAGCTGTATCAAAGTTTCTAGAAAGACAGAAATCCATTATGTAAAGCCAAGTTTTATGTTTATCTCATTGATAATGCCAACCAATATGCATAATGCACGAAAGAAATGAAATTCCAAAATATCAAGTTAAGCATTTGTCATGAAATCAATCTTTCAGATAAGAACAGCATTCATCTTTCGTATTTGCTTTCTAGAAGACAGGCTTTCCAATTCTCCTTTTCATGTTCCTTGTAAAGTAACAATGAAAAAGATAACCTAATTAATGGATCTGAGCAGAAAGAGGCATGCTAGTAAAGATATCATTTTAATTGGCAACCTCATATTAAAGATAAATTATACAATAAAATTACTTGAGCAAAACAAAGAAACTAACACGTATGTCAAAGTATATACCAGCTAAGGCAAGACTGTGACTGCTGCTATCCAATCCAACTGAGTTGCAGAGCTCCTGAACTTTCTCTTCATCTTTCACTGCTATCCAAAGAAGCATCTCATAGTAGGCTAATCTAGAAAAAGAAGATGGGTTCTCATCCTTTACAAATTTACTGAAAAAGTGAAATTCCTGTATCATTCCCATGTCAATTAAATAGACAAGAAATGGACCATATGTTTCTTCCTCCAAAGGAAACCCTTGTTCTCTCATTGAACTAAAGAGTTGAAATGCCTTATGCATGTGATCTAATGAAATGTCCTCATCATTACCCTCCCTTGCCTTCTCTATACAAAGGTTTATCAAGGCATTGTACTCTTTGATACCAGTTTCTCTTCCAAGTTTACCAAAGACATCAAGAGTAGCTTCTGTGCCTAGTTTTTGCGCAGACATTCTTACTAACTGATCAAAACGATGCATCTGAGTATTCTTGAAAATCCATCTTCCTTTTCTTTCTCGTGAAAGCTCCTTCCTTAGTGGAGATGAACAAGTTATAGACTTATCTGAGCCCCAAGGTATGTTTAATACATTATCAGATGATTTCCTTTCAATAGGCATTCGAGATGAGGGCAAATTGTGTGACTTCAAAGCACTACTACCTGAAAATATAAAATATACATGTCAACGAAGGAAACAAATAATTCCCAAGCTTTCACTGAAACAACAAAGGGGATTTTTAAAACAGCAATAGACATTGCTTGGAAGTATGATTGAGTATACATGCCAAATATACAAGAGAGGAAAATAAACATGAGGAAAGCAATTAGCAATCCAACCATATTGATTTTCACTAAGGAAAGAGAACTAAAAGAAGTATTATATAAACTAGAATTTTCTGATGATGATGAAAGGTGGAATTCTTTCGAAAGAAAGTGCCAGCAGCCAACTGAAGAGCAAATTAAGTACGGATTATGGAATGATGCTTTGGGAATCAAAAGGAACACTTTAAAAGAGGTCCTGTATGAATTAAAAACATGAAATATGAGTCACGAGATTCAGTCAATTTCAATATAATAAAGAAAAGGGATCAAAATAATTAAAAAAGAAATATTAGATATTTGCAAATAAAGAACAATATTTTAAAAATATAAAGCACAAATCGTAAGATTCAGTCAAATTCAAAATAATAAAGAAAATGGATAGAATTAATTAAAAATAAAATATCAGATATTTTTAAAAACAAGAATAATAGACTACATTCTCAATTCTCAACCAGCAATAATTATTAATTTACACCCCATAACATCCTAGTGTTGAGTGCATCACCAGCTTTGGGTAGGATATTTATACTAGGATTAAGTGATTTGCAAGTTGAGTTTCAAAACAACCGAAACCACAATTTTTTTTATTTATCTCTCTCTCTCTCTGGTTGCAAACTGAAACCATATTATTTTGAATTATGAATCACAAAATCTTCAAAATACATAAGGAAAAGGTGATAGTCAACAGCTAAAATTGGCTGGGAAAGAAAAATGGTGACATGGCATTGACCATGAGGAGAAATGGGCGGACTCCTAGAAAAAGTTCATGCTTCAGGTGCTAATATGAGTCAACACAACGGAAGCGCCAATTGAAGACCCTAAACAATGTGGTGAGTAAAAGGCATGATTGACTGTAAATTCATGAAAACGTCACTGCAAACTAGATGGAGCATGGCTTTCATGATGATAATGATAAGATTGTCTATTCGATGCGGAGCTTGCAGTATGTGGCCATCCATGATGGGACCCACGCATTAAACTATTTAAGACTGAGTTTCAGAGGAAAATTACACAAACATACGAGTCAATGCAGAGCATCTGCAAACTCGGGCTTCAAGTCCTAATGCGAGTCGATACAAAGGAAGCTCCAATTGAAGACACCAAACGAAGGAGTGGGGAAAGACATGAGTTGTTGAATTGCTAAAATACATTACTGTAAATATAGATGAAATGCTCGGAAAATGTGGGTATCCGGTGTAGGACCCGCCATCAAATTATTAAAAAACAAGCCTCCACATTAAAAATGAGATAGAACATAGAAACTTACTGGATATTAAACAAGACATGTCATAGAAACTTACCCGATATTAAAGAAGACATGTCCTTCAAATACTGTATTGGAGAATCCCCTGCACAAGAACAAACGAATTCAAATAAACATAAAACTAATAACAAGAAAAATGCAAATCCGAAAACACCCAATCAATCAAATAACAATAACAAAAAAAAAAAAAAAATACCAGAAGGAGCAGCATTCTTCGAGCCGGGTTTCTTAGATGGAGATTTCTTGGACGGCTTCTCTGTGGTAGTTAAAGACGTGAGCTTTTTTAGGGTTGCAAGCTTTGAAGAAGAAGTGGATTTGGACTTTTTGTTTGATGCGCTTTTAACTGCGGAGGCGAAGATGGAGCTTAGGGCTTTGGAATTAGGTTTAGGCATTTGAAGTTGAAATGGAGGAAGCTTTTTAAAAGGTTTTGGACATTTGGAAGGAGAAGCAAGGACATGGGTTATTTGAGACAGACGGTTTGGGGTGTTTTTGGTTGTCTGCGAGGGAAGAAACAGAAAATGGGCATAGGTAGGGGCGGAGGTTTAAGGCATGGGGTTTTCGCCTTGCTAGTCCTCGGCCCCACCCTCACCAGTGTCGTGTGGGTCCTAATCCTCCGACCAGCTATTGCCAGTATAACAACAGTCCAGTACATCGTGGGGCCCACATAATGATGGTCAAAATTAAATTTCTAAGATGAATATGATCCCACCTGCTTAAAAGCTTTATCTCAATCGTAAGTGGTGTCGGTTCTTACTTGGCTATAGTCAAAATTCTAACCTAGTCACCTTCCCTCATCTGTTGGCTACCTCTCCCGAGGTCTACTTCCCTCACTAGAAGGCCCCCTCATCTCATCTAATGCCTGCATCCTTCATGAGAGGATTGGGGTCCCAGCCCCCTAATCTAGGTACCCAAAAATAAAAATAAAAGTAGTAGTATTATTCATGTGCTCAATCTTATCGTGCAGCCCACTTTTATTTAACTGACATTTGAGGAGTTAATCAGTGGAGGGGATGATATTCATCTTGAACATACGAATTATCATTATGTGGATCCCATGGTAAGAATTTGAAGACCAATTACACAGGCGTGTAGTAGCTACGATGGAGGATCCAGACTCCCAAGTAATGGTTGAATTACCGAGCATGGGTGAATGGGAAGGACTAGTTCAACTTTCTTTTTAGACGAAGGAATTGTTCAACTTGACTTCATCTTAGGAGGTCCTTCATCGGCAAGATAGAGCATCTAATTATCTGTCCTCATTTTCATGTTATTTGTTGTTGTGTAGAAAGAGAACAAAGTTGAGTTCTCTTTATTATCGGATTTATAACATGCGTTTCAAATTAGATGGATTGGTCCGCTGAGTTAGATAGACGAGCAAGATTTTAGGTTGAGGGTATTCTAGTAATTGAATCATGCTTTCTAGCGGTTAAGAATGTGTTTAAGTTTGATCTTGTGCAAAATCTCCTATGTTGCCTTTGTGGTCTAATTGTTGATTATATTTATGCTTATGTGCATCAATGCGCAACAATTGTTTTAAAGTTGAGGCTGATGTGAGTACAATTGTGTTTCGAGAGGTCCATTGTTGTTTGTTTGGTATTGCTTGTAGTTGTATGGAAGAGAGAGAGCATTTGATCATGTTTTTTTTTATTAGAATATCTGATAATAACTTGACGTGTTGGGTTCTTTTTTTAACAATATGTGACATCTTGTCTTCTGGTATTTGCAAATACCATGTTTCTTCTCAAAAAAAAAATTTAAAATTGCAGCCACCTAAAATGTCTCAAATGAACTTTGGGATTTCAAGAAATTTAGCCTAATTGCATTTTGGTGGAATTTGTTGATACTCAAGTACAAGAAAGCATTCAGAAACTCCACCATGTCTGAGAATTTCAAAATTTTACAGACAAGAATTCCATGAACTCAAGTAAAGAAACATGTAGTCACCAATGGTATGTATGGAGTTATTTGTCTTGTTGGAGAAAGAGTGCGGAAAGAGAGCTTTTTGGTTCTCTTTGCTAAACATAAGAGAGGAGACTCCCCAACAAAGACGCCAAAAAGGATCTCATATGCCAATATATGTCATGACCCCAAACCGGGTTAGCAGGAATCTCGGTTCATAATCCGGGATCACAGAGGTGCACGCCGGGTGAAATAGAAAATTCCACCTACTTGCATGATTTTTTACAGTTTTCCACAGTGAGGATCTCATTTGTTTCCACACTTTGCCTCATAACAAGTTAGTGTATTTCAGTAGAAGCTTATAGCAAATCATAACATTAACGGACATAAAAAATAAAATGAGCCATAAATAACAAAGTTTGGACGATTCAAAAAGTGGCATTCCCATTACTCAATTAAAGTTAAAATATTTGCACAAAAGCAAAATTCTAGTTACATCAACCCAAAAATAAAGGCCAACATAGTGAGTATGATAAAAACCCAAAAGACAATCATTTCACTCTCCAAAATGTGTATCTAGCCACTCCGGTATAGAGCCTAATGTCTACATGACATCATCAGTGTACCAAACACCTACATCATGCGGCTCCTCAGCTGAGTGCATTAGCTCCCCCTCAAGAGTAGCGAAGGCAATACCTACAACACCAAGGTTAAACGAGTATCAAGCATGAGGACTTGACAGGTGTTTTAATATGAATAATAATAACATGTGTGCAGCAAATATGGATACATGATAAGTGATTAAAATGAATTCCAAAATAAAGTAACAACTAGGAAAGATATTACAAGAGTATTTAACTGAATAATAACAATAATAAGGATTGATGCAAGACATGTAAGCTATCACATATAGTTTTAGCAATATGGCAATCCACACAAAACAATATTCTCTCTACTGCATGGCCATAGCTGAGGAGAGGGCCAAACAAACAAGAGATCCATAACACAAGCAAAACCTAGTACCGTGTGCAATACTGACAAGTGTGTAACAAGCAAGAATAACATACATGCAAGGGTAAAAATCATAGTAAGCCCAAATCTCACGGCGATTAGATCCTACCGTAATGAAATTGAAGCTGAGTGGTGCCGACTCCAAGAATCAAGACTAGGCATGACCAACTAGGTCCTACCACCAAAACGATCTTCGAGCAAGTATGCAAAGCAAGCTAGGCATGATTTTCCAAGTCAAGTAGTCCTTTATAAGTCAAGAATAACTAAGTTGACATGGGTAAAGATCGGCAAGAGGACTCAAAAATGGACAAGGGCAAGCAAGGCTAGTAGAACGGGACTAAAATGATAAACGGACAAAGCCTAGGGTCTTTAGACAGTTGGATAGGATTCCAACATGAAATGGTCTAGCTCGAAATGGATAGAAAAGTATAAGGTGAAGATCGATAACATGAAATAGAATGGTCCACCTCTTCCTTGGCTTCTTCCTCTTGCAACAGTGAAGATCATTAAAATGAAATTCATGATGTTGTTGAAGTTGAAGACCATGGTATGCTAGAATGTCTTTCTCGGGGTGAAGGGCGAAGCTTTCTTTAGTTTTAGAGAGCTGCTAATGCCACATCCGAAACTTCTCTGAGCGCATCCCTTTATTTTAAGGCCAATATACTCATGTGTAAAATTGATCGACACTTAAATGTGCAACATTTAACCGCACACTACGATGTCGTCAAGTAGTAAAGGACTAAAGAGTCCGGATTATTGATCCCACAGAGAGATGATGGAAGAAGCAATGAATTCAATTTAAGTGAGAATTGAACTAAGATATAGCTAATATAGAAATTGAAGTGAACAATTAAAACTATTAAACTATGTGTGAAAAATGGAATTAAATCAATTGAAATGTAAAACAAAATTAAAACTACTCTAATTAATAATTTAAAATATAAAATGAATAAGATCTAAGCTAATCTAACAAGCTATACTAAACTAGTGGATGAATGATGGTGGAAATAGAAGATTTAAGATGAAGATGTGTGAAAGGTGTAGAATTTTAAAACAAGTTATGTAAAATGCGTATCTAACAATCTAGAAGTGAAAATAACAAATAAAATTAACAACAATCAAAATAAGAGATTAGGCAATCCAAAATCCACTAAGTATGTAATTAGTCCAACTAATGCATGTTCTAATTCAACTCCCAAATCTACAATCCAATTGGCAATCTCTTGCCTAATTGGATTGGATGATATAACAATAAAGATTAAAGTAAATAAAATCAAAAGTCAAGATCCTAGATCATAGCCTAACTACCCTAACAATTAATCATCAAAATCAAGCTACAAAAGATCAAAGATAAGGGCTTTAGAGCATGCTATGTGAGAAAACTTAATCCAACTACAAAGCATCAATTGAGATTATCCAAGCATCAAGTGTAGAGATAGAATATGAGAAATGAGAGAGAATAGCACAATTAGATCTAAAATCTACTAATCAATCAAGGCACAAATAGGAAATTTAAACTAAAACATGCATGTAAATTAACTAATCACATTACTTAGCTTCAAAGGAAGAGCCTAATCCAAAAGCTTTAGCTACTAAACATCAAGAAAAAGCTCCAAATCTTCATTAATGATCTTCAATTACATACTCTTTCTAGATTAGTTACAAAGAAGCTCTTAATTACAATCTAAAAGTAAAAATAAAATTTGCAATATGACTAACTTGCCAAAAGATTTGTTTCTCCTCTCACTCTACAAATACATTCTAATTTATAGGAACATTGAAGACATTTGATTGGCTCATTTCATTTCACAAGAATTGCTTTCATTTGATTGGTTGCAACTTGAAGGCTTTTGATTGGCTCATTTGCTTTCACATGGATTGGTTGAATTTTATGTGCTTTTTGCTTTATGTGGTCCTTCATTTTAGAAGCTTTTGATTGGCTCATATCCTTTCACATGGATTTGGAAATAAAATAATATGCAATTGTTGTGATTTGAACCCATAACCTATTTCATACCAACCAAAGCTCTAACCAATACACCAACCACTCCTTTGTATTAGAAAATGACTTCTTTTATCCTTAAAGTCTTCTCTTATTTTGAAATTCTTCAACACTTCACCAAGATTTTTTCAATAAGATTTCTTCATGTAACTTCTTTATTTGAAATCTTTTCTTGATGCCTTGGAACACTAGCCGGAAGGTTGGGCTAGTCGCGGGGTCCGCCTACACAAGAGAAATTACATAAAAATGCGCTACAAATAATCGAATTTATGCAAGATAATCCGATAATCCGTTAATGTGATAGAATGATAAAATCTCTGTGTAAAGCAAATGATATGCATATGAAATGCAGATAAAAATCAAACTAATGAGGCGTAAAATATGCAATATTTAACACTCATCAGAAATTACTAAAATGGATATCATTCATAGTTTCATGCCTCACCCAATTTCTCTCTAAACTCTTCCACCCCACCCACATTGTAACGTCCCAATTCTTAATGCCGAGTTTACCGCCAAGGTACCCGTAATTGGGGACCTACTTCCCGAAAATCCAAGAACTTCCAAGATCATAGTTTGTAATGAGGTCTAGTTTAAAACTTTTTAACAACATAATAATCAATGGTTAATTATGAAAGCATAAAGAAAGATTGCGGAAGAAAATATCGAATGATAGCAGAAGCATAAGGTACCAAATCAATCATATGTCAAATGTAGCAGGGCTAAAGTCTATCTGATCTTAAAGTAGGAATATAATGTGTACAAACCATATGAAATAATCCCCCTGCTCACAACATATGTCACTCAAATCCCAAAACAAGTGCACTCAATCCCCAAATGCAGCCACTCTAGTCTCCAGCTCGACCTCATAGTTAGTCGGTCCCCATCCATAGTCTCTTGCTACAGGTGCCTCGACGAGCGCGTCGCCCTCGGGGTCGGGGTCAATACCTAAGCACCAAATGATGGATCAAATCCAAGGATCTTGTAAGACATAGTATACAAATAACGTGAGATGTATGCATCAAAAGAATAGAGACAATTATAATATTATAAGAATAGTAAATGTACAAATGCTAGGCAATTGAGCAAGATATAATAAATAGAATAAGCAGGAAAATAAAGAATCTAGTCTAACCAACATCAACGTAGCACATTCACACGAGCTAGGCACCATAGGATATTATGCCGTAGCCCTCCCATACTATAAACCAGACGCGGCAGGGAAAGTATAGTAACATGCCAGGGATGAAAAGCACCACCAATAATAATAACAATATCAACACGCTCACGCTCAATAGATCAAAACCAGAATCCCAACAGCCATCTAACCACAGCTTATCATTATAGCTCCAATTCATAACCAAAATAGCTCTTACCAAGAATGATCGGTCCAATGGCTAAGCTTATAACAACCGAGTGAATGTTAGCGTCGACTCAAGAAAAACAAGTAAAGGTCTGTGTCTGTCTAAGCTTGCCTTGCGCGAGCAAGGTCCTATCATGTCCATAAGAGGTCCAAGGTATATGTCAAATCCATAAATACTATCCAAGTCTAAGTTCACGATTAAACCCATTACCATGACCCACCAATGTCATGGTCTTAGTCCAAACAATCCAAGTACAACATCAACGATCAGTCCAATGGTATTCAGTCCATTTTCCATTCATAAATGGGTCACAAAACCGCAATAACAGTCATCTTCATTCTAAGGTATTACATCCATCCATTCTTAGGCTGTATGATGGCCTACCTAGCCACATACACGGGTCAATGATTACCAATCCATAACTTCGGGTTACCACTAGGTAATCCTAGGTTCTGGTCATCCAATTTTCCTTTAATTAGCAGGTATTAGCAATAGAAAGGATACAAGAGTGACATCAATGAGTTAAGCATAATAAATCTCCAAAATAAGTCAATCAATGGGAAATGGCAAATGTCCAACCTCAATAACGGCCTCTTTTTCAGGTCCAGGTCGATGTCAGTCAATTCAATTCCTAAATGAATTTTAAGATCCCAAGGAGATGTGTTTTGGTGCTTCTAAAATTACGGGTATCTTCGATAACGTTTAAAAATCGAATCGAAATCCAATTCTATATATAAACCCTACTTTGGTGGGCCCACTCAAGATTGACATATCAATAGAAGTCATTTTGGATGGTCAATGGGCCCCACAACAAATCAAAACATAAAAAATGTAAAATCGAAAACTCACAGTATGCAGTGTATCCAATCGACATCCTCCAAGGGCGGTCGATCGAGTACACTGGGAAAGTCAGGATTAAGATTCCCAGGTCGACATCCAGTGCAGTGTATCTGGTCGACATCATAGCCAGAATGTCAACCGGGTACACATAAAATCCTGGATAATCACTTGGTAGGTAGTACCCTGGTTTTTGAAATTCTACAATGTGTTCGGTCGACATCATGGCCTGGATGTTGACAGGGTACACTGGATTTCTGAGTCTGAGAGTCAATTCCAATTCCCAGTTATACCTCTGGAAGTCATTTGTATCCCGTCAATATCCAGCAAGGCCAGTCGATCGGATACACTGGAAATTTTGGGACTAAGAAAAATCCAGCTCCCAGTTATTATCCTGGATCTCCTTCGGATCCGATAGACAACCAACAAAGCTGGTCAACCGGGTACATTAGGAAATCAGAATTCTGGAACTTCTCATATTCAACCCAATTTCCATCAAAACTCCATCCAATCTTGTCCATCCATTATGAAAACATATACACACATAAAAAACACTTCAATCATCATCAAACCATCACTAATTGGGCTATTGATCTTCCAAATGAAAAATCGCATCCATCAATGACCAAAATCTACGAAAAAAAAGCTCAAAATGGTGGATCTATGCAATCAAACATTCAATTGAACTGAAATTACATAATCAAATGAAAAGAGACATTCATTCCATGTTAAGTAAGTATATTGTACTTACCTCTAATCCAAATGCAATGAAATGGTTGAAATAAGAAAAATCCAAGCTCCAAAATAGAATTCCAAGCTTCAAAGGTCTCCAATCACTCAATCAACCCAAAAACTAAGATCTAAACAGATCTATAACACCTAATCTCAGATCTATAAGAGAATTGCAATAAGCAAAGGAATCTAGAGAGAGAAGGAGAATTCTACGGAAATTGAGCTAGAGAGAGTGAATTACCTTGAATTGTAGAGAAAGGAGAAATCTATAAGATTAGAGAAATTCTTAGGAGATATAAGATCAGTAGCTTGTAGAGATCCTCCTCTTCTCCTAGCTAGGAGCTTAGATCTAGGGTGTTTATATAGAGAAAGGGAGGGATTCTTAAAGGAAAATGAGAGAATTGGAGGGAGAATGAGAGAGAAAGAGAGGAAAATGAGATGAGTGAGAGATGAAGGATCATTTGGGATGGGAGGGGTTCTTTTTATAGATGGAAAGGAAATGTCCAAAGTGTCCTTTCTTAGTTAGTAGAAAATTGGGATAAGTACGCAGGCTTTTTGGTCTTTTTAGGTAAAGTTAGAATATTCTCATCTGGAAATCTTTTTTAATACTTCTAATTACTATCAAGGGCCTCTAACTAACTAACAAACTCTAATCCCTATTAAGTAGTATAATTAGATATAGAATACTATAATTAATATCATTCAAACAAAAGTGAGGATCCACAAAGGGCGAGGCCTCATACCCACCCCCACCCCAGCCACCACCACCTCCTCCGGTATCACCACCGGAGGGGGAAAGGGATGATGTGCTCAAAATAATTAACCACAATCGCACAAATTTCTATTAATTAGATAGTGGCAAATACAGGTCGATCAATAGGAATTTGTAGAAACAAGATAAAAAAAAACTGGACTAAGCGACGCAACCCAAAGTGTCATAAAAAATAGATTTTTTGCAACGTAAAACTAGACCCATCGCAACAAGTTAACAATTTGCGAAACAAGATCCTAGATACTTTTAGCAACGAATAAAGTGTGCTGCAAACAAATGCGTCAAAAAATCGTTGGCGCAAAGTAATTCGTGCGTCCGCCAAATGGCAGTAAAATTTTTCACGACGCTAAATATACATTAGCGACACAATCATACATCACAAATAAGAGTCTCTATTTGCGACGCAATCCCCACGTCACAAATAGTGTTTAGTTGGGACAGTTACCTTATTATGTCGTAGTAAAGTTAAGGTAGCGTTTGGTTCGCGTGAATGGAGGTCGGAATGGAATGGTCATTCCAACGGAATGACCATTCCAGCGTTTGGTTCGCCAAAAAAGGGCGAAATGGCCATTACCTCCGGAATCCCATTCCTTTATGTGAGGGAATCACCATTCCATCCAAGAACGGAAGGAATCACCATTCCATTCCTTTCTAACTTTTTGTTGAGACCAAAATACCCTCGCTTGTAATATTATTATTATATCATAATAATAATAATATAATATCTTTTTCACCCAACCATTGTGGGGCCCACCCAAAATATTATAATAAAATATAATAAAATATTATTATATCATAATAATAATATAATATCTTTTTCACCCAACCATTGTGGGGCCCACCCAAAATATTATATCTATCTATCTATCTATCTACTATTATAAAAGATGCTATGTTGCATGGTTTTTTCAACCAACCATTGTGGGGCCCACCCCCAAATATTATAATATAATATAAGAATATACTATTTTGAGAAATTGCAAAATTTTTCACTACACCTTTGTGGGCCCACCCCAAAATATTATAATCAAACTTTTTCACTACACATTGTGGGGCCCACCCCCAAATAGTATAATATAATATAATAATATATTATTATGAGAAATTACAAACTTTTTCACTACACCTTTATGGGGCCCACCCCCAAATCATCCACCACAAACAATGCAAATGTGACAGTAGAATTTAACAAGGGTATTTTGGTCAATCTTATGTAAATTTAATTTCATTCCAGGCAGCATTCCAGCGTACCAAATGCAGGAATAGGAATCAGAATTCCATTACTGGGTTGATTCCTCAGTGTACCAAACGCTGGAATGGAATTGACTATTCCTACCTCATTCCATTCCATTGTCATTCTGATCTCCATTTCATTCCTGCCTATAACCATTCCAGCGAACCAAAACGCTACCTAAGGTTATTTGCAACATTTTCCTTTTTGCGTCGCTCATAATATCTTATTTGTGACACTAATGCCTTTGTGTTGCAGATAATTATTATTAGCAACCTACATCATATGGCATCGTAGAAATTCTATGCTAAAAAATTCACTAATTTTTTCCCTTCACCACCATTATGAAAAAAAATTGAACATTTATTTGGCATGCAATCTTAGTGTCACAAATATTATTTAGTTGCAACAGTATACCTCATGCGTCGTAGATAATTTTTTATTAGCGACATTGTTTTATGGCATTGCAAAAAAAAGAAAAAATTAAGTATAATTTCCTCAATTTGTTCCCTCTCTTGCCTTTTTTTTTATCCCCCGCCTTTTGTTAATGGTGTTGGTATAAACGCAAGCCTTACTTCTTCTGTCTCTCTCTCTCTGCTCTCCACTCTCTCTGTATATCTCACTCTCATTTCGACATACGAAAAGAGCCAAACATCTAGTCAGGTTTCTCGGAGGTGCTCAGTTCGGATTAGGGTTTTTGGTGTTTTCTTTTGGGACAAGAAAAACAGAGGAAGAGAGAGACCGTGAGATTTGGTTCTATGGTCGTCAACTTTTACCTTCCAACGATTTTACAATTAAGCTTTTTTGCGATGCCAAAAAAACGTCACAGATAATATAACAAGCATTGCAAATGGGTTGCAAATAATGCGGTCTCAGAAAGATTAGCAACACTAAAGACTGCAGCATGGCAATAGGAGAGAATATTTGCAACGGTTTAAAAGAGTCGCTAATACGTATCATTTGCGACATTTTCTAAGCGTCGCGTATAATGATTTATTTGCAATGGCACAATCGCGCCCAAAATTTTTTTATTTGCGACGATTCAAAAATGTCGTGAATAAATCAATAATGGCGACGCTCTTGTAAAGTTGCAAATAATTATTTTTGCAACGCTTCTGTGGTGCCGTAAATAATCTTCATCTTGTTACATTTGATTATTTACGATACATTAAAAGCGCCGCAAATAATGAGTTTTTAGAAAAAAAATATTTCTAATATTTTCAATAAAATATATATTTCCTGTTTTGATACCCTATCAATACAAATATAATCTCATCATCCATTGACAATTCATGCGTTCACAAATCTTTAATGCAAAGTTATCCTTAGCTTATCACAATCATATATCTCTAAGTAGCAATTGAGTTATGAAAATAACACTCCATTGATGTAAAAACATAAACTAAATTAATTCATTGAATTTGAGTGCAATGAAATAGTTGTCCTCATCACAAATTCTTATTAAAGATATTGATAAAATTCTGTTAAACATAAATCTATATAATAGTTGGTCTCAATATAACATTGAAACAGTAACTGAAAGAAGGTCTTCAATATGTATCATGGAGAGACAACAAACAATTTTCCACGATAAAATATAACATCCTCAAACTGATCTCCGCCATCCAAATTGGTCCAAAAAATGTTGCTTGTTCTTATTTTCTCTTCATCTCCCATTTTGATCTGTAATAAGTAAAACAAGCTTGATGTTAAAATCTATACAAAAAATAGAGACCATTGAGTTTGTTTGAAATAGAATGGTTGCACTCCTTTTTGCATAAGTTAGACATTACACTAAGGTGATGGTTGCACCCTTTTTCGATGGTATATGATCAAACTAATATCTTAGTTTTAATTTCACCAAGTATTGAACAACTATAGAAGCAGAAATTCAACAAAGAAAAAAAAATTATAGAAGCAGAAAGTGGGAAAAAATAATAAATTCAAATCACAACTCTAAATCTATAAAAGTAGAAACAAAATCTAAACATAATCCAAAGTGAGCGTAGTAACAAAACTCTAGTCCTAGTACAATCAAATGTGCTCATCACTGAATGCATATAAAGATGTCTTATGATTTGAAGGGTCTAGGAAAGACTCTGCAGGTGTAACACCAACAAGTACATTCAAAGATAGTTTCAAGTTCTGTTGCCACAAAATAATTCAAGGATCATGTAAAATGTGTGCATGTATATGGGGTTAGGTTGGTGGAGTTGCAATTTATAGGATAATTTTTTAGATTTAAAGATATAGGGTTGTATTGAGAAAGGGGTATGTGGTTGGCATGGACATGCACTTTAGCAACCTGTACATACATTATAAAACCTGTACGTGCATTTTTCAACTTGTACCACCATTCCAAACTTGAAGGTCACAACAATCAAAGTATAGACCAAAAAATCCATATCCATTCCATATGATTCAATTGAAACTAAATTCAGCAACGTGTACAAAATTCAATCATAATTACCAACTAAAAACTCATGTAAAATTACAAAACCATTACACATCCAACTTCCATTTCCATTTCCATTATAAACCATTTCTATTCATGTACATAAAACCTAGCTACCTTTTATATGTACAACTCCAACTTCCTTTGACAAAATGAAAAATATTTGGACCCTTCAACCCTCTTCACTAAGAGTAAAGATGAAATAACACAATTTCACCCATCATGAGCAGCATTTAAATCATTCCACCATTTACACATTTAAACCCATGTAATGAGAAAAGGGAAAGCAGGGGCTGGGTGTTACGAAAATGGGCAAGGGCTGGGGTTTGTGTAAGGGAGAGGAGGGGGAGGGGGGGATTAGTCTCTTCTTGCCTGTTGGGGTTGTGTTTGGAGCTTGCATGTTGGGGATGGGTAGAAAAAAAGAGAGCTATTTTTTTAATCTTACCAAAAATATACTATTATTTATGAAATTTTAATTAAATTATAATTTTTCACTTGATACAAAAAAATATTTATATTCTTTTTTCTTAGTTTTCTTTAACTGAGATTTATGTAGCATCTTTTAATACTTTAAAAAACTAAGTCTTCAGAAATCAGTTCCTTTTTAGTTTTTACAATTCATGAAAATCATTTGATTTAAGAAATAAAAAGTATATTTAACTCATGATAAATCAGTTCAGGTTAAATCAGTTCTTTTATAGAATTTCCCATTCAGGCCCACATAGTCCAGTACCCATCCTCACTCATCAACACCTGAGGGCAACAACATTATTTCGACCTATTTAAACTGACCAACCAACGCCCAGCATACTCAAATCTCACCCAGAACCTATTCAACTCAATTACTCAAATCAAATCAGCCACCAATTATAGCTTGCAAAGCCCATTAGACCAATCCAAAACTCATAAAGCCAACCAACTAAATCCAACTTAACCCAGCCCCTCGCATTGCTCATCTATGTTTTCTCATTCTCTTCACCATTACAAAACAAGACCCCCTCCTCTCAGAACTCACCCAAATAGAACAACACCCCCTCCATGCCCACTTACAGACCATCTTTCGGACCATATGCCAACTCGCAGCCTGAGTCACTACTTCCATCTTTTCCATCACATTGCTTCATTGATTAAAATGGAGAAATCAGAGGAGATTTGGGGTGATATGTTAAAAAGATAGAGACATAATTAGTTTTCTCCATGATTCTTCGACACCATGACACAAAGACATATACTTTGATATCCTAGTCAACCCTCTAGACAGATAAATTGATCATCGATCCTAGTATGTGAATTCGTTAAATTTGTGGTAACAAAATGTCAAGCAGAATATATTGGTCAATTTAATGATGATAAAATGGTGAGTACAGAAAGCCATTCATTAAGAGAAACTTGATTTTCGGTTTTTCTATTTCATGCAAGGATTGGTTTTCTTAAATTGTAACAGATAGATAAATCTTAACACCATCTCCAAACAAAAGCACCATTCACTGAGTCAAAAATAGCAAAGGTCATAGAGTTCCTATCAATTGTAAACACATTAGCCAATAGAATTCCTATCAATTGTGTAAAAAATTGATGGTCACTTCTACATAGCTCTAAATAGATGGAGATACCAATCATACCAGCTGTGCACTCGGCAACAAGAAAATAGAAACACAGGGGCACTATTGCTGTAGTTGGACTATCCCACTATTAGATTTTAAGATGTTAATATATTCAAGAAGAATGATTAAATGAAAGCCAGGAGCTGTTTACATATGTGTTGGAGAATAAAGTGTAAGCCAATAATACTCAAGTATTTGTTGCATGGAGAAAAATTTTCCATCATAAAACTAAGAAAAGGAGATTTGCTAACACAAGGCCACACCGCAATTTTCTCACTAATCATTGAACCTTAAAAAATATCCTTTAATCACACTTCTTAGAATATCCATCAACTTCACTGTAGAAAACAACAAACCATTTCACTAAATTAAAAAAAAGAGGATTTAACTAGAAAACTCACATGATCTGCATGTGTTACGCTATCAAGTACTTTTGCAAGTGGGGCACCAATTAGAGCAATTGGGCCCAATTTTCATTTTTTTTTTTACCTATTTGGCACATCATCGGCGCTGACCTTATTTACATTGAATAAGGTCGGCAATGACTCTGTCCCCAAACCATATTAGGGCTCATATCCTTGTTTCTTCTCATTTTTCTCTTCTCTTTTCCAGCCTACCGTCAAAACTAACCTTGGACGACTGACAAAGAGCGGTTGCTTCCATTTCCACAACCACCAGCCTTTAAATTGAATTCCTTAATTGCTTCTCTTTGCTCCCATCGTTTTTCCATCGTCCGTGATTTCTATCAACACTCCAGAGGTATCTATCTCCTTCTATTTTTGAATCCTTGTCAATGTTTTTGTATTTGCCCTCCATTTTGTTTTCCCGCCATCCCGAATATGATATCGAAGTGCATGGTTTGTTATCTTCAATGTCGTATTCAATTTGTACATTGTTTGTTTGCATTGATTAGGGTTTGCAGATTCCAAATTTAGGATATTTTCAGTTGAGAAGGACGATGGAGGATTAGGGTTTGTTTTAATACTTCCAGAGAAGTTTGAGTGAGTTATTTTTGTTTTCCAAACTTGAGGATGTTGTATGCGGTCAAATGCCACTAGTGATTCATTTGTTCCTTTTTGTGTTTCTTCATTTTTGACAATGTGAATGGGTTCATAAGCTAGGATTAGCCTATCAAAATCTCTTCATAATAAGAGATAGATGGACCATTAGCAATTGCAGCCTGTAACGCATCAATTCATATGTGAAAAAAAGAAGAAGGACCCCTATTCAAAGAACCATATCCACATGAGTGATCAAACTATATCATCTCCTCCTCACATGACCTGAATATTGCACACAACATGTAGAATGTGAATTGATGACACATTTGAACTACAGTACCCACCATCTCTAAAAGAATTACACCACAACATTTAATACTCTGAGCTTCATCAACCAATCATCACCTCAATAACTAAATAGATCATTAGAGTTTCAATGGCTCTACACCATAAGTTATCTTGAAATTGGTAAAAGGAACTTTCTTTAGTAAATAGGTTTGGTATTTATATACTAACACAGTCTATATCCCCTATCATTTCAAGAAATCAAGATGAATAGCTGGTTGCAAACTTGCAACCGATAATCTATGATGTAAATGGAGAAGTAAGAACGGATCTATGGTTTCAATCCATCAGTGCTGGTTTTGTTTAGTTGGGTTTTGTGCTATGTGGTGAAATCAATGACAATGTATATGGGGTTTGGATTGATGAACAAGCACTTCATTGGTTGATTTTGTTCATTTTAAGCTTTCCTTACCGCCTTGAATGATTGATAGAATGGGCGTTTTGTTTTGAGGGCAATTGAATGAATAGTTGGTTATATGTTTTTGCTATTATTTGGGTGGTCTGTAAATGTAGAAATGCAGGTTATGGCCTTCATTTGATGATTTGTGTTTTGTGCCTTGTGGTGGAATAACTTTTAATGTGGACATTGTGTGGCTTGAATACTTGATACAATGGGTGTTTTGTGTTTTAGGGCAATTGAATGGATGGTTATATGCTTAGCTATTCCTTAGGTGATGTGAAAATGTGGAAATGCAATTTTTTTTTATCATTGAATGGTTTGTGTTTGTGGTGGACTCAGTGTTGATCTGTGCATTGTTTGGATTGATGGACAATTTCTTATCCAATTTTGTTCATTTCATATCTTCTTTGTGGCTTAAATGCTTGTTAGGATGGGTATTTTGTCTTTAGGATAATTGAATAGATAAATAGTTATATGTTTAGACATTATGGAGATATATACAGGACCTTGATTTTCTTAGGATTTGAATTACTATGTTGATGTTTGTGTTTTCATTTTCCATTTGCCTCTTGATTCATCTTCCATTATTGGGGAGAGTATTGGGTTGTCGGTTTTGGATATTCAACTTTCATAGTTTATTCATACTTGCCTTCATAACATTCAATGCTATCATGTCTAATTTGGATGTACACAGATGTCTAAAGAGAATACAAGCAACGTTGAAGTGCCCCGCAACGAAGCTAGTACCTCAAATGAACAACCAGCCATACTTTTGTGCAGCAAGAGCATCACATCTCCGCCACTATCGAACGTAGTTTGGTATACTCTCTTCCACACAACTAGTAATCAATTGAAGTTCCTTTCGATCTATGGCTAACATTATTCAAACTGTTGTTTTTCTCGCAGGAGTTGGGCACATACAGATGCTTTCCCACTAACCTCGAATATGGGCAGTGGGACCTGAACGAGCGACAGATGTAGTGGGTTACCGAGGCCGGGTTGTATCATTTGGCTCATATGAGGTGGATGAGGATTAACCATGCATTGATCATGGGGCTGATTGAGTGGTGGAGGCCGGAGACGAACACATTTCATCTCTGTTCACACCAAAAAAGTCAATATGTCTCCTCAACATAAGAAGCCTCGTAAAGCTACATCCTGCTACAAAACAGGCAAGGCTACTTCAAGCATCAGATCTTTTCAGAATCAGACAAAAACTGAGAGATCCTTCAAGATAGCTAAAAGAGGGGTACACCTGAGGTTTCGGGCCATTCCGACAACGTTTGGCCCAACTTCACTGTTCCGATAGCAAAACAAGCGCTCCCGGCGGCGACATCATCGAAGACACCAAAACTTCGATCAGAGCCTATGGATGACTCCAGAATGTCTTCAAAGGGCTCCACGCCAAATTTCAAGTCAAACCGACAACGTTTGACCCTCCATCAATGCTCGAGCAGCAAAATCAAGCCACCCGGCGGCGGGAACCACCGCAGCCATCACTCATCAAACAAAGTACATGAGTGGCTTCAACATGCTTCCAAAAGGCTGCACGTCGAATTTCAGGTCATTCCGACAACGTTTGACCAGGTTTCGATGCTCCGAGAGAAAATCAAGCCTACCGGCGGCGGAGCAACCCGGGACCATGACATCTAAAACGGAGCCCATGGAACGTCTCAAAATGACTCCAATAGGCTCCCCGTCAAATTTCAGGTTAATCGGACATCGTTTGACCACATATCAAAGCTCGGCATTTTCCCTGCAGCAAAATCAAGTGAAGCATCGATGGGACCCCAAACGGCTTCAAAACTCAAATAAAAGCCCATGGTTGGTCCTATCCACTGCTCAAGAAGCTTCACCTCAATTTTCAGGTCATTCCGACATCGTTTGACCTAGTTTCGACTCTTGACGGAAAATCGGCTACAAAGTCTTCAGCTTTCTCGAAAAATGGGAAACTCTGTGCTCCGATTTCGTGCGGGTTCTCGTCAAGTTTTCTTTAAGAAAATGAAGTCAATAATTGAGGAAAAATGTCAAGAAAAATACAGAAGAAAAAATGAACGAAAAAGACGCAAAATTGGCCGAAAACGCAGCTCGGCGACCAAAGGGCAAAAAACCCTAAGGTCACCGGCGACCTTGGCCCAAGGTCGCCGGCGACCCTGGGTCCATGGTCGCCCGGCGACCCTGCAAATCCGGGTCGCCGGATTTTACACCAAAACGTCCGTTTTTCGATGGTTTTCGCGTTTCGGGTGTTCCGGCCGCTGTGATTTTCTAAAAATCCAATGTTTGATGCTTGAAAACGACTGATCTTCGTCGATCGCCTCAAGATCGCCAACCGACTGACCAAGAAAGTGCACTTTCTGTCCGACCGATCGTGAAATCGACAAGACAGATGTCACTGGCCCACCAACATCAATCAATGTCTAAGATTGCACTGCAATCCGACATCAAACAATGCGTGGATCCACCTGTGATGATCGCAAGAAGAATCTCAAAAGGCGCAGCGCGGCCCGCGACTCTTCACATGCCTGGGCGACCACTTAATGACGTTAATTGACCCGTTTATGACAACTTAATGCGGTCATTAACTCATTATTTTGGACGGCCCAATCAGATTCAAGCATTTGAGAGTTACAAATCCAAGCAATCATGGCATTAAACCCATGAAACTCCCATCATCATGAAGCATAAAGGTGATTAAATGCCCACTACCTTCATCGGCCAATCACAAGCCTTGAAAAAGGAGTTACAAAATCAACTTGTAACTCCTCATCAATTCTTTCATCATGGCTATCAATGCCAATAAACACCTCATGGCTACCAAAAGCCTATAAAAGGAGGTCCACTCCAAGAAGAAAAAGGAAAGAAAATAGATCCCAAGTGCAAGCTCTGAAAATCCAGAAAATCCAAGAGAGAGACGAAGTCCTGCTACTTTGCTCCCGGAAGCACCACAAGGTGATCAACATCCCTTGGGGGGGCCGCCCCCCCAAGGTCTCCTCCTTCTCCAACATGGCCTAAACACGGCTTTTCAGCCCGTTTACTTGGTTTTTCATTGGATATAGGACCTCCTCTTGGTCTTTGTCCTTTAAAAAACCGAGGTTAGGAGCCAAGCCAAAGAATCAAAGCATCACATGTTCTCATTTGAAGGATGATGGCGAAGCCCACACATGACTTGCGACCGTCGATCTCAACGTGTCCCCACAATCTCCTGAGAAGTTAGATCCCTTTTCTTACTTTTCTATTGTAGTTTGTATTTCTTAAAGACACAAAAAGAAATCACAATTCTTGTCTTTTACATTTGATGAGTTTTGTAAAATCGCCTTTCACGGCAAAATCGCCTTTTACGGCAAACAAACAAAAACGCCTCCTACGGCATTCTAAAAAAAACAAACTTGTCTCTTTTCTTAATATTAATGCAATTTGAAAAGTTAGAAAAAAGGATTGATTTCCTTTCCACTTGTGAAGGTGAATCTCCGGATTATCACCTTTCTAAATTCCAAGTAGAAAGTAAATCTGGCATATCCGTACAAAAAATGTTGATGCCCGAGATTTTCCCTCCTCCGCCGAGACCCAGGTCAGCCCCCGGGGTGCGGAGGGAGAGGACGGAAGATTCCCTTTTCGGGTCCATCAAGTTGGCATACCCGGTGGGACCCGTTGACTTGAGAACGTGATGCTTTGATCACTTGGCTCCTTTCTAGTTGGTGGCCTATGTTGCATCTTGCATCTAAAAAAAAAAACATTAGATGGGATTTTAATTGTTCTTTCTCACTTCAAAAAAAAAAAAACAAATCTGATTTCTTTTCTTAGATTCAACTATGAGAAACTTTGATCCTTCCCTCTTCGAACTTGATAGCTCACAGAAATGTTCACAACTATCGTTTATATCGGGGATTGGGCCATCTTTTCTCTTTGATGAGTCCAATTGGGATTTCAAAAAAAAAAACTTCATTTCAAATTCTTTCAAAAAAAATGATCTCTCTCTTTCTCAAGATTCAACTTTGAGAAATTTTGATCCTCTCCTCTTTGAACTTGATAGCTCACAGAAATGTTCGCAGCTATCGTTCATATTGGAGATTGGGCCATCTTTTCTCTTTGATGAGTCCAATTGGGATTTCAAAAAAAAATTATAATTTAAAAAAAAAATCAGTTTTCTCTCTTTTCAATTCAAATTTGAGAAATTTTGGTTTTTCCTTTTCGGATTTAGCGCTCGCAGAAATGTTGAGCCTTTGTTCGGATTGGAACACCTTTCACTCTCTTTGATGAGTTCATTAGAAATCTTTCAAAAAGGGTTAAAAAAAAAAACACTAAGGTTCCACCAGTTGCGTTCTTTGACCAAAGTGGATTTAAGAAAAGCCTTGTCCAGAGTGTGGAGACAGCTAGACTGTTCGAGGCAAGGGTCCTCCAAATGGGTTCATTAAGTAATCCTACCCTTACCTGGGGGCTGATCTATCTACTAAGGTTTCATAAGATCGAATTGGAAATCTATGTTCACCTTTCAAAAAAAATCTTCTAAAAAAAAAATCTTAAAAAAAAAAAAAAAAACTTCCGTCACTTTTGAGTTCAGAGTTGAGAAATCTTGGTTCCCTCCCTTTCGGATTTAGCGCTCGCAAAAATGTTGAGCCTTTGTTCGAAACGGAACACCATTTGCTCTCTTTGATGAATTCAATCTTGACCTTTTAAAAAAAAAAACTTCCGTCACGTCTGGATTCACATCCGAGAAATTCTAGTTCCTTCCCTTCTGAATTTAGCGCTCGCAGAAATGTTGAGCCTTTGTTCGGATTGGAACACCATTTGCTCTCCTTTATGAACCCAAATTTGACCTTTCGGTAATTTGAATTAAGGTCTACAATTGCTTCTAGCAGTCACTGCAACGCTCACTCCGAGCCTACCATACTTGCATTTTAGAACAATTGTATCCTCTATGGCTTTTTGCCTTCTTCATCGTCCTTGGGTTGGGCCTTGTCCCCTCAAGTGATTTGAAAAGACAAAACCATAGTTATTCTCCATTTACGATCACCATATTCTTGTGATTACTAATGGATTTAGTCTTATTTCAGAAGTTTTCCAAAACTAACAATGGCAGCTTCATTGACCATCACTTTCGATGAGAACAAGTACCAGCTTATGCTTCAAGACAAGCAAAACAAGCATAAGAGCCCTACCAGTTGCCGAAGCGTCATCTCCCTCGACAACTCTCCAAACACCGGGTCAACTTCAACTCCCCGGACCATCGTCTTCGGATCGCTGGGACCATTCTCACTTCCCGCAGAAGACACTGTACCTGCCAAGAAGCAGAAAACCGCCCCGCAACGTGTCACTAACATGGCACCAAGGGCGAACACCAAGAAGCTTGAAGCCCGTGGCGTTCCCACGAAGCCTCAACCCACAAGAAACCAGGTTTACACCAAAACTTGGTCCCCGAGATCTTCACCAAAGCAACGAAGGTCCCAAACATCTGCAAAGCCAGCATACCTGGCCCCTCTCAAGGAGAATCGGTTCTACCCTCTCTCTTACATGAAAGAGGAGAAACCTACCCTCCGCCAAAAAACAAACAAAATCATCATGAGCCGGCTTGCTCCTACAAGCCAAAAATTAAATCCTGCACCGTTAGGCCTCCGCAAAAATATGCTGAAGCCTGCACTCCCGTGAGTCGACCCTTCATCTCAACAGGGGCTGAGCTCGCAAAATTCAAGTCTTCACTGCGACAGACAAAGGACCGCGTCCAGATTCTGTCCTTACCAAGCTTCAAAGAAGATAAGCTCGGCTGCTACGAACGAGGGACTACATCCTTCATCGCCAGAGCCCAGCCAGAGCTGACTGAAGCTCAAATTGTTCGTCATATGCGTCGCCGCACTATCGACAAAAGAGACTCGAGAAACAAAGAACCCAGCGTTCTACTCCCCACGTCTCAAACAAATGGGTCGAAAAAGAAAGACCCGACCAATTCGTTGCTGTTCATATGGTTGGCAAAATAAAAAAACGCCAGAAGTCAGCAACCAAAATTAGTGTTAGACGTCCAGTGACTCGCAGTGTCTCTCGGACACGAACACATCTGGAGGAATCTTCCACTCCTCCAAGCCAAGAACACCGAAGTAACCACTTTTCAGATTCTTCATCCAGAAGAATGAGCCCCAGCTCAGTCACCAGGACGATTTCTTCGTTCGAATCCCGAGGGATGAACGTCTTGGCTACAAGTTATGAGCAGCCTCCACCGCATGATGACGTAACCACACGCATCCAACAGTTGGAGCAAGGACAACAGAGAATTAAGGCTCTGATGGAAAACCTTATTCTCACTCTACAGCGTCCACCACCTAACAATGAAACCCCTCCGAATCATGAAGATGATGAGGGTAATGCAGAAAACAATGAGTCTCGCGCCCTTACCAGAAAGGACGTGGACGATATCCTCGAAAAAGCAAAAGAAGAGGATACATTAAAGGAACATGGGATCAAGCCACCCTACCCTTTATGGATGGACTCGGTTCCGTTCCCTGCAAAATTCAAGCAACCTACTCTCCAGACATATACTGGGAAAGGTTCAGCTAGGCAGCATGTCATCCATTTCAAAATCCTGACGGGAGCCATTGCGGATCAAGATGCCCTCAAGATTCACCTCTTTTCAAGTACCCTAAAAGGTACAGCCTTTGATTGGTACTCCACTCTGCCGGAGAACTCCATCCAGAACTGGGCTATGCTAGAGACACGCTTCCTGACCCACTTCCAAGGTGAGGATCATCCTGTTACAATGGCTCAACTCTGCAGCCTAAAACAGGGAGAGAATGAGTCAACATAGGACTTCATTCACAAATGGAAGGCAATGGCGTACAAATGCTCAGATGTACTGCCACAAGCGTCGCTAGTCGACATCTGCTGTAACAATATGAGAGCAAAAATTCGCTCCATGATTATCGGCAACAAATCAAAGAGCCTGGGAGAACTCCTCAAAGCTTCCATGAAAGTTGAAATGGTGATCAAAGACCTCAACAGTCAGAAATCATCAAAGAAAGAGCCGACTACTGTTACAACCTCAAAACCAAAGAAAAAGGAGGTTCTCAATGTGCAGACCCAGTCAACTCCTCAGCAGTCAAAGAAACCTGAAAACAAAACTACAGGTAAAAGACCTGAACTCTCTGATGCCTTCAAAGAACGTGTAGAAAAGAAATATCCGTTCGATGAAGATGTTGAAGAAATCTTTGAGGCTCTCCTAGCAAATGGCAAACTCATTCTGCCAGAGCCCAAAAGACCGGGAGATGTTGGCAAAACCAATGATCCCCGATACTGTCCATACCATCAGATGATCTCACATCCTCTCAATCAATGCTTCGTTGTGAGAGAGAAGATCAATGAGATGTGGAAAAACGGAGTCATAACCTTTGATAAAAACTATGGCCACGCCTCCGTCAACATGGTGTCATGTCGGCAAACTTCAAAGTCACCGAAGGAGAAGATCACTACTTCATTCAAGGTGATAAAAATGGCTCAAGCGTCCCAAGAATTGGTTCCCTATCCAACATCAGATGGACAGCCTATATGGGTGCATCCCGATCTCCTAGATGATGAAAATTGGGAGATCGTCAAAACAAAGCCGATCGCTCAGCAGCGAAGGCAAGCCAAGAGACAACTCCGCAAGCTTAAACAGCAGTAGAAGTCTCAATCAAAACAAGAAGTCCTTGAAAAACCAGAAACTTCTTCCACTGCTTCACTAGGGACGACGGAAGAATCTCTTCCCAAAACCTCCAAGGCGGTAAGAAAATTCACTCTTGATGATTTCATGCCACCTTTATACAAAAATGAAACTATGCAGGGGCATCATACTCTTGTAACTCGGTAGTTGGATTCTCCATGAATGGATAGAGTCCAGTGATACTGCCGGTGATATCGATGAGAGGGAAGAATCCCTTGAAACAGGAGAATACCTCTCCGACGAGGAATGGATTCCCGAGTCTTATCTTATGCCAGTAATCTGGTATAACCCATTACAGCCACAAGGATCTTGGACTGATGATGAAGAAGACCAGGGCCCTGTTCAAGAAAACGTTGTTGATCCAGCACCAGCAAATGCTTCAGTGGAACCCAACATGGGCGAACCACGAGAAGCGGATGACGAAGAAGGTTTGGCTCCTATGCCTGATCTTGAGGAATATGCAAGAATCTTGCAACATCTTGCCATAGAGCAGGAGCAGGTTCGCAGCAATCTTCGTCATGATCCAGAACCGGAAGTCCCTGAAAATCAGCGGGAACTTTCTCCCTTAACACCTGAAAATGGAGAAAACAGTTGGATCGATGATCCTCTCACATCCGAGGATGAGTCTGATTCCCAACAGTCTACACTGGGGGCATCTCCGTCAGGATAACCTGCAATGCAATATCTCAGGATGACAGTGCCTGTGAAGCTTCCGAAGACACGTACTCCCCAACCGGTAGCGTATCTTCCGGAGCTACATCCTCTCAGGTGACTCCCACTGAGATATCATCCCCTCAGCCCTTGTCTCTTGAAGCTGTGACATCGGAATTCAAGCCTCTCCCGATTGATCATCTTGAAGAAACTTCTGCCAATGAAATTTTCTTCAATGAAAACTCAGTCAATTGGTCCCAGATACCCTATCTCACGGGCGATGTCTGGGCTAATAAAGAAAAGTTGCCGGCTGCTGTTCAGGACTTGTTCTCGGAAATTGCTCCGTGCAACACAATCACTGAAGACGCCAATGCTGTTACAGAGACGTCCTCAGCAAAGGATCAACCTCTTGATCCTGAGAACGATCTTCCAAAAGAAGACCCTTCTCTAGAGGCTCTTGAAGTTGGTAGAGGTACCCGTTCTGGCCGGGATTACCACAAAAATTACAATCAACCATCTTCTTCTTATGTAAATCCTTCGGGAAAGCAAGATGTAAGCGCCCCAAGTGGCAATAATAATGAAAATGCAGGCCCGAAGGAGGCTTTCAAGTACGACTTGATTGAGCACTTCAAACACATACCTGCACGTCTGCACATCCTTGACTTATTGCGAATGTCTCTACAAACTCGTGATAGTCTCATTTCAGAATTACAAAGGCTGAATGCGGATGTCGACAAATATGCCCCACAAGTCCTACAAATTGAAATGGACAATAGGGTCAAAAAATCAAATACTCCCTCAAAGGGAGAAAAGAAGAAAACTGAGGGATCAAGCAATGAATGCCTCTCGGTACAAAAAGCAGCAAGTGCAACAATTGCCTTCGACAAAGATGACCTCCTCCCAGGCGAAGCAAAGCACAACCATCCCTTGTACTTTACGGGGTACGTTAAAGGGATGCCAGTACACAGAGTTCAGATCGATCCAGGTTCTGCACTCAACCTCATCTCTACTTCGGCACTCGAAGAGTTGGGCATCCCACTTAGCAAACTGAGTCACACGTCCATATCCATCTTCGGATATGACGGGAGCGCTCAAAGGCCTATCGGCAAAATCAGGTTCAAATTGCAAATCGGTGATCTTATTTCTGAAGTCACCGTGTATGCAATAAGGACCCCTTCATGTTACAATATACTCCTTGGACGCCCCTAGATACATGAGAATGGTGTCGTCCCTTCAACTCTACATCAGTGCATCAAATTCGTTGGCAACGATGGCTTGATACATCGAGTGTTTGCAGACAAAAAGCTCTTCAAAGGCAGAGATGTCCATTTTGCAGATGCTCAAATGTATAAAGATGGAAAAGAAGAACAGGAGGAAAAAATAATTCACTTTGCTGACAGTCTCCAGAAAGATAAAGGCAAGGCTCCTCAGCAATCATCGGAGGTAAACAAACCCTCCACCAAACTCGAAGTAAGCGGCCAAGCTCCCTTCGTCATCTCCATCAAATCTCCAAAGCCTTTGGTAATCACTACCAAAGCAAAGAAGACAAAACAAAAGACTGGGGGCAAGTTCACTGTCTCCTTTGTGTCTATTATGCATGACACAGACTCAGAGTCAGAGCCAGAAAATGACATAGCATCAAGCCAAGCTGATACTCAGCGAGATCAGCCCCCTCTCAATCCATTGGAGACAGTTGCTGACATAGAAGACCCTACGTCGGCTTCCTTTGTTATTCCGACAACTTCGCCAGAAGAAAACGCAATCTTCTTCCATAGATCGGGAGTATCTCCACTGAACTCTTTGCTTGAACCTTTCCAAAACGAAGGTATGCCTCAGCTATCCCTGTATAGTCCAATGGCACAAGCTATCATGAAGAAAATGGGCTACGATGCTCAGAATCCGACTGGTTTGGGAGGTGGCTGTGGTATTCTCACACCATTGGAACCCACCCTGATCAAAAGTCAACCAGAAGATTGGAAAATCCACCTTCAAAAAGGCAAGTCTTCATATGGGTTGGGGTATGATCCTACCGCTCCTATGAGACAGTTGACACCATGGCTGCAAAGTCGCTTTACCGACCAAGCCTCAACATCTCATGAAGACATCGATATCCCTGGATATCTCTTCGAGGAGTTACTCGTCAAAAATCCTGAAAGCTCCTCCAATTGGTATAATTTCTCTGATAATAAAGAGGAATTGCCCGATGGCACAGACGAGCGGTTCTCTATCCCAGAAGAATCATTGTCTCCAAAAGAAGTACCCTACTTCAACCCAATTCCAGCAAATGATTGGGACCATCTCATTGCAAGCCTTGAGAAGGATAGCCTTGAGAAGGATATTGATCAAGAAGATTCATGGACAGAAACAGAGCCCCAGTCTGAAAATGCCTCTGGCACTCCAGAAGGTCTTGTTGAGTTGGAAGCCTCCGAAAACATTGTGGAGGAACCACCTTCAAACCTTCCGACAGAAGACCCTGTTCAAAAGATAAACTTGGGAACACCTGATAACCCACGTCCTGTATTCATAAGCAAGAATATAAAGGATGGTGAGTTACCCGAGTATATCTCTTTTCTTCGCGAGTTCGTTGATTGCTTTGCATGGTCTTATGCCGAAATGCCTGGCTTGGATCCCAAAGTAGCAGTCCACAAGCTCAACTTGCAAAAAGAAATCAAGCCTGTCAAACAAGGCTAAAGAAGATTCTGTCCCGACGTGATGGACAAAATTGAACAAGAAGTTCAGAAACTCAAAAACGTTGGCTTCATCCGCGAGAAACAGCATCCTAAATGGTTGGCCAACATCGTCCCCGTGACAAAGAAAAATGGGCAGATAAGGGTCTGTATTGACTACAGAGACCTGAATAGTGTATGTCCTAAAGATAAATTCCCGCTCCCCATACCAGAGGTGATGATTGACAACACCTATGGATTCGAGCGAATGACATTCATGGATGGATTCTCTGGCTACAATCAGATAAAGATGCATCCTGAACATGAAAGGCACACGTCATTTCGCACACCATTCGGCGTGTATTGCTACACTGTTATGCCGTTTGGTCTGAAAAATGCAGGTGCAACATATCAGAGGGCTATGATGAAAATATTCCAAGATATGCAGCACAAGACGGTCGAATGCTATGTTGATGACCTCGCCATCAAAAGCAGAAGAAAAGATGATCTTCGAGAAGTCTTCCTTCGACTCGCAAACACAAATTGTGGATGAATCCACTAAAGTGCTTCTTCGGTGTCTCATCGGGTAAGTTTCTCGGATTCATAGTACGGAAAGCTGGAATAGAACTTGACCCTACCAAAGTCAAGGCTATCCTGGAAATGCCATCTCTCTGAACCCTAAGAGAATTAAAAGGGCTTCAAGGAAGGCTGGCCTACATTCGACTGTTCATCTCCAATCTATCAGGGAAATGCCATCCATTCTCTCCCCTGATGAAGAAAGGCGTCGACTTTGTCTGGGATGCTGAATGTGAAAATGCATTTCAAGACATCAAAGCATACCTCACCAAACCTCCAGTGCTGGCTGCCCCCACAACTGGAAAACCATTTATATTGTACACAAGAGCTCTCGACCACTCTTTGGGTGCTCTGCTCGCACAAGAAAAAGATGATGGAAAAGAAGCTGCTCTATATTACCTTAGCCGCATGTTGGAAGGTGCAGAGCATCGCTACTGCCCAGTCGAAAAAGAATGCCTTACAGTAATGTTCGCCGTACAAAAGCTGCGTCACTATCTGCTGTCGAACATAGTCTACCTGATTTCGAGGATCAACCTCCTAAAGGTCCTTGTCACAAAAGCAGGTTCTCTCAATGCCCGATTGGCAAAATGGTCCATCCTTCTATTACAGTTTGATATTAGGTATGTACCAAAAAAAGCAATCAAAGGCCAAGCTCTAGCAGACTTTCTCGCAGAGCATCCATTGCCTAAGGATTCTCCACTCAGGGATGATCTCCCAGACGAATTTGTCTACAATGTGGAAACTTCCTTATCAAATGCTTCCTGGGACATGTACTTTGACGGTGCAACCAGGACAAATGAAAAAGGAAAGCAAATATCAGGAATTGGCATCCTCTTTGTCAGTCCCGACAAATACATGATTCCACACGCCTTCTCGCTACTGAAACCATGTTCAAACAATGCAGCTGAGTACCAAGCCCTGATTATAGGATTGGAACTCGCCCTTGAATTCGGCATCACCACGCTGGAAGCTTTTGGAGACTCTCAACTGGTCGTCAACCAGATGAATCAGAAATATGAAGTCAGGAAGCCTGATTTGCTACCTTACTACAATAAGGCGCAATTGCTTCAACAAAAATTCAACATCTGTCACATCATCCACATCCTCAGAGGTGAAAACATCCGTGCAGATGCCCTGGCTGGACTCGCCGCATCCATGGCAATCCAAGAAGGGGAAAACATGCAAATCACAGTGTGTCAGATGGATTCTCCCTCCTTTCAACACAAACTAAGCAGTTGCTGAATGCCACCAAGTGGTTGGAAGTCGGATGTCTATCCTCAAACCTCCGATTGGCGACTGGAGAGATCCGTTCATTGATTACATCATATTCGGAATCCTATCTGAAGATCCAAAAGATCGGGTAAGCATCCAAAGACGTGCCCCAAACTTTTATTTGGATATACCTTCAAAAGCACTTTACAGAAAATCCTTCAACGGAATACTCCTACGCTGCTTGTCACAACAAGAGGCTGAGGAAACTCTCAAAGAAGTTCATGCTGGTCTTTGTGGAGCCCATCAGGCTGGCCCTAAGCTCTATAACCAGATAAAAATGCTAGGTTATTATTGGTCTACCATGGTAGCTGATGCAATGCAATTTGCCAAGCACTGGCAAAAATGCCAGATTCACGGAGAATATGTCCACATGCCTCCAGAATGGCTACATCCAACAGCAATCTCATGGCCTTTTGAAGCCTGGGGTATGGACATCGTAGGTCCTATTTCTCCCCCATCAAGCAAAGGTCATCGCTTCATCTTCGCCGCTACGGATTATTTCTCCAAGTGGTCAGAAGCATTTGCGCTCAGCGAAATGAAGATTTCATCAGTCCTTCAGTTCTTGCGCACCAACATTATTTGTCGCTTCGGCATACCTAAAAGATTCGTCCATGATAACGGACCACAATTCCGGGATCACAGATTTTACAGGTTTTGCGACAAGTACAAAATCCAAAGTTGTCCTTCGACTCCATATAATCTAGCAGCGAACGGACTAGCAGAAGCCTTCAACAAGACGCTCTGCAAAATTCTCAAGAAAATGGTCTCTAGTCACAAAAGAGACTGGGGCAATAAACTACCAGAAGCCTTGTGGGCCTATCGAACCACCGTTCGAGGACCAACCCATAGCACACCATTCTCCTTAGTCTATGGATGCGAAGCTGTTGTCCCTTTGGAAGTACAAATTCCTTCCTTAAGGGTATCTCTGCAAAATGACATGACGCAAGAAAGCAATGTCAAATTGAGACTCCAAGAGTTGGATAATCTCGATGAAAGACGACTCGAAGCTCTAGAAAGCATTGAGTTGTACCAAGCACGCATGGCAGGATCTTTCGACAAGAAGGTCAGGCAACGCGCCTACAAAAAGGGTGACTTGGTTCTTGCAGAAAAAAGACCCATAGTCTTTGCCCACAAATCCAAAGGCAAATTCGAACCAAAATGGGAGGGACCCTTCGTCATCGACGAAGTCTTCTCCAACAGTGCATACGCTCTTCTAAACATGGAAGGAGACAGATGTATGCTACCCATCAATGGCAAGTTCTTGAAGCGGTACTACCCTTGAAGACTTCCTTAAACGGGTCAGAGCAATATCTACACGCCCAAAGCCTATTTCCAAGGTACTCGCTCGTCAAACCCACCTCTTTTGAAATTTTCATATTTATGTTGAAGTTTCCAAAAAAAAACTTTCAAAACAATGCTTACTTTCATCGTTTCATTGTTCAAAAGAAAAATCAAATCCAAAATCCAAGTTTAGGAGCCTCTTCCCAGACTTAACCAAAATTTTCGATCCTTGAACCCAAAATTCATGGTTTGAAACAAAAACCAGGACTCGGGAATTTTCACCCTAGTCTACCTTGGCTTTTACAACCAAAATGGTTTTAAGCCAAAATTTATGACCCTCGTGTCTCTAAACAAAAAATTTTGGTTTTTAGAAAACGTGGGGAAGCGACACTTAGTCGATACTCGCAAAACCCAAAAACCGGAAGGATGCGAACCCCATTCGATACTTCCAAAAACCCAAAAAAAAACTGGAAGGATGCGAACCCCATTCGATACTTCCAAAACCCAAAAAATCGCAAGGAAGCGAACCCTATTCGATACTTGCCAAATTTCAAAAATCATGGAGAAGCAACATACCAGTTGCTATCCACAACCCAAATTTCAAATGGTTCGAGAAAACCTCAGATTTCAAAAAATCGCGGGGAAACGACACCAAGTCAGTACCCGCAAAACCAAAAGTTTTGGGAAAAGCAAGGAAGCGACACTTAGTCGATATTTGCCCCCCAATTCGCGAGGAAGCGACATTCCATCGATACTCGCAAAACCCAGCCCGCGAGGAAGTGACATCCATCAATACTCGCAAAACCGAATGAGCAAGGAAGCGACATTCCATCGATACTTGCAAGACCATTCAGCGGGGAGGCGACATTTAGTCGATACCTGCATTTTGAAAACGAAATCCGGCTATAAATGCCAAATCCGGTTATAAACGCCAAAACTCGGCTATAAATGCCAAAAAACGGCTATAAACGCCAAAACCCGGCTATAAACACCAAAACTCGGTTATAAATGCCAAAATCGGTTTTCACGCCAATAAAAAACTTGGTTTTAAAAAAATTTCGGCTATAAACGCCAAAAAATCAGCTATAAACGCCAAAATCTGGCTATAAATGCCAAAATTCGGCTATAAATGCTAAAACAAAAAAATTCGGCTTTCACGCTATCAAAAAAAAAAAAAATCTTTGGCTTTCATGCCATCTTAAAATTCGGCTCCTATGCCATTCCAAAAATCGGCTTTCACGCCATCCAAAAAACTTTGGCTCTCATACCACAAACAAAAAACTTTGGCTCTCATGCTACAAACAAAATTTTTGGCTCTTGAGCGACAAACAAAATTTGGTTCCCATGCCACAAAATGAAATTCGGCTTCTATGCCATTCCAAAATTCGGCTTTCATGCCATCTCAAAAAGTTTGGCTCTAATGCCATCTCAAATTTTTGGCTCCCATGCCGCAAAACAAATTTTGGCTCTTACGCTACAAAATTAGGCTTCCATGCCACCAAAATTTCGGTTTTTAAACCATAAAAAAACAGGCTTTTCGCCACAAAATTGGCTTTCATGCCCAAAACAACCCTTTGACAAAAGATTTTCACAAAATGACAACCTTTTGATCAAAATCAAAACAAACATTCCCATCAACTTTTGCTCAAATTTGTTTTCATAAAAAAAAAATGATTTAAGTGAAAGGAAGGGGATAGAAAAATATAGTACCAAAATTGTTTATACATGGAGGTACCAAAAAAGAAAAAAAAAAGAAGAAGAAAAGAGTTTGTTACAACTCAGGAGCTCAATCCAACATGGTCTTCAACCAAAGGTTCAACTCCTCAAGCAGACCCTTGGCCTTCACTTCCAAAGTTTTTAGGCCACGCTTCTTCAAAATGTCCCCATAAAACGTGGCCGAATGCCGTGACCCATCTGCAGCACGAGGAAGTTCTTCCCAGAGGACCTGCCACTACTCATGCTCCTGAATCTTCCTCCGGACATTACCTTCAGCTTCCTCAACCTGGCGAATGAGCATCCCCTCTTTCTCCCAAGCCTGCTGAACGGCTGCATTGGAAGATCTGGCAGATCGACGATGTGCGGCAGTAACAGGACCTTTACCTTTGTTCGTTCTAGAAGAACAACCTGCAAAAGATGGAAGAGAAAAGATCAATCAACATCAAAATGACAGAATTCTACTACAAAAATTCTAGCAAAATTTTGACATGGTTCCGGGGCAATTCCGACGAAAAGGAACATACTCCGAAAAAGATAGGAAGCCTGAAGATGAGCTCAACATTGCTGCGAGCTCATAGTCAGTGGAGAATTCTCAAAGAAGGCTTGAGCTCAACATCGTTGCGAGCTCAAAATCCCGATACTTACAAAAGATTTTCAGGTATGCATCATCATACTTCCAAATCCATTTACAAAATCATGCATAAAAAAATATCATCATGCATTAGATGCTACGAAAACCTTGACCAAAGTTTGACCAATTTCAACCAAATTTTGTCAAAACCAATCAAACTTTGTCCACGTCAAAAATCATGTTGGCTTGACCTAGAGACTCTAGCCTTCTATCTTGATGCATCAAAAAAAAAATGCATACATATTGAAATTGCATAGCCTCATTATCATGGTGAGCAAACAAGGAAAAAGAAAAAGAAAGAGAGAGAGAAAAAAAATCTCAGCAAAAAAAAAAAAAAATACACGGTGAAAAAAAAAAAAAAGAAAACCGTGAAAAGAAGAAACAAAAGAAGAAGAAGCGCGAAAAAAAAAAAAAGAAACGTGCTTGAAGAAAAAAAAAAGAAAGAAAAGAAAAGAAAAAGAAGAAAAAATGAAGAAGATACTTCTACAGTGGAGATTCTTGTGGAGGAAGAAAACTTACTTGAAGCCATTGATGGAGAAGAAGAAGAAAAGCTTGGAGATCCTTGGAGCAAAAGCACTTCTAATCTTGGAGAGCACTCTTGAAGATTTCTTGCAAAAAGAAAGCAATGGAGCAAAAGCACCAACCCTCTTGCTTTTATAGAAGAGAGCAACCCAAAAGAGGAAACAAGGAGAAAGAAAGGAGGTAAGTGCTAAAATTTAACTACTTTCCCAAAAAGAAAGATATTTTGAGAGAATCTTTCCACAAAAAGAAAACTTGAGAAATTCTCTCCAAGCAAAGATATTTTTAGATATTCTCTACACAAAAGAGATATTTTTAGATATTCTTTACAAATATGACACCATATGAGATCTAGGCCATCTCCAAAGCCTAAGGTCCCATGGGTTAGCCCATATGAGCCAAGTTTGACCACCTAGGCACTAAAAGTGGCTTTTAGTCAAAATATTCCTCTTACCAAGAGCAAAAAAAAAAAAGAAAGAGAGAAAAGAGCAAAAAAAAAAAAAAAAGTCCCATGCCACTTTTGAGTTGATGGAACCATCCAAAAAAAGAGAAAAGAAAGTCTCATGAGTTTCCAAAAAACCAACCATCCAACCTCATGAACCAAATTGAGCCAAAATCTTGAAATTTACATTTCACAAAACCAAAATCCGGTCCCCTAACTCACCACATACAGCTTGTTAGGTCACAAGACCAAAACCAAAATCAAAATCCAAACCAAACCCAAAACCAAAAACCCAAATCTGACCCCCCAACCTGCCACATACAGCTTGTTGGGTCACAAGGTCAAAATAAAAAATCAAACCCGACCCCTTAACTTGCCACATACAGCTTGTTAGGTCACAAGGTCAAAAACCAAAATCCAAAACCCAAAATCCAAACACCCCATGTCGTTTTCAAAAATTTGCCTTAAGATGGTGTGTGATCCCTCTCACTACCATAAAATTCCCCCGGAAACTCAGAAGGCTATTCAAAAAAAAAAAAAAAAAAATTATCAAGACTCTTGGTCAAGTTGGAATCTTTCCTCCAAGTTTCTCTTCGAGGCACATCGACTCCAAAAAGCTACTTGTCGCTGTACCTCGATGGGGCATTTGTGGACACCAAAAAAGTCAATATGTCTCCTCAACATAAGAAGCCTCGTGAAGCTACATCCTGGTACAAAACAGGCAAGGCTACTTCAAGCATCAGATCTTTTCAGAATCAGACAAAAACTGAGAGATCCTTCAAGATAGCTAAAAGAGGGGTACACCTGAGGTTTCGGGCCATTCCGACAACGTTTGGCCCAACTTCACTGTTCCGATAGCTAAACAAGTGCTCCCGGCGGCGACATCATCGAAGACACCAAAACTTCGATCAGAGCCTACGGATGACTCCAGAATGTCTTCAAAGGGCTCCACGCCAAATTTCAAGTCAAACCGACAACGTTTGACCCTCCATCAATGCTCGAGAAGCAAAATCAAGCCTCCTGGCGGCGGGAACCACCGAAGCCATCACTCATCAAACAAAGTACATGAGTGACTTCAACATGCTTCCAAAAGGCTGCACGTCGAATTTCAGGTCATTCCGACAACGTTTGACCAGGTTTCGATGCTCCGAGAGAAAATCAAGCCTACCGGCGAAGGATAAACCCGGGACCATGACATCCAAAATGGAGCCCATGGAACGTCTCAAAATGACTCCAATAGGCTCCCCCTCAAATTTCAGGTCAATCGGACATCGTTTGACCACATATCAAAGCTCGGCATTTTCCATACAGCAAAATGAAGTGAAGCATCGATGGGACCCCAAACGGCTTCAAAACTCAAATAAAAGCCCATGGTTGGTCCTATCCACTGCTCAAGAAGCTTCACCTCAATTTTCAGGTCATTCCGACATCGTTTGACCTAGTTTCGACTCTTGACGGAAAATCGGCTACAAAGTCTTCAGCTTTCTCGAAAAATGGGAAACTCTGTGCTCCGATTTCATGCGGGTTCTCGTCAAGTTTTCTCCAAGAAAATGAAGTCAATAATTGAGGAAAAATGTCAAGAAAAATACAGAAGAAAAAAGGAACAAAAAAGAAGCAAAATCGGCCGAAAACGGAGCTCGGCGACCAAAGGGCAAAAAACCCTAAGGTCGCTGGCGACCCTGGGTGCATGGTCGCCCGGTGACCCTGCAAATCCGGGTTGCCGGATTTTGCACCAAAACGTCCGTTTTTTGATGGTTTTCGCGTTTCGGGTGTTCCGGCCTCTGTGATTTTCTAAAAATCCAATGTTTGATGCTTGAAAACGACTGATCTTCGTCGACATCTCGGATCCGCCATCAAAAGCATGAAATCATCACCGATCGCCTCAAGATCGCCAACCAGCTGACCAAGAAAGTGCACTTTCTGTCCGACCGATCGTGAAATCGACAAGACAGATGTCACTGGCCCACCAATATCAATCAATGTCTGAGATTGCACTGTAATCCGACATCAAACAATGCGTGGATCCACCTGTGATGATCGCAAGAAGAATCTCAAAAGGCGCAGCGCGGCCCGCGACTCTTCACATGCCTGGGCGATCACTTAATGACGTTAATTGACCCGTTTATGACAACTTAATGCGGTCATTAACTCATTATTTTGGACGGCCCAATCAGATTCAAGCATTTGGGAGTTACAAATCCAAGCAATCATGGCATTAAACCCATGAAACTCCCATCATCATGAAGCATAAAGGTGATTAAATGCCCACTACCTTCATCGGCCAATCACAAGCCTTGAAAAAGGAGTTACAAAATCAACTTGTAACTCCTCATCAATTCTTTCATCATGGCCATCAATGCCAATAAACACCTCATGGCTACCAAAAGCCTATAAAAGGAGGTCCACTCCAAGAAGAAAAAGGAAAGAAAATAGATCCCAAGTGCAAGCTCTGAAAATTCAGAAAATCCAAGAGAGAGACGAAGTCCTGCTACTTTGCTCCCGGAAGCACCACAAGGTGATCAACATCCCTTGGGGGCCCCGCCCCCCAAAGGTCTCCTCCTTCTCCAACATGGCATAAACGCGGCTTTTCAGCCCGTTTACTTGGTTTTTCATTGGATATAGGACCTCCTCTTGGTCTTTGTCCTTTAAAAAACCGAGGTTAGGAGCCAAGCCAAAGAATCAAAGCATCACATGTTCTCATTTGAAGGACGATGGCGAAGCCCACACATGACTTGCGACCGTCGATCTCAACGTGTCCCCACAATCTCCTGAGAAGTTAGATCCCTTTTCTTACTTTTCTATTGTAGTTTGTATTTCTTAAAGACACAAAAAGAAATCACAATTCTTGTCTTTCACATTTGATGAGTTTTGTAAAATCGCCTTTCACGGCAAAATCGTCTTTTACGGCAAACAAACAAAAACGCCTCCTACGGCATTCTAAAAAAAACAAACTTGTCTCTTTTCTTAATATTAATGCAATTTGAAAAGTTAGAAAAAAGGATTGATTTCCTTTCCACTTGTGAAGGTGAATCTCCGGATCATCACCATTCCAAATTCCAAGTAGAAAGTAAATCTGGCATATCCGTACAAAAAATGTTGATGCCCGAGATTTTCCCTCCTCCGCCGAGACCCAGGTCAGCCCCCGAGGTGCGGAGGGAGAGGACTGAAGATTCCCTTTTTGGGTCCATCAATCTCCCATCCAACGAAGAGACCATCACATTAGAGGATGTAGCATACATCTACAGCCTACCTATTGATGGTCTGCCCGTAACGGGCCAAATATATACCCATTATGAGATTGATGATCTTAGTCAAGGGCTGCTTGGTGTGGTGTCCCAAATGAAAGGAGACTACAATGGGGTCTCTCTCAAGTTCACATGGCTGGAGCGCGTCTTCCGTCCCACTCCGGAGGAGTTGAGGGAGAAGGAGAAGTCGAAGCAAAAGGGAAATAAGAAAAAAGGCAAAGGAGAGGCGAAGAAGAAGACGACAGAGGCCAGGACATGTGTAGAACTAGGGCCTATTTTTTTGTGACAGGACAAATTCTTTGCAATTCTTCAGGGGCACGAGGTCCATTTTATATTTTAGAGCTGTTTAGAGAGTTTAGGCCCTACTCATTGGTAGAGGTGTAAATCTGGGAGGGCGGCCCAGGCCCAGCACGGGCCCGGCACGAAAAAACCGTGCCTGGGCCGTGCCTGGGCCTGTTGACTTGGTCAACGGGCTGGCCCGGCCCGGCCCGGAAGCCCCGCTGGGCCGTGCTGGGCCCAGGTCCCCCAGGCCCGAGGCACGGCCCGGCACGGCACGGCTAAAATCCGTGCCGTGCTGGGCCAGTGCCCAGAGCCCGCAGGCGGCCCGGCCCGGCCCGAGGCACGGCCAGGCCCACGGGCGGCCCGGCCCAGGCACGGCCCGCAGAGAGCCCAACGGCTCTTTTTTTCAAAAAATTCCCCCCACTTCCCAAAAAAGGGTCTTTTTTACATTTTTAACCCCCCCAACAGCTATAAACGGTCATATGGGAGGGTATTAGTGTCTTTTGATCATTTTTTGAACCTTCGTAACTTAAATTTCAAGGAAATACAATTTATTTGATGTATTTTTTCAAAACATCATTAGTGTTATTGTACTTGTTATTTCTCTTAATTTCTTTATTTTAGTGAAATTGGTCCAAGACATATTTTTAAAGAACCTAAAAAAAAAGACATAAAGAACCTAAAAAAAACAAAAAAACAAAAAAATAAATTTGTGGGCCGCCCACGGGCTGCACGGCCCAGGCCCGACTAGGGCCCGGCCCAGCACGGCACGACCAGAGCCGTGCCCTGGGCCGTGCTGGGCTGGCCCCTAAGCCATTGGGCCAGGCACGGCACGGCCCGCTTAATTACGTGGGCCGTGCCGGCCCAGCCCGGGCCCGGGCCCGGGCCGAGCCCTTCTTCAGTGGGCCGTGCCGGCCCGGCACGGCCCATATTTTCACCTCTACTCATGGGCCTCCGCTTGTTTAGCGAACCTCTATGGAATGCTAAACGAGGGTGTACATTAGAAAGGGGTCTAGAAGCGTGAGATTCCTAACCCTACCGATGAGGAGGATGCTCTGGAGAAGTAGTTTATGTCTCTTTTTGGCCCCCTCCGGCTTCTTCAAGTGAGCTTGATATATTACTTCTTCATACTTTCACTATTTATATCTTAATGTTCTAATGAATCCCTCTCTTTTAACAAATCTGGGCTTACACCAGAATAAAGATTGGTAGAGGTCTAAGTCCAAGCCACCGCTTAGACCATGACATACAGTTTTCCCTCATAGTTACATGGGCCGACCTACTTAATGGAATGACCCATTTTACGACAGTGAGAGAAGTGCAAAAGCAACTCAATTACCTCACGTCTAAAAAGGTAAAAAGATTTCATTTCGATTTTCCAATAATTTTCATACTTACTTTAATAGTTCTAACTTACTCAATGCTTCATGCACAGTTTAAGTGGCAGCCGTACAAGAAATACGGAAAGGATTTTTTAAGCATGTCTCGAAGGCTGACAAAGCACTCTTCACAATAGACTCTCCCTTTATATCATATTTGGTGGTGGAGCATCACCCTACCCCTAGCGTCATGAGGCAGTTTGGCCTGAGATAGATGGTGCCTCCACGCTTTGTCAGGCCCATCGTGCAGAAAGAAAATAAGGGGAGATCTGTTATAGATTGGAGTCTAGTGCATGAAGAGGAGGTGAAGTCATGGGAAGCTCGGGCAAACAATGTGCTCAAAAGAAAGGGAAAATCAAAAGGCGGGGAGGATGAAGAAGAATACATGAGATGGTATGAAGTCAATACCATCATGCGTATTGGTCGTGTCAGGCAATGCGACGAGCCATAAAGGTATCCTCCCCCACAGCCCGATGCCCAAGCTCCTATCGTCCCACAGAACCGGATATGACATTCACACCCTTTGTATCCCTTACTTTGCTTCACATTGATTTAGTTAATATATTTTCTAACGAGATCCTTTCAATATGTCCACTGCAGGTCTCTTTCTTCCTCGACCATGTCGTACGGTCATGCAATCGTTCGATCGCTGCAAATGTGGACCTACTCCCCTTCAAAACTTTGATTAAGAAAAAGGTCAAGAGGTTTAGGTCCACATTTGGGAATACGTACTAGGACTATGTCAAGACATGTAGTTCATCCGCTGAGGAAGATGATAATACTCTCGTAAGGATATAAATAAATTCGAGCATTTCATTTAGCGAATTGATGAATGATTTTAGTGATTTTCTTACCATAACTTGCTTCATTTTGCAGACTGTCAAATCACCAAAGCGTGTAAGGATTAAGGGAAAGTCCTAAAAAACCCTGCTAAGAAGCCTCGACCTAGTATCGATGCTCCCTTAATGATAGAGGACTTCTTTATCAAGGTATCAGCCTCCCACACTTTGGATGAGGAGCAAAAAATGAAGCTGATGCCAGCAACCTTGACGCAGCTTTTGGTGATGTGGATGACATCCATATCGAGGATCTTATCTCCATCTCGCCCGGTCCTCAAGGATACAGCACTCCACTGATGATCACTTGCCATGCAATCATTGTATCCCCTACATAGGCTACAATTGATTCAATGATATGGAGGTACAAGTACAAACCCAGGCTGAGGAAGATCCTTGATAGGTTTCTGGATTACCAACATCCGTTGCCCCAAACAGGTTATGTTCTGATAGAACTGGAGAAGGAACTGTTGATGGATTTCTACAAATATTACAAGCATAGGTAACTGCAATTGTTGAAAATAGTTCCTTAGTAATGCAGACTTTGTTGGGTTTTTTACTAATTCAATGTCCCAATACTCATTGCATTGATAGGAAAGAGGAGCTGGATATGATAATCTCGTGCGTCGATTCTAAGTCCCTCAGAGATTTATTGCACAAGGGCACTTGGATGGACTCGAGTATCATATATTTTTTGTTTGAAGTGCTAAGGGAAAGGTGCAAGGATGCATACTTGGCTGACCCTAGTATATGTGTAAGTTCGATAAAAAATGAAAGCCACTTTGACTTTGTACTCACTAGGTTAAATGTCCTAGTTGTTTGATGTCTGAGATGCTTGTCTTACAAAGTTACTGGGAAAAGGGTCTAAAGACTGGGGATGGCATGGCCTTTGGGCCAAAGGGACAACGTGTAATGGATGCAATGGAGTGTAAAACTCTAGTCTACATAGTTCACGCTCACAACCATTGGTCCTTACTCATTGGATAAGTCGATGAGAGCCGCTGGGAGTACTATAACTGTTCAAGGGGAGAGATCTGGGGCTAAAAGACCTGTGAAAGATTCGTAAGTACTTATTTGCTCCTCTCTTGGTAGCATAATGTTTGGATAGTAAATAAATTTCAAATTTGAGGTATCATTCATTTTCACTATATTTGGACAGAGATTGTGGCTTCAACAAAGATTCATGGTTCATGGGTGGTCGGTGCTTATGATGTGGACGATGACCACAAAGACGGACATCTATTTCAAGACAATGGAAATGATTGCGGGTTGTTCGCCTGTGCGTTCCCGGAACATTGTATATCATCGTCCCATTGAGTTCACCCGTTAGACATCCTGTACTATCGGCAAAGAATTATCATTGACATATTTAAGCAAAACTAGGTTCGAAATGCTTCGAGGCTTAACCTCCCTCCACTCCCAGTCTTGCCCCCTGACGTGCAGTGAAACTTTCCTTGTGCTATATGTGTTCTTCCAAATGCGTTGTAATGTAACTTGTAATTGAAGTGATTATGCTATGGATGTTGTGAATTTCTAACTGTAAACTTACGAGATGTGCAGAATTTAACTATAATTATACTTCGGATGTGGATTGAATGTCAATTGAATGCATGGTAGCATTTATCTTTTTTTACACATAGTTTGATGTAAATGTCATAGTTCCAGCATATCATTTTTTTTCCTTATTCATACAGTGTCATCACCGACCTTGTAGCATTCAAAATACCTGAGGATGCATGGAAAAGTTATAACTTTTTGGTTGGGAAATTAGGAAACTTGCGTCTGTGATGACCTTATTTTACACTGCTAAGGTTATCACCGACCATGTAGCACTAAATATACTGAAAAAGTTACAACTTTTGATTGAAAAATTAGGAAACTTGCATCGATGATGACCTTATTTTACACTGCTAAGGTCATCAACGACCGTTACTTGGAATTTTAGCCAGCGCTTGCCGGAAAAAATCACAACTTTTGGTGAAAAAAAAGGAAACCTGCGTCGGTGGTGACCTTATTTTACAAAGCAAAGGTCATCGTTGACCCGTACTTTGAAATTTTGCCACGAACCTCCTGGAAAAGTTACAACATTTTAGCACAAAAATTGGCAACTTGCGTAAGTTGTGACCTTATTTTACAAAGCTAAAGTCATCGCCGACCCATACTTAGAAATTTGGCCACGAACCTCCTTGAAAAGTTACAACTTTTTGGCAAAAAAATTGGCAACCTGCGTCGGTGGTGACCTTATTTTACAAAGCTAAGGTCATCGCCAACCCTGTAATCCATTTTTTCACATCACTTTTCTGAAAAGTTACAACTTCTTGTCAGAAAAATAGCTAGCCTACGTCGATAGTGACCTTATTTAACACTACTAAGGTCATCACCGACCCTGTAATGAGACATTCCACGTGCATTAGATAAAAAATCCATGCAAAATTGTTACGTTGCATATATACATTACATCATCTTCCACAACAAAATATTGGGTTCCACACCTCTTTTCAAAAGAAATGATAAATTATACAAAAACATCCAAAAATGCAAAACATTGTTTCAAAAGAAATGATAATTTATACACAAACTTCCAAAAATGCAATAAACACCATTACTGCCATTTTAATAAACTTCCCATAAATATACATACAAAAAAAAATCTATCCAAAAACATACCCCAAAACAAAAAAAATTGCATAAGTGGCCTCAAAACACAAAATCCATTTACGTCATTGGTGCACTGGCAGATTTTTACAGCTCCCACGGTTGTGACCCCTCTCTCTACAGCATGAACAAGTTACCACTCTATGCTTGAGATGTCGATCTTCAACTCAGATCCTGTTCTTCTTTGGTTGACCCAGTTGCTCAAAAAGATTACATGAGTAGACCCAGAGTACAAAATCCATTAACGTCATTGTTGAATTGGCGGATTTTTGCAGCTCCCACAATTGTGATCCCTCTCTCTACAGAATGAACAAATTACCACTCTTCGCTTGCGATGTCAATCTTCAAATCGGATCCTGTTTTTCTTTGGTCGACTCGGTTGCTTGCTAGCCAATGGTGGGAGGACTCTCCCGGTGGTTAAATGATGTTCCCATTGCTTTCGATCATGGGTGGCATGAATGGCATTACTGTACGTTTTCTAGTATGTGCTTGTGATGTACCAGTGCTCGCAATACTCATATAGATTCATATTCCACGCTTTCATGGCGGCAACAGCATGGCAACATGGGATCCCAATCACGTCCCATTTGCGACATGAGCATGACCTGCGATCTAGATTAACTATATCAACATACTATGAAGATTTCACTTGATATTCATTCAATGCGCTACCCGTACCATCAACCTTCGCGATTCTTCCATCTCTGTGGCTAGGTACTTCTTTGCGTACGGAGTTAGTAGTGAAATGATGCTTGTACTTGAATTGACCGTCTCTAAAAAAATTCCATGAGTTTTGCACGTATCTCTTCCACTTGTTTCGTAATCGGGAGCACTCGGGTGTCTTTTAGGAGACTATTTGTGCACTTTGCAGCATTGCTGGTAAGTATGTCATACCTGCATCTATGAGCAAATGCCGTTGTCCAAAACTGATGGCCGATCGCATGGATGTAATTATATGCACGCTCATCTACACTTTTTATGTGATCCATGCAAGCATCGTACTCAAAAGGTCTGTATGCCCTCATCGTACTCCAAAGCTTTCTTATAATGCCGTGGTTGTTGAAAGCCGCCTTTATGTTTTCGGCTATATGATGGCAACAAAAAAAATGCTTTGCGATTGGCATTATGGCTTGTACTGCAAGAATCAGACCTTTCTGAAGGCTGGATACAATTGTCATATGTTTTGGCTCACCCAATGACAAAGATAAGTGTGCAAGATACCACTCCAAACTATCACGTCGCTCCGCTTCAGCAAAGGCAAATGCAATGGGGAACAGTTGATGATTTGCATCATATGTTACAGCCACCATTAGCACTCCTGGATATTTTCCACGAAGGTGTGATCCATCCACCGCTATCAATGGCCTCAGAGAGGTTTGGAATGACCTTAAGCATGGACCGAAGGACCAAAAGAAGCGTCTAAATCGGTCATCCTTCCTGATGTCCAACGCAGTGTACGAACCGGGGTTGGTTCTATGAAGCTTGTTGCAATAGAGCGGTAATACCATAAAAGACTCCTTGTACGATCCACGTACTTTGCACAGTGCAAGCTCCTTTGCCATATGTGCTCTCCTGTATGTAATGCGGGTCCCAAAATCAATCTAACATTCATTGATTATCTTTTTGTGCCTAAGATTGTTATTGCATAGCACCTTTTCTTCAATGAACTCTGCTACTAGCTTCGCGGTTGCTTGCCGATGTGCAGTTCCCATGAGTGGTTTAGAACAACAATGTTTGGAATTATATTTACGAACTCTGAAGTGTGGACCAGAATCTACCATGGAGGCATGTATATGCCAGGGACAATCTACTCCTTTATAACTCGCTGTGACCATCTTCATGTTAGTCCTCTCGTGTTTCAAGGTGAAGTTGTTGTCTATTGCATACTTTGTTATAGCTCTTCTAAAAACCCCACGATCAGGAAACTCCATACCTAGCCACATCTCTCTATCTGAACCGGTCCCTTCTTCAGGCACGACAATATCAGCGACCATTGTGTCCATGAGGGGAGCTTTTGAAAAGTTATTTTCCTTATTTTTGCTTATAGTATCTCTTTTGAGTTTCGACACCTGATTTAATTAGTTTGGCAGCTGCTAAACTTCCATTTCCAACCACATTAGTTGCGGGAGCACCTATGAAGTTGTGCACACTTTCGCTTCCATACATATGAAGCATTTCTGCATTGATTTCTTCGAACATGGACTCATCATCGTCTGCAAAATAAGACAATGTTGTTGGAAATTTTATATTGTGATCCTCCTATATATCAATCGTGGGAAATTCTTTAAAAGGTGGAGGTGACGGTGGTAGCTTGCCTTTTAATTTATTATCAGGCTTTCCAATGCTAGGAGTGTCTCGAATGATTTTGTTTCCTTCATCATGCAAAGACCTGCAATATAGAGTTCTGAAAAAAAAAAAAAAAAAACACTTTCGATCAAAAAACACTTTCGATCAAGGCTGAAAATGTTGAAATATAGTTTTAACTTCAGAACATACCTATTGCCATGTATGTGTTGGAAACTGTCTTCATCACATAGCCTTCTTCAAATGAATAATAATATCCTTGCTTCGCTTCTTGACGATTTTGACAAACTATTGATATCATTGTTATCATCGATATCTATCAATGAAAAAAATTGCCATTGTGTAGAAGATACTTTAGAGTTATCTCATCGGGAGTTGTTGCCCAACTCGATGCTTCTAAAGCAATTTTGGACAGCTCCTTAAATGTAACACTGCTCAAGAGATATCTCATCTTCTACCTTCCACCCTTGTACTGAGGACAATTGAGCTCAAGTTCAAACTTACCGTCATAGTGAAAGATTATTGGTGCTCAACGTCTCACATGCTATTAAAACATCATAAAAAACATTAATTACTTGGACCATCCTTCTCACGCAATAATGCATAGGGTGTAGATTAAATTTGTGAACGGTTTCCTCCTTATTAGAAAATAATTATGTATAAAGTACTTTGAATAGTGCAAAACAGCAAATAGGGCTCCTGTGCAACGTATACCATATTCAATGAAACAGACAAAAAACAACATACAGTGAAAGAGAACATGTATCCATGCATTTAATGATAGTATATGTATTATACGTTGTCAATAGAAAGAGGAGATTGATTTCTAGGGTTCCATCATGTGAAGAGAAAAAATTTCATTACCTCCTTTCTGTAGACCTTATTAATAGCAAGAGGGGATTGATAGAAAATTAATGGTGATATCAACGGTGGAAAAACACAGTAGTCATCATGTTTCGCAGCTATACAATACTAAAGGAAGGCAGCCTCTACGATTTTGGAGAAGTGGGACGAATGAAGCTCAAAATCGGATTATGTAGGGTTCGCAGACAGGGTCATCGCCGACTTTATTCAGTGTAAATAAGGTCGACGCCGACGATGTAACAAATTAGTAAAAAAAAATGAAAATTGGGCCCCATTGCTCTAATTGGTGCCCCAATGGCTAAAGTGTTTGATTGCATAACATGTGTGCATTAAGTGTTTTTTCCGGTTAAATCCTCTATAAAAAAAGAAAAGAAAGAAATCCAACACAACCACCCTCATCTTAGCTACTAAATGCAATGCTCATCATCAAAACCCAAATCTTTTCACCCACGCACCTCCCCCCACCCCCCCCCCCCCCCACCACAAAAAAAAAAAAAAAAAAACCCTGTATCAAATCCCTTGTGATTTCCACTACACCGTCATCATCAACCACATCCTCATCAAATCTATCATTTGTTTTTGACACCCCCCGAAGTGAACTGATTGACACTTCTATGTGTAACATTTAACCACAAGATTACGATGTCGTCAAGTAATAAAGGACTAAAGAGTCCGGATTATCGATCCCACGGAAAGAGGATGTTGACACCAAAAAAGTCAATATGTCTCCTCAACATCAAGAAGCCTCCTGAAGCTGCATCCTGCTAAAAATAGGCAAGGCTACTTCAAGCATCAGATTTTGTAAGAATCAGACAGAAATTGAGAGGTCCTTCAAGACAGCTAAAAGAGGGGTACACCTGAGGTTTCGGGCCATTCTGACAGCGTTTGGCCCAACTTCACAGTTCCGATAGCTAAACAAGCGCTCCCGGCGGCGACATCATCGAAGACACCAAAACTTCGATCAGAGCCTACGGATGACTCCAGAATGTCTTTAAAGGGCTCCACGCCAAATTTCAAGTCAAACTGATAACGTTTGACCCTCCATCAATGCTCGAGCAGCAAAATCAAGCCTCCCGGCGGCGGGAACCACCGAAGCCATCACTCATCAAACAAAGTACATGAGTGGCTTCAACATGCTTCCAAAAGGCTGCACGTCGAATTTCAGGTCATTCCGACAACGTTTGACCAGGTTTCGATGCTCCGAGAGAAAATCAAGCCTACCGGCGGCGGAGCAACCAGGGACCATGACATCCAAAACGGAGCCCATGGAACAACTCAAAATGACTCCAATAGGCTCCTCGTCAAATTTCAGGTCAATCGGACATCGTTTGACCACATATCAAAGCTCGGCATTTTCCCCGCACCAAAATCAAGTGAAGCATCGATGGGACCCCAAACGGCTTCAAAACTCAAATAAAAGCCTATGGTTGGTCCTATCCACTGCTCAAGAAGTTTCACCTCAATTTTCAGGACATTCCGACATCGTTTGACCTAGTTTCGACGCTTGACGGAAAATCGGCTACAAAGTCTTCGACTTTCCCGAAAAATAGGAAACTTTGTGCTCCGATTTCGCGAGGGTTCTCGTCAAGATTTCTTCAAGAAAATCAAGTCAAGAATTGAGGAAAAATGTCAAGAAAAATACAGAAGAAAAAAGGGACGAAAAAGACGCTCGGCGACCAAACGGGCCGAAGCCCCATGGTCGCCGGCGACCCTGAGTGCATGGTCGCCCGGCGACCCTGGATATCCGGGTCGCCGGATTTTGCGCCGAAGTGTTTGTTTTCGATGGTTTTCGCGTTTCGGGTGTTCTGGCCTCTGTGATTTTCTGAAAATCCAATGTTTGATGCTTGAAAACGACTGATCTTCATCGACATCTCGGATCCGCCGTCAAAAGCATGAAATCATCACCGATCGCCTCAAGATCGCCAACCGGCTGACCAAGAAAGTGCACTTTCTGTCCGACCGATCGTGAAATCGACAAGACAGATGTCACCGGCCCGCCAACATCAATCAATGTCTGAAATTGTATCGCAATCCGACATCAAACAATGCGTGGATCCACCTGTGATGATCGCAAGAAGAATCTCAAAAGGCACAGCGCGGCCCGCGACTCTTCACATGCCTTGGCAACCACTTAATGCCGTTAATTGACCCATTAAAGCAGTCATTAACTCATTATTTTGGACGGCCCAATCAGAACCAAGCATTTGGGAGTTACAAATCCAAGCAATCATGGCATTAAACCCATGAAACTCCCATCATCATGAAGCATAAAGGTGATTGAATGCCCACTACCTTCATCGGCCAATCACAAGCCTTGAAAAAGGAGTTACAAAATCAATTTGTAACTCCTCATCAATTCCTTCATCATGGCCATCAATGCCAATGGACACCTCATGGCTACCAAAAGCCTATAAAAGGAGGTCCATTCCAAGAGAAAAGAAAAAAAGGAGAAGAGATCCTAAGTGCAAGTTCTGAAAAAACCAGAAAATCCAAGAGAGAGACGAAGTCCTGCTACTTTGCTCCCGGAAGCACCACAAGGTGATCAACGTCCCTTGGGGGGCCACCCCCCCAAGGTCACCTCCTTCTCCAACATGGCCTAAACGTGGCTTTTCAGCCCGTTTACTCGGTTTTTCATTGGATATAGGACCTTCTCTTGGTCCTTGTCCTTTAAAAAACTGAGGTTAGGAGTCAAGCCAAAGAATCAAAGCATCACATGTTCTCATTTGAAGGACGATGGCGAAGCCCATACATGACTTGCGACCGTCGATCTCAACGTGTCCCCACAATCTCCTGAGAAGTTAGATCCCTTTTCTTCCTTTTCTATTGTAGTTTGTATTTTTTAAAGAGACAAAAAGAAATCACAATTGTTGTATTTCATATTTGATGAGTTTTGTAAAAACGCCTTTCACGGCAAAATCGCCTTTCACGGCAAACAAACAAAACGCCTCTTACGGCATTCTAAAAACTTGTCTCTTTTCTTAGTATTAATGCAATTTGAAAAGTTAGAAAAAAGGATTGATTTCCTTTCCACTTGTGAAGGTGAAACTCCGGATTATCACTATTCCAAATTCCTAGTAGAAAGTAAATCTGGCATACCCGTACAAAAATGTTGTTGCCCGAGATCTTCCCTCCTCCGCCGAGACCCAGGTCAGCCCCCGGGGTGCGGAGGGAGAGGACGGAAGATTCCTTTCGGGTCCATCAAGTTGGCATTCTCGGTGGGACACGTTGACTTGAGAACGTGATGCTTTGATCACTTGGCTCCTTTCTAGTTGGTGGCCTATGTTGCATCTTGCATCTAAAAAAAAACATGAGATGGGATTTCAATTGTTCTTTCTCACTTCAAAAAAAAAAACAAATTTGATCTCTTTTTCTTAAAAGCTCAATTTTGAGAAACTTTGATCCTTCCCTCTTCGAACTTGATAGCTCACAGAAATGTTCGCAGCTATCGTTCATATCAGGGATTGGGCCATCTTTTCTCTTTGATGAGTCCAAATTGGGATTTCAAAAAAAAATTATAAATTCAAAAAAAAATTAGTTTTCTCTCTTTTGCATTCAAAGTTGAGAAACCTTGGTTCCTTCCTTTTCGGATTTAGCGCTCGCAGAAATGTTGAGCCTTTGTTCGAATTGGAACACCATTCGCTCTCTTTGATGAGTTCAAAAAAAAAACCTTTAAAAAAAAGGGATTTTAAAAGAAAAAACATTAAGGTCCCACCAGTTGCGTTCTTTGACCAAAGTGGATGTAAGAAAAGCCTTGTCCAGAGTGTGGAGACAGCTAGACTGTTCGAGGCAAGGGTCCTCCAAACGGGTTCATTAAGTAATCCTACCCTTACCTGGGGGCTGATCTATCTACGTACTAAGGTTTCATAAGATCGAATTGGAAATCTATGTGCACATTTAAAAAATTTTCTCTAAAAAAAAAAGAAAAAAAAACTTCTGTCACTTTGAATTCAGAGTTGAGAAATCTTGGTTCTTTCCCTTTCGGATTTAGCGCTCGCAGAAATGTTGAGCCTTGTTCGAAATGGAACACCTTTTGCTCTCTTCGATGAATTCAATCTTGACCTTTCAAAAAAAAACTTCTGTCACTTTGAATTCAGAGTTGAGAAATCTTGGTTCTTTCAATTTCGGATTTAGCGCTCGCAGAAATGTTGAGCCTTGTTCGGAATGGAACACCATTTGCTCTCTTCGATGAATTCAATCTTGACCTTTCAAAAAAAAAACTTCCGTCATGTCTGGATTCACATCCGAGAAATTATGGTTCCTTCCCTTCTGAGTTTAGCGCTCGCAGAAATGTTGAGCCTTTGTTCGGATTGGAATACCATTTGCTCTCCTTTATGAATCCAAATTTGACCTTTCAAGAAAAATCCCATCTCGTGTCCTTCCCAAGGATGCGATTTGCAACATTTGTGCCTAGCGGTGCTAGTACGCCCTTTCGAGTCTACTGTATTCGCGACCGACACATTTGTATCTCCAACCTTATATCATTTTACCTCGAGTGAGCCTTGCTTCTCGGTAATTTGAATTAAGGTCTACAATTGCTTCTAGCAGTCACTGGAACGCTCACTCTGAGCCTACCATACTTGTATTTTAGAACAATTGTATCCTCTATGGCTTTTTGCCTTCTTCATCGTCCTTGGGTTGGGCCATGTCCCCTCAAGTGATTTGAAAAGACAAAACCATAGTTGTTCTCCATTTAGGATCACCATATTCTTGTGATTACTAATGGATTTGGTCTTGTTTCAGAAGTTTTCCAAAACTAACAATGGCAGCTTCATTGACCATCACTTTCGATGAGAACAAGTACCAGCTTATGCTGCAAGATAAGCAAAACAAGCATAAGCGCCCTGCCAGTTGCCGAAGCATCATCTCCCTCGACAACTCTCCAAACACCGGGTCAGCTTCAACTCCCCGGACCATCGTCTTCGGATCACTGGGACCATTCCCACTTCCTGCAGAAGACATACCTGCCAAGAAGCAGAAAACCGCCCCGCAACGTGTCACTAAAATGGCACCAAGGGCGAACACCAAGAAGCTTGAAGCCCGTGGCGTTCCCACGAAGCTTCAACCCACAAGAAACCAGGTTTACACCAAAACCTGGTCCCCGAGATCTTCGCCAAAGCAACGGAGGTCCCGAACATCTGCAAAGCCAGCATACCTGGCCCCTCTCAAGGAGAATCAGTTCTACCCTCTCTCTTACATGAAAGAGGAGAAACCTACCCTCCACCCAAAAAATAAACAAAATCATCATGAGCCGGCTTGCTCCTACAATCCCAAAATCAAATCCTGCATCGTTAGGCCTATGCAAAAACATGTTGAAACCAGCACTCCCGCGAGTCGACCCTTCACCTCAACAGGGGCCGAGCTCGCAAAATTCAAGTCTTCATTGCGACAGACAAAGGACCGCGTCCAGATTCTGTCCTTGCCAAGCTTCAAAGAAGACAAACTCGGCTGCTGCGCACGGGGGACTACATCCTTCATCGTCAGAGCCCAGCCAGAGCCGACTGAAGCTCAAATTGCTCGTCGTATGCGTCGCCGCACTGCATATCGACAAAAGAGACTCGAGAAACAAAGAACCCAACGTTCTACTCTCCACGTCACAAAGAAATGGGTCGAAAAAGAAAGACCCGACCAATTCGTTGCTGTTCATATGGTTGGCAAAACCAGACATCACCGGAAGTCAGCAACCAAAATCAGTGTTAGACGTCCAGTGACTCGCAGCGTCTCTCGGACAAGATCACATCTGGAAGAGTCTTCCACTCCTCCAAGCCAAGAACATCGGAGTAACCACTCCTCAGATTCTTCATCCAGAAGAATGAGCCCCAGCTCAGCCACCAGGACGATTTCTTCGTTCGAATCCCGAGGGATGAACATCTTGGCTACAAGTTCTGAGCAGCCTCCACCGCATGATGACGTAACAGCACGCATCCAGCAGTTGGAGCAAGGACAACAGAGAATTGAGACTCTGATGGAAAATTTGATTCTCACTCTACAGCGTCCACCACCTAACAATGAAACCCCTCCGAATCATGAAGATGACGAGGGCAATGCAGGAAACAATGAGTCTCGCCCCCTTACCAGAAAGGACGTGGACGATATCCTCGCAAAAGCAAAAGAAGAGGATACATTGAAGGAACATGGGATCAAGCCACCCTACCCTCTATGGATGGACTCGGTTCCGTTCCCTGCAAAATTCAAACAACCTACTCTCCAGACATATACTGGGAAAGGTTCAGCCAGACAGCATGTCATCCACTTCAAGATCCTGACAGGAGCTATTGCGGATCAAGATGCCCTCAAGATTCGCCTCTTCGCAAGTACCCTAAAAGGTACAGCCTTTGATTGGTACTCCACTCTGCCGGAGAACTCCATCCAGAACTGGGCTATGCTGGAGACACGCTTCCTGACCCACTTCCAAGGCGAGGATCATCCTGTTACTATGGCTCAACTCTGCAGCCTAAAACAGGGAGAGAATGAGTCAACATACGACTTCATTCACAAATGGAAGGCAATGGCGTACAAATGCTCAGATGTGCTGCCACAAGCGTCGCTAGTCGACATCTGCCGTAACAATATGAGAGCTAAAATCCGCTCCATGATTATCGGCAATAAATCAAAGAACCTGGGGGAACTCCTCGAAGCTTCCATGGAAGCTGAAATGGTGATCAAAGACCTCAACAGTCAGAAATCATCGAAGAAAGAGCCGACTCCTGTTACAACCTCAAAACCAAAGAAAAAAGAGGTTCTCAATGTGCAGACTAAGTCAGCTCCTCAGCAGCCAAAGAAACCTGAAAACAAAACTGCAGGTAAAAGGCCTGAACTCTCTGATGCCTTCAAAGAACGTGTAGAAAAGAAATATCCGTTCGATGAAGATGTTGAAGAAATCTTTGAGGCTCTCCTAGCAAATGGCAAACTCATTCTGCCAGAGCCCAAAAGACCGGGAGATGTTGGCAAAACCAATGATCCCCGATACTGTCCATACCATCAGATGATCTCACATCCTCTCAATCAATGCTTTGTTGTGAGAGAGAAGATCAATGAGATGTGGAAAAACGGAGTCATAACCTTTGATAAAAACTATGGCCCCGCCTCTGTCAACATGGTGTCATGTCGGCAAACTTCAAAGTCACCAAAGGAGAAGATCACTACTTCATTCAAGGTGATAAAAATGGCTCAAGCGTCCCAAGAATGGGTTCCCTATCCAACACCAGATGGACAACCTATATGGGTGCATCCCGATCTCCTAGATGATGAAAATTGGGAAATCGTCAAAACAAAGCCAACCGCTCAGCAGCGAAGGCAAGTCAAGAGACAGCTCCGCAAGCTCAAACAGCAGCAGAAGTCTCAACCAAAACAAGGAGTCCTTGAAAAAGCAGAAACTTCTTCCACTGCTTCACTCAGGACGACGGAAGAATCTCTTCCCGAGACCTCCAAGGCGGTAAGAAAATTCACTCTTGATGATTTCATGCCACCTCTATACAAAAATGAAAATGTGCAAGGGGCATCATACTCTTCCAACTCGGTAGTTGGATTCTCCATGAATGGATACGAGTCCAGTGATACTGCCAGTGATATAGATGAGTGGGAAGAATCCTTTGAAACAGGAGAATACCTCTCCGACGAGGAATGGATTCCCGAGTCTCATCTTATGCCAGTAATCTGGTATAACCCATTACAGCCACAAGGATCTTGGTCTGATGATGAAGAAGACCAGGACCCTGTTCAAGAATATGCTATCGATCCAGCACCAAACAATGCTCCGGTGGAACCCAACATGGGCGAACCACAAGGGGCAAATGACGAAGAAGATTTGGCTCCCATGCCTGATCTTGAAGAATATGCAAGAATCTAGCAACATTTTGCCATAGAGCAGGAGCAGGATCGCATCAATCTTCGTCATGATCCAGAGCCGGAAGTCCCTGAAAATCAACGGGAACTTTCTCCCTCAACTCCTGAAAATGGAGAAAACTGTTGGATCGATGATCCTCTCACATCCGAGGATGAATCTGATTCCCAACAGTCTACACTGGGGGCATCTCCTGTCAGGATAACCTGCAACGCAATAGCTCAGGACGACAGTGCCTCTGAAGCTTCCGAAGACACTTACTCTCCAACCGATAGCGTATCTTCCGGAGCTACATCCTCTCAGGTGACTTCCACTGAGATAACATCCTCTCAACCTTCGTCTCCTGAAGCTGTGACATCGGAACTCAAGCCACTCCTGATTGATCATCTTGAAGAAACTTCTGCCAATGAAATCTTCTTCAATAAAAACTCAGTCAATTGGTCCCAGATACCCGATCTCACGGGCGATGTCTGGGCTAATAAAGAAAAGTTGCCGGCTGCTGTTCAGGACTTGTTCCCGGAAATTGCTCCGTGCAACACAATCACTGAAGACGCCAATGCTGTTACAGAGACGTCCTCAGTAAAGGATCAACCTCTTGATCTTGAGAACGATCTTCCAAAAGAAGACCCTTCTCTAGAGGCTCTTGAAGTTGGTAGAGGTACTCGTTCTGGCCGGGATTACCACAAAAATTACAATCAACCCTCTTCTTCTTATGTAAATCCTTCGGGAAAACAAGATGTAAGCGCCCCAAGTGGCAACAATAATGAAAATGCAGGCCCGAAGGAGGCTTTCAAGTACGACTTGATTGAGCACTTCAAACACATACCTGCACGTCTGCACATCCTTGACTTATTACGAATGTCTCCACAAACTCGTGATAGTCTCATTTCAGAATTGCAAAGGCTGAATGCGGATGTCGACAAACATGCCCCACAAGTCCTACAAATTGAAATGGACTATAGGGTCAAAAAATCAAATACTCCCTCAAAGGGAGAAAAGAAGAAAACTGAGGGATCAAGCAATGAATGCCTCTCGGTACAAAAAGCAGCAAGTGCAACAATTGCCTTCGACAAGGATGACCTCCTCCTAGGCGAAACGAAGCACAACCGACCCTTGTACTTTATGGGGTACGTCAAAGAAATGCCAGTACCCCGAGTTCAGATCGATCCAGGTTCTGCACTCAACCTCATTTCTACTTCGGCACTCGAGGAGCTGGGCATCCCACCTAGTAAGCTAAGTCACACGTCCGTATCCATCTTCGGATATGACGGCAACGCTCAAAGGCCTATCGGCAAAATCAGGTTCAAACTGCAAATCGGTGATCTTATTTCTGAAGTCACTGTGTATGCAATAAGGACCCCTTCATGCTACAATATACTCCTTGGACGCCCCTGGATACATGAGAATGGTGTCGTCCCTTCAACTCTACATCAGTGCATCAAGTTCGTTGGCAATGATGGACTGATACATCGAGTATTTGCAGACAAAAAGCCCTTCAAAGGCAGAGATGTCCATTTTGCAGATGCTCAAATGTATAAAGATGGAAAAGAAGAACAGAAGGAAAAAACAATTCGCTTTGCCGATAGTCTCCAGAAGGATAAAGGCAAGGCTCCTCAGCAATCATCGGAGGAAAACAAACCCTCCACCAAACTTGAAGTAAGCAGCCAAGCTCCCTTCGTCGTCTCCTTCAAATCTCCAAAGCCTTTGGTAATCATTACCAAAGCAAAGAAGACAAAACAAAAGACTGGGGGCAAGTTCATTATCTCCTTTGTGTCTATTATGCATGACACAGACTCAGAGTCAGAGTCAGAAGATGACACAACATCGAGCCAAGCTGATACTCAGCAAGATCAGCTCACTCTCACTCCATTGGAGACACTTGCAGACATAGAAGATCCTACGTCTGCCTCTTTTGTTATCCCGGAACCTTCGCCAGAAGAAAAAACAATCTTCTTCCACAGGTCGGGAGCATCTCCACTGAACTCTTTGCTTGAACCTTTCCAAAAGGAAGGTATGCCTCAGCTATCCCTGTATAGTCCAATGGCACAAGCTATCATGAAGAAAATGGGCTACGATGCTCAAAACCCGACTGGTTTGGGAGGTGGCCGTGGTATTCTCACACCATTGGAACCCACCCTGACCAAAAGTCAACCAGAAGATTGGAAAATCCACCTTCAAAAAGGCAAGTCTTCATATGGGTTGGGGTATGATCCTACCGCTCCTATGAGACAGTTGACACCATGGCTGCAAAGTCGCTTTACCGACCAAGCCTCAACATCTCATGAAGACATCGATATCCCTGGATATCTCTTCGAGGAGTTACTCGTCAAAAATCCTGAAAGCTCCTCCAATTGGTATAATTTCTCTGATAATAAAGAGGAATTGCCCGATGGCACAGACGAGCAGTTCTCTATCCCAGAAGAATCATTGTCTCCAAAAGAAGTACCCTACTTCAACCCAATTCCAGCAAATGATTGGGACCATCTCATTGCAAGCCTTGAGAAGGATAGCCTTGAGAAGGATACTGATCAAGAAGATTCATGGACGGAAACAGAGCCTCAGTCTGAAAATGCCTCTGGCAGTCCAGAAGGTCTTGTTGAGTTGGAAGCCTCCGAAAATATTGTGGAGGAACCACCTTCAAACCTTCCGACAGAAGACCCTGTTCAAAGGATAGACTTGGGAACACCTGATAACCCACGTCCTGTATTCATAAGCAAGAATATAAAGGATGATGAGTTACCCGAGTATATCTCCTTTCTTCGTGAGTTCATTGATTGCTTTGCATGGTCTTATGCCGAAATGCCTGGCTTGGATCCCAAAGTAGCAGTCCACAAGCTCAACTTGCAAAAAGAAATCAAGCCTATCAAACAAGGCCAAAGAAGATTCCGTCCCGACGTGATGGACAAAATTGAACAAGAAGTTCAGAAACTCAAAAACGTTGGCTTCATCCGCGAGGAACAGCATCCTGAATGGTTGGCCAACATCGTCCCCGTGACAAAGAAAAATGGGCAGATAAGGGTCTGTATCGACTACAGAGACCTGAATAATGCATGTCCTAAAGATGAATTCCCGCTCCCCATACCAGAGGTGATGATTGACAACACCTATGGATTCGAGCGAATGACGTTCATGGATGGATTCTCTGGCTACAACCAGACATCCTGAAGATGAAAGGCATACATCATTTCGGACACCATTCGGCGTGTATTGCTACACTGTTATGCCGTTTGGCCTGAAAAATGCAGGTGCGACATATCAGAGGGATATGATGAAAATATTCCAAGATATGCAGCATAAGACGGTCGAATGCTATGTTGACGACCTCGCCATAAAAAGCAGAAGAAAAGAAGACCATCTCAATAATCTTCGAGAAGTCTTCCTCCGACTTCGCAAACACAAATTGCGGATGAATCCACTAAAGTGCTTCTTCGGTGTCTCATCGGGTAAGTTTCTTGGATTCATAGTGCGGAAAGCTGGAATAGAACTTGACCCCACCAAAGTCAAGGCTATCCTGGAAATGCCATCTCCCAGAACCCTAAGAGAATTAAAAGGGCTTCAAGGAAGGCTGGCCTACATCCGACGGTTCATCTCCAATCTATCAGGGAAATGCCGTCCATTCTCTCGCCTGATGAAGAAAGGCGTGGACTTTGTCTGGGATGCTGAATGTGAAAGTGCATTTCAAGACATCAAAGCATACCTCATCAAACCTCCAGTGCTGGCTGCCCCCACAACTGGAAAACCATTTATCTTGTACTCAAGAGCTCTCGATCAGTCTTTGGGTGCTCTGCTCGCACAAGAAAACGACGACGGAAAAGAAGCTGCTCTATATTACCTTAGCCGCATGATGGTAGGTGCAGAGCATCGCTACTCCCCAGTCGAAAAAGAATGCCTTGCAGTAATGTTCGCTGTACAAAAGCTGCGTCACTATCTGCTGTCGAACACAGTCTACCTGATTTCGAGGATCAACCTCTTAAAGGTCCTTGTCACAAAAGCAGGTTCTCTCAATGCCCGACTGGCAAAATGGTCCATCCTTCTATCACAGTTTGATATTAGGTATGTACCGCAAAAAGCAATCAAAGGACAAGCTCTGGCAGATTTCCTCGCAGAACATCCATTGCCTAAAGATTCTCCACTCAGGGATGATCTCCCAGACGAATTTGTCTACAACGTGGAAACTTCCTTGTCAAACGCTCCCTGGGACATGTACTTTGACGGTGCAACCAGGACAAATGAAAAAGGAAAGCAAATATCGGGAATCGGCATCCTCTTTGTCAGCCCCGACAAATACATGATTCCACACGCCTTCTCACTACTGGAACCATGTTCAAACAATGCAGCTGAGTACCAAGCCCTGATTGTTGGATTGGAACTCGCCCTCGAAACCGGCATCACCATGCTGGAAGCTTTTGGAGACTCCCAACTGGTTGTCAACCAGATGAATAAAAAATATGAAGTCAGGAAGCCTGATTTGCTACCTTACTACAATAAGGCGCAATCACTTCAACAAAAATTCAACATCTGCCATATCACCCACATCCTCAGAGGTGAAAACATCCAAACAGATGCCCTGGCCGGACTCGCCGCATCTATGGCAATCCAAGAAGGGGAAAACATGCAAGTCACAGTGTGTCAAAGAAGGATTCTCCCTCCTCTCAACACACATCAAGCAGTTGCTGAATGCCACCAAGTGGTTGGAAGTCGGATATCCATCCTCAAACCTCCGATAGGCGACTGGAGAGATCCGTTCATTGATTATATCAAGTTCGGAATCCTACCTGAAGATCCAAAAGAGCGGGTAAGCATCCAAAGACGAGCCCCAAACTTTCATTTGGATATACCTTCAAAAGCACTTTACAGAAAATCCTTCAACGGAGTACTCCTACGCTGCTTATCACAACAAGAGGCTGAGGAAACTCTCAAAGAAGTACATGCTGGTCTTTGTGGAGCTCATCAGGCTGGCCCTAAGCTCTACAACCAGATAAAAAGGCTAGGTTATTATTGGCCTACCATGGTAACTGATGCAATACAATTTGCCAAGCGCTGCCAAAAATGCCAGATTCACGGAGATTATGTCCACATGCCTCCAGAATGGCTACATCCAACAGCAATCTCATGGCCTTTCGAAGCCTGGGGTATGGACATCATAGGTCCTATTTCTCCCCCATCAAGCAAAGGTCATCGCTTCATCTTCGCCGCTACGGATTATTTCTCCAAGTGGTCAGAAGCATTTGCGCTCAGCGAAATGAAGACTTCATCAGTCCTTCAGTTCTTGCGCACCAACATTATTTGTCGCTTCGGCATACCTAAAAGATTCGTCCATGATAACGGACCACAATTCCGGGATCACAGATTCTATAGGTTCTGCGACAAGTACAAAATCCAAAGTTGTCCTTCGACTCCATATAATCCAACAGCGAACGGACTAGCAGAAGCCTTCAACAAGACACTCTGCAAAATTCTCAAGAAAATGGTCTCTAGTCACAAAAGAGACTGGGGCGACAAACTACTAGGAGCTTTGTGGGCCCATCGAACCACCGTTCGAGGACCAACCCATAGCACACCATTCTCTTTGGTCTATGGATGCGAAGCTGTTGTCCCTTTGGAAGGACAAATTCCTTCCTTAAGGGTATCTTTGCAAAATGACATGATGCAAGAAAGCAATGTCAAAATGAGACTCCAAGAGCTGGATAATCTCGATGAAAGACGACTTGAAGCTGTACAAAGCATTGAGTTGTACCAAGCACGCATGGCAGGATCTTTCGACAAAAAGGTCAGGCAACGCGCCTACAAAAAGGGTGACTTGGTTCTTCAAGTAAAAAGACCCATAGTCTTTGCCCACAAATCCAAAGGCAAATTCGAACCAAAATGGGAGGGACCCTTCGTCATCGACAAAGTCTTCTCCAACGGTGCATATGCTCTTCTAAACATGGAAGGAGACAGATGTATGCTACCCATCAACGGCTAGTTCTTGAAGCGGTACTACCCTTGAAGACTTCCTCAAACAGGTCAGAGCAATATCTACACGGCTAAAGCGTATCTCCAAGGTACTTGCTCGTCAAACCCACCCCTTTTGAAATTTTCATCTTTATGTTGAAATTTCCAAAAAAAAAACTATCTCTCAAAACAATGCTTACTTTTATCGTTTCATTGTTCAAAAGAAAAATCAAATCCAAAAATCCAAGTTTAGGAGCCTCTTCCCAGACTTGACCAAAATTTCGATCCTTGAACCCAAAATTCATGGTTTGAAACAAAAATCGGGACTTAGGAATTTTCACCCTAGACCGCCTCGGCTTTTACAACCAAAATGGTTTTAAGTCAAAATTCATGACCTTCGTGCTTTAAACAAAAATTTTGAAACCGCGGGGAAGCGACATTCAGTCGATACTCGCAAAACCCAAAAATCGGAAGGATGCGAACCCCATTCGATACTTCCAAAACCCAAAAAATCGCAAGGAAACGAACCCCATTCGATACTTGCAATTTTCAAAAATCGTGGAGAAGCAACAAACCAGTTGATATCCACAACCTAAATTTCAAAAATCGTGGAGATGCAACATACCAGTTGCTATCCACAACCCAAATTTCAAATGGTTCGAGAAAACCTCAAATTTCAAAAATCACGGAGAAACGACATCAAGTCAATACCCGCAAAACCAAAAGTTTTGGCAAAAGCAAGGAAGCGACGCTTAGTCGATATTTGCACCCCAATTCGTGAGGAAGCGACACTCCATCGATACTCGCAAAACCCAGCCCGCGAGGAAGTGACATTCCATCAATACTCGCAAAACCGAATGAGCAAGGAAGCGACATTCCATCGATACTTGCAAGACCATTCAGCGGGGAAGCGACATTTAGTCGATACCTGTATTTGAAAACCAAAACTCGGCTATAAACGCCAAAATCCGGCTATAAATGCCAAAATTCGGCTATAAATGCCAAAAACAAAAATTTTTCGGCTATAAATGCCAAAATCGGCTTTCATGCCAATAAAACAAAACTTGGTTTTCAAAAAACTCGGCTATAAACGCCAAATCCGGCTATAAACGCCAAATCCGGCTATAAATGCCAAAATCCGGCTATAAATGCCAAAAACAAAATTTTTCGGCTATAAACGCCAAAATCGGCTTTCATGCCATCTCAAAATCGGCTCTCATGCCACAAACAAAATTTTTGGCTCTCATGCCATCTCAAAATTCGGCTATAAATGCCAAAACAAAAAAAAAATCAGCTATAAACGCCAAAATCTGGCTATAAATGCCAAAACTCGGCTATAAATGCCAAGACAAACAAAACGAAATTCGGCTTCTATGCCATTCTAAAATTCGGCTTTCACGCCATCCAAAAATTTTGGCTCCCATGCCGCAAAACAAATTTTGGCTCTTACGCCACAAAATTAGGCTTTCTCGCCATCCAAATTTTGGTTTTCAAACCATCAAAAAAAAAAAAAAAACCAGGCTTTTCGCCACAAAAATTGGCTTTCATGCCCAAAACAACTCTTTGACAAAAGATTTTCACAGAATGACAACCTTTTGATCAAATTCTTAAACAAACATTCCCATCAAACTTTTGCTCAAAATTGTTTTCATCAAAAAATGATTTAAGTGAAAGGAAGGGGATACAAAATATAGTACCAAAATTGTTTATACATGGAGGTACCAAAAAAAAAAGAAAAAGGAAAAAGAGTTTGTTACAACTCAGGAGCTCAATCTGACATGGTCTTCAACCAAAGGTTCAACTCCTCAAGCAGACCCTTGGCCTTAACTTCCAAAGTTTTTAGGCCACGCTTCTTCAAAATGTCCCCATAAAACGCGGCCGAATGCCGTAACCCATCTGCAGCACGAGGAAGTTCTTCCCAGAGGACCTGCCACTGCTCATGCTCCTGAGTCTTCCTCTGGACATTACCTTCAGCTTCCTCAACCTGGAGAATGAGGGTCCCCTCCTTCTCCCAAGCCTGCTGAACGGCCGCATTGGAAGATCTAGCAGATCGACGAGGTGCGTCAGTAACATGACCTTTACCTTTGTTCGTTCTAGAAGAACCACCTGCAAAAGATGGAAGAGAAAAGATCATTCAACATCGAAATGACAGAATTTTGCTACAAAAATTCTAGCAAAATTTTGACATGGTTCCGGGGCAATTCCAAAGAAAAGGAAAATACTCCGAAAAAGACAGGAAGCCTGAAAATGAGCTCAACATCGCTGCGAGCTCATAGTCAGTGGAGAATTCTCAAAGAAGGCTTGAACTCAACGTCGCTGCGAGAACGAGCCAATCTCATCAAACTTCCGCAAAATCTGGAAAAAAGCTCAACATTGCTGCGAGCTTCAGAATCCAAAAGTTGCAAACGTCCTCAAAATCCAGCAAGACCAAGAAAGAGCTCAACATCGCTGCGAGCTCAAAATCCCGATACTTGCAAAAGACTTTTAGGTATGCATCATCATACTTCCAAATCCATTTACAAAAATCATGCATCAAAATATATCATCATGCATTAGATGCTAGGAAAACCTTGACCAAAGTTTGACCAATTCCAATCCAATTTGGTCAAAACCAAACAAACTTTGTCCAAGTCAAAAATCATGTTGGCTTGACCTAGAGACTCTAGCCTTCTATCTTGATGCATCAAAAAAAAAAAAAATGCATATATATTGAAATTGCATAGCCTCATTATCATAGTGAGCAAACAAGGAAACAGAAAAAGAAAGAGAGAAAAAAAATCTCAGCAAAAAAAAAAAAAAAATTCTGGCCCACAGCCACGTGGCAGTACGGTCAGGTCCGTACGGACCTGTCCGTACAGCCAGAGAGAGAGAGAAAAAAAACAGCAAAAAAAGAAAAAAGAAAAGAAGAGAAAAACGCTGAAAAAAAAAAGGATCAGCGTGGAAAAAAAAAACAGAAAGAAAAAAAAAGAGAAGCACGAAAAAAAAAGAGAAAATACGTGCAGAAAAAAAAAGAGAGAAAAAAAAAAACAGGAAGAAAGAAAAAAAGAGAAGCACGAAAAAAAAAAAAAAAAAAAAGGGGGGGAAACGTGCATGAAAGGAAAAGGAAAGAAAAAAGAAGAAAAGAAGAAAAAAAGAAAAAAAAAAAGAAAAAGAAAAAAAAAATGAAGAAGCTACTTCTACAATGGAGATTCTTGACGAGGAAGAAAACTTACTTGAAGCCATTGATGGAGAAGAAGAAGAAAAGCTTGGAGATCCTTGAAGAAGAGAAAGCACTTCTTGCCTTAGGGAGCACTCTTGAGGATTTCTTGCAAAAAGAAAGCAATGGAGCAAAAGCATCAACCCTCTTGCTTTTATAGAAGAGAGCAAGCCAAAAGAGGAAACAAGGAGAAAAGAAAGGAGGTAAGTGCTAAAATTTAGCTACTTTCCCAAAAAGAAAGATATTTTGAGAGAATCTTTCCACAAAAAGAAAACTTGAGAAATTCTCTCCAAGTAAAGATATTTTTAGATATTCTCTACACAAAATAGATATTTTTAGATATTCTTTACAAATATGACATCATATGAGATCTAGGCCATCTCCAAAGCCTAAGGTCCCATAGGTTAGCCCATATGAGCCAGGTTTGACCACCTAGGCACTAAAATTGGCTTTTAGTCAAAATATTCCTCTTACCAAGAGCAAAAAAGAAAAGAGCAAAAAAAAAAAAAGTCCCATGCCTCTTTTGAGTTGATGGGACCATTCAAAAGAAAGGAAAAAAAAAAAAAAGAAGAAAGTCTCATGAGTTTCCAAAAACCAAACCATCCAACCTCATGAACCAAATTGAGCCAAAATCTTGAAATTGACATTTCACAAAACCAAATTCCGGTCCCCTAACTCGCCACATACAGCTTGTTAGGTCACAAGACCAAAACCAAAATCAAAATCCAAAACCTACAAACCAAATCTGACCCCCCAACCTGCCACATACAACTTGTTGGGTCACAAGGTCAAAATCAAAATCAAACCCCGACCCCCTAACCTGCCACATACAGCTTGTTAGGTCACAAGGTCAAAAACCAAAATCCAAAACCCAAAATCCAAATACCCCATGTCATTTTCAAAACTTTGCCTTGAGATGGTACGTGATCCCTCTCACTACCATAAAATTCCCCCGGAAACTCAGAAGGCTATTCAAAAAAAAAAAAAAAAAAAAGGGCTCAAGACTCTTAGTCAAGTTGGAATCTCTCCTCCAAGTTTCTCTTCGAGGCACATCGACTCCAAAAAGCTACTCGTCGCTGTACCTCGAGGGGGCATTTGTTGACACCAAAAAAGTCAATATGTCTCCTCAACATCAAGAAGCCTCCTGAAGCTGCATCCTGCTAAAAATAGGCAAGGCTACTTCAAGCATCAGATTTTGTCAGAATCAGACAGAAACTGAGAGGTCCTTCAAGACAGCTAAAAGAGGGGTACACCTGAGGTTTCGGGCCATTCCGACAGCGTTTGGCCCAACTTCACTGCTTCAACAGCTAAACAAGCGCTCCCGGCGGCGACATCATCAAAGACACCAAAACTTTGATCAAAGCCTACGGATGACTCCAGAATGTCTCCAAAGGGCTCCATGCCAAATTTCAAGTCAAACCGACAACGTTTGACCCTCCATCAATGCTCGAGCAGTAAAATTAAGTCTCCCGGCGGCGGCAACCACCGAAGCCATCACTCATCAAACAAAATACATGAGTGGCTTCAACATACTTCCAAAAGGCTGCACGTCAAATTTCAGGTCATTCCGACAACGTTTGACCAGGTTTCGATGCTCCGAGAGAAAATCAAGCCTACCGGCGGCGGAGCAACCCGGGACCATGACATCCAAAACGGAGCCCATGGAACGTCTCAAAATGACTCCAATAGGCTCCTCGTCAAATTTCAGGTCAATCGGACATCGTTTGACCACATATCAAAGCTCGGCATTTTCCCCGCACCAAAATCAAGTGAAGCATCGATGGGACCCCAAACGGCTTCAAAACTCAAATAAAAGCCCATGGTTGGTCCTATCCACTGCTCAAGAAGTTTCACCTCAATTTTCAAGACATTCCGACATCGTTTGACCTAGTTTCGACGCTTGACGGAAAATCGGCTACAAAGTCTTCGACTTTCCCGAAAAATAGGAAACTTTGTGCTCCGATTTCGCGAGGGTTCTCGTCAAGATTTCTTCAAGAAAATCAAGTCAAGAATTGAGGAAAAATGTCAAGAAAAATACAGAAGAAAAAAGGGACGAAAAAGACGCTCGGCGACCAAACGGGCCGAAGCCCCATGGTCGCCGGCGACCCTGAGTGCATGGTCGCCCGGCGACCCTGGATATCCGGGTCGCCGGATTTTGCGCCGAAGTGTTTGTTTTCGATGGTTTTCGCGTTTCGGGTGTTCTGGCCTCTGTGATTTTCTGAAAATCCAATGTTTGATGCTTGAAAACGACTGATCTTCATCGACATCTCGGATCCGCCGTCAAAAGCATGAAATCATCACCGATCGCCTCAAGATCGCCAACCGGCTGACCAAGAAAGTGCACTTTCTGTCCGACCGATCGTGAAATCGACAAGACAGATGTCACCGGCCCGCCAACATCAATCAATGTCTGAAATTGTATCGCAATCCGACATCAAACAATGCGTGGATCCACCTGTGATGATCGCAAGAAGAATCTCAAAAGGCACAGCGCGGCCCGCGACTCTTCACATGCCTTGGCAACCACTTAATGCCGTTAATTGACCCATTAAAGCAGTCATTAACTCATTATTTTGGACGGCCCAATCAGAACCAAGCATTTGGGAGTTACAAATCCAAGCAATCATGGCATTAAACCCATGAAACTCCCATCATCATGAAGCATAAAGGTGATTGAATGCCCACTACCTTCATCGGCCAATCACAAGCCTTGAAAAAGGAGTTACAAAATCAATTTGTAACTCCTCATCAATTCCTTCATCATGGCCATCAATGCCAATGGACACCTCATGGCTACCAAAACCCTATAAAAGGAGGTCCATTCCAAGAGAAAAGAAAAAAAGGAGAAAAGATCCTAAGTGCAAGTTCTGAAAAAACCAGAAAATCCAAGAGAGAGACAAAGTCCTGCTACTTTGCTCCCGGAAGCACCACAAGGTGATCAACGTCCCTTGGGGGGCCACCCCCCCAAGGTCACCTCCTTCTCCAACATGGCCTAAACGTGGCTTTTCAGCCTGTTTACTCGATTTTTCATTGGATATAGGACCTTCTCTTGCTCCTTGTCCTTTAAAAAACTGAGGTTAGGAGTCAAGCCAAAGAATCAAAGCATCACATGTTCTCATTTGAAGGACGATGGCGAAGCCCATACATGACTTGCGACCGTCGATCTCAACGTGTCCCCACAATCTCCTGAGAAGTTAGATCCCTTTTCTTCATTTTCTATTGTAGTTTGTATTTCTTAAAGAGACAAAAAGAAATCACAATTCTTGTCTTTCATATTTGATGAGTTTTGTAAAAACGCCTTTCACGGCAAACAAACAAAACGCCTCTTACGGCATTCTAAAAACTTGTCTCTTTTCTTAATATTAATGCAATTTGAAAAGTTAGAAAAAAGGATTGATTTCCTTTCCACTTGTGAAGGTAAAACTCCGGATTATCACTATTCCAAATTCCAAGTAGAAAGTAAATCTGGCATACCCGTACAAAAATGTTGATGCCCAAGATCTTCCCTCCTCCGCCGAGACCCAGGTCAGCCCCCGGGGTGCGGAGGGAGAGGACGGAAGATTCCTTTCGGGTCCATCAGAGGATAGAACAAGCAATGACTCCAATTAAAGTAGAATTGAACTAAGATATAGCTAATATAAACAATATAAGTGAATAATTAAAACTAATAAACTATGCAATGTAAACAACTAATTAACATTCTAAAATATGAAATTAATAAGATCTAAGCTAATCTAACAAGCTACACTAAACTAGTGGATGAATGGTGGTGCAAATGAAAGATTTAAGGTAAAGATGAGGTGTGAAATGTGTAGGATCTTAAAACAAGTGATGTGAAATGTAGATTTAACAATCTATAAGTGAAAATAACAAATCAAATAAAGACTAAAATTAACAACAATCAAAATTAGAGATTAGGCAATACAAAAGCCACTAAGCATGTAATTAATTCAAACAATGCATGTTCTAATTCAACTCCCAAATCTACAATCCAATTAGCAATCTCTTGCCTAATTGGATTGGATGATATAACAATGAAGATCAAAGTAAAGAAAAATCAAAGGCCAAGATCCTAGATCATCATCTAGTTACCCCAACAATAAATCATCAAAATCAAGTTATAAAAGATCAAAGATAAGGGCTCTAGAGCATGCTATGTGAGAGAATTTAATCCAACTACAAAGCATAAATTGAGATTATCCAAGCATCAAGTGTAGAGATATAGTATGAGAAATGAGAGAGATTAGGAAATTAGATCTAAAATCTACTAATCAATTAAGACATAAGTAGGGAATTTAAACTAAAACATGTATGTAATTGAACTAATCACATTACTTAGCTTCAAAATGAGAGCCTAATCCAAGAGCTTTAGCAACTAAACATCAAGAAAGAGCTCCAAATCTTCATTAATGATCTTCAGTTACACACTCTCTCTAGATTTGATACACTTAAGCTCCTAATTACCATTTCAAAGTATAGAGAAGGTAAAATAAAATTGCTAGAAGATTAACTTGCCAAAAGATCTTTTTCTTTATACAAATATATTCCAATTTATAGAAACATTGAGGACATTTGATTGGCTCATTTCCTTTCAAAGTATATGTGCCTTTTGTGTTATGTGATCCTTCAATTTGGAGGTGTGGAGAGGTTAGAGTTGGATGAAATATTTTTCTATATAGATAAATATGTAATTGTTGGGGTTTGAACCCATAACATGTTTCACACCCACCCAAGCTCTAACCAATATACCAACCACTCATTTGTGTTAGAAAACAACTTCTTTTATTCTTAAAGTCTTTTTCTCTTATTTTGGAATTTTAAAACTCTTCTGAAGATTTCTTCACAAAGATATTCTTTATGTAACTTATTTTATTGAAATCTCTTCTTAATGCCTTGGGATACTAGTTGAAGGGCTGGGGGGTCCACCTACACAAGAGAAATTACATAAAAATGCGCTATAAATAATCGGATTTATGCATGATAATCTGCCAATCTGTTAATATGATAGAATGATAAAATCTCCGTGTAAAGCAAATGATATGTATATAGACGTTGATAAAACTCAGACTAATGAGGGGTAAAATATGCAATATTTAACATTCATTGTGAACCACTGCCGTGAACAAAAAGTGCGTCAACATAGTGAGGTGACAAATCCCATGAGTGGCAATGTTCATTCAATTAGATTTGGGGTTAGCTCCCCATCAAATCCCTTATCACTTACCCTATCCATTCCAGATGCCACACATCATTACACCACCTCCCCTCTTATTCAAGCTCCCATAGCCCCCTGCACCCACAAAATCAATGCATCCAACATATACCCAAACGGCTAGCCAACATTAAGAATGGATTAAAAAAGCATCCCATATATGAACAATTCAATGTTTGAACAAATAATACCATGTCTAGAGAAATAAAAGATGTAAAGTCGCTTGCCAAAGAAAAGATGAAAAACTCTATGTCCAAAGTTACTTGCCAAATAATACCATGCAGTGAAAGTGGGCTCGGCTAGATCAGGATATATAACACAAAGAGAGAGAGAGAGAGAGAGAGAGAGAGAGAGAGAGAGAGAGAGAGAGAGAGAGGATGCAGACGAAGATAGCATAGATCATTTGAGAGATTTTGTGCCTGGCTGAGGGATAAAGTTGATGAAAGAAAGAGGATCAATGAGAAGAGAAGGATACAAGGGAGACTCCTTCTTGAGAGCCTTTCGCGGGATAAAGGAAGATGGGATTATGAATCGCAAATCAAACCTTCGTATTTCATCTTATATACCTACCACATACGATCCATGGATTTGTAAGATCGGAAGGGGGAGGGTAGGACGCCAAAATTCACTTAAGTGATGATCTTGCGAGGCCAAGATCTTCAGGGATTTAAGCTATCCAAACATGGATCTTGCTCGATCCCATGGAAATCCAGAATCTTCACCCCAGTAGTTTTGTTTCCAAGCATTCCCAAAAGGAAACACCGAGATTATAAACAAAAAGGACTATAATGATAAAACAAACACAAACTACAATTCTTTTTTCCCTTTCTTAGTGTTCGATTTGTAGTACCAAAAAATCGTAGTCCAAATTTCCAAACCCTAGGCTGAAAAACATGTCTAGGCCTAAATTACCAAACACTAAGTGCTAAAAGAGAGTTAATCACTAACAAGACCAGATCGATCAGAAAGAAACAAAAAATGAGAAGAAGTGTAAAAAAAAAAAAAAGAAAAAAAAAAACCCACTGCTACTACCTCATGACAACAAGGTAAGGTTTGTAAGATTTGTATATAGGCCCTGAGGTTTTAGTATTTGTAAATATGCCCCTGCCTTTTCTTTTTAATACCTTTTATATCCCCAAATCAATATTGTTAACTAGAATGGGTAGCCACCATGAGATTTGTGTTGAATTTTTATATAAATGACAGCTTTGCCCTTACATCTATTAAACAAAAATTAGTATATTATTATTTACGAAAGTATCATTATTTTATATCAAGTCCCAATGCTTTTTCTCAATGACTCTCCCATGCACATGACTAGGGGTGGACCCAGGTACAAGGGCCTGGGAACTAGAGCCCCCACCCATATATTAGAAAAGTTTAAAATACACCCCCCTCTGCGCAAATTCTAAGAATTAATATATATATATATATATATTACATTTGCCCCTTCCCCTAATATTTCTTTTACATAGAGCCAGACAACCCCCAGCTGCAAATTCTAAAAATTAATGTTTTTTTTTTTTTTTTAACATTTACCCGTTCCCCCAATATTTCTTTTAAATATACATGAAGTATAATCAAGTCTTTTAAGACTTTCATCAATCTAATGGTGGGTCATGTACGGATTGGATAAATCATAACTTTATAAGTAGTGTCAATTGTCGTCATGATCAATTTGGATTTAATAAAATGAACCTATGTATTGATAAGAATAAATGGATTTATGTGGGGTTATTCTCTCCCACTAAGTGCAACATTTAATGTTACATGCTTTATAAAAAAAAATTAAGTCCAAGCTTTTGAAATTATGAATATAAAGATAAAAGAGATAGACAAAAGTGTCATTTTGCTCTAAAAAACTATGGTGGTTGGAAGATTATTGATTTTGGGGACACAAACGGTATTAAAATGAAGATGCAGGGGTCTATTTGTAAATACTAAAAATCTTAGGGGCCTATTTACAAATCCTACAAACCTTAGGGGGGTATATACAAAAAGCTCTTTACGAAGCGAGTCAAGAAGAGCGAGTGTAGTCTTTTTCCTTTTTGAGCAAGGAAAGAATTATTTCATCTTTAAGAAAAAGCTTGAACAAAGGAACTAGATTGATCTCATCACCTCTAACTTTAAATTCCAGCTCCCCTCCACCAGACGCACATGCTCTTTGTGCATTGCTTTTATCTCTAATGGGCTTTTAGCTTTAAACCTTTCCAAGTTTAGCTCAAATATGCTCAAATCTTTCTAACTCCTACACAATAAGAAAAAGGCTATAATTAGAATACTTAAGATTAAATAAATAACTAATAAATTCAAATAAAAGGGTAATTATTAATATTATGTCATGCATTGCTAAATAACACTTTTAGCAGGGCCAACCTGATCGCCGCTAAAACATTTACTCGTTTTCTTACATATAGCGGCACTTTATCTTAATTTTACCGGCGGTCAACATCCCTCACTAAAAGACCTCTTGTCGTTTATTCTAACCCACGAAAATTTTTACTGGCACCCAACAAAAATTAATAGTGACAGTCGCCGACCACCACTAAAACATATGCCCACAGTTCCTATAGCGGCGACTTACAGAGGCCAATCTGGTCGTCTCTATGTGTTTTAGAGGCGGCCACTCTATATTTTAGGGGCGGCCAGTGGCCCTGCTAAAACTAGTTTTTTTATGGTGTCTTGAAGTGTGATGCGTGACGTCATGCTCCACCAACCAGCAGATTCCAACAAAAATTTTAAATCCTCTTTTGAGGTCTCTCTGTTCTGTTGTCTTGCATTTTTGTGCAGCAATTTTGTTGGTGGTTGTTTTGGGGACTTTTCTAAGTCCATGTTGTTTTCCTTTTTCTTCTTAATATATTCTTAAGCAAAAGAAAGTATACAGATAAAAGTAACCATGAAATGACCCCCCAGTACGATAAAGCTTCGATATTTTTGCTATAGTCTTTTTTTCTATTTTTCATTTTCTAATCATGGACTCCAACAATAACCAAATTACCATCTACTATTTCGATTTTTTTTTAAGATCAAACATGCATTTTATTTTTAGAGGATTTTATGGGAAAAGTCCCAAAATTTGGTCATTCTTCGTGAAGGGTCCCTGCAGATTGTGCAGCACAAATGGGGTTCATTAGGACATCTTCCTTTTCTTTTCTTTTTTTTAATGCTAAGGGCTCGTGTCTGATAGGAGCAACGCTAGTGTCGCTTTACGCGATTTTCTTAAAACATAGAAATCCCTTCATTTATTCTTCCCCTTATTTTTTTTCCTCCTCCCATCTATTTCTCTATCTCCCACGCTCCATTTTCTCCCAATCATCTTGGGGAAAAAATATCACAGGCTTTATAAAAAAGATTACTACGGATCGACATAAAGTTTCTTTCTTTCTGCTTTTCATATTCTCTAAATTTATCTTGAAAAATGAAAGAGACGGGAAATAAAAAAATGGCAAACATAACATAGAAGAATGAAGAATAGTTCCAATAACAATCTTATGCTCGTAAATTATCACGTAGAGCTTATCCTAAACCCATGAACCCATCCATGATAAAAGGAGAGAGAGAAAGGCTATTTGCAAGTGTATTTGCAACTTTTCCACCCATATGAATAGTGGAAAACCTATATTCACAACTTTTTCACCCATATGAATAGTGGAAAGGCCATATGAATAGTGAAAACATGTAGTCGCAGCTTTTCTGCCCATATGAATAGTAGAAAACCTGTAATCGTAGCTTTTCTACAACCTTGAATTTTTCTGGGTGACGCTATCATCGCTAAAAAAAGTACAAAAAGAGAAAAAATCAACGAGAAGATCGAGTTTGTGCTGCGCTACTTGCGGGGACCCATAAAATCTCGTGATTTTTCCCATAAAATCCTCTAAAAATAACGTGCATGCTTGATGTTAAAAAAACTTAAAATAGTAGATGGTAATTTGGCTATTGTTGGAGTCCATGATTAAAAAATGAGAAATATAAAAAAAGTCTATAGCAAAAGTATCGAAGACTTATCTTACTTGGGGTTCATTTCATGGTTAACCTTTTGCTGGTGGGTGGCCATACTGTTCATCATACTCTGGTTTGAAGTTGGAGTTGAAATTGTTGTCAACATAGCATGGCTATTTTAGTGGGTCAGCCCACTTCAGCCTAGTTGTGCTAAGGCCCAATCTAGTGGAAATAATAAAAAATCTTCATAGAGGCTCATCAATGGGGCCCACAACTGTTGGGTATACACTTATGGAAAGGGATGAGTGTGTAGAATCTCTGATCCAAGTTTTTAGGATCTATAGTCTAAGAGAAGAAAGTGTGCCGTGTGTGAAAGTTTCTTTGTTTTTTCATTGAGTGAAGAGAGGAGCAAAAAACAGGGAATATAGGGCTTCTCTTGTTTTTCTTTTCGAAAAACGGTGGAAGAAGCTAGAGGCGACAACTTGCGGCCACTGCATCTCTCACAATCTCTGTTGCCGTTTTCAATCTTCATCTTGTGATTTCCATCTCTAGTGTTATGTATCTCTCTTTGTCTCACTCGCCATCATCGTTGCTGATGTGATTTGGTGGCTAGTTTCTATGGTGGCTGGGTTGTGATTTTTTAATGTGTTGAACTGGTTATATGATTTGATTTCTGAAGGCGTTCTTCAGTATATGCTGATCTGCTCTTCATCTGTGGTAAGGTCATCATACTCTCTACTTCATGTGGATTTATGTTCCTACTTGTAGTCTTCCTCAGATTATGTTAGTGCTTGTTTGTTGGCGGCCTAAATTGTGAAAACTGTGAGTAGAGAAAACTGCTTGCGGTATCTGTTGGTGGGTAATCAGAGTGTGTATTTGACAGAGGTTGTTATTGCAAGGTTTGGCTGTGATTGGTTGTGATTGTTTGATCGTGACTCGCAATAAGTGTTTGTGGTTGACAAGAGTTGCATAGCATATTTAATTGAGAACTGATCTCTGTGAAATTATTTAGGTGATTGATAATTTTTTTTGACATCTGTGTGTGTTGCTAGAGTTTTTATTGTAAGGCACCTGCATGTGTCATAAACTCTTTATATCCTTGTTATTGCTCAAGTGGGTGCTTGAGTGTAAGGGTTGGTGCTCTTGTCCGTTGGTGCGGGCGAAGTTGTAAGGGGTTGGTGCTCCAAGCAGTTGGTGTTGCAAAAATAGTGGAAGTGTACTCTTTGTGCACTGTGGACGTAGCCTGCGGGTGAATTATGTAAAAACTTTTGTGTCGTGTTTATGTGATTGACCGTTTGCAAATAATTTTTTTAAGACGGACACTGATTAAACCCCCCGACCAGTGTCCGTGAGGGTTCAGCAAATACCTCTCCATGCCTTCACCAAATTTTTTTAGTCTCATGTAAACTTTACATAGCGGCCCCTCAATTGTTTTAGTTTTTATTTACTTCAATTTAGCGGGCCCCTTGAGAAAAAACGTTTTCCTGTGTCCTTGAGTCAGTTGAAAGAGCTTTGTACTAAGATGAACTCCAAGCAATTAGCAATCTAAGATTAAAAACACGTACCTATAAACAATGACCTACATCAAGGCAAGTTCTCCCGCACTATCACATGTACAGAAGTGAAATATTCTGTCTAATAAATGTACATGCTAATAGGATCATCTATCTCATAAATTTCCAACAAAACAAAAGAATAATAACCTCTCATATTCAATCACCTATAAGTGGACCAATTTATGCTCCTCAAGTGCACCCAAAACCATGTCCTCCCCCACCACCCTTCAAAAAGAATTAGCCACAAGAATAGCTTGCCTGCACCTGGCCTTAGCCTGCTCCAACCTCTCATTCAAAGTCTCCTCCTTCACAGCCGCTTTCACCATCTCCAAATCCATCTCCATCAACTTGAGCACCCTAAACAGCTCAGTCACCATCCTCTCTTCCACCTCCCCTCTCTCTTTCAGCACCTCAGCCTCCTCCCTTGCTCCCTGTGCGACAATCTCCCCCACCTTCGCCAGCAGCTGCGTCGACCCGTACTCCCTCCGAATGATCAGCCCCTCCAACTTCTCCAAGAAGTCCATGATAATGAACCCCTTAGGCTTCTCCAACTTGATCTCCTTCGTCCGCTTCCACCCGATCTGGAAGTTGGGTGGCTCTATTTTGTCGAGGGTGGAGGGGGAGTGCGCTTGCCGGAGCATGTCAGACTTTCTTTGCCTCTCAACGTCGAGACTTGTGGGTGGGTTTGGGGCGGTGGGTTCAGGGGCAGGATTTGAATTTGAGGTGCAGCAGATGGCGGGTAAGGATTTGTGGCGGTAAATATGGAGATGTTGTTTAGATGGGTGGGGAGTGGTGGGGGGTGTGAGAAGAGGCGGTGTTGGAAGTAAGCAGAAACGAGAAGATGCGGAAGAAGCAGCCATTGGGAAAGGATCGATAGACAGGAAGGAGATAAGGTTCTTGTTGTGACGATGGTTTGTGTGTTTTATAGACTAATGTCGAAGTGGGCCGGGCTGGGCTAGGCTGGGTCGGGTCAGACTCAAGTTGAGTTGAGGACCGTAGTGGGTAACATGCTATTAAGGGTCTATTTCTTTACTGGAATTCATAGAATTCATATACGGTGCTTGTCTGTAAATTTTAAACGCTGGTATTTGAAATACTGTTGAATTCTGAAATCCTGAATTCCCTGTTTCATTCAAATCCTGAATGAGAATTCTACACCACAAATTTCCTGTTTCATAGTTAAAAGAATTTATAACCGGAATTAAAGCCCTGTATGTATTATTATTGTGCAAATTCAAGTTTAAATTTACCATCAATATATATATATACACACATATGTACATATGTATGCATGCATGTATGTATGTATGTATGTATACACATATGTACATATGTAAATACATACAGGTCCCCACTTAATTACAAAATTTAACTATCTCAAAAAAATAATTGAGATGCTAACATAATAAATTGGAAAACATATCTATAGAAAGGAAGTGGGTACATCTCAAAAAAACAATTTTATAAATACCATATGTGCCAACAATAGCAAATATCTACTTAAGTTAGGCCCAAATAAACAAGCTAGAACGGTTATAAGATTTTATGTGCTAATAAAGGATAAAAAATTCAAGCAAAATAAAATATGAAAACGAGCAAAAACTTGCATTGAATTACAAACACCCAAAGTCCATAAAAGTATCAATCTCACACATCCAAAATATGTTAGCCCATCAAAACCTACCTAATATGTTTTATATAGTAATCCATAACACAAAAAGTATTTAAACATCCAACCACTTGAAATTAATAAGATTTAATAAAGTCCTCCATTCATATGGACCAAGTTAATTAAGTCCAATCCTTCAAGAAGAAAACACCAAATTAACTACATTGCATCTTGAGTTTCAATGAATCTAACGACAAATGATACTTTAAACCTCAAATTACTTTAAATTTTAAGAACTATTTTTATGGCGGTCCTGGAGGAGAAGAGGTATATATAGTGGTGCCTTTCTCATTTAAATTGTTGAAACAAAAACTATTTTTAATGTTTACAAATGATACTTTAAACTTAAAATTACATGTATAATCTACACTTTAAAGAACCAGTGCCAAGTGGACCCGGTTCATGGATTGGTGACGGAGTTAGACTATGGGATAATGGCATATTCTCGGGTACGAAGCCAATTTTCGTTACAAGTGGGCAATCGAATATAAATTTTCATTACAAGGGGGCAAGTGATTACTTTGATACAGATCTGAGTATGACGGAACAGGCATCTATATATTCGACGCAGCACACAGTCGGTGGAGAGAGGCCACACATTGGCCGCGCCCCCCAACCGGGTTCCGCGAGTGCACATAGGGTACGAGATGCTGAATGCTAATTGATCATGTTCTATGACTACTACATCAACACCTTAGATTGTTACTATGTTGTTCTTTCCAGGTCCAGTCTGAGTACCCAAATGAAGTCCTCAATATCATCGGTGGTTATTATAGCTTCATTGCAAACAGTGAGATCTCCATAAAAACGTACTATGATTTCAACTTTCATTTCCTGAAATAGTATTTTCAGAGACATAGCTCAAGCCTTTCAAAATTTACAGCTAAATAACCCATTCTCAATCTAAATAATAATCAAAAGAGATGGAAAAAACAACTATCAGGCAACATCCAAATTTTTAGAAACCCACTAACTACATATGGAGAAACCCCCAAATCTGCAAATAACCCACAAACATATAGGAACTCTAAAAAACTGCAAAAACTCACAAATCTTCATAAACTCAAAAAAACTGCAACCCTCAATTCTACAAAACTTCACAAATGAAGAAAACCTAAATCTTCAAAGTAACTTATCAACATCCAAGCTATTGCCTCAGCAGGAACCCCCAAATCTAGGCATGTCAAACGGGCCGGCGGGCCAGGTGGGCCTCGTTCATATTTTTTCCTTTTTTTATCAATATTAAAAAAAAAATAGAACACAAGCACGTAGAATGACAAAGATATTTAAGTGGTTCGGTCAAACTCGACCTACTCCACTGAGAAAAGAGAACCATTTGGATCTTAACTTCTTGAAGGTTTCTAAATAGAATTACCTTAAAACCTTGCAATCTTTTTAGAAAATAAAAATAAAAAACGAATGAAAAAATTATATATTTACAAATTACAATGAAGGAAAAATAAAAAATCAGATGCGTAGTCCACTAATGTATTCTGCTGGATCATAATCTTCCATTGATGTCAATTCTTGCTTTCTCTTATCTGCCAAATACCGGTCTTGTATCCAAACACAACACTCCACCGTTTCTTCAGTTAGATTTGTTCTTCTGTCGTCCACCATACGTCCACCTACACTAAAAGCATGTTCTGATGCTACAGAAGACGTTGGAATAGTCAATAGATCACGAGCCATGGTGGCCAACGCCGGATAAATGCTTTCTTGTTTCTTCCACCAAGCTAAAAGGTCAAAACTAGATGCATCTTGCACCTGTATTACACTGACGTTAAGATACGCTGATAACTCCATCACAGTGTTACTTGAGCTTGAGCTGGATGCTATGCCCATAGACATGGAAGAATACCACATATCCCACTCATAAACACATGTTTGCTAGACTTCTGAATGTCCCATACTAAGCCCAGTTGTACCCATTTGCTCACAATAAAATTGAAAGGTCCTTGTAAATTTGCCCTTATATTTGAAAAAATATTTAAATCTATATAATTCATATTTTTATTTATTCCATCAATAAAAAAAGTGTACACAACTTAATTTTAACTTAGGATCAAATACAGCAGCTAAAGAAAATGTCATTGGAGTCTTTTTCCAATATTTATTAGAATTTTCTTCCACGTTTCTAATAGTGCTACTCAGTAAAATATGATCTCTAAATCTACTGAATTATAAAGTAATTTTAAAAAGCTTCATTAGATGTGGGATAATATATCCCGGAAAAAAATATTGTTGAAGTATAAAAAGCTTCTAATAAATATCTTATATGGGCACATAACTCCCAATGTTTATCACTAATCATCAAATCTTGTGCATAAAAAGCACAAAATTCATTCAAAACAGTTTTCCGGTCAAGTGCCTTGTTTAACAAATCATACATAGAATTCCATCTATGTTCTACCTCTTTAGGCATTTTAATAGTTGATACGCCTTGCCTTGCACATATTTGAGCATGCAATTGTCTTCTCTGTATGGAAGAGAAAATAAATCTAGCAATGTCTTAAATAGCATCTGTGTAACTTACAATATGCTTTAAACCAACATTTGCAATGAGATTTAAGATGTGACATACACATCTAATTTGAAAAATAGAGCTATCTATCAAAGTTGCAAGTGGCATCTGCATTCTCATTAATTCAATAGCCACTATATTATTACTGGCATTATCTAAAGTTATAAATAAAACTTTTTCTTTAATATTATATTCATCTAGTTTTTCCAAAATAAATGTACTTATTCTAGTGCCATTGTGTGGCCATTCAAGATAGCTAAAACTAATTATATGTTTATTAGTAATCCATTTTGAATCTATGTTATGTGCAGTAATACAAAGAAAACTATCACCCCCTTTAGAAGTCCACATATCTGTGGTTATGGCTATTCTACCAAGAATTTCTGTAAGGTAATTTCTTATATTTGTTTTCTCTTCCTGCTAGAGTCTAATAGCATCATTTCTAGCTGTATTTTTTGAAATACTGTGAAATTGTGGTTGATAGTATTCCTGAACCCATTCTTCAAAAAGCTCATTTTCAATAAAAGAAAATGATAATTCGAATTATACAATCATTTTAACAAGATTTTGTCTAGCACTTTGTGCATTAAAAGAAAAAAGACTCAAACTGCTGCTGCTACTACTACTACCATCACCAGTAGTAGAAATTTGGGTCTGTGAACCAGGCTTCCCTGTCACTGCATTCGCCGGCTTATGTAAGGCTAAACATTTTTGCCAATGTCTTGTCAAATGGCCGGTACCCATTTTTGACTCGGCACCATAAATCTTACTACAAAATTTGCATTTTGCCTTTTCAACATTCTTTCCATTTTCAATAACACCAAACCTTGTAAATATCTCCTAAACCACTGAAGTTCTATTCCTCTTTGTTGGTTTACGAGAACTCTGAGGGAAGGGGGTGGTAAATCACCTACTTCATCTTGTAATTCAATAACATTTGCTTCTTCCCCTAAATTAACTGAAGAAGATTTTGTGGGAAATCTTCTAGCAATATTTCAAAAAATAAGATTTATAAAAAAATAACAGTAATAGGCTCTAATAACCTTCTTTTGTGATAATTAATATAAGAAAAGGGAGAAAATGAGAGTAAATATAATCTAATATAAACTTATATATATATGGAATCTCAAATTTAAATAATATAAATACCTCTAAATCTTTGAAACATTTTTAATCTTGTCTCTTGATGACTTGATTTTTGGCCCTCCAAAAACTTCTTAGAGAGAGTGAAAGAGTTGAATGCTTTGAGAGAGAGCTAGAGAATGTATAAAGAATGAGAGAGTTATGTAAATTGGTAGAAACGAGAATGGGAGGGTTAGGGTATTTATAGACTTTGTAAAATGGAAAATGACACAAAATACCTTATATGACCGTTTTATAGCTGTTGGGGGGGGGGTGGGGTTGGTAAAATGAACTGTTTTTCAAAAAAAAGGGCACTTGGCCGTTGGGTGGGTTGGTGGGCCAGCAATTGGGCGGGCTGGTTGGCCGATCCTGGCAAGCCTGGCGGGCAGCAGGCGCCAACCCACGTGCCAGGCGGGCCAGGCCAATGGGCCCAGGGCCCTTGGCCCAGCACGGGCTGTGCCGTTGACTGGTTCGGCACGGCCCGGCCCATTTGACATCCCTACCCAAATCTGAATGTTAATATAAATAGAGAAGGATTAGTCAAAAACCTAGAGATGGAGGATCCCAAAAATCTGCAAGTCTACTGTAAAAACCCAGAATCTGAACAAACAATTTTATAGAGCCCCAAATCTGGATGAAAGAATAAAGAAAGGTTATCAAGAAAAACCTAGAAATTTGCAAGTTTATTGCAAAAAACCACGAATCTTAAACAAACATTTTTAGAGAAAAGAGAAAAAAATAGTGAGATGAATAGAGAAGAACAAGGGAAGAAGAACCATACCTTTTAAGACTTTCGTCGTGCCCTTAGAAGCGAAAACAAAGAAGACCGTTGGAGAAGATCAGAGACAACAATGATGTACTCGGAATTCCTCTCTCAAGGAGTTTTCTCAAATGCTGGATGGTTGAAGAGGATGTCAAAACCCTAGTTTTTTAGTATTCCAAAATGCCAGAATTTGAAAATCCATCAAATTCTGCCAAGTGAACAAGGAATTTATGACGAGTTTTCCGGAATTCCCAAACAGACGGAAAACCCGTCAGAAATTTTAGTAAAGAATCAGGGCATTTGTTAAATCCGTAACTTGCCCCCTTTTAAATCTACCACTAGTTCAAAATGCCACACCTAAGCTCAACCAGAATGCTTCACTAGTCAATGGTCCAATAAGTTGGGCTGGGTCAGATTGGGTTGTGTGGACATGTCAAATAGCAAGAATTGTTTAAGAACAACCCAGCACCCTTGTGTTAATCAGGCAAGCGATGGCAACCTGAATCCGACTTAAAGAATAATAAAGGATCTAGTACCGAACCCTATGTTACGAGGTTGGGTTTGAGCGAGCTTTGGTTGTCAGAAAAAGAACTTCACCACTTTATAGCTTGGAGTAGACCGCTGCTACAGTTCATTGGATCCAAGTTTTTGGTACATATCTGATACTAAAACCCGAACCACTAAAACTCACTGTTGCCCAGGTTGTGACGGTTCAAATAGACTCAAAATAAAGTTGGCACAACCTTCAAATTTCACTCGGTAGAGATGTACTTGCTTGGGCTAGACTGGGCTGAAGCTTGCCAAGCCTATCTTATTTAGTTTATATAGACCTAATATTTAGGCCACAAACATGAAAAATTAGTAAGGTTCCAGTCTATCTGTGGAATATTATGCCCCTCTGTATTAGTTACCTAGGACTAAGCCATGTATGTAGGCCCATGAGACTGGCTTAAATTCAGCCTATATATAGGGCCATATATGTATGTATCTAATCTTTACGAGCCCAATCTATAATATAAATTGAAATTCTCTAGATAACCCACTTTTTTAATGTCCCTTCAGTTTTCATACTCTGGACTCACCTTTAATCAATCTTTATCTGTTTACACACACCAGCCCCTTTGAGTTGGCATCAATCCAATTTTCACATTGTTTTAGATATTACTCACTGTTGGATTTTACTGCAACAAGATTCTATGCTATATAGCAATTAGACTTGAAGGACACAATTAAGGGTTAAGGCTATTTGATTGGCCTAATATCTCATATTTCCCTCATCTAGGTCCAAACCTTTCAATCATTGTGCGTCTTTTAATTGTCATGCATGCAGGTGAACCCCACTGTAAAAAAGGGCGATTTTTAAAAAAATAAAATGCTCGGAGACTTTAGAAAAAACCCACCCACACACCCACCCACCCACACCCGAGGTAGAGCAATACTTGAATAAGAATCGTGGATGCTTTTTATGTGCAACCCAGCTTATTTTCTGAGACACCTAACCTCCTATGATCAATTACCGTCCTCACACACATTACACTCATTTGCCACAAGCCCAAATTTATCACTCATCCAAACATTACTAAGATTGAAATCCAAAGAAAGAAAAAAAAAAAAAAAAAAAAAGAAAGAAAGAAAAGATGATGCCATTAAAAAACCATCAGACTTTAGGGCCATAGTTCTAGGGGTTAGGATGATCTAATGGGGTTCATATTTCTCACAAGCCTAAGTCACATTTTGATCTTTTTATCTCCCAACTCCCACGATTGGCATGGCCTAAGTTGGCCCCATAGGCAAGTTGGCACTGCACTTTGTGCTAACAATTCTCACCCTAACTTTGTGCGCGTCTGTATGCATGCATCTAATCCTCAAACTCTCTTTTATACAATCTGTCATTACTGTAGATAAAGATAGCCTAGATTTGCTGGGGCTAGCCCAAGGCGCTGGACTAATGCAATGTCTTTAGCCTTGTAGAACCGGGCATAATTGCAGGACTTATTATTAAACAGATCCGTCTCCAGTTTATGTATGGTTGAAGGCCCAACCTGACACAACATATCTAGCGAAGGATATGCTAAATGGTTTTGGGTTCAACCTCATTTTCAGGCATGAGCTGGATTAGAGACTGAATATTAGGCTTGTCTATTAGAATTGATAACTAAATGAGCTGGTTGTGTAGTTAGCTTCAGCCTACCACAACCCAGCGTCCCAGCCCATCAACTCACTCCATATTGTCGTCACTCATGGTCCTAAAAGTGCATTATTTTAAGAAGTATAGTGAAAGCAACAACAACACGCCATAGCTTATTTTTTTTAAGGCCGTTTGGCTGCAGGTCCCTTAACATTGCATTTTATTGTAAAAGATCTACGTTTTTTTTTTTCGTAGAGGCAAGGGTCCCTTTTCAAGTTTTAAATAGTTAAAAAGTCCAAAATGCCCCTCATGGATACACTTTCCGCATTATTCAAAAATGCTGAAAATCAGGCCGTACATTTTGTGACAGAAAGTCGGATAAATTTATTTGAGTTTGTTTCATTGTTTATAAATTTATTTAAGTTTGTGACAGAAATTCATATAAATTTATCTGAGTTTGTTTCGAAACTCAAATAAATTCATACCAAACTCAGATAAATTCACTTCAAACTCAAATAAATCCATACCAAACTCAGATAAACTCATAAAAATGGGCGGTGCTGCCCCCCTCTCTCTTGGCGCACAAACAAAGGCAATAGACAACCTTTGTCACGTGTTCTCTGCTTGCCTCCTCTTTTGTAAGAGTAAACAAAGGAGACAGAAAAAAAAAATTCCTCCACTCCTTTTAGCGCACGCCAACCGACATAAAGAAAAATTCACATGACCCCTTAACTTTCTTACTCCATGTGCAAGTAGGAGGTACCCAGCACCCCCTACCTCATTATCCATGCCTAAAAGGCAAAGACGAGGCAAGGTCGTCTTCTCCCCTTTCTCTGTTCCACGTAAGCAAAGCAGAAAACAACAACCCGAGAGAAGCTTAAATAGATGAGAAACACCGAGATCCTCTCGATCCACAGCTTTATCGCAAACTCCGAACCGATCTTTTCTGCTTCCGGCTTTTGCAAAACTTCCTCAACAGGTTCTGCAACATCGTTCCCTCCCATTGGAATTTCAAAACTTGATCTATTCCCTCCCATTTGAATTTCAAAACTTGATCTAAAACTAGGAAATAAAATCCGTTAGAGGGGCAAATCAGTCATGAAATACCATGTGAAGGAGATTAAAACTAGGGACTAAATTTCATGACATAACTTCAAACAGTTAGAAGGGCAAATCAGTTGTTGAGTTCATGAATTTGTACATTTACGCATCATTTTAGGATGAATTGGGAATTTAATTAGGTGAATTGCATCATTATTCATCTAATTTCATCATTTCATACATTTTCACCTAGAACCTGAATTCTTATAATTTTCATACATTTTCTGCATTAACTTAGAATGTTTTGCAAATTTTCTCCGAAGAGTTCTAGTTGGAGTAGAACTCTGTCCGGGTGGGTCTCGCCTTAATATGGGCTATTCAATATTTGACGTGTTGAATTAGAATGTGCAGAAAATGAGAATTGCAGGCCTCTGTCACGGAACCCACTTTCAAGCACACATTGTCATTCTACGCCCTGCATTGCTGAATTGAAGTAAATTGAAGAATTCACTATGTGGACCTCACACACAAGCCCTATGCAAATCAATTAAAGGAGGGGTCCACTCATCATGTCAGTTGAAGAGTCCTAACTACAGTAAAAGACTTTTCATATGGCCCACGGTTCAAGCAGATGAAATGTCCTACATGGCAGGGTCTACAATATATAGTTCTAAATTTGAAATTATTAATGGATAATTCAAAGAGTACAATTCTGATTAGAGCAAAAGAAAAAGAATTTGAATCATTCACATCTGATGTCCTCTCAAAAATGAAGGTTGTGCAAAGATAGAATCTATTGCAAATCAAATTTTGAAAGTTAATCTCGTTTTTCTCAGGATAACTCATCTTCAAATGGCCATAACTTTCAATCCGACCGCCGGATCGATGAAATTTACTTATCGTTGGAAAGCTTATTCAAAGTAAATATTTATGGAACCCAAGAACGTGCAAATCAAAGGTACATTGACAAATTTATGGGCCCGGAGATTTTCATGTTCATTTTTAGAAGGGATTGCAATTAAATCTACATCGTTGATAATCAATTGCTACACATCCCTTGTGGGACCCCATCTGAAGATTAGTCTAGCCACGCAGAGGTTTCCAGAAGCTTTCACCTCATTCAAATTAAAAAAGGATAAGAGATATACCTTATCAATGAAGAAAAATCAAATCTGCAGAGAAGGTATCTAGATTCAATATATCTGATAGATAACCGGAGATACAAAAGGAACAAAAAAGTAGCATACGGGAGTCACTCCCTCCCCTTGGACGTCCCTAAGTATTCTCTCTCCTCTTTCTCTTATTTCCCTAATTAATAGAATTTAAGAGTTATTTTTAGGTATTCTGGAGCCCTGTTCTAGAACTAGATTAGAAGAGTGTGAGAGAAAATTGTAATTGCCATGAAGTTTTCAATGAAAATCACATCTTTTGCAATGGAGGAGTAGATTCTTTTGGATCGGAGCACAAAGTGAAGTTAAGTAATTTTATTTTTGTTCTGTCTTTAATTTAATTCTTTTGTCCCTATGATGCATTGTTTAATAGAATAATAGATCTGCCATCGCGCCACAGGCAAACCTCCTTTTTATATTTTTAATAAATTTCTTTTTGATCAGTTAACTTCTTTTGATAGGATATACTTAGGTTTTTATACCTTTGATATTTTATGCTTAATTTGTTAACTGATGCTCAAAGTAATTTATATTTTTATGAGGTGATGGAGATCTTGGGTTCTTCTGGTTAAGAGTTGAATTTTAAAAGAAAAATATCTTCCGGATCAGAAACATTGAGTTGTTTCTTATTTGAGTTATTTACAAAACAAAAGATTAAATTAAAGTATGTGGATTGAGAATTGAAATTAATTAATGGACTCTTTGTTGCTCTAATCTACCTTTATTATTATTGTTATCCGTTCATCTTGCATAGTAGCTTTATCTCTCATTCAAATCTTGATTTATTTTTATTTTCATTATAAAAAAATTCAGATTTTAATAAAAAAAATATTTTAGTAGTGCTCCCTGTGGGATTTGACCTGTACTTGCCACTGTCTCAAAAAGACAGTTGTGCACTAGCAGTATTAAAAGATTGAATTTAAATTCACATCATCAGTCATGCAAATATATGATCTGGCATACTTAGGTACCTCCGGCTGAAATAAGTCTATGTGCATGGACTAGAAGCCTTAACCGAAATTCTTGTGGATTAGAGGCCTTAAACGACAATATTAACAGACCTCTGGCTAATTTTCCCTTCTTTTTAAATGTGTTAGGTGGTAATGAAAATTGGAACCTTTAATATTTGCTAATTTGGTGTACCCTCTCTCTCTCTCTCTCTCTCTCTCTCTCTCTCTCTCTCTGCGCTTTTATATGTCAGGTTCATGTGCATTGATCTAATGGGCCTCACCTATGGCTAGTCCATCAATGGGCTTCTGCCCATTCAATCCGACGTCACCATCTGAGTTCTGAAGGATAGGAGAGGCCATAACAAGAGATCCTAACAATGGGGAACTTAGCCTTTAGTACTTCCACAATCTGAACTGGCTAAGGAATAAAAAGAAAGAAAGAAAGAAATGATATGGATGTACGAGGAAAAAAATAGTGGGTGCTTAGTTATGTGAATTTCTAAAAGATTTGATGTTTAATTTTAGGGTTGTTGATATATTAATAGTCCTCTTTAAACTCAATTTTTTCAATTTCATGACCGAAATTCAAATGACTCTGGTCAGTATTTTTAAATTTTTTTTTTTACCACATCCCATGATATCATGGGATCTATCATACACTTTTTTGCAACCAACAAGCAAATTCATTTTTTTTTTCATAACACAAAAATTGACATTTTGTGAAAAGTAAATATACATCTAACGACCATTTCTCAACTTCTATCATTTAGAAAAAAAACCTCCCTATGATGTTGCAAATACATGATATCATGGGATTTATCAGTTTATGTGACATACAATATTCCCATGATATCATGAGATCTGAGACAAAAAAGTCTAAAAAAAAAAAAAAAAAAAAAAAGACTAGAGTCAAGTGACTCTAGTGATATTATTTGAATTTTGATTATAAAATTGGGAAAATCAGGTTTAAGGAGGACTAATATGCCAAAACCCCTTAATTTTGGATAAACCTAGATGTTTGCTGCTTATAAGTAGGATATCTCATGTTCATGACTACTTTATTAGAAGACATCAAGTCAGAGTCATATGATTGTAGTTTTATTCCAGCCCACTTTGTGAGACCCACTTTGGCTGCCAATGATAAGGAAGGCTTGTAAAGATCAAGTCTATTTTATAGCCTTTGTTTCATTGCTAGGATCTTTGGCAAGAGTTTGGGGGGTTGGGATTTTTTGGATATAATGGGATGGCTTGTCATGTGGCATTTGCAAATGTCATATTTCACTACAGCAAAATATGGTTTTGGCCACGCAGTCATCGTGGCTTGAAAAACTAGAATCGTGTCGGCAAAAGATTTCTAAACGCATTCCAGTGCGTCGGCAACAAGCCGTGGGCAAATCCATAGCCAACACTACTTTAATAGCATTAGCAGATCCCAAACAATTTTCAATGCACTACAACGCAAAAAAATGCCGGAAAAAAAATTGAAAAAATAATTTTTTTTAAATGTAAATGTTTTGCCGGCGAAAAACAACGCCGGGAAAAAATTTTAAAAAAATAATTTCTGTAAAACAAAATGTTTTGCAGGGGCGAAAAAATGCCGGCAAAAAAATTGAAAAAATAATCTTTTCAAAATGTAAATGTTTTGCCGACGCAAAACAATGCCGGGAAAAATTTTTTAAAAAATAATTTCTGTAAAATAAAACGTTTCACCGGCGCAAAAAAACACTGGCAAAAGTATTTTTTCAATTTATTTTTGGAAAATAAACCTCTTTTCGTGGCGTTATATACCCTTTTTCTGGAGAAAGCTAATGCCGGCAATGTATATATCTTTCCCGGCACTATTTGTTTTTCGTCGACAAATGGTATTGCTGGCGGATTGCCGGCACAAGATAAATTGCCTGAAATTATTTTTTCCGGCGTTTACAGCTTCAACATCGGCATAATAAAGGCTGACACTGGTAGTGCTTTGGGAATTCCTGGTAATGACTGACGCTGGTAGGGCGTTGGGAATTTCTAATAATGGCCGACGCTGGTTGTGCATTAGGAATTCATAGTAATGGATGACGCTGTTAGTGTGTTGGGAATTCATGGAAATAGTTGACGATGATTAAGAATTGGGAATTCATGAAATAGCCGACGGTCCTAATGCGTTGGGAATGCATGAAATAGCCGACGCAACTAATGCTTTGAGAATTTATGAAATAGCCGATGCTATTAATGCGTTGAGAATACGCTATATCTTTGGGTCAACGTGTTGGGGAATGCAATTTCGCAGACGCACATATCACGTTGGGAAATGTTGTAATACTTTTTTCTATTTTACAATGCACACTGGTGCGTTGGGAAAGATTATTTAAAAAACAAATAAATTTTCATTTCTCCCTTTATACCACAAATAAAAATCTAAATAACTATTCAAACAAACCAACCTGATGCACAAACTAATTTAAAATAGGTTTATCAACAATTCCAAAATAAAATCCATAACCAAATATCCTACATCCATAAACCAAAATAAACTCACAAATCTCTAATATACACAAATATTGCTACTTGATCATTTCCAAAAATCTCTAACATCCACAAATGTTTGTGATAAAAATAAATAAGGTAATCCCTATATAAGAGTCCGCAACCAGCATAATAAAATTTAAAACCAATATGCAAAATCAAAAAAGAACACCATCATAATATAAGTAGCAATAAATTCTTGCCAGGCCAAGCATTCACTCCAAAAAAGATAGTGGGATATTGGGACTATTAAATTAGCATAATAATTTTATATAATCATTTTGCAAGATCCATATGACAATAACTAAAAATCACCTGGAGAGTATCCTATCAAAAATCTCCCCACCTTCAACATAACCTAAAACATGTGATAATGAGACATCAAGTTCTAAAGCATTAAGCAATCTATTCCAACATTGTAGTCTAGGTCATCCACTCAATCCACACACTCTCAAACTACCATGTAGTATGCAGATCATTTCAAAGTACATGAACATAAGCAATCATATTTTATTGATTATAATATAATTTGTATAATCATTCAAAAGAAAATCTATACACTGTAAAGTATGATCTTTTGATGAGAGAGTATGAACATATAAGTACGTAAAATGTTAAACAAATTCAAGATTGCAAAATTCCATAATTAGAACACTATAATGATAAGAGAAACAAGGAATACACATCAACACAAGTTTTTTTTTGTGTTATTTAATTTGTAGAACTCACTTTGGCATGATATTGAATGAATTTAATGTAATTCATAAGGATTAATGAATCCTATATTGATCACTTCTTCAAAAGACTTTCAAAATCCCAGCCACTTACAAGGTCTCAAATGCTCTACCATAATCTAGAAATTCCAGCCTCTTTGATTTTTGTGAAATTTCTAGATGTCCAATTACAAAGGAAGCATTTAAGATTTCCACTTTTAGAAACTCTCCAAACAAAAATTCTCTAAGTTCTATTAAAGAAATAGTTCCTATGTGTCTATTTGACCTATAATTGGTTCAAATAGATGTTGGAGGGCCTTAAATGATTTGGCAAAGTTTTATATAAGTGTCTTGTTCAATCAACTCAAAGCATTTTGCTTATTTTCAAGACGTAACATGTTTTTTTCAAATATATATGAATGTCTAACTTTTCATTTTAACTTTTGCAAGTTTACCCTTAATATATAACAAATTTGTCTGTACTACTTTTAGCCCCTATTTGACATCTCTATTTCTTCCTCTAATTCTCTAAATCTGTAAATCGTGTAGAGTTTTTAAAAATAGAGGCTTTGCCCACTTTAGTGAAGTAAAGGCAGTGCCTCGATTTTCCACGGCTCCCAAAAGCATGCATTTGAAAAGTAGAGGCGGATGAACAGTGTTTATGGAACAACAATGCCCTAGTTTGTTTTTTAGTTTTTTTTTTTTTAAATCTGAGATGATAAATCAAAATCCAAACTGTTGGAAATGTTCACAAGATCAAACATGGTTATGGTACTGTTGACACCAAAAATGTCACTTTGCCTCTTCAACATCAAGAAAACTGCATGAAGTCGCAACCTGCCATAAATAGGCAATGCAATTTCTCCAAAAAATCAAATCTTGTCAGAATCAAACAAAAACTGCAAGATCCTTCAAGATAGCCAAGAGAAGAGTACACATGAAGTTTCGGGCCATTTCGACAACATTTGGCCTAACTTCACTTCTCCGACTGCTAAACAGGAGCTCTCGGCGGCGACATCATCGGAGACGTCAAAACTTCGATCAGAGCCTACAGATGACTCCAGCATGTCTCAAAAGGGCTCCATGCCAAATTTCAAGTCAAACTGACAACGTTTGACCCTCCATCAATGTTCGAGCAGCAAAATCAAGCCTCCCGGCGGCGGGAACCACCGAAGCCTTCGTTCATCAAACCAAGTGCATGAGTGGCTTCAACATGCTTCCAAAAGGCTGCACGTCAAATTTCAGGTCATTCTGACAACGTTTGACCAGGTTTCAATGCTCCGAGAGAAAATCAAGCCTACCGGCGGCGGAGCAACCCGGGACCATGACATCCAAAACGGAGCCCATGGAACGTCTCAAAATGACTCCAATAGGCTCCCCGTCAAATTTCAGGTCAATCGGACATCGTTTGGCCACATATCAAAGCTCGGCATTTTCCCCGCAGTAAAATCAAGTGAAGCATCGACGGGACCCCAAACGGCTTCAAAACTCAAACAAAAGCCTATGGTTGGTCTTATTTATTGCTCAGGAGGCTGCACCTCAAATTTCAGGTCATTCCGACATCGTTTGACCAAGTTTCAGCTTCTGGCGGAAAATCAGCAGCTCTACGCGACAAAGTCTTCGGCTTTCCCGGAAAATTGAAAACTTTGTACTCTAAAAATGCAAGGATTCTCATCAGGTTTTCTACAGGGAAATCAAGCCAATAAATGAGAAGAAATGTCAGGAAAAATACAGAAGAAAACGGCGACGAAAAAGACCTCAAAACGACCACAAAACGGGCTCCGAAGGGGAAAATTCCCCCAGGGTCCTGCGACCCTGGGCCAAGGTCGCAGGCCCCTGCGACCATGGCCCATGGTCGCCGGCGACCATGGAAGTCCGGGTCACCGGATTTTTCGCCGGTGACCCGTTTTTCCGTCCTTTTTCGCGTTTCGCGCACTTTGGCCCCTGTGGTTTCCTGAAAATGTGATTTTTAGTGCTTGAAATTGACTCATGTCCGCCGACATCCGTCAAAATCACGGGTCAACCTCCAAAAGTATCAAAATCAACATTGATCGCCAACCGGTCGACCAAAAAAGTGTACTTTCCGCCCGATCGATCGAAAAATCGACAGGACAGATGTTACCAGCCCGCTGCTAGCTATCAATGTCTGAAGTTATATGTTCATCCGATGTCGATCAGCATGAAGATCCATCGATGATCATCGCCAAAAGAATTCCAGAAGACACGGCACGTCCCGCGACTCTTCGACTGCTCAGCGACCAATTAATGTGGTTAATTGACTAGCTTTATTGCAGTCATTAATTCATTTCTTTGGACGGCCCAATCAGAAGCAAGCATTTGGGAGTTACAAGTCAATTGATTCATGGCATTTAACCCATGAAACTCCTCCCATTATGGTAATTAAGGTGATTAAAAGCCCTTAATCTCCATCGGCCAATCAGATTCAAGGAAAAAGGAGTTACAAAATCAAAGAAATAAATCTTGTAACTCCTCCCATTAAAGCCATTAAAGCCCATAAACTCTCCTAAATGGCTACCAAAAGCCTATAAATAGGAGAGCATTCCATTGAAATCCGGATCGATCAATCGGAGATCACTTCCAAAGCACCACAGATCCAGAAATCTGAGAGAAAGAAAAAGAGAGAAAAACTCTGCTGAAGCTCTGCACCGGCCACCACTACAAGGTGACAAAAGTCCCTTGGGGGGTACCCCCCTAAGGTCCTTGCCTTCTCCCGCTGCCTCCAATGGCTGAGACGTGGCTTTTCAGCCTGTCTACTTAGCTTTTTATCGGACATAGGACCTCCTCTTGGTCTTTGTCCTCTAAAAATCTGAGGTTATAGCCAAGCCAAGCGAATCAAGAGCATCCTCTGTTCTCATCTGCATGGATGATGGCGAAGCCCATACATGACTTGCGACCGTCAATCTGAACGAGTCCCCCACAATCTCCTGAGAAGTTAGATCCTCCTTTTCTTGCTTTTCATTGTAGTTTGTATTTTTCTAAAAGAGACAAAAATCACAACTCTTGTCTTTCATTATTGATGAGAATTGTAAATCGGCTATAAACGCCAAAATCGGCTATAAATGCCAAACAAAATCGCCTTTCACGGCAAACCAAGAAAATGTCTCTTTTCTTAAATATTTGTGCAATGGAAAACTTGAAAGAAGTTGATTTCCTTTTTACTTGCGAAGGTTGATCTCCGGATTACCACTTGCAATTCCAAGTAAAATAGAAAATCTGGCACACCCACACAAAGAAATGTTGATGCACGCTTCAGGCCCGCCAGGGCGCGAAAGGGCCGGACCCGACGGACTCCCACGTTCCACCGACCCCGGTAGCCGCCCCACGGCGCCTCGGAGCGCGTTCCATCAAGCTGGCACACCCGGTGGGACTCGTTCATTTGAGAACACGGTGCTCGGAAATGAAATATTTGCATATCATACTTTTTGCTCTATGCTTATACTTCTTTTCCGGATTCTTGGTTACTTTCTAGCTGGTAGCCTATGTTGGATTTTGCATCCTAAAAAAAAAAATGAGATGGGATTTTTTGGAAATTTCTATTTCTTTGAGTTTGTTTCCATTCTTTCTCTTTTCAAAAAAAAAAAATCAGTTTTCTTAGTTTGAATTCAAAATTGAGAAACTTTGATCCTATCCTATCGTTCTTTGGTGCTTGCAGAAATGTTGAGCCCGTTCGACTAAGGTTTTGGACCATCGTTTCTCTTCGATGAGTTCATTAGAGATTTCAAAAAAAAATTAAAAAAAAAAAAAAACAAAAAAAAAATCAGTTTTCTTAGTTTGAATTCAAAATTGAGAAACTTTGATCCTATCCTATCATTCTTTGGTGCTTGCAGAAATGTTGAGCCCGTTCGACTAAGGTTTTGGACCATCGTTTCTCTTCGATGAGTTGATTAGAGATTTCAAAAAAAAAAAAAAAATCAGTTTTCTTAGTTTGGATTCAAAATTGAGAAACTTTGATCCTATCTTATCGTTCTTTGGTGCTTGCAGAAATGTTGAGCCCGTTCGACTAAGGTTTTGGACCATCGTTTCTCTTCGATGAGTTCATTAGAGATTTCAAAAAAAAATTATTAAAAAAAAATTAAAAAAAAATCAGTTTTCTTAGTTTGGATTCAAAATTGAGAAACTTTGATCCTATCCTATCGTTCTTTGGTGCTTGCAGAAATGTTGAGCCCGTTCGACTAAGGTTTTGGGCCATCGTTTCTCTTCGATGAGTCTATTTGGGATTTAAAAAAAAATAAAAAGACATAGACCACTAAGGTTAAACCAATTGCGTTCTTTGATCACGATTGATTCAAGAAAAGCCTTGTCCAGAGTGTGGAGACAGCTTGACTGTTCTAGGCAAGGGTCCTCCAAACGGGTTCATTAAGTAATCCTACCCTTACCTGGGGGCAATTCTATCAATTGAGGTTTCATAAGACCGGGTTAGGAGGCCTATGTGTACTCTCTCGTCTTTAAATCTTTAAAAAAAAAAATAAAAATAAAAAAAAGATTTTCAAAAAAAAAAAATCTTAAAAAAACAAAAATTTTCAAAAAAAAAATAATAAAAATAAATAAAAATATATTTTTAAAAAAATAAAAATAATAAAATAAAAAAAAATCATTTCAAAAAAAAAAAATCTCCAAAAACTCGTCACTTTTGATTTCAGATCTGAGAAATTTTGGTTTTTTCTTTTCTGAGCACTGGCGCTCGCGGAAATCGCCGAGACCGTGTTCAGATCAGAATACCATTTGCTCTCCTTGATGGAACCAATCTTGACATTTCAAAAAAAAAAAAAAAAAAAACTCGTCACTTTTGGATTCAGATTCGAGAAATTGTGGTCTCTTCCCTTCTGAGTACTGGCGCTCGCGGAAATCGTTGAGCCCGTATTTGAATCGGAATGCCACCTGCTCTCTTTGACGAATCCATTTCTGACCTTTCAAAACAAAGAATCCCATCTCATGGATGCGATCTCCAACATTTGTGCATAGCAGTACTGGTACGCCCTTTCAGGGTCTACTGTATCTGTGACCGGCACATTTGTAACTCCTACCTTATATTCTTCTTATCTCGAGCAAGCCCTGCTTCTCGATAAGTCGAATTTAGGTTTACAATTGCTTCTAGCAGTCACTGGAACGCTCATTATGGGCTCACCATACTTGCTGTCAGAACAATTGTACCATCTATGGCTTTTTACCTTCTTCATGTCGCTTGGGTCATATCCCTTGAGCGATTTGAAAAGATAACCATAGAAATTCCCATTTATGATCATTATATTCTTGTGATTACTAATGGATGTGGTCTTGTTTCAGAAAACTTTTTTCGAAATTAACAATGGCAGCCTTAACCATTATCTTCGATGAGAACAAGCACCAACTCATGCTTCAACAGAAGCAAACCGAGCGCACTTACAAGCGCCCTGCCAGCTGCCGAAGCGTCAACTCCCTCGGCAACTCTCTGAACTCCGGGTCGACCTCGACTCCCCGGACCATCGTCTTCGGGACACTGGGACCATTCCCACTTCCCGAAGAACAAGCTGCGCCTGCTAAAAAGCAGAAGATCGCCTCTCAACGTGTCACTCCCGTGACACCAAAGGCGAGCGCCCAAAAGCCCGAAGCCCGCGGCACCCCCGCGAAGCCTCGACCAACAACCAACCAGGTCTACCCTAAGACTTGGTCTCCAAGACCTTCCCCAAAACAAAGAAGGTCTCAAACCTCCACCAAGCCAGCATACCTGGCCCCACTCAAGGAGAACCAGTTCTACCCTCTTGCCTACATGAAAGAGGAGAGACCCATCTCCAACCTGACTCCCAAGTCAACCCAGCATGAGCCGGCTTGTTCCTACAGGCCCAAAATTAGATCATGCATCACCAGGCCTCTACAAGCACCTGCTAAGGCCTACACTCCTTCAGTTCGACCCTTCATCTCTACAGAGAAAGGTTCAAAGCTTCGCTGCAACAGGCAAAGGACCGGGTCCGGATCCTGTCCTTGCCTAGCTACAAAGAAGACAGGCTCGGCTGCTGCGCCCGAGGGAGCACATCCTTCATCGTCAGAGCCCAGCCAGAGCTGACTGAAGCTCAAATCGCTCGTCGAGCACGCCGCCGTGCGTCATATCGACAAAAAAGACTAGAGAAGCAACGGATCCAGCCTCCTACACTTCAAGTCTCCCACAAATGGGTCGAAAAAGACAGACCCGACCAGGTTGTTGCCGTCCATATGGTTGGAAAAACCAGAAGACGCCAAAGGTCAGCATCAAAAATCCATGTCCGACGTCCGGTGACCCGTAGCGTCACCAGGACACAAAGACATCCCGAAGAATCTCCTGCCCCTTCAAGCCAAGGACGGGAGAGTAATCCTTCATCAAGCTCTTCATCAAAAAGAATGAGCCCCAGCTCGGTCACCAGGATGATTTCTTCGTTCGAATCCCGAGGGATGAACGTCTTGGCTACAAGTTCTGAGCCACCACCTCAGAATCCACCTCGAGATGATGCGCTCACACGCATCCAGCAGTTGGAACAAGGCCAGCAGAGGATTGAAACTCTGATGGAAAACCTTCTCCTTGTCGTCCAAAATCAGGCGAACAATGAGCCTCCTCCGAATCATGGCAATAACGAGGAAAATTGTGAAGAAAATGAGTCACGCGCCCTTACCAAAAAGGACGTAGACAGTATCCTCGCCAAAGCTAAAGAAGAGGATATACTCAAAGAGCATGGGATCAAGCCACCATATCCTTTATGGATGGACTCGGTCCCGTTCCCCACAAAATTCAAGCATCCTACTCTCCAAACATATACGGGGAAAGGATCAGCCAGACAGCACGTCATCCACTTCAAGATTTTGACGGGAGCTATCGCGGATCAAGATGCACTCAAGATCCGCCTCTTTGCAAGTACCCTAAAAGGTACGGCCTTCGATTGGTACTCCACTCTTCCGGAGAACTCCATTCAGAACTGGGCTATGCTGGAGACACGCTTCCTGACCCACTTCCAAGGTGAGGATCATCCTGTTACTATGGCTCAGCTCTGCAGCCTAAAACAGGGAGAGAATGAGTCAACTTATGACTTCATTCACAAGTGGAAAGCAATGGCATACAAATGTTCAGATGTATTGCCACAGGCGTCGCTAGTCGACATCTGCCGAAACAACATGAGAGCCAGAATACGCTCCATGATCATCGGCAACAAATCAAAAAACCTGGGAGAACTCCTGGAAGCTTCTATGGAAGCTGAAACAGTGATTAAAGACCTCAACAGTCAGAAGTCATCAAGAAAAGAGCCAACCGCCATTGCAACCTCTAAACCAAAGAAGAAAGAGGTCCTTAATGTGCAAACCAAGTCAGCTCCCCAGCAACCAAAGAAAGCTGAAAATAGAGCTGCAGGTAAGAGACCTGAACTCTCTGATGCCTTCAAAGAGCGAGTAGAACAGAAATATCCGTTCGATGAAGACGTTGAAGAAATCTTTGAGGCTCTCCTAGCAAATGGCAAACTCATTTTGCCAGAGTCCAAAAGACCTGGAGACGTTGGCAAAACCAATGATCCTCGGTACTGTCCATACCACCAGATGGTCTCGCATCCTCTCAATCAATGCTTTGTTGTGAGAGAGAAGATAAACGAGATGTGGAAAAACGGAGTCATCACCTTTGACAAAAACTATGGGACTGCCTCCGTCAACATGGTGTCATGTGGACAAATACCAAAATCACCGAAGAAGAAGATCACTACTTCCTTCAAGGTGATAAAAAGAATTCAAACGTCCGAAGTGTTGGTTCCTTACCCGACACCAGACGGACAACCCATATGGGTACATCCCGATCTCTTGGAAGATGAAAACTGGGAGATCGTAAAAACAAAGCCGACAGCTCAACAGCGAAGGCAGGCTAGGAAACATCTCCTCAGGCTCAAACGGCAAGAGAAGACCCAGCCAAAACAAGAAGTCCATGAAAAGGCAGAGGCCTCCTCTACCACTTCACTCGGGGCAACAAAAACGTCCCTTCCAGAGACTTCAAAGGCGGTAAGAAACTTCACTCTCAGTGATTTCATGCCACCTCAATTCAAAAAAGAAGCCATGCAGGGGGCATTATACTCTTGCAACTCGGTAGTTGGATTCTCCATTGATGGATACGAGTCCAGCGACACCGACGATGGATTCGAGCCCAACTACACCGGCGAGTGGGAGGAATCTCTTGAAACAGGAGAGTATCTCTCCGACGAAGAATGGGTTCCTGAAACTCACCTTATGCCAGTAATCTGGTATAACCCCTTGCAACCACAAGGATCCTGGTCTGATGATAAAGAAGACCAAGAGGCTGCACAAGAAGATGCTGTTAACCCAGCACCTGTCGTTGCTCCAGTGGAAATCAACTATGTTGAGCCACACGGAGAAGACGAAGAAGAGGATCTGGCTCCCATGCCTGATCTTGAAGAATATGCAAGGATCTTGCAGCGTCTCGCTCTAGAACAAGAGCAAGACCGCGTCAACGAGATTCCTCACAATCCAGAGCCGGAAGTCCCTGAAGCCCATTAGGTACCGCCTCCCTCAACTCCTGAAAATGGAGAACATTGCTGGATTGACGATCCTCTTACATCCGAGGATGAGTCTGACTCCGAGCAGACAACGTCTCCTTTAAGAGCTGCCTGTAATGTGATAATTCAGGATTATAGCTCTTCCGATGCATCATCTGATGAGATCACTTACACACCGGCGACACCTAGCACCATATCTTCTGGGGCTACCTCGTCTCACGTGACTTTCACAGAGATGACACCCTCTCAGGTTTCTTCTCCTGAGACTGTGACTTCAGGATACACATTCTTCCCGACTCATCATCATGAAGAAAACCCAACTTGGGATGATGGATGGGTCAACGAAGAAGAAAAGCTGCTGGATGCTGTTCAGGACTCTCTCCCGGAAAATGCTCCGTGCAACACAATCACTGAGGATGGCAACTCTGCTGCAGATACAGCCTCAGTGGATGAAAAACGACAGCCTCTTGATTCTGAAGACAATCTTCCAAACGAAGATCCTTCTCAAGAAGCTCTCGAAGTTGGTAGAGGCACCCGCTCTGGCCGGGACTACCACAAAAATTACAACCAATCTTCCTTTACTTATGTAAATCCTTCGGGAAAAGATGTTGTAAGCGCCCCCAGTGGCAAAAACAATGAACATGCAGGCCCCAAGGAGGCTTTCAAGTATGACTTGGTTGAGCACTTCAAACACATACCTGCACGTCTTCACATCCTAGACTTATTACGAATGTCTCCACGCACTCGTGATAATCTCATTTCAGAATTACAAAAACTGAATGAGGATGTCGATAAACATGCCCCACAAGTCCTCCAAATTGAAATGGACTACCGGGTCAAAAACTCAGAAACCTCCTTAAAAGGAGAAAAAGAGAAAAGCGAGGGATCATGCATCCAATGCCTCTCGGTTCAAAAGGCAGCCAGTGCAACCGTCGCCTTCACTAAGGAAGACCTCCTACTTGGCGAAGCAAGGCACAACCGACCCCTGTACTTCACAGGGTACATCAAAGAAATGCCGATACATAGAGTTCAGATCGACCCAGGTTCTGCACTCAACCTTATCTCCACTTCGGCTCTTGAAGAGTTGGGCATCCCACCCAGCAAGCTAAGCCACACATCTGTATCTATCTTTGGATATGATGGGAGCGCTCAAAGGCCTATCGGCAAAATCAGGTTCAAATTGCAAATCGGTGATCTTATCTCTGAGGTCACTGTGTATGCAATAAAAACCCCCTCATGCTACAACATCCTTCTCGGACGTCCTTGGATACACGAGAACGGTGTTGTCTCTTCAACTCTACATCAATGCATCAAGTTCGTCGGCGACGACGGCATGGTACATCGTGTCTTTGCGGACAGAAAACCCTTCAAAGGTAAAGAAGTCCACTTCGCAGACTCCCAGATGTATGAAGGAGAAAAAGAAGAAGAGGAAATAGCACCCCCTGCTGAAAATCTCCAGAAAGATAAAGGCAAGGCTCCTCAAAAATCACCGGAAGAAAACAAACCCTCCGGCAAATTAGAAGAGAGTAGTCAATCTCCCTTCCTCATCTCCCTCAAATCTTCAAAACCTTTGGTCATTACACCAGAGTGAAGAAGGCAAAGCAAAAGCCTGGGGGCAAATTTGTTGTTTCTCTCGTGTCTATCATGCAAGACACAGACTTGGACTCAGAGCCAGAAGACGATGCATCGTCAAGCCAAGCTGACGCTCAGCATGTTCAGCCTGCTCTCACTCCGACGGAGACACCTGCTGATGCAGAAGATCCTACGTCTGCTACCTTTGTTGTTCCGGCAACATCACCAAAGAAAAGGCCGATCTTCTTCCATAGATCGGACGCTTCTTCATCAAACTCCATGCTGGAACCTTTCCAAAATGAAGGTATGCCTCAGCTATCTCTATATAGTCCTGTGGCACAAGCAATTATGAAGAAAATGGGCTTTGACGCTCAAAACCCAGTCGGTTTAGGAGGAGGCCGCGGTATTCTCACGCCATTGGGGCCCGCCTTGACTAAAAGCCAGCTGGAAGATTGGAGACTCTACGGTCATGTAGAAAAGTCTTCATATGGGTTAGGGTATGATCCCGACACTCCTCTGAGACAGTTGACACAAAAGCTTAAAAGTCGTTTTACCGACCAAGCCTCAACGTCTCAAGTCCATGAAGACATCGATCTCCCTGGATATCTCTTTAAAGAGTTACCTGACAAAGATCCAGGAAGCTCCTCCAATTGGTACGATTTCTCTGATGATGAAGAGGAATCGCCCGATGACACAGATGGGTGGCATCCTGACCCAGAAGAGCTCTCGTCTCCAAAAGAAGTACCTTACTTCGACCCAGTTTCAACAGGCAATTGGGACCATCTCATAGCAAGCCTTGAGAAGATCACCAATCAAGAAGACCCGTGGAAAGGAACAAACCCTCGGTCTACAAATGCCCTTGGAATCCCAGAAGGTTTCGTTGAGCTGGAAGCCTTCGAAAATATTGTGGAGGAACCACCTTCGAACCTTATAACAGAAGATCCTGTTGAAAAGATAAACTTGGGAACACCTGATAACCCACGTCCTGTATTCATAAGCAAGAATATAAAGGATGATGAGTTACCCGAGTATATCGCTTTTCTTCGTGAGTTCGTTGATTGCTTTGCATGATCCTATGCTGAAATGCCTGGTTTAGACCCCAAAGTACCAGTCCACAAACTCAATCTTCAAGAAGAAGTCAAGCCTGTCAAACAAGGCCAAAGAAGATTCCGTCCAGATGTGATAGATAAAATTGAACAAGAAGTTCAAAAGCTCAAAAGTGTCGGCTTCATCCGTGAGGAACAACATCCAGAATGGTTGGCCAACATTGTCCCCGTGACAAAGAAAAATGGGCAGATCAGGGTCTGTATTGACTATAGAGACCCGAATGGCGCTTGCCCTAAAGATGAATTCCCGCTCCCCATACCGGAGGTGATGATTGACAATACCTGCGGATTCGAGCGAATGACATTCATGGATGGCTTCTCTGGTTACAATCAGATAAAGATGCATCCCGAGGATGAAAAACACACTTCATTTCGGACTCCATTTGGCGTGTATTGCTACACTGTCATGCCATTTGGTCTGAAAAATGCTGGTGCCACATATCAGAGGGCTATGATGAAAATATTCCAAGATATGCAGCACAAGACGGTCGAATGTTACGTTGATGACCTCGCCGTCAAAAGCAGAAGAAAAGAAGACCATCTCAAAGATCTTCGGGAAGTCTTCCTCCGACTTCGCAAACACAAACTGCGGATGAATCCTCTAAAATGCTTCTTCGGCGTCTCGTCGGGTAAGTTTCTCGGATTCCTTGTTCGGAAAGCTAGAATAGAACTTGACCCCATAAAAGTCAAGGCTATTCTAGAAATGCCCTCTCCAAGAACCTTGAGAGAACTAAAAGGGCTTCAAGGGAGATTGGCCTACATCAAACGGTTCATCTCCAATCTTTCGGGGAAATGCCGTCCATTCTCTCGATTGATGAAAAAGGGTGTAGACTTTGTCTGGGATGCCGACTGTGAAGCCGCATTTCAAGATATCAAGTCATACCTGACCAAACCTCCAGTGTTAGCTGCCCCTGCCACTGGAAAACCATTCATCTTGTACACAAGAGCCCTTGATCACTCTCTGGGTGCTCTGCTTGCACAAGAAAATGATGAAAGAAAAGAAGCTGCTCTATACTACCTCAGCCGCATGCTAGTAGGTGCAGAGCATCGCTACTCCCCAGTCGAAAAGGAATGCCTTGCAGTGATGTTTGCCGTACAAAAGCTACGTCACTACTTGCTTTCCAACACAGTCTACCTGGTCTCGAGGATCAACCTCTTGAAGGTCCTTGTCACAAAGGCCGGTTCTCTCAATGCCCGACTGGCAAAATGGTCCATCCTCTTGTCACAATTTGATATTAGGTATGTACCACAAAAAGCAATCAAAGGCCAAGCTCTAGCAGATTTCCTCGCAGAGCATCCATTGTCTAAAGATTCTCCACTCAGAGATGATCTCCCAGACGAACCTGTCTACAACGTGGAGACTTCCTCACCAAATGCCTCCTGGGACATGTACTTTGACGGTGCAACCAGGACAAATGAAAAAAGAAAGCTGATCTCAGGAGTTGGCATCCTCTTTGTTAGCCCTGACAAATACATAATTCCACACGCTTTCTCGCTACTGGAACCATGCACAAACAATGCAGCTGAATACCAAGCTCTGATCCTAGGATTGGAACTCGCCATCGAATCCGGTATCACTATGCTGGAAGTCTTTGGAGACTCTCAACTGATCGTCAACCAGATGAATTAGAAATATGAAGTCAGGAAGCCCGATCTGCTGCCTTATTACAACAAGGCACAATCGCTTCTGCAAAAGTTTGACATCTGCAACATCACCCACATTCGTAGAGGTGAAAACATCCGTGCAGATGCCCTGGCTGGACTTGCTGCATCAATGGCGATCCAGGAAGGGGAAAACATGCAAATTACAGTGTGCGAGAGAAGGATCCTCCCTCCTCTTAACACACACCAAGCAGTTGTTGAATGCCACCGAGTGGTTGGAAGTCGGATCTCTATCCTTCAACCTTCAATAGGCGACTGGAGGGATCCGTTCATTGATTACACTATGTTCGGAATCCTACCTGAAGATTCAAAAGAACGGGTAAGCATCCAAAGGCGAGCCCCAAATTTTCATTTGGATATCCCTTCAAAGATCCTTTACAGGAAATCCTTCAATGGAGTACTCCTACGCTGCTTGTCACAACAAGAAGCTGAAGAAACACTCAAAGAAGTTCATGCTGGTCTTTGTGGAGCCCATCAGGCAGGTCCTAAGCTCTATGATCAGATAAAAAGGTTAGGTTACTATTGGCCTACCATGGTTGCTGATGCAATGCAATTTGCCAAACGCTGCCAGCTATGCCAAGTTCACGGAGATTACATTCACATGCCTCCGGAATGGCTGCATCCTACAGCAATCTCGTGGCCTTTCGAAGCCTGGGGCATGGACATCATAGGTCCTATCTCTCCCCCTTCAAGCAAAGGTCATCGCTTCATCTTCGCCGCTACGGATTATTTCTCCAAGTGGTCAGAAGCATTTGCGTTCAACGAAATGAAGACCTCATCAGTTCTTCAGTTCCTGCGCACCAACATCATTTGTCGTTTCGGCATACCTAAAAGATTCGTCCATGATAACGGACCACAATTCCGGGATCATCGATTCTACAGGTTCTGCGACAAATACAAAATTCAAAGCTGTCCTTCGACTCCATACAATCCGGCAGCAAACGGATTAGCAGAAGCCTTCAACAAGACACTCTGCAAAATCCTCAAGAAAATGGTCTCTAGTCACAAAAGAGACTGGAGCGATAAACTGTTTGAAGTTTTGTGGGCCTATCGAACCACCGTTCGAGGACCAACCCATAGCACACCATTCTCCTTGGTCTATGGATGCGAAGCTGTCGTGCCCCTAGAGGTACAAATTCCTTCTCTGAGGGTATCTCTACAAAATGACATGACTCAAGAAAGCAATGTCAAATTGCGACTCCATGAGCTGGACAATCTCGACGAGAGACGGCTCGAAGCTCGACAAAGCATTGAACTTTACCAAGCACGCATGGCAGGATCTTTTGACAAAAAGGTCAGGCAACGCGCCTACAAAAAGGGTGACTTGGTTCTTGCGGTAAAAAGACCAATGGTCTTCGCTCACAAGTCCAAAGGCAAGTTTGAACCAAAATGGGAGGGACCCTACGTCATCGACAAGGTCTTCTCCAACGGCGCATATACCCTCCTAAACATGGAAGGCGACAGATGTATGCTGCCTATCAACAGCAAGTTCTTGAAGCGGTACTACCCTTGAAGACTTACCCAACTGGGTAAGAGCAATGCCTGTATGGCCAAAACCTGTTCTCAGGTACTCGCTCGTCAAACCCACTCTCTTTAGAATTTTCATATCAAATGTCAAAATTTCTAGAGATTCAAAAACAATGCTTACTTTCATCGTTTCATTGTTCAAAAACAAAAAAAATCCAAGTTTAGGAGCCTCTCCCTGACTTGACCAAAACTTTCGATCCTTGAACAAAAATTCATGGTTTGAAACAAAAATCCGGATTCAGGGATTTCCACCCTAGTCCACCTTACCTTTTACTGCCAAATGGTTCTAGGTCAAAATTTACGACCCTCGTGTCTTTAAACAAAAAAAAATGGTTTTTCAAAAATCGTGGGGAAACGACATCAAAGTCAGTACCCGCAAAACAAAAATTTTGAAAAAAAAGCAAGGATGCGACATTCCATCGATAATTGCACCCAAAATCGCAGGGAAGCGACATTTCGTCGATACTTGCAAAATCCAAAAACCGTGGAGACGCAACATATCAGTTGATATCCACAACCCAAATTTCAAAGGTTCGAGAAAACCTAAAATCGTGGAGAAGCAACAAACCAGTTGATATCCACAACCCAATTTCAAAAATCGTGGAGATGTAACATACCAGTTGCTATCCACAACCAAAATTACAAATGGTTCGAGAAAACCTCAAATTTCAAAAATCGCGGAGAAACGACATCAAGTCAGTACCCGCAAAACCAAAAGTTTTGGGAAAAGCAGGGAAGCGACATTCCATCGATACTTGCAAAACCTAACCCGCGAGGAAGTGACATTCCATCAATACTCGCAAAACCGAATGAGCAAGGAAGCGACATTCCATCGATACTTGCAAGACCATTCAGCGGGGAGGCGATATTTAGTCGATACCTGCATTTTGAAAACCAAAACTCGGCTATAAATGCCAAAATCCGGCTATAAATGCCAAAACAAAAATTTCCGGCTATAAACGCCAAAATCGGCTTTCATGCCAATAAAACAAAACTTGGTTTTCAAAAAACTCGGCTACAAATGCCACAAAAAAAAAACCTGACTCTCACGTCAAAACCGGCTATAAATGCCACAAATTGGCTATCAATGCCACCAAACCGGCTATAAATGCCACAAATTGGCTATCAATGCCACCAAACCGGCTATAAATGCCACCAATTGGCTATCAATGCCACCAAACTGGCTGTAAATGCCACAAAAATCCGGCTTTCATGCCAAATTCGTTTCCCCTACCTAAACAACCATTTGACAAAAGATTTTCACAAAATGACAAAGCTTTTGATCAAATCCCATTTAGCAATTGCTTTCATCACAAAAAGATTTGAGTGAGCGTAGGGAAAACAAAACAAAAAAAAAAAGAAAAGTACCAAAAAAAAAATACATGTGGTACCAAAAAAAAAAAAAAAAGTGTTCACAAGCACTACACAAAAAAAAAAAGAGTACCAAAAATATACATGTGGTACCAAAAAAAAGAAGAATAGTTTCTACTACAAAAAATCAGGAGCTCAGCCAAAAATGGTCTCCAGCCAAAGCTTCAGCTCCTCAAGCAAACTTTTGGCATCAGCCGTCAGAGTTTCCAAGGCACGCTTCTTCAGGAACTTGCCATGAGATGCTGGCGAATGCCGTAACCCTTCTTTTACACCGGGAAGCTTTTCCCCAGCAGTTTGCCATTGCTCGTTCTCTAGAGTCCTCCTCTCAAGAACTTGACCGGCATCTGCAACCCTGCGAATCAGAGTACTCTCCCTGTCACGAGCCTCTGTTATAGCAGTCCACTTAGCATCAACTTGTGCCTTCAAATGCTCGAGATGCTTCCTGGCCATTTCGACCTCTCCATCAAGGATGTCAAGGTCGCGCTTTAATCCAAGGATGACTAGCTCTTCCTTATCCTTCTCTCGAACTACCTGCTTCCTGCTCTGTGTAGCCTCATTCAGGTCGGACTTAGCCTTATCAGCAGGGTCCAAGAACATCTCCTTGAAGAATTGGTCGTCAGGGAAATCCATGGTCTCAAACCACTTGTCACCCAGTGCAATGATCCTATCAACGATCGCCCTGGCACCTGTGACATCCAGACCAACCTCTTCGGTGTCGGTCAGAATCTCCTGTACATGTGGGATCATGCCAAATCCTGCCTCCAAGTGTCCAGAAAGGAGAGTCTTGACCCAAGAACTCAAAACCCGAGCCAGCACCTTCTTCGCAAATTGAAGAGACGAACTGGATGAAGATTCACCCTTCTCCGCTGATCGGCTGCTCATGTCATGTTCCATTGGAAGAGTAACAAAAGAACTCTTTCCACTTGGAGCCACTGGAGAAGGAATCTCAGCACGAGGTATCTTCTCTAACGCGTCAGAACTGGTTGTAGGAGTCTCTACCTCCGGATCGACCTCTGGCATCCCTTGCTCTGGTTCTGAAGGAAGCGATGGACTCTCTTCTGTCACTTCAAAACCTGCAAATGAAACACAAAAAGGTATGAATATGATCCTGTTAAAAAAATCATCAGGGTCATCACTACAAAGTACCTTCTTCGACGACTGGCGGAACACTCTCTTCCTCCACGAACTCATCGGAAGCAGCATCAACATTTGCGTCCATTGATGGTTCAAAGTCATCGGAATCCTGTGGCAAGTCAGCTGACAAGAGAAATGTTAGCAAATCAAGTCGCAGGCAAAAAAAAAAAAGAGAGAAAGCGAAAGAAGTTATACCAATTGGAGATTCTGGAATCATTTCAGAGTCCCTCGGCTCTTCTTCAGATGCCATAACCGGCTCCATCACCGCCTCATCGGTCGGAACCTCAGGCATCGCCAAGTCTTCATCCTCTGCTAAAAAAAAAAAAAAAAAAGCAGCAGGAGGGTGAGAAAACAAATCAGAACATGGAAAGCCCCATGAAAGAAGTAGAAAACGAAAAAGGAAGAATCATACCTTCACCAATGGTCTCTTCCCTACGACTCCTCTTCTCTGGAGGCTCGTCGACAGCCTCTGGCACCTCCTCATTGATGGTAAGAGGGATTTCCATGTCAGGAGAGTCCTCATGTGGCCCCTCGCTGTGATGATGACTCCTCCTCTTCTTACCTCTACGGGTTCGCTTCCTAGAAGAACCCGCCCCACTATCAGAGTCAGGTTTCTCACTTGGCTCCTCACTGGATGGTCTGCTCTCGCCAGTAGACTCCGCGGAAGCTCGCTTCTGTGCCGCTTGCATCCAAGCGTCGAGCTCAGCTTCCTCCTGTTCTAGCTGCTCCAAAGCCTCATTAGGTACTTCCCGAACAGCTTCAGAACCAATGACGCCCTGGTCACCGAGAAAGCCTATCTTATGCTTCTCTCCAGAAAGGAAGGCCCAAACTTCCTCTCGCCGGACGCCATCCGACTTTCCAGTACCTTTCCCCGAAGACAGCTTTACATCAAGCTCCTTCTTGGAAAGCCCCCGATATGCCAAAAAGCTCTCCGCGAACCACTTCGTGAAGCCGGCAGTTCGGAAAGTCGACAGCTCAGGATAAGAAATCGTGGCAGTAGTGTCTTCAGCACTATAAAAAGCCCATGCATTTCTGCCATCCTGCAAACCCCCAAAACGCTTCACCATACTCGAAGGCGCTCCAACAACGCCTTGAGAGAAGCCCAACTGAAGCGCAAAGCGAGAAGGTACATACGGCTGGATGTCGACGAAAAGATGTCTGCGGTACACCATCGTGCCGACTCGTATGCTAAAAAGCCACTCCTTCTCTACATTGGTCAAAGGGTAATGCCTTCCCGACCCTGCTCTGGTAGAGTCTCGGGAGGCACCAAAATCAAAAGCCTTCTTCCGCAACTCCGGAGAAAGCTTCACTGAAGACTGCCCCATCTCGACGTCCCTGAACCGTCGGATCCTCATGCGGGCAAACAAAAGTGATTCAGATACGGCTTTTCCCTTAGCCAATCGAATCATCAGAGGATCATCATCCTGTGCAGCACCCAGCTGGTGGAAGCCAGGACAGTGGTATACAAACCACGAATAAAAGATATGGGCTGAAAATACCCTATTCATAGGGAGCCCAAGCCGAACCAAGAAAGCAGCAGCCTGCAGTTCGGTACACAAGTAGGAGTAAAGAGCAGGTACCAAAGCCAGCCGCTCTCCAAACGCCATCTGACAAGCCGGAAAAATACAATGCGGCCTGATGTGCGTCCCATCTCCACCAGCAAACACAGCCTCACCTAGCCAATAAGTGAGGTAAAAAGCAAGATCTCTCCGCAGTGCAATGTCAGAACAAATGGCATCTGTGCTCGCGAAGAAACCCTTCAACTCTTCCTGCATGGCCGAAGTCTTCTTCCTGTCTTCCCGGGTCATGCTATCAGAAGACTCTTTGCTGTCAAAGAAGTTGAAGAATGAAGAGCCATAACTCTTCCAACTGCTGGATCTCACTTTCGAGCCCTCCTTCAAAAAATCATAGAAGGCGACGAGCTGAAAGTATAGGAGCCTGAACTCCTCTGACTGCTCCTCAAGGACGCTGTCAATCGGCATGAACTCCTCATAGAGTTTGCCAAGGATGGGCAATCCAGTAATAGCACTCAACTCCTTCAGAGAAAAACCAATCTCACCGTTCGTGACAACGAAGGTATTGGTCTGAGTGAGGAAAGACTCCAACATAGCCATGAAGGCATCATCAGAAAAAGTCACGGTCTCCCTAAAAGCGCGGACCGCGTCAAAAATCCCGGCTTCCTTCAAAACGGCGCCCCCAATCAGCAAGGTGTGGTCAGTCCATGACTTCCAATCGGAGTCAGCATTGAAACGGCCACGAAGTCGAAAAGGCTTCACCCAAGTACTGCCGTCACCGCTGAAAACGCCAAGGCCCACCGGTCTCAAATCGACCGACGGATAATCAGAGCCCTGGTAGCCGCTGGCTGGCATCAACACGTCCATACGGACAGGTGGCTTCTCTGCAAAACCGGAAGGTCCACCAACAAAAACCCCGGTCTTGATCACACTGGTCCTCTTCACCCAGCTAGGAGGATCTTCCCTCTTAGGGCACGTGGGAGAAAGGCTCAGGATCGAGATGGTCCGGTCAAAAGACGACCGAGTAGAAATAGTTCTCTCCTCACCATCCGCTGTGTAAGAGAACTGAAAACATCTCCTTTGGTATGTCAAGTCGTCAAGGACTGCATCTCCAAAGAAGAAGGTAGGCTTGGGCAAAACCCTCAGATCGTCCATAACCCAAGGACGGCTGCTTACCATGATCTTATAGAACTCCTCATCCTTGAGAGCGATCAATCGCTGTCTCATCTCATCGCGATTGAGGGAATCGCACTCTTCCAAGTTCTTCTCAACAAACTGGACCTTCTCCCAGGCCTGCTGAACGGCCACATTAGAAGATCTGGCGGATCGACGAGGTACGCTTGTAGCAGGCTCTTTACCCTTGTTCGTTCTGGAGGAACCACCTGCAAAGGTTGGAAAAAAAAAAAAAAAAGATCATCATCAAAATGACAGAATCTCGCTAAAAGCAAATCTGGCGAAATTTTGGCATGGTTCCGGGGCAATTCCGAAGAAAAGGGAAATACCCCGAAAGAAATAGAAAGTTTTGAAGATGGGCTCAACATCGCCGCGAGCTCCGAAACTCCAAACTTTCGAAACCTCAAAATCTCCGCAAAATCAAGAAGGGCTCAACATCGCTGCAAGCTCCAAATTCCCAAATTTGCAAAGACTTTCAGGTATGCTATCATGCTCAATCTACAAAAAGTACATGCATGAACATCTAGATTTGCATAAAAAACGCATTATCATGATGAGCAAAAAAAAAAAAAAAAAAAAAGAAACTTTCTCAAAAAAAAAAAGGGAGAAAGAAAAGAAAAAAAAAAGGAAGAAACTTTCCCACAAAAAAAAAAAAAAGAGAAAAGAGACACGTGAAAAAAAAAAAAAAAAAAAAAACAGAAATCACGTGGAAAAGAAAAAAAAAAGAGAAGAAAAAAAAAAAAAAAAAAAAGAAGAGAAACTTTCTTTTTTTTACCATCCTATTCTCTACATAAAGTTTTCTTGAAAGAAAAAGAGAGAAAACTTACTTGAAGCCATTGATGGAGAAGAAGAAGGAAAAAGCTTGAAGATCCTTGAAGAAGAAGAACTCTTGGTCTTGGAGCTCTCTTGAGATTGTTGCAAAAGAAAGCAATAAGAGCAAGAGATCCTACCTTCCTTTGCTTTTATAGGAGAGAGCAAATCAAAGAAGGAAACAAAGAAGAAAGGTAAGTGTTACTAATTAGTAACCTTACCAAAAGAGAAGGAATTAGAAAGATTCTTTCCCAAAAAGAAAGATGTCTTTGAGAGATTTTCTCCCAAAATCAATCAATGAGAGATTCTCTCCAACAAAATAGGAGATTGGAGATTCTTTCCCAAAAAGAAAGATACCTTGAGATATTCTCTCCCAAATTAAGGGAATATGAGAGATTCTCTCCCATAAAGCTATTTTTAGATATTCTCTATCCAAATGAGATATCTTTAGATATTCTTTACAAAAATGGCCCCACATGTGATCTAAGCCATCCTAAAAAGCTTAAGGTCCCATGGTTAGCCCATATGAGCCAGGTTTGACCACCTAGGCACTAAAAAAAAAAAAAAAAAAAAAAAAAAAAAGGGCTTTTAGTCAGGAAAAAATCCCTCTTACCAAGAGCATACAATAATGGTTCCATGCCTCTTTTGAGTTGATTGAACCATACAAAAAAATTCCAAGCCCCATGAGCTTCCAAAAATCAAACCATCCAGCCTCATAAACCAAATTGAGCCAAAATATTGAAATTGACATTCCACAAAAATCCAAACCACTCCAATGGACCCACACAGTCCCAAAGAGTGACCAAAAACCAAAGCCTGGTCCCCTAACTTGCCACATACAGCTTGTTAGGTCACAAGATCAAAACCAAAACCCGACCCCCTAACCTGCCACATACAGCTTGTTAGGTCACAAGGTCAAAAACAAAAGCCCAAATCCACATCCCTGATGTCATCTTCAAAACTTCGCCTCGAGATGGTCCCTGATTCCTTTCATTTACCATAAAATTCCCCTGGAAGCTCAAAGGCTACTCTACCAAAGGAAAGATTGCTCAAAGACTCTTGGTCAAGACACAAGCTCTCCTTCAAAAATCTCTTCGAGGCACATCGACTACAAAAGTCAAGCAACTCGTCGCTGTACCTATGGTTGGTCTTATTTATTGCTCAGGAGGCTTCACCTCAAATTTCAGGTCATTCCGACATCGTTTGACCAAGTTTCAGCTTCTGGCGGAAAATCAACAGCTCTACGCGACAAAGTCTTCGGCTTTCCCGGAAAATTGGAAACTTTGCACTCTAAAAATGCAAGGATTCTCATCAGGTTTTCTACAGGGAAATCAAGCCAATAAATGAGAAGAAATGTCAGGAAAAATACAGAAGAAAACGGCGACGAAAAAGACCTCAAAACGACCACAAAACGGGCTCCGAAGGGGAAAATTCCCCCAGGGTCGCAGGCCCCTGCGACCCTGGGCCAAGGTCGCAGGCCCCTGCGACCATGGCCCATGGTTGCCGGCGACCATGGAAGTCCGGGTCACCGGATTTTTCGCCGGTGACCCGTTTTTCCGTCCTTTTTCGCGTTTCGCGCACTTTGGCCCCTGTGGTTTCCTGAAAATGTGATTTTTAGTGCTTGAAATTGACTCATGTCCGCCGACATCCGTCAAAATCACGGGTCAACCTCCAAAAGTATCAAAATCAACATTGATCGCCAACCGGTCGACCAAAAAAGTGTACTTTCCGCCCGATCGATCGAAAAATCGACAGGACAGATGTCACCAGCCCGCTGCTAGCTATCAATGTCTGAAGTTATATGTTCATCCGATGTCGATCAGCATGAAGATCCATCGATGATCATCGCCAAAAGAATTCCAGAAGACACGGCACGGCCCGCGACTCTTCGACTGCTCAGCGACCAATTAATGTGGTTAATTGACTAGCTTTATTGCAGTCATTAATTCATTTCTTTGGACGGCCCAATCAGAAGCAAGCATTTGGGAGTTACAAGTCAATTGATTCATGGCATTTAACCCATGAAACTCCTCCCATTATGGTAATTAAGGTGATTAAAAGCCCTTAATCTCCATCGGCCAATCAGATTCAAGGAAAAAGGAGTTACAAAATCAAAGAAATAAATCTTGTAACTCCTCCCATTAAAGCCATTAAAGCCCATAAACTCTCCTAAATGGCTACCAAAAGCCTATAAATAGAAGAGCATTCCATTGAAATCCGGATCGATCAATCGGAGATCACTTCCAAAGCACCACAGATCCAGAAATCTGAGAGAAAGAAAAAGAGAGAAAAACTCTGCTGAAGTTCTGCACCGGCCACCACTACAAGGTGACAAAAGTCCCTTGGGGGGTACCCCCCCCCAAGGTCCTTGCCTTCTCCCGCTGCCTCCAATGGCTCAGACGTGGCTTTTCAGCCTGTCTACTTAGCTTTTTATCGGACATAGGACCTCCTCTTGGTCTTTGTCCTCTAAAAATCTGAGGTTATAGCCAAGAAAAGCGAATCAAGAGCATCCTCTGTTCTCATCTGCATGGATGATGGCGAAGCCCATACATGACTTGCGACCGTCAATCTGAACGAGTCCCCCACAATCTCCTGAGAAGTTAGATCCTCCTTTTCTTGCTTTTCATTGTAGTTTGTATTTTTCTAAAAGAGACAAAAATCACAACTCTTGTCTTTCATTATTGATGAGAATTGTAAATCGGCTATAAACGCCAAAATCGGCTATAAATGCCAAACAAAATCGCCTTTCACGGCAAACCAAGAAAATGTCTCTTTTCTTAAATATTTGTGCAATGGAAAACTTGAAAGAAGTTGATTTCCTTTTTACTTGCGAAGGTTGATCTTCGGATTACCACTTGCAATTCCAAGTAAAATAGAAAATCTGGCACACCCACACAAAGAAATGTTGATGCACGCTTCAGGCCCGCCAGGGCGCGAAAGGGCCGGACCCGACGGACTCCCACGTTCCGCCGACCCCGGTAGCCGCCCCACGGCGCATCGGAGCGCGTTCCATCAGGTACCAAATCTCAATCTTTGGATCATCACCAATCTTGAGATATTTGTAAAAAGGTGAGTTATTAGATATGATTGTCTAGATTTTATGGGGCCCAAACACAAGATCTAGACTGTTAGAGCTCTTTGGAAGGCCGAACATGGCTATGTGTTTAAATTTCAAGGCTTGATACCTTGTGGATATCGAGACATTTGAAAAACAATATCAGCCATTGATGTCACATGCCCAAATTTGGATTAGTCCATAAGCAATCATATTTTTCTCTTTTATTTTATTTCTAGGATAGCAAATCACAATCCAAACCATTGAGAATGTTTAAAAGGTCATGCATGACTATTTGATCCATTGGATCATCACCAACCTCTAGATATGTGCAAAAGTGAGCCATTTGATAGTATTTTTTTGGATTATGCTAGCCCCAAACACAAGATCTAAACCATTAGATCTCTTTGAAAGGCTAAACAAGGCTATGGGGTCAATTTTCAAGGCTTGAAACCATGTGGATCTCGATAAATTTGTGAAAAACTTTCAACCATTGATTTAAAAAAGCCTATTTAAAATAGCTCATTGCATTACCAAACACTCCTTTGTATATCCTCTTTTTTATGGCTCGTTTTTTAATGGCTCTATTTTGATGGGTCTATCCAAAAAAAAAAAAAAAAGTAGAGATAGCAAACAAGCTATAGTATATAATTAGTTTACTGGAGCTACATTTACTATAAAATGAGTTTAATTACTTTTTCTATGTCTAAAGTAATCATTCACAAAATAAGAAAAAACGTAAAAAGTCTAAAGTAGTCACACTACGTAAGTTTTACCCAATGATAAGCTTGTTTGCACTACTTTTACAGTGTTACTGGTATGCTTATTCTATTATTACCATATGACAATTATGGATGAGTTTGCTGATATAACTTTATTATACGATAAATTTTCTTTTCTCAACTAAATTAGACACTAACCAGCCTACTTGCGAGAGAGTTCATTTGAAACAGTATTTCAAAATAAAAAAAAGTTCTACTTTAAACGGATCAAACTTGCCATATAGGCCCTCAACTTCATTCATGATCGTACTCATCTTATGAAAGTCCTCAATGATAAGTGGCTAGAACAATTTCGTACATGTATTTCTTCCATATGTTCACAAATAGACACAATTCACACATGTGAGGTGATGGAAACTCACACATGCAAGGAGACATAAACACAACTCACGCATGCAGGGAGAATAAACACAACTTACACATGTAAGGTAATAAAAACTCACATATGCAAAGAGGGAGGAGGCAGGGTTCGAACCCAAGACCTCTCAATGAGAACTAGGACTCCTTACCACTAAGGTAAGGAGCCATTCTCTCTTCCATATGTTCTTTGATTCGAAGGTTAGGAATCAATTAAATTAGATTTCAGTCCATATATATTCTACATTGTATCATTTTTAACCGCTACTTCATTATGCATACAAAGATTGTGATGGGCCTCATAGGTAGGCTGAACTACCTATTGGGATCAATCTCCTCCCACTTTATGTTAAAAGCTTTTATTTTATAGGTTTTGACCAGTAGCGTACCTCTAGATATGGATTTTCCCTCTCCCTCACCAAAATCCAAAATTTTCCTAAACCTTCTCCATATCAGAGGAAATGAAAAATAATTCTCCCTATTTGTTTCTTTTGTTTCAAAGAAACCACCCCCCCCCCCCCCCCCCCCCCCCCCCCCCAACAAAGACAAAGCGAAAAGGCCAAAAAGACACTTTTCGTTCATTCCCTCCCACGATCCTATCCCACTTTCTTCTTTTTGTAGAGAGAAACCAGACCGAGAGACAACTAGTAATGGATAAACTTATAGGAATTGGTTGAGTTTATACCTGGATGGCTGGGTTTTTTTCTAGAAAAAATGAGACAAAAAATATTTATAATCTTGTTATCTTTCCAACAAGTATTCAGTTGTCAAATCTAGTTTCCAAATGAGGAAATTAGAAACAATCTAGTATAGAGAGATCAATGCTAAAACTTAGCACAATCAATGTTTTCATGCAAAGTGTAAACCTCTAGAAAACAATGTTAGAAAAAATAAATATGATCTTTATTTTGGCATTTTAAAGTAGGTAACTTTTTACTTCCAAAAAAATATGGAACCATCTGATCAAGATTATATCAAAGAAGTAGTGACTATATGAAATGGGCTGCCTTACTGTGAAATTCTGCTGCATCAGAATTTCAGGTTTTGGATTTCAATTTTAAGAGGTGGGTTCTATAAGTTAGAAATTTGCTTTTCTTGCAAACTTTCCAGAACTAAGTAGGATATTTGGAAAATGTAATCCATGTGGGATGAAGTGAAAATCATTTCTGAATTAAGAATACTACAGGGGAAAATAAGTACTGTGTTGTCTAACAAATCTGAAAATTATTACTATATTCTGAGACATTAAACAAACTCTTTTGCAGTGAGTTGAACTCAATAATTCCCGAAATTTTACTAACATAATCCACTGTTATGTACAATATTCTGATTATTTTCACATTTTGTACGATCTATATGTATACTAAATTATATATATACATGTTCCTAATTAGAACGTATTCATTGACCAAAATCCCAGACCCATTCCCAAAAATGAATTTTCCCCACAATATGAGCATTTTAGTCCTAAAATGACATAATTGTAGTTGTGGGTAAATATTCAGAATTTGGGAAGGGAGAGGGAAAAACCATATCTAGAGGTAAGCTACTAGTTTTAACCTCCTTTTTTTTATATTTTATTTTATTTTTATAGTACTTCATTTTGAAACAACCACGTTAAAGTGCAGCGTTATTGTGCCCCCTATGAAGTCCGACACCACCCTAAATTTCTCTTGTATAGGAAACATTGAATCCATATAACTAAATTGGAAGCAAATTGGAATCTTGAAATTCAAGCTTTTATTAGTAGTTAAAATTACTAATCGGGTGCGATTAATCATAGGCTTTGTTTTAAGGATTGCATCTCTTCAAGTGTTTTTTTTTTTTTTTAGTTTTTGATTTTTTTTTTTTTTGCAGGGGGGGGGGGGGGGGGGGGGGGGTGGGATTTTGACATATTAGCCCTCTTTAAATCCGGTTTTACCAATTTCATGATCAAAATTTAGATAATGTCATCAAAGTCGCTTGATTCTGGTCAACATTGTCTTAAAAAAAATTTTGCCCCAAATCCTATGATATCATGGGAATAGTGCATATTACAAAAACTAATAAATCCCATGATGTCATGACTTTTATGCAACATGGAGAGTTTTTTTTTTTTTCGAATGATAGAACCTGAGAAATGGTGGTCAAATGTGTATTTACTTGTCTAAAAATGCCATTTTTCGTGTTCTATAAAAATTGAATTTGCTTGCTGGTGGCAAAAAGTACATGATACAAAAACTAATGAATCCCATGATATCATTGGATATGAAGCAAAAAAGTTTAAAAATTTTTGACCAGAGGCAAACGACTCTGGTGACATTATTTGAATTTCAGTCATGAAATTGTTAAAACCAATTTTAAAGAGGACTAATATCTCAAAACCCTTTTTTTTTTCTTAAGAAAAAGGTCTGTACAAGGCTTTTCAATTCATCGGCTTCTCATACAGCAAACTGAGACTTGGATTTCTTTGCCAAAGTTACCTTACTATGTCAATGGTGTTGAGTTTGGAGCACTAAGAATCCAAGACTTAAATAGAACACAGAGGGTATGAGATTGCCATCTCCATTTTCTTGAATGCTTGGGATCTATGTTACTATGGTTCTTAAAGTTAATTATTGGGACTTTTTTGTATTTCCAGAAATTTATTTCTTGATGTTTTCCGAGAAATTCTAGTGAGATATTTTATTTTATTTGTTTGACCTTTTACCCTCACTATTGTTCCTTTAATGCTAATTATATTACATACTTTGGAATAGAGTACTAACTACATTTATGTGGTCAGAGTAAAAAAATGTACATGAAAGTGTTAATTATGATTATGCACACAGCATGCCTTGGTATAGATGGATTGTAGCTCACAGTTGTGTGGATCGTGCAGCCATAGCCGTTTGACAAATTGAATTCGAGTTAGTAATGGCAATTGGCAAAGTGTTGGTTTGGATGCTCCATCAAGGTTGTCTAATCAATATCCCTTACAGCCGATGCTCCATTAACTACAGACTTTTTGACCATCTGGATTGGCATGCATCATGCATGTTCTTCACTCGTAGAATGGATGCGAACAGTTGTCAATAAAATATAGTTGTAAAGCATTTTTGCGCTTTATTACAAGATTCATTCCCTTTAAAAATGAAAGAAGAGCCAACAACAATCTTGCATCTGTTCAAGCTTGCCCATTACTACCATCTGCTCTCTCACATTCTTAATAACAATTCTGAAAGTTTAAAGGTATAAGATCTCTAGATTGGTTTACTCAATAAATCAATTCAAAAGTGTGAAAAAATAAACAATAATGCAGCAGAAATAAAATCACATGCACACACCACAAGGACACCAGATTTTTGCGTGGAAAACCTTAACTGGGTGAAAAAACACAGATTCAAATTGGATCAATAATCAAGCACTATGAATCTCGCAATTACAAGAAACTCAGATTTCCTCCCCAGATATCCCATATAAAAGGACTTAAGTTGCCTTGTACCGCTTGACGCTTCAACGACTTCACACCGCAACAGACTTAATTCTACGCTTGTCTCCTCAAATCTTCTCACAAGAAGATAATATTCTACAAAAGATGCAAAAGAAGCTAGCTCTAGAGAACTTGTCAGCACAACTCCTTAATAAATCTCTAGAGAATAATTCTCTCAATAATAATCTCTAACTCAGAACTTTGAGAGGTGAGGTGTGTCTTGAGAATAGCCCTTGAGTCATTTAAATAGCCCTTAGGTCGTGCTTAAGGTTGCCTAACTTGATTAGGATTAAAACAAGCAGTTTTGTCACAATTAGAAAGATGTTTCTAATTTAACTTGAATTCTGCTGTCTTGTCCGCTCGAGTGGATGAGGTTTTGTTTCATCACAAAAAACTTCTGTCAGGCGTCTGGGGCTCTCTGTCTTGCATCCGCTCAAGCGGACACTAATCTGGACTAGATCCGGAATTTCAGCACTCTTTCCTCCAACTTTCTTCTTCTAATTCTTTCAAACTTCTTCTTAGAGTCCCTCCAATCTTCTATCTTCAAAGTCCTGTTCTAAAATAAGATTACAGCTCAAAAGACCCAGAGTTTTGTCCAACCCATGAATTAGCCAATAAACAAAAACCTAACAAGCTCCTCCTTTGGCAATTCATGGACAAAACTTTCTATGACAATACAAATTGATCTACCAAAAAGAAAACTCAAAATATAATGAATTAAAAAAATGGCAATAAGCACAAGTAGACTAGCATTGTCTCTGACTCCGTCTGAACTTCTTGATCTCCCTCTTGATCTGTCACCTTTCTCCCCTTTTTTGTCTATAACTGACAAAGTTAAAGATAATAACATGCAACATTCTTGTAAATTAGACTCAATAGCTCCCCCCTCAAAAGCAACTCCCCCTGAGTGTATTTTTGTAGCACCGCATGGGGTGGGAGCTTGATCTCATTGATCAGCGCTTTTTATATATAGCCACCAACATTTGTGTAGTTTAATATTTTCAACAAAGTGTGAGCGAACTCTTCAGGCAAATCAGACCTTCTTACCCAAATTTGAGCCGTCTTGGGTGGAGAAAAAATCATACGCCATTGCTTGGTCTTGGGTAAACTTTGCAGCTTTTTGTAATGGAAACGAATGTGTCCTTTCTTTCCACAATGGTGACAAGTAGATGTGCGTGCAACGTGTGACACATTCTTTTTCTTGAAACTAATCACATTATTAACATGTACAGTATGTGGAGTAGTATGTGCAACACTTGAAACAAAAATTGTTTTACTTTTAGTACTCGAAGTGGATGCACCATGATCATAACCGAGACCGCTTTTGTCAAATTGAGACTCCTAGCTACACAAGATGTTTGTAACAGTTTTTGAACCAATGTTCATCTTGTTTGCATAAACTTTTTTTACTTCTAGCTCAGACAGAGTGTGGTCTTCAATCTTTTTTGCAGGTCTTGATTTTTAGCTTTCATCATCATTATTACTTTCTTCAGATGCACTACTTCTTTCTCAGCCTTCTCAAGTTTTTTACCATCAGTAGTCAAATTTCTAGTCAATAGTTTTTCTGACTTTTCAAGAGATGAACCTATTAATTAAGCGCTTGCTCTAATTCAATCTTCAGTGCAGAATTTTCTTCTTGAGCAGCCTTGAACTTGATAGTGATCTTATTACCATACTTAGTTATCTTGACACAATCAGCATAGGTAGTATGGTACAGCTCTTCCTAATCTTTCTCTTGATCTGCCATCTCATCATCATTCCCTTCATCAGTATTATTGCCAAACATAGACTTAGCCATGAACGCCACAAACTTGCCATTCACATTATCTGAATGATCATCCTCAAGATCTTTTGTTTCTTCCTTTTCTTCTTCAGAAGATTCTTTATCCCAAGTTGTGTTGAGAGCCTTTTGCTTTGTACCCTTTTTCTTGTTGGCACACTCATTAGTATAGTGACCATAGCCTTGGCACTCAAAACACTTTGTCCCTTTTGCAGGATCCTTCTTTTTAGATTCGGAATTCTTCCAATTGGCTCGTTTTGTCTTCATATATTTCTTGAAGCAATTCATAAACTCAGCCATATTATCTTCAGCTTCAGATTCAGAATCAAACTCAATTTTCTTTTCAGGTTTCTTTCTTGATTCTGAGGTGGCTTTCGAAGCAATACCTTTTTCTTTTGATTTTCCTTTATCCAATCGGTTTACTTCAAAAGTCTGAAGATTTCTAACCAGCTGATTTACCTTGAGGGTATCTAGATTCTTATTTTCTTCAATAGCATCAACTTTAGAATCGAACCTCAAAAGTAGAGACATCAGAATTTTCTTGACAATCTTGTTTTCTGGTATTTCTTCACCAGAATGAAAATAGAATTGACAATATCATTAAGCTTTGCATTAAATTGATCAAAGGTCTCATCTTCTTCCATCATAATAGTTTCAAATTCTCTAGTCAGTCTTTGTAATTTAGTTTGCTTCACCGTGTCTGTACCCTCATACACTATTTGTAAGACTTCCCGTGCTTCTTTCGCATTTTTGCAAGTGGAAATCCTACGTACGGAGCTCTTCAACAGACACTCCATTGTATATTCCATTTACTGCCTTGTTATTACAACTAGAGGACCATGCTTCTCATCCTTAATCAATTGAGCTTTAGGTTTAGGAACAGTTTGTCCATTAACCATAATTGTTGGTCTGGAGTAGCCCTCCTCAACAATATCCCAAACATCATCATCAATGGACTTAACGAACCCAATCATCCTTTGCTTCCAATATGCATAATTAGAACCATCAAGCAAAGGGGGCTTAGAAGTTGATGCCCTTCTCGATTGAGTACTATTCTAGAAATCTCTTAGGATCAAACATAACAAGTTAGTGCAACCTACTCTGATATCAATTAAAAGTTTAAAGGTGCGAGATCTCTGGATTGGTATACTCAATAAATCAATTCAAAAGTATGCAAAAATAAACAATAATGCAGCGGAAATAAAATCACATGCACACACCACAAGGACACCAGACTTATGCGTAAAAAACACTAACTGGGTGAAAAACCACGGATCCGAACTGAATCAATAATCAAGCACTATGAATCTGGCAATTACAAGAAACTCAGATTTCCTTCCCAGATATCCCCTACCTAAGGACTAAAGTTACCTTGTTACTTCATGCTTCAACGACTTTATACCGCTGATTGCAACAAACTCAATCCTGCGCTTGACTCTTCAAATCTTCTCGCAAGAAGATAATCTTCTACAAAGGATGCAGAAGAAACTAGCTGTAGAGAACTTGTCAGCACAACTCCTTAATAAATCTCTAGAGAAGAATTCTCTCAATAATAATCTCTAATTCAGAACTTTGAGAGGTGAGGTGTGTCTTTGGAATAGCCATTGAGTCCTTTAAATAGTCCTTGGGTCGTGCTTAAGGTTGCCTAACTTGATTATGATTAAAACAAGCAGTTTGGGCATAATTAGAAAGAGGTTTCTAATTTAACTTAGACTCTGCTGCCTTGTCCGTTCGAGCGGACCCTCTATCCGCTCGAGCAGATGAGGTTCTTTTCAGCACAAAGAACTTGTGTCAGGCATCTGGGGCTCTCTGTCTTGCATCCGCTGGAGCGAAGATCTGGGCGCTCGAGCGGACCCCATTCTGGACTAGATCCGAAATTTCAATACTCTTTCCTCCAACTTTCTTCTTCTAATTCTTTCAGACTTTCTTCTTAGAGTCATTCTAATCTTCTGTCTTTAGATTCCTTTTTAAAAATAAGATTAAAGTTCAAAAGACCCAGAGTTTTGTCCAACCCATGCATTAGCCAATAAACAAAAACCTAACAAGTTCAAAACTCAAATTTCAAAGTAAACGTAAAGGCTAATATTCTATGGCGCGCCCCCATATCCTCTTAGAGGTCATTTGCCTTTTATTTCATATATATAAATAAGAATTTTTTTTATAAAAGTACCCCTAAATTTTCACAAAACCTCAACAAGGCCCTTATATTTTAGGTTTTTACTAAAACCTCGCCTTGGTAACAGTCAAACCATGGATAAAGTAACTGACTCTCCGGTTCTATGTTTTTGGCCGATTTACCATTGGGAAAACATAAAAGGCGACCCTTTACAATGTACCAACTTGAATCGATCCGACAAGTAATCATTTGAATTTAATAGATCCTAAGTGGGCCAGACAGGAGGGAAGTCGTGTTTTCTCTAAATGTTACTATCATATGCAATTTAATGAGGGCCCCACCCCAAAAATTTGACCTTGTTTTCCAAAAATAATGATGATGGGTCGGACTTATTGTGGCACATCCATTAACAAGAACATGGTGGGCCCACTTTTCACCATGTGATGAAATTAGAATGGTGCAACCAATGAATGAATCAAAAGGGGGCCCACTTACGAATGTAACCAAAGTTTGGTGATACTGTAGTGAAAACTATGGAGGGGCCCTCTATTTATAAAGTGGGGCCACCCAAGGATGAAAAGCATGGTTTTTGCACCCACCCATCGATGGGATCAAGATCAGCCCAGTGCCGAGGCATTGATGAATTTATACTGGGTTCTATGTAAATATGGTAATCAAATGTACGCCCTCATTATTGATGGAATCAGCATTTGGTCTTGCCCACTGATGGAAAACAACATGGCATTCACTTAAATCATGAAATCCCTTTGTCCCCAAATCACCGAAACGAATGGCTCATTCATATTGAACAAAGTTGTGATGAGGTCGATTGCAATAACCAATGCACAGTACCTAAATGATGAAAATCATCTTTAACCCTTCAATTAAAGCATGGGTGCACCAAAATTATGAAGTGTATGGCTCAGATCATTTTAGAAAAGCACTCCTACTGGCATTCCTAACGTATGACTCTATAGGGTCAGTAATAAGCTATACAATGTGAATCGATCGCGAAACGGGGCTTAGTAAATTATTCAGTCGATTCAGCTCATTACATGACAATGGGAGGGGCAAGTTTGTCTTTCATTTTTTATTAACTCCATATACAACTTGCCTTAGTTTTTTTTCAGGGAAATTTTACTAGCACACAAATTTTTACTTTTTTCACACAAATTCTCTCTACACTCATCACTATAACTTAAAAATTACATTAATTCTTTCCACACATATCAAAATTTTCCAAAGTACTCATCCCTTCATTTCCCTCTTTCTTCCCATACACATCCTCTTCCAACACAGGGCTCTCTACCATTACCATTTCATTCTTCTTTTCCATTATTTTTTTTTTTTATCATTTTTGCCATCTTAGATTACCTTGTTTTTCATGAAAACTTGTTATGGGAATAGATTCTCATTCAATGTAAGATTTTACAAACAATGCTAGTGTTTTTTCATGCATTTGGGCTATTTTTCATCCATCATCGCAAGAGTTAACCACCCAAAAAATCGTGACTGTCCGGTCTCTGAGTGGCCTAACATAATGCAAATGTTCGGAACTATAGTTCCGCACAAAATTAGACTGTCCGGACCTGAGTGTCCGAACGAAAGCATTCGAACACTATCTTTCGAACATGTTCCTTCTATTCGGATGTACATTTCCGAACAGATGTAATATGCTCGAAAGACCGTACGTATTGGGACCTACAACTCGGTTCAAGCGAGAAATGAAGAAACGGACATTTCCACTGCTGCTTTGATTGAAATGCACCATTTGATTGTTGCTTTCTTCCTTCATTGCACTAGAAAGCCTTTACAGATAGAATGAAAAAAAGATAAAGTACAAGAAGAAAGAAAGATGAAGGAGATGGAGGAAGATGAGTTGCCCAAGAGTAGAAAATGGAAAAGGATGAGTTGTCCAATATGTTTTGAGTTTTTCTGAAAGTGAGGAGTGAGAAGTGGAGAGTGAGATGGGTGGGAGGGAAGAAGATGAGCTTGTGTGTGAAAAGAAGGGTAATGGATATTTTGGTCATTTCATAAAGGGGTAAAAACGTAATAAAAAAAAGACAAATTCCTTGTGTTGGAAAAGAAAAAATTTGTGTGCCAATACAGCACTCTTTTCTCAAGGGTAAATCTGTCAAAAATGAAAAAGCGGGATAGTTAGCTACTCTATTTACTGTTTGGCTGTTAGTCAAGGGAGGTATTAGTAAAAACATAAACTATAGGGTCCTTTTTAAGGTTTTATGAAAATAGAGGAGCCATTTTGTAAAAAACTCTATAAATAATGACTTGTATGTAAATATTATACATGTGAAAACACATTGCCATGTTTTAAAATCACCATGTTCACAAGATCGATAAGTTAGGACATGAAATCATACGTCTTGAAATTTACCGTTAATAAAAAAAATATTGAAACGTTCACATCATGACTTGGTGGCCCATAAAAGTGCAAAAGACTAGATCTACTATTTTGGACGTTTCTCGCTACTCACTCAAAATTTATGAAGATTTATGATAGCTAGCTTCAAGACCCTTTAAGCAGATTGGATGGTTTGCCCATTTGGATTACACATAAGGGCCAACAGGAATGAAAAGATAAAGGTTTTGACAGAGCTGATCACAAGACGAGGAAAAAAATCATCATATAGAGATTGTATTAATGCCTTTTTGCATAATGAGGTGTGAATCAAGTTCACCATGTTTTAAATGTACAATTAATTTCAAATAAATTCATTCTTTTTCCCCGAATCAACTAAAAAGAAAGGAAGCCCCTTGGCTGGGTTAAAATAATAAATAAATAAAAAGGCTCTCATTTTAATTAAAGACTTCATTAAGTATTTCTACTTGGCTCACTACAACAGTTCGCACTTTTAGCGACGTTTTTTAGCGACGCATATAATTTCGTTGGTAAAAGTTCAACTTTTACCCGACGTTTTGTTTGGAAACGTCGGCAAAAGAGGGAAAATCTAATTTTGCCGACGTTTTCTTGTGAAACGTCGGTAAAGGATGACACTTTAGAACTTGAAAATGAAGTCTTTTACCGATGAATTAAAAACGTCGGTTAAATCTACTTTTACCGATGTTTTTTTTATAAAACGTTAGTAAAAGATCAATTGTAGACATTCACCGACGTTTTTTAAAATGTTGGTAAAAATTAATTTTAGAAACCCTAATTTTAGAACTGCATAGGAATTTAGGAAGTGAAGACGTTTACCGATGAACTAATTTTAGAACTACATAGGAATTTAGGAAGTGAAGACGTTTACCGACGAATTGGAAACGTCGGTAAAAGTCTATTTTACCGACGTTTTTTTAGGAAATGTCGGTAAATCCCTTAAATTTTCCCACACCTTTTTCGTCTCCCGCCACGAAAATCCCCCTTTTCTCATCTGTCTGCTATTTTTCTCTGTCTCTCTACTATTTCTCTCTCTGTATCTCTGTTCGCTCGATCTCTCTCTCTCGCTCGATCTCACTGCGCTTTCTCTCGCTCGATCTGGTCTCTCTCTGCTCTCTCTGTCGCTCTCGGTCTCTCTCTCTCTCTCTCTCTCTCTCTCTGCTCTCTCTGCTTTATCTCTTACTCTCTCTGCTCTCACTCTCTCTGCTCGCTCTCTCTCACTCTCTCTCTCTCTCTCGCTCTCTCTGCTTTTTCTCTCTCTCTCTCTGCCCGAAACCGATCGCCGTTGCCTCTGCTCGGTTCCTCTCTGCCTCGCCGATTCAAGACTAATTTCGGAGAAGGTATACGAAACTCTATGAATGTCTTTATTGTTTGGTTTTCCTTATTTTTCATTGCAATTGATTTACTTGGATTTTCTTCTTTACAAAATTTCAGGTATTCAAGCTGCTCCGAGGAAGCAGGCCGTAGCTGCAGCATTTTAGCTTTGTGAAAGAGCCACTTCTGGAAGTAATTTTGGTACTCCTTTTTTAATTTTTTGAATATGAATGGATTTTTGAAGTGAAGATTTTGTTATTTTACTTTTTGAATGTGTATATAATTAGAAATGTAGAAATGTAGAAAGTTTGGGTTCCTGCCCTTTTAGTGGTGCAGCCATACTGTTTGCAAAAACATTGAAAATATGTTGGTATTTTGCTTAGGGAATCTTGCAAATAAAACTTTGATGATACATGGAACTATCTTCCTTATTAATGTGATACTCTTTCACAATCACCTTTTTTGGCTGGAAATTTCTATCGATCATCTTGATCATGGGCCATTTTTTCAATTAATTGCCAAGTATAGAGCATTACCATGCGGATTCCATCAATAAGATGAAAATAGATAAGGCAGGTTTGTCATGTGTAATGGTCAGAAATATAGATGGTTACATGGGCTATACACCATCATATTTGCCCATGTCAAACAAAATGAGATTGTCAAATGAAAAAAAAAAAAAAAAAAGTCCATGACACCATATTTATGCCTAGAGAAGGTTTGATAAGTTTGATTGAAACAACATGGTCACAGAGTAAGATGCCAGACTTAGATGGGTCTCAATGATGGAAATGGTAATGTGGCAGGGAGAAATCAATCAACATGATCAGCATCCATATGCTACTCGATAAGTATACAACCATTCTGCAATAAATATTCTGAATAGTTACACAATTCACTAGCTATTACCCTTTACGACTCATCTTTGACCACAACCCCATCAGTTTTATGGCAAAATAGTGACTACAGCTCTTTATTATGGAACTGATTTTAGGTGGCTGTTTGTGGTCAATGGTTAGATGAATGTAATTGGGGTTGGGGTTCTAATAATAAAATGGATATTGTAGAGGGTGTCGTGGGGTGCCTTTATATCCTCAATGGCGTAATTTTCACATCATTTTGAAATTTTGCAATATAAGGATGTATATATTTTCTGTTAGTTCAATACATTGAACGTGCACATGAAAAAAAAAAAAAAAAAAAGAAAAAAGAAAAAGAAAAAAGAAAGATCTCTACAAACCTCATTAAATGAAAAAAAATCTGTCTCTAGAAGCTGGATTTATCAATAGTCATTAGTCTTGGAGAATGGCTTGTTCAAGGAGAGCCTGTAATACAAATTTTCTCCAAAGCTTATTCTACTACACCCAAGCTATGCTTGAAGCCAATGAAGGTCCAACGAAGGCTAAGCCCATTTTGGAAGGGGCCATTTTCCTGTTTTGGATGTGGGGGCTGGGGGTGGCTTTGTTGAGGCTAAGTATTCTGAATAAAGCTAGAGGGGATTCACCAGTGAAAAAAGTTAAAGGGTGACAAGTTGAAAGCAGGAATTCAATTTTCTTTTCGATGTCGTTGTTATTGCTTAGCCATTTAGGTCCTTAGGAGATACTTACTAATGACAATCAGCCTATACTTGAGACATTGTGAAATCACAATGGTAAAGCCTATACAAACTTTCTTATTCATAGTTTTGGTCATTTCAATTTTCTATAAGTACAAATACTAAATCAATCAATTTCTATATTTTAGTAAGTAATTTAAATACACTCTTCCACAAATTTTAAGAAGCATATCTTCTCCGCTCTTACACATGCTTAAAAACTAAAACAATACTAAACAACCCAACTCCTCAGGCTGAACATTGCCAAAACTTCAATTAGAAAAACTATAACTACAAAATCCAACAAAAACATAGAGACAGATATTATACAAACTTTTAGGGCATATGGATGCTATATATTGGTGTTATTTACTTTTTAAGTATACTTTATGTTGTACATAATGGATGCTGATCTATTAAAGCATCACACTTGGCATAACATAGGTAAGAAAATTGGTGAGGGGAATGATGGAAAGATCTGGAATGATGGAAAGATCTACTCCTTAGGCACAAACACCAATAATAATAATAATAATAAAAAATCAGTCCTATAAATCAATGAATGTATTCCAAAGAACTAGTGAATGTTGTTGGTACCGTGAGTTGCTACCTTTGAACTTGAATATGATCCGTCCAAGCCACGCAAATTTTGCATTCATCCAACTATTAGTCACTCTTGGCTTAAATGATGCTTCTCTAAAATGATTAAACTCGAGGGTGATCGATGAAAGGATTTGGATGATCTAATAGAGTCGATATTTCAACTTAGGTTTCATTCAAATCTGTTGATCCCTCACTCCCTCATAATTGGCATGCTTACGAGAGGTGAACCCTTTTCTTTTTATAACTTAGGGTATCTCCTGCCCAGCCCAGTCTAGGAGCCTTTAGCCCTGGGCCGAAGGGACACTCAATTCTAAACATGTGAGAACTAAGTAGCATCACACTAGGAGATAGGCTGTTTGTTATTCTAGGTAGATTCCATGGAGCAGTTGTTTAACCATTTAACATTTATGTTGAGGTATATTGTTGCATTGGAAAACATATTATGAATTGAAGACTTCTAAGATAAATAACATATTTATCTTCATTGGAAAAAAGAATTGAAGTAGGCCCAATGAGCTGGACGTCATAAACACATTCAATCTATTCAATATTGGTGAGCAAATTCTATTTCTAATTTATAATTTCTAATTACTTGTGATTAGGTCAGATATGGACAGGAGTTGGATATTACATTATCAGAACCGATTTAATGCGGAGTACATAGCTGGGGTGATCTCATTTATTGATTTTGCAAAGGCGAATTCGGGCGGGGCAGTGTTGATTAACTGCTTGTGCAACGATTACTGTAACTATCGAAAGCAAGACTATGAAACTGTGAGATCTCATTTGCACATTCATGGAATGATGGTCTCATACCTACGGTGGATATATCACGGGGAACCTATAGTTCAACCCGATGATTCAGATGATAGTGATGATGAATCAGAAGAGAATCAGGATGAATACGATAAGTTGATAGAGGACGATCGTAGGGGAACTTACTTGGAGGAAGATACTCAAGAGAGGGATGACGTGCAGGATTTTGAAAATTTGTTGAAGGCTTCACAACGTGGCCTGTACCCAGGATGTAAAAGCTCAGATACTCTGTTATTATTTGTCATCAAGATATTGCATGTGAAGATAGAAAGTGGGTGTAGCAACAAGTCATTCGACAAGGTCTTGCAGATTTTTAAGGACTTCTTACCTGAAGGTCATGTGGTGCCAGTCTCAGTTTACGAGGTGAAGAAATTATTACGTGACTTGGGCATGGGATACAAGAACATAGATGCATGCAAACACAATTGTGTGTTGTATTGGAAGGAGAATGCTCAATTGGATAAATGTCCAGAATGTGAAGAGCCTAGGTATAGGTCAATGATGGCAAGCGAAAGAAGATCCCTCATAAGGTGCTCCGTTACTTCCCATTGACACCGAGGTTACGTAGATTGTATATGTCTAGGAAGACAGCCACAGAGATGAGATGGCACAGTGATAAGCGCGTTGACGATGGGATAGCGCGGCATCTGGCTGATTCAGTGGAATAGAAAGAATTTGATAAGAAATATCCAGAGTTTGCTCAAGAGACACGTAATGTGAGGCTGGGGTTAGCCACCGATGGATTCAATCCTTTCGGTAACATGAGCACCTCTTATAACATGTGGCCTGTCATACTTATGCCCTATAATTTGCCACCATGGATGTGCATGAAGGAGTCATTCTTGATGATGTCATTACTTATTCCAGGACCAAGCTCACCGGGAAACGATATCGATGTATATCTTAGGCCCTTGGTTGATGATTTGAAGGAGCTGTGGGATCATGGTGTATCGACTTATGATGCCTCCACTAAACAGACCTTTCAAATACATGCGGCTGTAATGTGGACGATAAATGACTTTCCTGCGTATGGTAACTTATCTGGGTGGAGCACAAAAGGTTATAACGCTTGCCCCTCGTGTAATGACAGCTCGTTAGGGGTGAAGTTGAAAGATAAGATTGGGTATATTGACCATCGAAAATACTTGGAACTGAACCACCAATGGCGTAGAAGCAAGGCCTTCAACAGTTAGCCTGAGCGTGAAAAGATTACTTTGGATTTACCGAGGCAAAAGGTACTAGATCAGTTAGAAGAACTAGCGCCCGTCAAGTTTGGCAAGAATAACAAAAGACCACGTGACTCCGGAGAACTGAATTGGACAAAGAAAAGTATCCTATTTGAATGGCCCTACTGGAAGTGCAAAAAACTCTGACACAACCTTGATCCTATGCACATTGAAAAGAACATCTGTGTAGCTTTGGTTGGAACAATTTAGGGCATAAAGGGCAAAAACAAGGACACCTAGAAAGCGTGTAAGGATTTGAAAAATATGGGCATCAGGCCAGAGTTGCATCTAGTGGAGAGGGGCGATGGATCCAGCTTGAAGCCGCATGCCTCTTACACTTTGGAGACAAAACATAGAGATGGATTTTATGAATTCTTGAAGTCGATCAAATACCCAGACGGCTATATGGCGAACCTCTCGAGGTGTGTAACCTCGAAAAATGATAAATTAGCTAGTTTAAAGAGCCATGATTGCCACATCCTTATCCAACGCATCCTTCCTATTGGCATGCGCGGCTTTCTGAATAAAGATATCTGTACAACATTGTTTGAGTTGGGCAGCTTTTTCCAAGACCTCTGCTCGAAAACACAGAGACGCGATGATTTGAAAAAATTGGAGGAGCATATAGTTTTAATATTGTGCAAGCTGGAGAGGATTTTTCCTCCTGCTTTCTTTGATGTGATGGTTCATCTATCGGTTCATTTGCCACGCGAGGCCATGCTTGGTGGACCGGTGCAATATCGGTGGATGTACCCGATAGAAAGGTAATGGTTGATGACTATTGATTAATTATTTATGTAATTAGTGTAACTAACTGCCTTGCATTGAAAATCGTAATTGTTATCATTGGTTGTCTAAATGTTTCTGAAGACCCTAAAAGGGTACGTTCGCAACCGAGGTAGGCCTGAAGGTTCGATCGCCGAGGCTTACATTGTCAAAGAGTGCCTCACTTTTTGCTCAATGTATTTAAGGCAAACTGATCGAGTAGAGCTATGATGATGGTGGCGAACGTGGCCCGGGGATGTCAATTTTCACACAAGCTGTTCGTCCCATCGGAACGATGCCAAGAGCACATGATCCTTCTCAAAAAAAGTGTGACATGGCTCATTGGTTTGTGCTGAATAATTGCCCCGAGGTGGAGCCGTATCTACAGTATCTGCTTCAATCTAGCCATATTTATGCATTGCTTGTTAACTCCTTTATTCATTCTCTACTCTTACTTATTCATTAAAAGCTATCTTGAGTAGGGAACACAAGAATTTAGTGCAAGATCAAATAACTAGAGATGTCGGGCAGATACAACGAAAAGAATTTGCAGGATGGTTCAAACAACGTGTAAGACATATAAAATATCATCATTTTAATTGCTACATATTATTAAATTGCACTTCAAATAACATTAGTCTAATACATTTGTCTTAATCTGCTTACGTAGATGAATCAATTGCGAACTCTAGGGTCACCAGAAGCTTTTGATGAGATGTGGTCATTAGCAAATGGCCCTAGATCCCTAGTTAATCTTTACCAGGGGTGTGATTGCAATTGAGTCCGATACCACACTATAGACCGTGAGAAATGCCATAGGAGCCAGAGTAGTGGCTTGGTTGTGGAAGGGGAATACCAAGGGGTGAAGCATGACTACTATGGCTACATCTACAAAGTCTGGGAATTATCCTATCTGCACGGGGGTAAGGTGGTCTTATTTGAATGTGAATGGTACAACACTAGTACCAAGCACAAGATAAACATCGAAGACCATGTTACAAGCATTGATATCACGGGTTGTTGGTGTACGGATGATCCATATCACGGCTAGCTTGAGGGGTTTGCCAATTGCCAGTCGCTAGAGGCCTAGTCTAGCCATCTCCGTCTAAACCAACAGTGCAAAGTGGTGCAAGGTGATCATATCCTAACCTTCTCAGATTGATGGGAAGACATTGGTCACCTGTTTGAATTGGGTGGGAGAGAAAAAAGAAAATGGCAATTCTTTTGAATTAATGAAACCGTTTGGCACTTTACTAGTTTAGTAGAAGTCAAGTAAAGCCTTCATTTTTTAGACAAGGGGTCACATCAAAAGTATACTTTTTCAAAATTTCCTTCTTCTTTTAAAAAAAAAAAAAAAAGAAGTAAAAATGCAACCCCCTTTATTGACTTAAAAAAAAAAAAAAAAAAAAAAAAAAAAAAAAAAAAACTCAACTTTTCTATACATAAAGTAAAAAAGATTCCATACCAAAAAACTCAAAATAAAATTTTATCATAACCTTCTTATATTTTAGGAAAAACTACCGGAAAAGTCCTCATAGCATGCCATAGGTAAGATTATGACCCGCTAGTGGTTTAGAGATGGGTGGGGTCCTCTGGTTGTGTTTTTGTCTTTTTCTTTTTTTTTTTTTTTGTCATTTAGTGATATGGTCAATATCGACCATTCTGTGGTGGTTCTTCTTGATTTGTAGAACCCAAATAAAAAGTTGGGTTTTCTCTGTTTCTTGCTAGTGCTGCTCCAAAGCGGTGGATGTGGCCAAGGGAGGTAGGGGGAGGGATGATACAAAGGAATGGAGAGTGGCTAACATGGGGTCGTCTTCGTCGGAGGAGGAGGGAGGATCTCCATGGAGGGAGAGGAGGGGAGGGGAGACAGAGACCAAGTTGTAACGCCCCACCCTATACCCATGCATGATATTGTCCGCTTTGGCCCACGGGCCTCACGGTTTTGCTTCTGATAGGCCTCATCCCATCAAAAGGCCTCATGCAAAGTAAGGTGTAAGCTCTACATATAACCCCATTCACTTTCTTCTCTATAGTCGAAGTGGGACTCCTGGACGTCATAGAGGGGATGAGTGCCAGGGACCTGTAGATCTAAGGGGAGTGGGAGGAAGCGAGAGCGAATGATCGTTAAGTGGACTCGCAGATTCAATGTTACTGTCTTCTTCTTTTCTTTTTGGTTTCGTGATATGGTCAATATCGACCATTCAGCTGTATTCAGCAAATAAGATAGTTACATGTTGAAGAAAATCTAACTGGCATAATGGTCGATATCGACAATTCTGTTGCGTTCAACAAATGAGACAATTACAGGGTGAAGAAGATCTGATTGAAAATACCGACCATCCCTGATAGTTGATATCGACCATTATGTCAGTCAGATTTTCTTCAACATGTAATTATCTTATTTGCTAAATACAGCAGAATGGTCGATATCGACCATATTGCGAAACAAAAAAAAAAAAAAAAAGAAGACAGTAACGTTGAATTTGCGAGTCACCTAACAATCATTCGCCCTCGCCTCCTCCCACTCTCCTTGGATCTGTAGGTCCCTGACCCTCATCCCCTCCCTCCCCCACCATCTCCAGGCTCAGGCCCTTTTCCTCATCTCCTTCTACAACTTGGCCTCCGTCTCTCATCTCCTCTTCTCCCTCCATGGCGATCCTCCCTCCTCCTCCAACGACGCCATGCTAGCCACCCTCCATTCCTTTGTATCATCCCTCACCCTGCCTCCCCTAGCCACATCCACTGCTTTGGAGCAGCACCAGCAACAAACAGAGAAAACCCCACTTTCTATTTGGGTTCTACAAATCAAGAAGAAACCACAGAATGGTCGATATCGACCATGTCGCTAAAATGAAAAAAAAAAAAAAAAAGACAAAAACACACCCAGAGGACCCTCCCATCTCTAAACTACTAGTGGGTCATAATCTTACCTATGGCATGCTATGGGGACTTTTCCAGTAGTCTTCCCTATATTTTATTCTCTTATGATTTGATACTTTACTTTATCTTTATTTTACGGTAAAATTACCAAACGGCTCCTCTAAAAAGTGAAAGAGGATAAAATTGAGTTGATTTTACTTTTGATAATTCCTATGAGAGAAATTCTAAATGCACCCACTTCATTTGCTGAGCCCACCGTAATTCTGAGCTCACCACATTAAAAACATAAGCTACCCCTTTTTGCCCACCCACAAATTTTTCCGAAACTGCCCCTTCTTCTATTTCCTTTTCCTCTTCTCTTCTCTCCTCAACCCCTTCTCCTCTTCCCTCTTATTTCCCCTTTTCCTCTTTCTCCTCTTCCCTCTTCTTTCTCCTTTTCGTCTTCTCCTCTTCTTTCTCCTCTTCCCTCTTAAACGAAACCTCAAAACAGAAAATATGTTCGCGTTATGTACGGATACGTAGATCCATGCAAATAAAATGTGCACGGATCTGCGTATTTGTGCATAATTTTTTTGCTCGTCATATGAAAATCGTGCACGTCTAATATGCACGGATCTGCGTATTCGTGTATAAATGAAGTCAAGGGTGCAGTCAGAATTTCACATATAGGTATTTTGGTAATAATTTTTTTTAAATGTAGGTGTGCTCAGCAAATGAAGTGGTTGCATTTAGAATTTCTTTTCCTCTGAACATGTCCCTCTATTTGTATCTCACTAGCGGAGCCCTGCATGTGCAACGAACACACAGTTTTACTAAGAAAATATTAAAAAAATAAATTTCTTAAAAAATTCTATAGAAACTTCAATACATTTAAAAATAAAACTTCAACAGAAAATGAGTGATTGTAAATTGCAAGGCCCGTGCAATGTCTAAATACAACTGATACTACTTTTTTCTATACATTTGAAAACAATAAATTGATGATATAGTGAGAAATATGAGATCTCAGAAGACAATCGATATGGAATTTATATAACTTTTTGAGGATATAAACCACATATTTCTAGATATTTTATCGTGAATGTGTACAAAGAAACTTCAATTTACTTTATTTAACCTGTCAGGTTGACTTTGTTGGGAATTTATACTAAAAACATACTTTTATGTATTTGTCTTTTACTGCTTTATTTTTAGTATATTTTGTCTTCTCATCTAACTGAGATTTTGTATGGGCAAATGGTTGTATTATTAATTATTATACATGTGAGTGTCCTTTATTATATAAAGTAGACAAGTTGGTGTGTAGAGTTTTACTTACACACGGAAGACTTATTTGTCGGTTCTTATAGAATATAAATTGTTGTTCACAATCTAGATGGATTTGGACACACCATCGGTACGATTGTAGCATGATGTTTTAGCAGGCTTGTCTTGGCTGCGAGAAAAGGTATAGCTTCGACTCATTATGCTAGTACACTTTGCGTGCATTGAACAGGACCGTATTTTTGGGTTTATTGTCTTTATACTGACTATATAAGATGATGAACATCCAAAAGGTTATTATGAGTGCTTGTACTCTTAATTCCGACATAAATAATAGACACATACATTTATTGTTTGGCATTTTGATTTACGAAAGAGTAAGATCTTTTATGGGTCAATAATCTCAATAAATTAGATAACTATACTACGTGTATAGTGGACATTAGTTTATTGACGGAATCCACGTCCTGTAATAGAGATTGATGATATCCCCTTGATGAAGCTTTTAAGTTTTGATTATGTCAAACTCTGTAGGTGGACTTTGTGTCTGACATATCAAATAAGTTAAGTGTAAGGTCTCAAGGAATTATAAAGATATCGATTAAATATAGATGTCAGTAATTATTTAATCGATGGATATCTGAAATCTTAACGTGAGGAGATTAATAAGCATTTAATAATAAGAAGCTAAAATATTATTTTGAGAATAAGGACAGGAGTGCAATTACAATTCTTTAGTGGACTAAATTGTAATTTATGGAACTAGGATTCTAATTTGGGTCGAATTAGGGTATCCTGATTCCATAAGAAACCTATTCTTATTTCCTTCTTAAGGTCCCTATTGTAGCCTATAAATATGTGCTATTGTTCTCTACGTTAATACACAACTAATAAGAAGAGAAAAATCTCGGTTTTAGAGAGTAGAAGAGAATTCGCAGAAGAGGCCCACTCCCTGGTGCGAGTTTGAGCATATCGGAATACAGTAGAAGATCTTGAGATTTTCGAGTTGCTGTGAGATCGAGGTCAAATCAGACAGATCTCGTAGGTATTATTTTAATTATAGTATTCCATAATTATTTCCGCTGTGATCTGTACGCAATATTTAGAGATCCTGGTTTCTACTCGTTTCCAACAGACTTATAGGTTTTCTGGTAGACTTGACCTGCTAAAGTCGGAGTTCAGTTGAAAGCATAGTCAAATTGATAACCTGCAGATTTATAAAAAATAAAAATAAAAACTAAGAACCAAATAAGCTTACTGTTCTAACCAATTACCATGAACATTATATGTTTACTACAAAATCAGATTCTGTTAAGGAAAAGAAATTAATTATATCTTACCTAAAGACATCAGAATAACAAAACTGAGATAGTGGTTTTAGTCTTAACTTACAAAGAAGCATAACATCTCACACCAACCATCAAGAATAATGAAGTAATCCAGCTTGTCCTCAAGCAACATGGATCAACAATGGTGGAACTATGATACGAACTCTAACAGGTAAGATTTGCAAAGCACCTGTTCATCAATATGAAAGTCCAAGATCGAATCCTAGAGGGAGGGGGGGGGGGGGGGGTGAATAGGATTACTCCTAAGAACTTATACAACTTTTAAATTTCTTTCACTTTTAAATACATTATGCTTTGATGAAGAGAGATGACTCCTAGATATTCAATCCTAAGCATTCATATAACCACATTCTCTATTCAATGACCACTTAAGCATAAGTATACCATTCATGAAATAAAAGTAAAAGATCAACCACCATAACACAATCAATTATAGTGGTTCGGCCAAATTGCCTACATCCACTCCCGGTAACCCTACCGGATTTTCACTAATCAATTTAAGGTTTAGGATCACCTCAAACCTTACACATACATCATTATGCTTTTCAAGGCTAAGCATAAACCTTTACAACCACAACAAATGCTTTTCAAGGCTAAGCACTAACCTTTACAACTTAGATTTTTCTCTTATAAATTATGCCTAACATGCATGGATAAGAGAACTAATCAAGCACTAAGATTTGCCTCTAAATAGGCTGATATGAAAATGAAAAACTAAACTTCTAGATGCATGCAAATGAATGACAAAGAGTGTAGTAGATGCAAGTTCTAGAAAAACATTCAAACTCTTTTTAGAAAAGGAAATTCAAGATGATTCAAAGATGCTAATCATATGTGAGACAAAGAGTAGAATGATTTACACATGGTTTTCATAAAGATCCAACTTGTATTTTGAAAGATGTAATCACAAGATAAACAAGTTGATTTTGAAAACTAGGTTTTGAAAAACTCATGTGAAAACAAAACATAAGTTGATTTCATAAATCAAATAGACTTTAAAAGATGAAACATGTTATGAAAATCAACTACATAAGGATACAAGCAACTCTATGATCATGCCTTAAATAGAAACACAAAGGTTTAAGAAAAGAGCATGTTTTTGAAATTTAAAGAGAAGAGAAGCACACCCATTTTGAAGATCAAAGGTTGAATCTAATGAGATGGCTTCATAATCCCTTCACAAAGGTGCTTGAAAAGTTTCTCTTCCTTGCTCTTGAAAATCCCCCAAAGTTCAGCAGCTTTTCCAAAAGAGAAAACCACCTTTTATAGAAAAAGTTGTTCTAACGGCTAGGCGTCGGTTAGCCGACATATAGGGGTCGGTTAACCGACACCCCCAACGGTCACTTGCCAACGGTCATATTTTCAAATTTTTGCTGACCATAAAGCATGGTCGGTTGACCGACACATTAACTGACAGATCAAATCAGTTCAGAAAACAGCTCTCTGGATTTCCAACCGAGAGAACTTCGGTCAGGTTCTGAATGAAGGTCGGTTAACCGAACCTTAACCGACAACCCATCGGTTAGCTCTTTTTATAATGTTGGTTAACCGAGGCTTAACCGACACCTTGACCGACCAGAGAGTATCAGCAAATGTTTGAAAATGAAGCTCTCTGGAATTCTAACCGACACTGTCTCGGTTAAACTCGGTTCACTGTCAGTTAGCCGACACCTGACCGACAGGTGACCGACAGGCCAAACACACAGAAATTTCTGAAGATCTGAAGGATTTTAAAGAGTTGAACAAATTCAAAGCTTTTAAAATGAAGTATACCAAGACTGAACTGAAAACTTTGAGAACTTAAGAATATTTTGAAAAACCATGCATAACTTTGTAAAAACAAAAATCATGAAAGAGAAATATGCATGATGATCCTAGAAAGGAGAACATGAATGAATGAGAGGACAAGCTTACGAAGATGAATGCATCCTATCAAATTGCAACAAAATAAACACTCTAACAATCTCCTCCTTTGCAATTTGATGGCAACTCTAGAAGCTTGAACTCTCTCTCAATCTCCTTGAAACTTGAAAACTAACTTCTTTGGATATTAAAGAGCTTTGGATGCTTGGGAGCATTTGGATATTCTGGAGCTTTGGATTTTCCTTGTAGGAGCAAGTATAGGCCAGAATTTCTCCCCCTCAACTTGATAGACCTTGATTCTTCTCTCCCTCAATTGGAGACCACTTGATTTGACTTGAGACACTCTCTCCCCCTTTGACATCTAATTGCAAAGGAGCCTGTCCAACCACAAGAAAAGCACATAACCTTGTTAGTAGCACATGTTTATAAGAGTTGTAATAAAAATGAAATGAAATAACAGGTGATATGCCAACAAGAGGTTTAAAATTCAGGGCAAGGGCCAATGCCCAATTGATGTCTCAATTTGATGAACCTTCCATTTCCTAGGGGCTTTGTAAATAGGTCAGCCAATTGAGAATCTGTCGGAACAAATAGTAACTCAATAGATCCTTGATCAGCATGATCACGCAAAAAGTGATAGCGAATGTCAATATGTTTAGTGCGAGAATGCTGAACATGATTTTTAGAAATGCTGATTGCACTAGAGTTATCAAACATGATAGGCATACATTGTTGTTGAACATTATAATCCAACAAGTTTTGTTTCATCCACAACAATTGAGCACAACAGCTCCCTGCAGCAATGTATTCAGCTTCTGCAGTGGAGAGGGATATAGAATTTTGCCTTTTGCTATACGAAGCTACTAAGCAACTTCCAATGAAGTAACAACATCCACTGGTGCTTTTCCTATCATCGATTGATCCGGCCCAATCAACATCATTGTATCCAATTAATTGTAAGGTTGAGTCACAAGGATACCAGATACCATAATGAGATGTACCATTAACATATTTGATAATACGTTTAATTGCTTTGAGATGGGACTCTCGAGGATCCGATTGATACCTAGCACAGATCCCAACACTAAAGGAGAGATCCGGTCTACTAATTGTGAGGTAGAGAAGACTTCCTATCATACTACGGTAAATTTTTTGGTCCACTTTAATGCCATTAGGATCACTAGAAAGTTTTGAAGTGGATCCCATGCGGTTGCCATAAGGTTTAGAGTTTTCTAGGCCAAATTTCTTAATGATATCTAAGGCAAATTTGGACTGGCTAAGAAAAATCCCTTTCTCAGTTTGATTAACCTGAAGACCAAGGAAGAATTGAAGGGGACCGACCAGGCTCATCTCAAAAGTGGAACTTATTAATTCTGAAAATCCTTGTGCAAGCTTCTTTGATGTGGATCCAAATACAATGTCATCAACATAGATTTGAGCAACAAGAATATCTTGATCAATTTTCTTGATAAACAGTGTCTTATCAACCTTCCCACTGTCAAATTCATTTAGAGTTGGTATTTGATCTCCTTTCACACTTCCTTTGCCAATGATTTGAGCTTTGCTATTATCTCCAAAAGAAACATTTCCACCATCATATTCCAGTATGGAGCTGAACTTAGATCGGTCTCCGGTCATATGTTTAGAACACCCACTATCTAAGAACCAAGTGGGATTTTCCTTAGCTTTCAAGGCAGTTTGAACTATGAGATTCTTAAGGTTTGTTTCTTTAACAACCCAACTAGCTAATAAGGGTTTAAAAGTAATGGTCTTGGGGAAAATTTTGAACGGGATCCTAGAGGGATTTTTGAGTGACAACCTAATCTTGTAGGGACAATTAGGAACTAAATGTCCACTACGATTGCAAAAGTGGCAAATGCATCTAGAGAGATAGTTTCTTTCAACTAAGGGTTTGTGTAGATTTTTTGTGAAGTTTTGAAAGTTATTCTTCATGTTATTCGAGGAACCTTCAAACCCAAGTCCACTCTTATCACCATAGATTTTATACATGCCCAACATTTGATAAGCTTTATCACCTCCCAAGGTGAATTTATCAACAATGAATTTTACTTAGTTAAGTTTTGATTGTAGAGAGTTGATTTCAAGTTGACTAGATTCTAACTTGGATTGTAAATTATGAATTTTGTTTTGAGCAAGCTTTAGATCTTCATTTAGAGTGGTGAATTTTTGTTCTATGTTCTCTTTCTCAACAATTCTCAATTTCAAGTCATCCTTCTAGATGCTTAATTCATTGACAAGCTTTTTAGACTCTTCTTTTAGTGATTTTTTTTTCTTAATTACAATCTCCCAATTTTCATAGAGTTCATCATAAGCTTGTTGCAATTCATTATCTTCATTTTCATTTTTAGTTTCTTCTTGCCCTAATAGTTCATCTATTAATGAATTATGCTCATTAATTTCTTCAGTATGTGTCATGAGAAGCCAATTAGGGGAATTTTCATCTTCATCATTTTGGGATTCATTTTTATCACTTTCTTCATCTTCATCATCCCAAGTTAGGTTTAAGGCTTTTTTTCCTTTCTTATCTCCTCTTTCAAATTCTTTAGGAGTGGAGCAATTTTGTGCAATATGTCTGTAAGGTCCGCGACCTTACTGGGTCAGTTGGGCCCAACAACAGGCCCATTGATCCGTTTTGTTGATAATTATTTATTAATTTTATTTTAGATATTTAAGTGGGTTTAGATCATGAGCGAGTTTCTTTTAGCATTAGAATAGTATCTGCGAAGTTTCGTGCGATTCTGAGTTCGTTTGTTGATAGCAGGGGGGGTAGTTTGCTATTTAGGGAAAATTGAGTGTTTTTCGAAATATTCCAAACGCCGTGATTTATGGGTTCGTTGGAAAGGTTTCGTCGCGCTGATCATTTTTGTCTCTTGACTCATCGTGATCCAACAACTGGAAACCCTTCAAGTGGTCCATTCTTTCACCGGACCCACTTAAAGGGCAACTTAGGTCTTTTCCTCCCTATCTTCTTCTTAACCTAATCTCTCTCATTATTCTCTGCAATTGAACGAAAGAAACTGCAGCCCAATTCTTCTTCTTCTTCCTTTCTCAAGCCAGATCTCTAGCCTAGAAAGATCAACTCGAAGATCCGATCCGCTAGTTCTCATTCTCTCGATCTCCTCTTGCTTCCGGTATCAATTTGGTAAGCGTTCTTATACTTTCATCTTTTCATTCGTATTCTCTTTGGTTAGATTTAGGTCTGATCTTAATTCTTTTTCTTCCTATCTTCTTCTTGGCTTCCTAGATTTCGTTTTATCAGGTTAGATCGTGGATTTTGGGGTAGAAAGGCTTCTCCTCGAGTTTTGCCCAAATTCTATCATCTTCTTAGTTGAGGCAAGTAGATCTGCATTGTATTTCTAAGCATGTATGTTTGTTTCTATTTGATTGGCTATGATTCCTTGTTAGAATTCCTTAATTCCAAGCCTGTTCTGATTTAGGGATTATTATTGTTAATTATTGGTTTAGGTTGATTAAATGTAAATTGGAAATGGTAGTTATTTGATTCAATTAATGGAGTGGAATGGAATGTGGATGGATTGGATTGTGGAGAGAGCAGGTGGCTCATTTTATGCAGGTTAGCCATGGATTGGCCGGAGGAAAAAGGGCCAGAAAAACCAGTTTTCGGCCATTTTCGGGGTTCAGGTTGCAGTTGTTACTTAACTGTGGCTGATTTCAGACCGATCGATCGGATTACCTTTTTTTGACAGCACAGGCGAACTTCGGAAATGCATAACTTTTAATCCGTCCGTTGGAATTCTACATATAATATACCGTTGAAAAGCTCTCGAGATGTAGAATCCAATGGTTCTAGTCTCATCACGATCGGAGGTCAGGAAGTGATGTAAATGTTCAAATTATTGCTTCAGCTCATGTTTTATTGTAAATAAGACTAATAACTTAGGTTTGGGCCTTAGATGTTGGAAACCATCCACCCACACTCATTTGACCATTAATGGGGTTAAAATCGTAGCACGTGGCTTGGTGTGTTTCGATGGGTTGTCTAGATATTCGTGTATTGCACATGAATTAACCGAATGCGTATGAAATTGTTTCATTAGATGCTTAACATGATTGTACACCAAGGGATTTCCCTAGAAGCATCGTTGATCCATTTCCACACGTACTCCGCTAGAACATGTGGAATACAAGGATGACACCACTTGTCTAGGTTGGATTGTAATTCCCCCTTGACTTGTGAATTCTATCCGTTGATATTATTCCTTGTATACTCTTTTGGCATAAAACACTTAACTAATTATGAAACATAAATTCTTATAGAATTTAGGCTTGGAACTGACTTAGAATGTATCGTAGGAACCTTGTCTTGTATTGATGAACATGACTGGCTAGCAATGAAAGGGATTATTACGTGGTTTGCTTGTATGGTATTGTTTTGAATGAGATAATCCCTATGATCGTGTCTTGTACATTGAACTAGCCAGACTTGCTTGTCTTGTTTGTCCTTGTGTTAAAACCACTTTATTATTGTTTGCATATCATGGCCATCTGCAGTTTGGGGTTTATTGACGAACCGGTTACTCGGTTGTCGGGATGGGCAGTCGGCTTTGGACGACGTCCATGGCGTTGAATAGCTGGGAGCGGGCATTGGACCGTGCTGCTATTCCCAGGACCGGGAGCTAGGATCCTACTGGAGCCGGACTTTAGTATCAGTAGTCCAGATTGGGATTGTTACTGGTACCCCGGGAGGTGGCATTGGACATCCTCGGAGTCTCCCTCTTGTTCTTGCTTTGCATTGCATGATAGTGGTTATTGTTAGATGGTTGTTAGGATTCCTATTATTATTTCTATCGATCATTATTCTTGCTTTATGCCTAGACTCGCTTTCTTTGTGTTCATATGATGTGTACTTGTCATTACTCTATATTTGATGCATGTCATGTTTATTATGCTATACTTATCTATTGCTCAACATGTCGTTGACTCTATTCCTTGGTGTGCAGACACCTCAGGTTGTTACTACTACTATGAGGAGCAGACCGGTGAGGAGATCCCAGAGGATCTCCAACCAGTCGAGGAGGAACGTGAGTGGCGTGCCGATGACGTAGAGTAGCGTCATCACTCCCGGCACGAGAGAGATTCACATGGACTCATTAGATATATTCATTTATTTATTTCTCTCGTTGGACCTTTTCTTTCATTGACTTGATTTAATTTTATTGGCCTTGTTTATTGGGATTGGCCAATGTAATAAATTACTTTAACTCCTTTAATAGTTTTTAATTATTCTTTCTTGCAACTTTTAATTTAATGAGAAGTATTATTCATTGACTGATATTCCATATGCCTAGACTTATATGAGGTTTGAAATGTAATATCCTCACAGCGGACTTACGATCCGTGGGCCCAAAGGACAAAAATTTTAATTAGTCCTAAAATTCACTCTCCGGATCCGGTTTATTCTTAATCGGGTTCGGGGGACGTAACAATGTCCAAACCCTTTGCAATTGTAACGTTGCACATCATTTTTAACAAATGATCCCTTAGAGCTTCTTTGGAATTTAGGAGACTTGCTTTCATCGGAATTTCTAATGTTCTTGTTTGTTCTAAAGAATTTCTTAAATTTTTTAACAAACAGAGCATTGTCCTCATCACTATCATATTCACTTTTATTTTCCTTAAATTGAGATGAGAAGGCTACTCCTTTCTTTTCGTCTTGCACTTCAAAATCTAATTCATAAGTGAGTAGATTTCCTCTTAGTTCTTCAATTTTGATTTTGTCAACATCTTTACTCTCAGTGATGGCCACAATTTTTGGTTTTAATCTTTTAGGGAGAGATCTTAAAATTTTTCTAACAGTTTTAGCTTCATCCATGACTTCTCCTAGACCTATGAGAGAGTTGACAAGTTACATTATCTTTGTGTAGAACTCATCAAATGTTTCTTCCTCAAGCATTTTAATGTCTTCTAATTTAGAGGTCAACATTTGAATTTTAGCTATCTTGACTTGATCCGTTCCTTCATGAGTGGTCTCTAGAGTATCCCAAACTTCTTTAGCAGTATTGCAATTTACTACTCTATTAAATTCTTCTTGTGACAAAGCACAATATAGAGAGTTCTTTGCTTTAGCATTCAAGTTGGCTCTATCCTTTTCCCTTTGAGTCCAAGCACTCTTAGGTTTGAGTTTTATGGAATGACATTTCCTTCAGAATCCTTTTTTGTGGTAGTGGGAAGATGGTAGCCTTCTTCAATAATGTTCCAAACATCTAGGCTTTGGGATTCTAAGAACACTTGCATTCGAATTTTCCAATACCGATAGTGTGTTCCATTAAACAAGGGTGGTCTATTTGTGGCATTTCCCTCACCCAAATGAGATTGCATGGTATTCGAATTTTCCAATACCGATAGTGTGTTCCATTAAACAAGGGTGGTCTATTTGTGGCATTTCCCTCACCCAAATGAGATTGCATGGTGGCAACAAAATAAAAGCACTCACTAGGATTCTACTCTAGGTGGTAAGACCTAATCAAAAGCAACCTTGCTTTGATACCAATTGAAAGTCTAAGATCGAATCCTAGAGCGCGGGGGGGGGGGGGGGGGGGGGGGGGGGGGGGGGGGGGCTCCTAAGAACTTATACAACTTTTAAATTTCTTTCACTTTTAAATATATTATGCTTTGATGAAGAGAGATGACTCCTAGATATTCAATCCTAAGCATTCATATAACCACATTCTCTATTCAATGACCACTTAAGCATAAGTATACCATTCATGAAATAAAAGTAAAAGATCAACCACCATAACACAATCAATTATAGTGGTTCGGCCAAATTGCCTACATCCACTCCCGGTAACCCTACCGGATTTTCACTAATCAATTTAAGGTTTAGGATCACCTCAAACCTTACACATACATCATTATGCTTTTCAAGGCTAAGTATAAACCTTTACAACCACAACAAATGCTTTTGAAGGCTAAGCACTAACCTTTACAACTTAGATTTTTCTCTTATGAATTATGCCTCAACATGCATGGATAAGAAAACTAATCAAGCACTAAGATTTGCCTCTAAATAGGCTGATATGAAAATGAAAAACTAAACTTCTAGATGCATGCAAATGAATGACAAAGAGTGTAGTAGTTGCAAGTTCTAGAAAAACATGAAATTCAAGATGATTCAAAGATGCTAATCATATGTGAGACAAAGAGTAGTTTACACATGGTTTTCATAAAGATCCAACTTGTATTTTGAAAGATGTAATCACAAGATAAACAAGTTGATTTTGAAAACTAGGTTTTGAAAAACTCATGTGAAAACAAAATATAAGTTGATTTCATAAATCAAATAGACTTTAAAAGATGAAACATGTTATGAAAATCAACTACATAAGGATACAAGCAACTCTATGATCATGCCTTAAATAGAAACACAAAGGTTTAAGAAAAGAGCATGTTTTTGAAATTTAAAGAGAGGAGAAGCACACCCATTTTGAAGATCAAAGGTTGAATCTAATGAGATGGCTTCATAATTCCTTCACAAAGGTGCTTGAAAAGTTCCTCTTCCTTGCTCTTGAAAATCCCCCACAGTTCAGTAGCTTTTCCAAAAGAGAAAACCACCTTTTATAGAAAAAGTTGTTCTAACAGCTAGGCTTCGGTTAGCCGACATACAGGGGTCGGTTAACCGACACCCCCAACGGTCACTTGTCAACGGTCATATTTTCAAATTTTTGCTGACCATAAAGCATGGTCGGTTGACCGACACATTAACCGACAGATCAAATCAGTTCAGAAAACAGCTCTCTGGATTTCCAACCGAGAGAACTTCGGTCAAGTTCTGAATGAAGGTCGGTTAACCGAACCTTAACTGACAACCCATTGGTTAGCTCTTTTTATAATGTTGGTTAACCGAGGCCTAACCGACACCTTGACCGACCAGAGAGTATCAGCAAATGTTTGAAAATGAAGCTCTCTGGAATTCTAACCGACATTGTCTCGGTTAAACTCGGTTCACTGTCGGTTATCCGACACCTAACCGACAGGTGACCGACATGCCAAACACACAGAAATTTTTGAAGATCTGAAGGATTTTAAAGAGCTGAACAAATTCAAAGATTTTAAAATGAAGTATACCAAGGCTGAACTGAAAGCTTTGAGAACTTAAGAATATTTTGAAAAACCATGCATAACTTTGTAAAAACAAAAATCATGAAAGAGAAATATGCATGATGATCCTAGAAAGGAGTCTCTTTAAGGAAATGCATGACGTTTCACTGAAATATATAAAAAGAAGAACAAGAACAACAAGAAGAAAAAGATGCTTGCAATGATGAAAGAAATAAATCTGTTAGAAAATGATCAAAGTTTTTCAATTTAAGCATCATGAGTAAGAGTAATAATAAATAAATATATTCATGCCCTTGAAATGCCCTGTTATAATAAAAAAACTCACAAAAGTTGTATATTAAGAAACTAAAAATTTACTGAATAACAACAATTTTACCATAGCAATATATAAGACCTACCACTAAATCGCATTTATGGAATAATCTTTAGCAATCACTAATATTAGAAGAGAACCAATATTTAGTAGTAGTTATAACATTATCCAACTTGTGATTATTCTTCCAACATGAGTATAAATCAAGATCAATACAACTATTATGTTAGATTGAAAACTCAATTATTCTAACTAAATAAAATACAAACACATGAAGCAAAAGGGAAAATAATATTAAATTTTTTTTAATGGTAAATTTCATTAAAAGAGAGAAAAATACAGGGCAGAAATAAAATGAGTTTAAGTTTGTACATTTCACTTTCTTATTTATGATATTTTATTAGTTGCTATTTTTTTCTAAAAAAGAAAAAGAAAAAAATAAATGTAAAGCAATAATGCAAACGGAGTACCTATATATATGGGATGTTCTTATAAGTTTTGGAGGTCCCTATCAAAGGCCATAATAAATAATATACAACTGAAGGAATATCAAATTACAAATATTTAAGGTTAGTGTACAAAAGATTAAAGGGTTCATATTTAAAAAATAATAACAAAGGGTTACATCCATACAAAGAAAATAATTTGATATCTTCTGGAAACCTCCCGGAGCCTTTTGATGTTCTTAACTCTTAAATTTCAAATACAAATACCACTAAAGTATCTTTTAGTTCCACCAAAAAATAAAAATAAAAATAAATAAATAAACAGAAACTATTTGCACAATTAGCATTGTTTTAGGTAAAAAAAAAGGAGAGAGAATGCTAATTCTCTCGTGTATAGTCAATTTGGTATTTGAATTATAACACAACCACCAATTGGCCGCCAGCAACAATAACAAAAGTAGTAAGCTAGCTAATACCTTTTGTCGCGACTTTTAAACTGATGGCAAAGTATTTAAAGTGCCCACAAAATTGTAAGTATTGAACACCAAAAGATAGTAAGTATAATACACTTGATTCATTTTCTTTTGATCCATTATAAATTACACTAGTCATTTTCTCTTTTATTTTTATCCCATCTTAGTTCAAGGTTTATTATTGAAAAAGCACATGGAATTTAAGTTTTCAGAGTTAAAAGGCAGTATGTACACCATGAACCACATAATGGAGTAAATAGTGCATAGTTAAAATCTTTTGTTTTTCCTACCTTGGCTTAGTTTATTAACCGGGGTGGATAAAATAGTGCCAAGAAAGACTAAAAAAACTTTCTGAATGATAAAATCTAAAATGTGTTTCCTTTGAAATAATTCTTTAATTGCACCATATCTCACAATTAATTTTACGAAAGACAAAAAAAAAAGAATAAAAATTTGGAAATTAGTGAACAAAATGGTTCAATGAGAACCAATAATGAATGCTTATCGGTCTTATCCCACTCTTGAGGGGTTTGGAGGGTGACAATTGAAGAGGCATTGGTCTAGAACGTAAGAATTTAATTAACATAAACTAAAATAGGAAAAAGAAACAAAATAAAATGTCAGATTCTTATACAAATATGGATTAAGTTTTTGGCATTTTGAATATTAGTACATGTACTGCTTAAAAAAAAGCCCTTTCCCTTCGACTCTATGGAGAAGGAAAAAAGATTTGGATAGGTAATGGAAAGTTTTTCCATGCCTCATAGCATCGTCCTTTTAGTTATTGTCTACTTTGCTTTTCTCAACCAGGACACTTTCTGTTTTTGAGTTTTCCATTTTCCTATCTCGCATAACAAAACAGTATCAATTTTTCATTTTAAATGCTATACACAAATTCATATTCCAAACATAGAGTGAGAACTAAATGCAAAGTTCTACTATAAGGAAACACGAAACACGCAGAATTTGGAAGACTGCGGTTAAGATTTAAGAAATAAAACAGACATATAATTAAAACTATCAGAGCACGAAGGCTATTAAGGGCCTAACTTTGGCCCAAACAGGAATGAGAAAGAAAAAATTAACTCGTCATCACCATCTTCTTAACTCTAGTTGCACCCATTTTTCTTAGAATGAAGATTTTATTGTAACATTAAAAAAAAATTGAAGAAGACGACACAATTAAACAATAATAATTTCAGTAGACAATGCTCACTTACATGTATGAAAACTCCCTCCATTCCAAAAGAAGCTAAGAGTTAATGAAGAATCTGTTAAAATATCACGTTATCATGTTCTTCCTTACACAATTATTCATAGCGGAAAAACCTCATACCCACAAAATTCCCTACATTGAAATAGTATTTGAATAAGAAGAATGTTAAAAGAAAATTGAAAAAAGAAGAGGGAAAAAAACAACATTTGAGATATTGATTTGAGATAGATTCCAATCTTATTCACATTTTCCTTTTCTTTTCTCCACCACCTTAAAAAAAAAAAACAAAGAAATCGAAAAAAAATTACTCGATTTATTGGAATGTATTAAAATAGAGTTTTATTACGTTTAAAATATCAGCATTTACTTAATATAAGAGATTAAAAAATTATTAGGATTGTGTGTGCCAAGTTTGGTCTGTATCCGAGTTCATTTGGGTATAGTAGGGGGTAGTTAGCCATTTTCCAGAGAATTTAGGGGGCCTTTTCGTAATTTTATATTTTTGAGATTATGGCACCGTTGGGTAGATATTTTTAATTCCTAAACTTTAGTCTTCTAGATCATCTTGATCCGGATCCTTAAAACCCCTCTAAATCCAAGCCTGACCCAAAGTCATGTTAGACAAATTGGGAAATTCCCATTACGTCCCCATCTTTATCCATATATAAAATACATATACATAATAAATATATATAGGTAGGCCCCACAACTTGCATTTTATTGGGCATGTGTGTAGTGAAAGAAGTACATCACCTTTTTCTCTTTTTTAGACTTCCCATTATATCCCCATCTTTATTTATATATAAAATACATATACGTAATAAATATATAATAAGGGTGGGCCCAACAACTTGCATTTTATTAGCCATGTGTGTAGTGAAAAAAGTATATCATCTTTCTCTCTTTTATAAGAGTATATATATATATATATGTATGTATGTATAAGGGTGTATATATATATATATAATATAATATAATAGTATATTTATGGTTTTAATAAGGGTGGGCCCCACAAAGTGTAGTGAAAAAGCTGTGCAAGTTCTTCTCTTTTATAACAGTATATATAATAGTATATAGTATATTGTATAGATATATATAATATAATAGTATTAAGTGGGGCCCACAGATGTGTAGAGAAAAAGCATGACATTTTCCTATCTTTTATATAAGGGTAAATAAATATAAAATATAATATTAAGTGGGACCCACATATGTGTAGTGAAAAAACATGATACTTTTTTCTGTTTTATATAAGGGTATATATAATAGTAGAGTTATGATTTTAATAAGGGTGGGCCCCACAAAGGTGTCATGAAAAAGTTGTGCAAAATTTTATCTTTTATAAGAGTATAAAATATAATATATAATATAATATAATAGTACAGATAGATAGAAGTAGATAGATGTAGATAGATTACTTGTTTCGATATGATCGAGGCCTATTGGACAGCTACCAAAACCACCCTGTCACGCCGCGTGCATGGGCGACACGCGACCGAATCAGACAAAACCATCGTGCGGAAGGAATACGAATGAGCGAAAGCAAAGTCTCAGCAGAAGCTCCCTTTCTCTCAATCATGTCGACGCTCAAGTCTTCAAGCTCAGAGATGGAACTGGACCGACCCAACATAGAAGAGTACCTGACCGAATCCATCCACGACACCTCTCACGAGAAGCTCCTTTTGTATCCATCCTTCCATCTTCATTCATTTTCTTTCTGTTTTCTCTTCTGCATTTCTTCGAACAGCTGATGGGATTTTGTTTTTGTGTTTTCTTTTTTTCAGGAGCGACCTTCTTGATATCTCGCCGTTGCTAACTGAGGCGGCAGGCGCAATAGTAGACGTAAGTCCACTGGTACTGTAAAGTTTTAATTGCATTCTTTGTAACACAAACACTCCACTTTTTCTCAAATTGTCGTTTTTGAGTAAAAAGTGAGAGGTGCTATGGAGAAGGAAGAGAACACAGATTTGCTTTGTGCAACAAGCAGACACCAGGTGGGGGAGAGAGGGTATGTTGTCGAATAGAGGTTTGGGAAATGATATGTTTGTAGTAATTGAAGGGCGTAGATGCAGCAGAATCACGGATCTAAATAAGCTGGCTGCTACAAACGCAATTAGGACTGTGTCAGCTTGAATTAGGCACTAGTTGTGGAGATCCGTGACTGTCTACAAGAGATCAGTCACATGTGATTCACTCTTCAAGATCCAAGGGCAAGGATGGACACTCTGGATGTAGAAGATGATGATGGAGAATACTAGGTCTAGTGGAAGATGTATTATTGAAAAGTTAGGCCCAACCATTATTCTCATGTCTATATATAGCCCTTTGGCTAATGGATGATAAGATCTCCATTCAAATTCAAATTGAGAGATGATTAGGAGAAAAGGTTAGATCAAACTCTCTTAATTAGAATTTTAAATGGAGATATGATAAAGATTGAGAGTTTAGATAAAACTCAAACTATTCTTATCCATATCACCATGAGATTCAAGTTGTGAGGGGTGTATCTTTGTGAGTGGGGTCCACCCACATGTAAACACAAGTGGGCCCCATCACAAATGCCAACAGTAATATCATTTGAGGAGTTAGATTTTAGGACGTGGCTGTCTGTTGGATTTACTAGTGAACTTGTTTCATCATGATAAAATTGGTTGGTGGGTAATGATTGGATTGGTCTCAGATTGAGAGGGATGACAATTCATGCGAGTACATGTGTGTTTGAGATGGTTTGGGTTGATTATTGGTGGATCTTATTGTATGGCCTTTTTTTCTTTAATTTTTTTTTTTAAGTTTTTGCTTGCTTCAATTTGTTTGGATTTGAATGGAGAAAGCCACATGGGAGAAAACCATTTTATAGTTTTTTTTTTTAAGAGAATGATTTGATGGTTAAATTTTATTTTCCTTAATAAAAATTTAGTTTGAGGGTGTTTTCTCTATAATTAGTAAGGATGGGGAAATTGATGAAGATGTCTTAACATAGGATAAAAGACTTTAGTAACATAGGATGGGGAAATTGTCGAAGACTCTATAATTAGTAGGGTGTTTTCTAGAGTGCTTTGTGACTGATGAATGCCAACAAGATTGAAGAAATTTTTTTACAGGACAACGATTAGTCTAGCTATGGCTTATGGAGCAGAATGTTGGCCAATCAATAAGCAACATATGTACAAAATGGAGAAAATGAATTCGTGTAGCCGACCCCAACATAGATGGGATAAGGCTTTGATGGTGATGTGTCTTGGGCTTATGGCTTCCTAAGGAAATCATCAGAGTGGAAATACTGTCAAGGTTCTAAAAACGGACGCTATAGGCAATATGATACCGTTGAGTCGAGTTGCTTGAGTTGGACCAAGTCGTACCCTAGATCATAAAAAACCTTATAAAACATGAAAATGTTAAAAAAGTCTAAAACTTAAAAAAAATCTTTAAGAACGAAACATTTTAGGACTTATGATGTTTTAATTATCAAGAAAAGAATTTAAGTATAAATAAGCTTTCGTGATTATTTTTCACTTAATCAAATAGACAACACATTTGATCTTCGAATGTTTATATCTTCCATAGTTTGTGGTTTTAATCTTCCAAGATCAATGTAATTGTCTCAAAAGCTTCCCAAAACTTCTCCTAACAGGAAAGCAAGAGGGGAAATGTATTTAGGCCTTATCTAAGAGAATGTGGTCTCTCCCAGCCCCAACCTCGAAACCCCAAATCTTGAATCTGCCCCTTCCGTTCTCCCAACCGATCTTCCATATCCATATGGCCACCATCGTCTCTACCCATCCTAGTCGAGCCAACTCAAATCCTAACCATCCATGTCCACTGCTACCCCAAAATCGAACCCGAACGTGGAACCCTATCCCTCTTTCAAATAGAAAAGTGAAAAAAAACCTAAACCCCTTCTCCACCTTCTTTCCCTTCGAACATCAAATCCTTATACTGAGACCCTAACCCTCTTTGAGCCCCAAATATATATAAAACAAAATCCGCTACCCTCTACTGTTCCCACAATCCCAGCCCACCTACAACTGGACCCCACACCAGCTTCTCACCCTTCCAAAACCCAGTCACAAAAAAAAAAAAAAAAAGGAAGTAAAAGAAAGAAGAGAAGTAGGAGAGGAGAGAAAGATGGAAGGTGGAAGATGGGACAGATGGATAGGCTCCGATCGGATTTCGGGGATCAGAGCGATGTGGATCTTCTCTCTAATACCAACTAATACAGACCCTGGGGTTAGGGCTTGCGTGGAGTGCCGAATACGTGTTTGCAAACACCTCAATACGTCTCCACAGAGACTTCAACATGATGATACACCTCTCCGATGGCAGAAACCACGATAATTCTATTCCAATAATCAAGATCTGAGATTTTCATCTCTACAATGTCATATAAATAGGAAAACATAACTAGGGCCTAAGAAACGTAATTAAACTGGGAAACTAAATAAATTGGCAACCTAATCCTAATTACAATTCTTTAAATAAAATTAAAAATCTACTAAATAAAAATAAAATATCCCTTAACTACTTTGTTGGGCCCCACACTTAGGTCATCCGTGCTGCGTCATGACTCATTTGGGTTGCCAAGTCTTAAGTCAGACTCTAACTTCTACATGTTGGGTTTTTCATTTATATTTTATCTTTCATATTTTAACATGCGTTCTTGCTTTCTTGTTTTATTTATTTATTTATTTTTAGGGCAAAGTGTTTGTTTGTGTTGGCTCTTTTGCATTGCCTACATCAGGGGATTTTCAGTATTGTTTAAAGTCTTTTACAACTATAATTTATTTATGATAATTTTCTTTTCTTTCTCATCCTATCTCTTTAATTTTCCATATTGCGTGAACAGGATTCCTTTACTCGTTGCTTCAAATCAAACCCCCCGGAGCCTTGGAACTGGAATGTATATTTATTTCCTCTATGGTGCTTAGGAGTAGTAGTTAGATATGGAATTCTTTTTCCAGCAAGGTAAGATTTCTCTTGTTTGGCTGAATTTTATTTATTTTCTACCACGACAACATAAAATCATACGTTTGATTTGAGCTTGTTATACTTTTTATTTTCTTCAATTTATCACTGTTTACTTCTGAATCATTGAGTTTTAGGTGTTTCCAGTTTTTTGGGCAATAAGGATTTTATAGTGCTTTACACAAACTTGATGCAATACTTTTCTTCTGTTTGTGCCCTTCTATTTAATGTGTCCATCATGAGCAGAAACATTATCTGATCTTTACCTATTTGAAAGATTAGTTAAAATTATAGAACTGCTAACGTAGCAAAGGCTTTCGAAAGAGGTTGTCGGATAGAATGAAACTGTTCCACCTTAAAATTGATGACTTTTTAGATGGGTACATGCATGATCATCTCTTGTAGGACTTTCTTTAATTCATATGAAAAGTTCTCATTAAAGCTTAATGTTGCTTGGTTCTAGGCATATGTATGAGAAATTATAAATTAAGGTTGATGACACCATGTAGTCGACTAAACCAAACCAAACCAAACCAAACCAAGCCTTTTCCCACTAGGTGGGGTCGGCTATATGGATTTGACGACGCCAATCAAATCTGTTTAGGGCCATGTCCTCCGTTAGATCCATGTAGGCAAGGTCATGTTTAATAGTTTCTTTCCAACTTCTCTTGGGTCTCCCTCTCCCTCTCCTACTCCTGGCAATCTCTATGCCTTCACACCTTTTAACAGGTGCTTCCATTGGACGCCTTCTAACATGGCCAAACCATCTTAGTCGATTTTCTCTCATTTTATCTCCAATCGGTGCTATTCCTACTTTGCCCCTAATCTCCTCATTCCTAATCCTATCTCTCCTTGTGATCCCGCACATCCATCTTAGCATTCTCATCTCCGCAACTTCCATCTTCTTAACATGATTATGCTTTACTGCCCAACACTCTGATCCATATAACAATGCTGGTCTTACCGCCACCTTATAATACTTTCCTTTAACCTTGAGGGGGACTTTCCGATCACACAAGACCCCCGAAGCACTCCTCCATTTGGTCCACCCGGCCTGAATCCTGTGACTTACATCAGTATCAATCCCTCCATCCTGTTGCACCATCGATCCAAGGTACCTAAAGTTTTCTTTCTCTACAATCTTTTGTGTGCCTAAACTTACTTTTATGTTACCAAGTGTCCTACTTTGGCTAAACTTGCACTCCATATATTCTGTCTTGCATCGACTTAGCCTAAACCCTTTTGTCTCTAACGTTTTCCGCCATACTTCTAGCTTAGCATTCACTCCTTCTCTCGTCTCATCTACTAAAACAATGTCATCTGCAAATAGCATACACCACGGCACCTCATCCTGAATATGTCTTGTAATCTCATCGATAACTAGGGCAAATAAGTACGGGCTTAACGCTGAGCCTTGGTGTAGACCAATCGTGATAGGAAACTCCTTAGTCTCTCCGCCAGTCGTCCTTATAGATGTCACGGCTCTATCATACATATCCTTTATCGCCTCAATATATGCGACACACACTCTTTTCTTTTCCAGTACTCCCCATAGAATCTCCCTAGGAACCCGGTCATAGGCCTTCTCCAAGTCAATGAACACCATATGTAAATCTTTCTGGCCTTCTCTATACTGTTCCATTAACCTCCTCAGGAGAAAGATAGCCTCCATGGTTGATCTCCCAGGCATGAAACCAAATTGATTATCTGAAATGTTTGTTGTTCTTCTTAGTCTTCTCTCAATAACTCTCTCCCATAATTTCATCGTATGGCTCATCAATTTAATCCCGCGGTAGTTCGCACAGTTCTGAATATCTCCTTTGTTCTTGTATATGGGTATAAGAATACTTTTCCTCCATGCATCAGGCATCTTCTTGCTCTTTAGCACTACATTAAAAAGTTTTGTCAACCAATTTATGCCATTCTCCCCCAAGCACCTCCAGACCTCAATAGGGATACCATCTGGCCCAACCGCTTTCCCATTCTTCATCCTTTTCAATACTTCTTTAACTTCTTCCCTACTGATTCTCCTATAGAACATATGATTCGATTCTTCCCTAGAAATGGTAAGCTGTCCCATTTGTATGTCACTACTACTGCTTTCGTTAAATAACTTGTAGAAGTAGCTCTTCCAACGCTCCTTTATCTCATCGTCCTTTACTAATACCTTTTCATCCTCATCCTTAATGCATTTAACTTGGTTTAAGTCCTTGGTCCGCCTATCTCTGGCTTTAGCAAGCTTGAATATCTCTCTTTCGCCTTCCTTAGTGTCAAGTCGCCTATATAGCTCCTCAAATGCCTTTGCCTTGGCCTCACTAACTGCCTTTTTGGTTTCTCTTTTTGCTTCTTTATACTTTTCCAAGTTTGCTGCATTTTGATCCCTTTGCCAAGTTTTAAAACTCTCTCTTTTAACTCTTATCTTGTCTTGAATGGCCTTGCTCCACCACCATGCCTCCTTCTGTGCCGGAGCACCCCCTTTGGATTCTCCTAAGACTTCTTTCCCTACCCTCCTAATACACTCTGCTACCTTATCCCACATATTATTTGCACTCTCATTTATCGTCCAAACGTCTTCCTCTAGTACTCTATCCCTAAATGCTAGTTGCTTATCACCTTTCAAGTTCCACCATTTAGTCTTTGAGCATCTATACAACTTCTTTTTTGTAGTCCACCTTTGTAGCTGCACATCTATGATCAACAACCTATGTTGGGAAGTCAAGCTCTCCCCCGGTATCACCTTGCAATCTTTACAAGCTAAGCGGTCTCTTTTCCTAATTAAGAAGAAGTCAATCTGTGTCCTTGAGGAGCCACTCTTATAAGTCACCAAATGCTCCTCTCTCTTCCTAAAAAAGGTGTTAGTCACCATGAGATCATAAGCCACTGAAAAGTCCAAAATATCCTTCCCTTCTTCATTTCTATTACCGTATCCAAGTCCCCCATGTACTCCTATATATCCATCTACGTCGCGTCCTACATGGCCATTCAAATCTCCTCCTATGAAGACCATCTCGCCTTGGGGTATCTCTAGTAGCACTCCTTCCAAATCTTCCCAAAACTTCTCCTTATGTCCATCTCCTAAGCCCACCTGGGGGGCATAAGCACTAATTACGTTCACTATCTCTTCTCCTAACACTAACTTAATTGCAATAATCCTATCTCCACAACGCTTTACATTAACTATATCTTCCTTTAAGTCCTTGCTCACTACTATGCCAACCCCATTCCTCGCTCTATTAAGTCCCGTATACCATAACTTATACCCAGTCCTCTCGATCTCTTTAGCTTTCTGTCCCATCCACCTTGTCTCTTGCAAGCAGGCAATTGCGATTCGTCTCCTTTCCATTGTATCCACCACTTCCATAAGTTTCCCAGTTAGGCTCCCAATGTTCCAAGTACCTAATCTCAGCCTTCTATTTTGGGCTAGCTTCCTTACCCCCCGCACTCGTCCAATAAAGTGTGGGGACCCTTGCCTATTTAGCACTGCACCCGGGCGCCGATGCAGCGGTCCTTGCTCACTTATCACTGTACTCGGACTATACAGCGCGTCGCTAAGTAGGGGACGCCCCAACGAAATATCATTAGGTCTCAAATCCATAAAGAAATCCGACTGAGTATTGTGCTGGCTGTCGGCTACCTAACGCACAACCCTCCTCCTTTGTCCGGGCTTGGGACCGGCTATGTCAAGGATACCCCAACATAGGCGGAGTTAAAAGATGAGATCAAATTCATACATATGTAGTCGACTAAGGTGAGATCAAATTCATACATATGTGAACACCTTGTGAAGATCTAACTGTGTTAAAAGATGTGCCCTGAAGATCCAATTGTGTCAAAAGATGTGCCCACCTGTCTTTGCCTCTGTAGGTCCATTGTTCATTCAATAATCATCATTTGCTTTGTAAAATATTTATAAAACTTTTACAATATAGAAAAAAAGTGGTTAAATAATATATTAGTCACAATTTGATCATAAAATTAACATTTACCTTCAATGGGGTCCACAACATGGATCCAAACCTTCAATTTAATCCTCCATGCCTCCGTCATGCACCAATATTGTAGATCAACATGAGTGAGATTGACCATTTCGTGTGAGATGTCTATATTTCCTTTTGCTTTTTTGTTGAGGTGTGAATAGGGTACCTTCTGTTCTGCTTGGATCTGTTGCCTCTTGTGTTTTCCTGTTTTTGCTCTTTTTTGTCCTCTGGTTGTACTTTTCCCCAGTTAAAAGGAGGAGGGGGGAAGGAGGAGGCAATAGCTAAATTCACTGTGGGCAATGGGCGGCTGAGTTTGGACAAAATTGTGAGGCTGATCAGACCTAAAATGCAAGCCCATTTAACATATTGACTGGGCTTATCCTCCAAATCTAAGCCTGTTGACCTGCCTTACTCCATTTTAGCCTGTTTATGGCCTGTTTCTTTTATATATTATGTATTTATGAATATTTAAATGGAGACAAGAAATTCCTTCCAGAATTTATCCCCACAACCTATTAATACAGATGGAAGGTGCTCATTGTAGCAACCAGGTGGTTGTAGTTTCAACAATAACTATGAACTCTTGGGCAGAGAGCCCTGTGAGGTCCACCTCGACTATGAGGGTAATTGTTTTTTTTTCTTTTCTCTTTAGTTTCCATGCTTATTGATTTCTCTTTCCTCTTCAGACTTTTTTTAGATGCTTCATTTGTAGGAGTTATTTTATCTCTAGTGCTTCTTTTTCAGCTACCTATTTAAAACATAATCACTTTTTATTTTCTAATTTTTTTCTATAATTAATATAAATTATTTTTATTGTAAAACTAAAGCAAAAACATCCTGTCAATGGATATTTATTTATTTATTTATTTTTATAAAAGTGATAGGTTTTACTTCGATGAATGCATTGACAACATTTTATGATAAATAATCATCCCTTCTGTTTGCTTTCTTTATGTGCAATGGTAATCTATGACATACTTTATAAGTATTTTCTATTGCAAACAATATTGAACTTTCACAACCCTCCTTCTCTTTCCATTTAAAGTGCATTCATTTAAATTTGCAGGGCTGTGACCTTGGCAGCAGGATGGATAGTATTCATTGCGTCCTACATTTCTGTACATTTCCTATTGAAAGGGAGTGACAAGTTGAGGCTAAAAATGGAGGTTGACCTTGTACCCCTGTTAATTGTGCTAACTTATGTGATTCTGCATGCTATTTTAATGCCTACCTACCATAAAATGGTTTGATGCTTTCTATTAATAGCTTTTAGCATCTCTATGAATTTTCATTGAATATTGAACCTTGAAAGGAATTTTGATGGGGCTTAATGTGTCAATAGTTAGTTTCATATTTTTCTAGCTGTCTATGCATTTGTCTTGTTCCTTTTGATGTAAGATAGACTGGGATGTGACTGATTCGGGTCCATGGTGGACCCAGGCTACACCCGGGTAAGACTTTTGTTCCTGGACCTAGACCCAGACCTGGACCTGACTCTGGGCCAACTCAAAACTAAGCATATAATAATAATAATAATAATAATAATAATAATAATAATCTATGTCCTGCGATATTATTAATATATGTTATATTTTATACTTGTAATTTGTAAATATAATATTATTGTATTTATGAATGGAGGGTATGAAGATGACATATGGAGTATGCTTCTGACGGATGTGACCCATATCATATTTGGAAGACCATTCCTCCATAATTGATAAGTACATCAGGAGGATGAGATCAAATCTTGGACCCTTAAGTTTAAGCTGACAAAGGTAAAGAGAGCAACAACTAATGTGCTTCTCTAGGCTATGGAAACATGAATAAGGGGTCGCACTATATTACACCATAACCAACATAATTCTGCATTTATCCTTTTATAATCTCTCTTAAATTATTCTTATTATCATAGCTGTTGTTGTTGTTGTTGTTATTATTATTATTTTGTTATTATTCATTGTAATCTAGATAAGTTGTACAAAACAGCATCCAAGGAAAGGCAACAATATAAATATGGGTCTTGTGATCACCTAGAACATGTCCCAGGACTTCTTCATTAATCTCTCTTGCTTTTTCTCTCTCATGTGGAGGAATTCTCCTTATTTTTTCTAAAGATCAGCCCCTAATGAACATATTATTGGGATTGCTGGGCTACCTACTTCATAAAAATGGTGTGATCAGGATCTGTAATCTCATGGAATATCAGAACTGAAAATCTGGTTCTGTTTCTCTTCTGGTCTGGTTGTCAAATTCACTGTGCATGATTGGTGAAAATCTGGGCAAAATTTGCAGATTTTGATTTTGGTGATGACAGCATAGCCTTCTCCTTCAACGATGACTCCATTTTAAACTCCTGGTCCCTTAACTTTTATAAAAGTGGTAGAAGAAGGCTTAGTGCATCAACCCTTAACAACCAATAGAATAAAAAAAAAAATGTTATTGATGTTGTCAACTACAAGAACTCTTATTGTTTTCGTGTCCTAAAATTCAGGCGCTCGTCTCCATCTGCTACACTAGTTTCCACTTAATTCTTTGTAAAAGAAATGCTTTAGTTTAAAGAAAGATGATATTAGTTATTTTAATGGTTTTCTTCTTTTCTGTTGCCTATGATGAGAAAATAAGTATCTTCTGCATGAAGATGTAACTTTTTTGTCGTACAATTTGGGTTTCTTTTTAGAGGATACTGGTGGAGTTTTTATGCAGTGTATTTGTGGCTTCATGGACTGGGGTGATCAAGTACCACGGGCCACGGCCCAGCATGCGTCCTAAGCAGGTATATTAACTGACATCTTACGTCCCTTCCATTATCATCATCAAAGTGTTGTTTCAACTATGTTGGGGTTGGCTACATAAATTTTGTTTCTCCATTCCGATCTATCTAAGCCTGAAAATTTTTTACACCGGCTGTGAACCTACCTAACACAAACCTCCTTTACCAGGGCTTGGGACCGGCATAAAGGTTTACTTCACTTCTATCTGTTATATTTAAAAGTAGTTGATATTAGTATAGACATATATAAAGGAGGTGGTGACCAGTACCCTACCAGGGCTTGGGACCGGCAGAAAGTTTTACTTCCCTTCTATCTGTTATATATAAAGTAGTTGATATTAGTATAGACATAAATAAAGGAGGTGGTAACCAACACCCTCGTCTTCTGAAACCTAGGGCATAGATATGGATGGGTTTCCCATTCATAGCATACTATTTATGTTAGTTTTATAATTTTTTACTTGAGCTGTTTTACTTATGCGCACTATTCATGACATACTATTATATTCATGGTAGTCTTTAAAGAATCCACTGTAGCATGACTCATAGTTTTCTTAATCTTTCATTTGGAAAGGTTCTTAATCTATTATTATTTGGAGTAAGGGTTTGGCTGATGGAGGACACGGGGAGAGAGGATGTGGTGAGGCCCTTTTTGTTGAAAAATCTCTTTTCTTAATTAGCAAGATAACCTGAAAAAGACTACAACAAAACATTTAATCTGCTCAATGCTCACATCCGAAATCCATCAAAACAACTTGGCAGCATTAGATGGATGTTAGTTTGCTCACCCATGCATACAAATTGCCATGACTAATCACCAATCCATAATCCAAGAACAAATTGAAGTCTGGGTTTTTCTCTCTCTTATTTCCTAGTCCTAAAGATCTCACCTCTGAAGTTAGAAGATGCTTCAATGCAAAGCAAAGTGAAAGAGACTGGGGAGAAGGAGGTGATGAAGATCCAAAAGTGCGCAACCTCACTGAGGTCCGTGAGGGAGGCAGAGCCGCATAGTGGATGTAGTGCTGGGGAGAAGAGAACATGGTGGTGCTGATGGTGGGTAGAGGAGGAGATGATGGTGGAAGAAGAGGGAGGGGGGGGGGGGGGGGGCGAGGGAGTCAACGTGTGTCAAGGTATTAGCTATCTTTTGTTTTGCACTTCCCTCTTTATAGTAGTCCTCTTTTAGTCTTTGTTCATTCCATTAAGCATTAAGGGAGGAGGAGGGGTGGGTGCGGGGTGTTATAGGTATATTATTAGGGTAAGAAAAGCAGACACGGCTACGGCCCAGGAGTTGGCCGAGTCGACTCAACTCGACACCTGCCGAGTTGGGGGCCGAGTCTGCTTCTTGAATTACACACACACACACACACACAGAGAGAGAGAGAGAGAGAGAGAGAGAGAGAGAGAGAGAGAGAGAGAGGTTCATGACATCCTTGCACACATCTCCCCCCTATTTATATTAAGTGTTCAAAAAGAAATATTTAAAAGTTTACTCCTTTTAGAGTCCAAATACAAATAAAACCCTATGGTCCCTTACAATATATTATAAAAAAATCTGGGAACATTACATTAGACTTCCAATACTACCCCTCAAGATGGACTGAAAATATTTGATCATTCCTAGCTCGCAAAGAATGGTGCAAAAAGTTTTCCAATCAAATGACTTGGTAAAAAATCTATCAGTTGGTCCTTTGATTTGACAAATTCTGCGCTAATGACTTTAGAGTTATCTTCTCTCAAATGAAATGGCAGTCCATCTCAATGTGTTTGGTTCTCTTATGAGTTTTGGAAATATACGAAGTTGCCTGATTGTCGTCATATAGTCACATCGGAGTCTTAACTTTTATACCAAGATCAACTAAGCGCGACCTTAAGCATAAGGCCTCACAAGTACCATGGGCCATAGCTCTGTATTATGCTTCAATTTTTTTGTATCTTGCAACTGTAAAAGAAAACAATCACAAGATATTTAGATTATTTCCTTAGAGATCATGAAACCCTAAACACATGATGCAGAAGAAAAACTTGAAACAGAGAGATATTTAAATGTAGAGTGGTATTGTGGTGGTCCTTAGGGTCAACATACACAATGAAAATAGTTATTCACAGCCATTCATTTTCATAAGCAATATGTGATCTAAATGACACATCCTGTAGTTTGTCTTTATCATAGCTTGACTAAATCTATTGAACCAAGCTTGTGGAGACTGCTTTAGCCTATACGACGCCTTCTTAATCACTGCACCTTGTTACTCTGATGTTTTAAGGAAATCCATGATGGTATTTCCATGTAGACCTGTTCTTGAAAATCTCCATTAAGAAATCATTCTTTACATCCATCTGGTATAGCGGCCAATCTAGATTTGTTAGCAAGAGAGAATCACTTGTACTGAATTTAACTTTGCTAAAGGTGATTACTTTCAAAGTAGTCCATATGATATGACTTAAGTAAATCCTTTTTTTTTTTTTTAATGACGAAGTAAATCCTTTTTGCCACTTCCTTTGCTTTATAACGCTGAACTTATCATCCAGATTGTATTTTAGGGTGTATACCTGCTTGCACCCCACTGCACGCTTACCTTCTGAAAGATCAACAGTGTCACACGTCTTATTCTTGTCGAGTGTACGCATTTCTTCTATCATTGCAGCTTTCCACCTTGGATCTTTCAATGTTTCTGATAATTGTGCCATTTTCACACACACACACAAAAAAAAAAAAAAAAAAAAAAAAAAACTCCGATACTTGTGATGGTATGCATTCAACAGACATTCCTAATGAAAACACCCTAGAACCAAGTGACAAACAGTGATTAGAAAGAAAATTTCTGAATACGATGGTCTGTGACACGAACTTTTCCTTTCTAATAGCAGTAGAATATCAAGGTCATCAATAGGATTAAAAGACTCACCTAGTAATGAAGTATTGGTTTCTGATTTTTGGATATTTGATGGTGGGCCGGCTGAGAACAATGGTCTTGCTACTTGGCTTTTCCGACGCAAATAAAACTATAAAGGTGTATGTACTAGAGGTTGTTCTTGAGTTCTTTCAAGAGTTTCTTCCTCTGGTATCTTTTTCTAGAGTTTTTTCTGGGGCCTTTTTCTCTGGAGGCTATTCTTGAGTTCTCACCGGAGATCACTCTGAGATATCATCACCTATAGTTGGATCTTGATTGGGTAATGACAAATCATATGCTATTAGATGCTTCTCCCCCTGGCTACTAGAATTTTTCATCTCTTCCTTCTTGATAATAGAAAGGTGTGTTTTTAAGAAAGGTAACATCCATGCTGATTAAATATCTCCTATTTTTTCCTAGAATATAACATTTATACCCCTTTTGCGTACTTGGATATTTCACAAAAATACACCTTTTGGCTTTAGCATGTAGCTTATCTTTTTGTTGCTTTAGAATGTGGACAAAACAGATGCATCAAAAAATCTTAGATGGAATAGCTGAATAAAAAATATAGGAGCTGATGGGCTCAAACATTGTGTTGGTGAGTTTCCTCTTAGAATGCCGGATGGCATCCGATTAATAACGAATGTGGCTATGATCACTGAATCTAACCATAAAAATCCTTTCGGACATTCATTTGTAACAGAATAGTTCTGGTTACTTCTAACAAATGTCGCTTCTTACATTCTGCAACCTCATTTTTTCTGGAGTATGGGCTCAGGATATTCAAGATTCAATCCCATATACTCTAAGATAATTTTAGAACAGATTTGAGGTGCATTCCCCTCCTTATCTAATTGCAAACACCTTATTTTTTCATCAAATTTATTTTTTGCGATTTATGTAAATCTTCAAAAATATATGTTAATTCGTTAAGATATTTCATCATATAAACCCATATACATCTAGCTGCATCATCAATATATGAAACAAAGTACCAATGACCAGAAACAGAAAAAAGAGGAGCATACCACCTATGATGCTTGGATAATTCAAAATGGGCAACATATTGGGTCGTATAATATCAGATATTTCACTTTTTATGTGTAAAATCCATGTCCCTGCCCTGTCCATAGCGTGTCCCTGCCGCATCATGGCTACCACATTACTATGAATTAAAGCAAAAGGAAATAGATTAGTTTGACTAACATTAATAGGATATGTTGTCATTTTGTAATTATATACTGCAACAAGTAATTAATAAAGAGATAATTAGCAAAAGGTCCCTCATATAGGACTTGTAAGGCCTCCAGTCCATCAATTTTTCCTCTAAGGCCTATAGTCCATGCAGCTTGGACATATTTCGGTGAGAGGTCCCTAGACACGTCATCTTATGGAGAGAGGTCCCTAGACACGCCACCTCATATATTTTCATGACTGATCTGCCCTTTCAACTGATTAGGCATAAAAATTTTAAAATTTAAAATTTTAAATCTTCCATTCTCCCTCTTCTTCTTCTTCAATCCAGACATGGACATATTTCAATATTCTTTGATCTGTTGACGCAAGGCGTAACGGGAATCGCCGAATGCTGCCGATTCCCACTCCGCAAATCCAATCACAATCTGGACTCATGTCACTTCAGACTCGCCCTCACCAAAGGGCTTCGACACAAGCCCAAACCCGACACGTTTTGCCCATGTTGCGACCCTTTCCATGTCGGTACCGGCACCGGTTTCTTCGAAACCGATTTCCTACAACCCGGTGACCATTCACACTAATACTCATTCTCTCTGTTACCAGATCTTTCGTCGCCATCTCATCATCGAGAGAAAAGAGCCGCGATTTCTTCTTCCAAAAAGCCCCGAACCAGGAAGAAAAAGAATTTGATCGGAGCCGTTGAAATCCTCGGATCGTCCTTATTGATCTCTCCCGATCTGGAAGCGCCGAAGAGAGAAGCGAGAAAAAAAAGCCCGTTCTTCTTCCCCTTCTTCTTTTCGAAGGTTGCAGGGCCGATCTGTGGAGTGCCGTTGAAGAGGTGGTGGTGGTGCGAGGCGGCGGAGTTGCGAAGGATGTAGGGGAGACGGAGCGGGGGAAGATGATCGGAGGCGGTTCCTGGTCGGATTTCCGGCGCCGCTCTCTGGCTCCGGATTCGAAAGCTTCGATGAGAAAGAGGAGCCTTTGTCTGAGACAGGAAGCACAGACACCGACGAAGTCTGTTCCAGAAGTTAATCCCCATTCTAGTCAAAGTCAAATTTATCTGAGTTTTGTATTTTTTTGTCAAATTTATTTGAGTTTTGGACAAATCTATCTGAGTTTTTGGCTATTTATCTGACTTCTGGAACAAATTTATTTGAGTTCTGGACAAATTTATCTGAGTTCTGGACAAATCTTTCCAAGTTTTTGGCTATTTATCTGACTTCTGGAACAAATTTATCTGAATTCTGGACAAATCTATCCGAGTTTTTGGCTATTAATCTGAGTTCTAGAACAAGTCTAATTGAGTTATAAACAAATCTATCTGAGATTTTGGCAAATTTATTTGAGTTTTTGAAAAATATAGGTGAGTTTCTGACAAATTTATCTCCATTTTAAAATTTTTTAACTGAGCTTTTGAACGAATCTTTCTGTGTTTTTGGCAAATTTATTTGTATTTTTTTAGATTTATTTGTGTTTTTGAATTTTATTTGTGTCTTTTGAAATTTATTTGTATTTTTTGAAATAAATTTAACTGAGTTTTTGACAAAAATACTTGAGTTTTTTGCGACATTGTTCGCTAATTTGGAAAATTGGGTTATCTTAGTTTTGGCAAATGTATTTTCGTTTTTTTAAATTTATTTGTGTTTTTTAATTTTATTTACGTCTTTTGAAATTTATTTGAGTCTTTTGAAATGTATTTATAATTTTTTGAAATTTATTTGGATCTTTTGAAATTTATTTTGGATCTTTTGAAATTGATTTTCATCGTTTGAGATTTATTTATATTTTTTGAAATTTATTTGTGTCTTTTTAAATTTATCTGCGTTCTTTGAAATTTATTGTGTTTTTTAAAATTATTTGTTTTTTGAAATTTATTTTCTTTTTTTGAAATTTATTTGCGTTATTTTTAAATTTATTTGTGTGTTTTTAGAATTTATTTGAAAATCTCATTAATGGGATTCCATTAATCGTGGCCCATTAAATGGTAGTTGACTATTATTAATGGGATATCCCACCAATCATGGGATATGATTTAAAGAAAGGGTAAATTAGACATATCAAGTATGGGAATGTGTTAGAGGACCTTTGGCTGCAAGACTTTTTTTTGTGGACTGTTTGCAACGAAGTCCTGCTTTGAGGGACCTCTCGCCGAATCCCCCATGAATAAAAGGTTTAATGGACATGTAAACCAGTATCCTCTATTACTCCTCATCCTGCTCTCTTTTACCATAGTTTTATTTGCATTTCTTCCTCTTTCTTATCCATCCATGTTGTATTATTGCTTTCTTTACCCGTTGTGCTCTGCAACTTTCCTATCATTAGCGTCTATATTGATGATATCATCTTGTAGAAAATGATGGTGCAACTACATACAAAATTGAGGTGTATTTAGGAAATGGGCTTGATGTCATGACTTGGTTGTGCTAACACTATTTTTTACAGACTGTATCTAGATCTCATCTAGGGTCATTTTAAAGAGTATGGCCTTGAAAAGTTGTACTCGACTTGGAATTTGTAAGCAAGACTCATTAATACTCCAACAAGCTGAGGATGAGTGATAATTTGAAGATCCAAGAATGTACTGAAGGATAATACATTGCACTGGTTTGGGAATTTGTGAATAGGACTCATTAATACTTCAGTTGAAGTTGATCACAAACTGAGGATGAGTGACAGAGATCTACTTGAAGATCCATGTACTAAAGGATAGTACATCAACTTTTTACATTAGCATGACATGCCTGGACTTGTCATATGCTGTTATTGTTGACAGTCGTAACTCAGTGTATGCATGTTTCCAAAACTCTGCACCTTGAAGTTGTGCAACTTATTCAAAAAGTCATTAAGAGTTCACTGGGCCAAGTCACCTGACAATCATTGTTTAATATCCAGGCACTGTATTTGGTGTTTGAAATTCAGTGACTTGGTAGATGAAAAAGCAATTTGTGGTAGGTTGAGTAATAAAACCAAATATCAAGAAATCACTCACACCACTTTTGAACTATCGAGGTTGAAGCATTTCATGGAAGAGTTGAAATTTCTCTCTACAACTCCCATCCTCATGCAATGAGATAATCATTTGGTGATTGACATAGAATCCAATCCAGAATCTCAGCTAGTGGATTAACCACGTTTAAGTAGAATGCCTCTTCATTGGAGAGATTTCAAGTCTTCCAACTCCCATCCTTATGCAATGTGATAATCATTTTGTGACTGACATAGAATCCAATCCAGAATTTCAGCTAGTGGATTAAGCATGTTGAAGTAGAATGCCACTTCATTGGAGAGAAGATAGGGACGTCCATACTACATATATAAGATCCAAAGACAAGCTAATGCACTTTCACAAAAGCTCTACCAAGTGATCAAATGTGTTGTACTTGGAACAAGATAGGTATGAATGATATCTTTGCCCTAGTTTGAGTGGGAGTTCTGGGAGTAAAGATTATAGATGTTAGATGTTCAATAGATGTAGCATGTGCATTGTTATGGATTTTACTTTTGTACCTGTTCATCTTAAGTAAATGTATTGAGGGCAATTTCCTCATATGTTGGTTAGTAAGGGAAAATAGTTTCACCATATGAGTATTAGTTTTGGCCCTAGTATTTCTTACCGATAACAGTTTCCATCCTCCTTCCTACTATTTGATTGAGATGCATCTAGGTGTGTGCCTCAAGGAAGTCCCGTTATCAGATAAATCCAGTTGGTCTGTTGATAGAAACTTTCCAAATGAAATGCGTTCAGACATTTTTGTACACAAAATTGTATTGGATATCTACAAAAATAGTGTGTATTCTTCTATGTCCTGTACCTATATCTGTATCATAGACACTGGATACTGGTAGTCCAGGCCTGTTAAAGTAAATGCTTACATAGATATCAACTAATATTTTCCCTTTGTCTATACCTGATTACAAACTTCCTTCTTAAAACAGGTATTTGTAGCCAATCATACTTCCATGATCGATTTTGTTATCCTAGAGCAGATTAATTCATTTGCCGTCATTATGCAAAAGCATCCTGGATGGGTTGGTAAGGCTCTGGTCTATGTTTCATATTAAAATACCTTTGTGCTTTCCTTGTATTACAATTTCTTGATTGTCAGGAAATTGGTAACTTGTTTTCTATCATGGTTTTCAATTGTCTACTTGTTAGTAATTTCATTTTCTAAGAGGAATCATAGCATCCTGCACTGCTGCAATTACAAAGCCTCCCAACTCTTTACAGGGACACCTGTTCTTTTGTGGTTTTAGATTATTGGGATGATAATTCCCACCATAGTTGGATGATGTTCCAACTCCCATTATGACGAGTCTAGAATTTCAATCAGTGGCCTACCACTAGATAGTTGAGCTTAGAAGTTTACCCATATGGGATAAAGGTCTAATGGAGACTACTAGTATCTTCCAATCTGGGAATATTTTGACATCATTGTCCATGGTGGGGCCATAGGCCTAACATTCAGGAGTATCAAACCATAGGAACAGCATATATGGACTGTAAGATTTACATCTCAGGATATATTCACTTTTTTTCTCGTTTATGTTTGTGTTGTAGGGCTTTTACAAAGGACCGCTTTGGAGAGTGTTGGTTGTATTTGGTTTAATCGGTCAGAGGCCAAGGATCGTGAAATCGTTTCTAAAAAGTAACTATTGCCTTTCTTGGATTGAGGAGACTTTAGTTTTTATTGCATATTAGTTTGTGTAGTCTATATTGGTCATGTACTTTCAGGTTGAAAGCACATGTTCAAGATCCTGACAACAATCCTCCTCTCATATTTCCTGAGGGAACCTGTGTAAACAATGAGTACACGGTCATGTTCAAGAAGGTGTATATACTTTCTCCCACTAAATGCTTTTGCAAATCTTATCCCTGCATACAAATAATGTCTCACTTATATTGGGCAATATTATTTATAGCTTTATATGGATCCCTGCTTGTGCCCTTGCACACCTTTAGTGGTTATAAGTACAGAGACTACCAATATGACTCCCCACCACCCCCCCAACCTTGCAGACGACATTTAACATGCCATCCTTGACCCATTCTGGATTTGATTGGCTGTTTAGCCTTCCTTATCTTCTCTTAGTTAGCTTTCCAAATCTTGAAACTTCATTAATTTTAGGAAAATGTTTGCAACGTAGACAACATTATTTGGAACTGCTCCATTATGTTATTATTATATAATATTTGACCTTTTTCTACTTTCCAACTGATCATCACTGTCTAGTTAAAAAAGCTTTATGATGGTTTATGTTAGTAACTTATGCTTCTTTGCTGTTTACAGGGTGCATTTGAACTCGACTGTACTGTTTGTCCCGTTGCAATAAAGTACAATAAGATTTTTGTCGATGCATTCTGGAATAGTAAGAAGTAAGATTTGACTTGACAGAAATGGATTACACATTTAAACATATTATGTTGCAAATAGTTGTTTATATCAATAATTTCTTGTTCACATCCCATATTGACTCCTTTCTCATCTCTTCAGTCACTTATAGGGTAAAATTGTGGTAAAGTTGACTTGTAAGAACATAACATGAAACAGTAAACAGAATGAAGCATTGGCCTAATCATCTTTACCTTTTTATTTCTCAATAACAACAATGATTCTTGGATATTCTTGCATTAAATGTTTAATGAAACAATAAATATTTATTCATATTTTTATTTATCATCACTGTCATGCCCCTAGATTTTAGGGCCCATCGAATTCCGGGCCGTGATGTAGATGTATCTAATAATCATACATTTCAGAAAATGAGCCAATAAAAATTTTCATAATAAATGTCAGAGCGAATCATAATTATATTAAAGTTGCCAATAGTAGAGTTTACAACATGTTTTAAAACATTAACTAGTAACACCTTAAGCCACCCAGGGTTCAATATAAAATATAAGAAAGTAAACTAATCCCTGTATGTGAGGACTCTCAGCACAACAAAAAAATATCAACAGCAAGGCCCAAGTGCATCACTTTAGCTAATACCACAGTTACACGCAAGTCGCAGCAGTTTACCTTTTGTGCTATCAAAGGTAGTACCTTCAACCTGCAAGCACCAAGATGCAGTATCAGACAAAGTCTGGTAAGCATCAATCATGAATTGTATACCATGTAACATTAAATTAAAAATACGGAAAATAAACCTGTAATAGACAGATGGTTAAGTGCATAACAGTGTATCCAACAAATAACGATAACAAAAATTAGTGCGAGAAACAACCATCATACCATACAACGAGCCGGGCAAGTATAATACCGATGCTGCGCAAATAGGACAACCAAAAAAATGTGAACAAGTGCATATGGTTATGCATTGAAATCATCAGAAAGGATAATAACCACATGAGTGAAAAACATAATTTCAGTAGGGTTCGCAGGTATGCACCAAGCAACCTAGAAATAAGCTACTTAATATGCACACAACTTAAAACTCGCAAGCGCACAAGATCACTATGTAGTGTAGTGAATTGTAAGTACGAGGTCGATCCCACGAAGACTTGTGATAAAACAATGTCAAAATTAATTAAAAATCAGAATATTAAATGGAATAATTGAATGATGAAAAAACTGAATTAAACTATTAAAAACAGTAAATTAAACTATCAAAAGATAATTGGAAAGTAACTTAAAACACAAAACTAGTATGAAAATTGAAAAATAGTAATAATGAATGAACTAGGGTTTCATCTACTCCCCTAACCAATCCTATGTATGTCCCTTATTATCTTTTAATAAAAAATCAGATTTTATTAGTGACATCTATCAACCTAGACCATGGCATATGTATCTAAATTATTATTCCCCTAAACCTAATTCATGAGTGGCATACTACATGAATTGTTCATCATGATGCAAAAACTAAGCATGGCATATGTCCTAGTCAAAACAAACATAATGCATAAAACAATGGGAAAGATAAATGCATGAGTCTAAGCATGGCATATACTTAGATTATTCATGGTTCTAAACCCTAGATGCATAACATCAAGATCAATCAAAATTAAGTTAGCTACTCTTAAGATTAATTGAACATCACATGGTTGGCATGGCATATACACAACTCATTAATTAATAACATGGTTTAGAATCTCAACCAATAAAACTGAAATCTGAATTAAAAGACGCCAAAAGAGACTACATAGAACTAGGCTAGGGTTTCAATTACACCCTAGCCCTAAAAAGTTTAGCTACTCATGTCTTTAATGAAAAATAAACTAGAAAGTAGAGTCATAAGAAGAAAAATAGAAGATGATGAAGACGCAGTGGATGGCCAGCATCTTTTCCCTTTTATTCCTCCTCCAAAAGCTCTCCAAAATGCTCCAAAGATGGCTCCAAGGATGGCTATACGGCAGCTAGGGTTTATGGGATGAAGATGGCTGATTTTTGTGATGATAGGGTGCTGTTATGGTGGCTGGAATTATTCTGGACGTGGCTGCTGTAATGGATGGATAATGGCTGCTTTATGTGCTGGAATTAGGGCTGGAATTATGGAATGAATGGTGCTGGAATTACTGTTCACGTCCTTCCCTTATATGCTATTTATAAGTCTTGAAAACAGCCCTCGTAGTAGTTAGTTCCCTTGTAGAAATAGGTCTCCAACTTTCTCTAAAATTCTGTTTCCTAATTAGATTGAATTAGGAGCCTTCTTTTCTTGATTAGCAAGCTTTCTAAATCTGGTCCCACTTGTATCTTCTAGAAACTTATTCACATGGACCCACAAATCTGAACTTTTGACATAAAAGTAGGCCCTACATGGTGCGAGAAACATGGGTGTGGGACCCCTCTTTTAGGACTTCTATCTTTACTTGAACAAGACTTACTCCAAACTTTCCTTCTTTTTCTCCTTCTTTTTCTCCAATCTTGGGCTCCACTTCAACTTGAATAGGACTTCTAATTTCTGAAATTCTTCTATTTGCAATAGATGTGGACCCCTCTTGGGCGTGTAACCCTAGATTGGATTTCTTCCTTTTTCTTCTTTCTTTCTTTTGCTTTTCTTCTTTGAATTGTAAGTTCCTAAAGAATTAGAAATTAATCTTGAAATCTGTAATAGCTTGGATAGGACCCACCATGGTCCTTCTTTGGGATTCACTCCCATCATGTCTTCTTTAATTACTCTCTTTTTGCTCCTTTTGACCTTAGCATAAAAATTAACAAAACCTATGTAAAATCAAATAAAATAATTATACTAGCACAAGATGAATCAAATATTAAGGCTTAGATTATAAACAATTAACCACTTATCACTCACGACTGCGAGCAATAACACAGAACAGGCAGGGCTCCGTGCGCTTCACATACCTCTCGGCACCCGTTGATGCCTACAATGTCAAAACTGTTAGAAACGAGTAGAAATCAAGATCTCTAGATATTGCATACAGATTACTGCAGAAATAACTATGGAAGAATATTATTAAAATCATACATGCGAGATCTCTCTGATTTGATCTCGGTCTTATAGCAACTTGAAAATCTCAAAATCTTCTATTGTATTCCTATATGCTCGAACTTGCACCAGGGAGTGGGCCTCTTCTGCTCTCTAAAACCGAGATTTCTCTTCTTATTAGTTGTATGTTAACCTAGAGAGCAATAGCGCATATTTATAGGCTACAATAGGGATCTCAAGAAGGAAATAAGGATAGGCTTCTTATAGAAACAGGATACCCTAATTTGACCCAAATTAGAATCCTAGTTCTATAAATTATAACTCAGTTCACTAAAAAATTATAATTGCACTCCTGTCCTTATTTTCAAAATAATATTTCGAGCTTCTTGTTATTAAATGCTTATTAATCTTCCCACGTTAAGATTTCAGATATCCTTCGATTAAATAATTACTGATATCTATATTTAATCGATATCTTTATAATTCCTTGAGACCTTACACTTAACTTATTTGATATGTCGGATACAAAGTCCACCTCAGGGTTTGACATAATAAAAATTTAAAAGCTTCATCAAGGGGATATCATCAATCCTTATTACGGGACATGGATTCCGTCAATAAACTAATATCCACCATACATGCAGTGTAGTCATCCAATTTACTGAGATTGTTGACTCATTTAAGATCTCACTCCTTCATAAATCAAAATGCCAAATACTAAATGTATGTGTCTATTATTTATGTCGGGATTAAGAGTACAAGCACTCATAATAACCATTTGGATGTTCATCATCTTATATAGTCAGTATAAAGACAATAAACCCAAAAACACGGCCCTGTTCAATACACACAAAGTGTACTAGCATAATGAGTCGAAAATATACCATTTCCTGCATCCAAGACAAGCCTGCTGAAACATCATGCTACAATCGTACCGATGGTGTGTCCAAATCTATCTAGATTGTGAACAATAACTTATATTCTATAAGAACCGACAAATAAGTTTTCCATGTGTAAGTAAAACTCTACACACCAACTTGTCTACTTTATAGAATAAAGGACACTCACATGCATAATAATTAATAATGCAACTATTTGCCCACACAAAATCTCAGTTAGATGTGAAGACAAAATATACTAAAAATGAACCAGTCAAAGACAAATACATAAAAGTATGTTTTTAGTATAAATTCCCAACAGAAACACGGTTCGCGATAGCCTACTCTTGGTATACCTGATACTTATACGGAACTTGGCATCGATATGCCTACAACTCGATATCACCAAGATACCTACCATTATACTTCTTAGTCCATAATAGTATCTTGCGTAACGTGGTGTGATGTGCATAGCAAAGGTAATACATCCATGACATAACATGCAAGTGAAATAGGTGCGTACGGGTGTACTAGTGCCTTACCAGTGCGAGTACATGCAATAGAACATGTTGTGTCTGTGAGCTAACATGATTAGCCTAAACAAAGCAAACCATTTTATTTAGTGGGTTCGGGCAAGCGAGCTAATGGATTGAGACCAGCAAACCATGCTACTATCATATGGGTTAGGGCAATGTCAAATCTAATTGTTATTTAGGTTTGGTCTATTGTAACTCCTCGCATTACTAGGGCTATTTAAGGGACCCATTTATAACAGCGATTGTATGGTTATTGCATTCGGTGCCTCTTATGGCCCTTAATCATGGGGTGACTGACAATTCTCCATCGCAAATGGGTTATGTCAGAGTTTGAGTTCTAATGCCAGTGTCGGGTCACAATATGATGGACAAGACGAACAAGTCCAAACAGGGTGAAATGAGGCATAACAACCTCCACTAGGTCTAACTATACCACCATAATCATACATGAACGGATAGCATTCCGGTATGAAGGAGCGGACCCCAAAATGGCTAGAAAGAGGCAAGATGGATGTGGTCAATTTGGATGGCGACAGGGTAGAGAATGTACGTTATGTGAGGATGTAGAGATCCTTGAGATAAAAGCTTAGAGATTAGATTTGGAGAATTCTGTCATATCCCTCAAGTGGAAAAACTGATTTATATTTACTCTATTGCCCAATTAAGGGGCATGATTAGAGTGTAACTGATCTAATTGAAATACAAAAAAGGAAAACCACTAATACAAAATCTAATATACATGGAATGTATAGTGTACAATGGTTGACCCAATCCCACATAATAATCCTCTAGATTCAGCACATGGGATATTATGTAGATGGGCCTGGTTTGAGTCGGGCCACATTTAAGTGGGCTTGCTTGAGTTGGGCCTCATCCAAGCTGGTCGTATTTTTACACACCTCAAATTGATGCGGTGAGGAGCAACACAACAATTTGGAAAGCAGATAGTCATAACAATCCTTGGGTATTGCTTTGGTGAAGATGTCTGCTAATTGGTCGTGGGAAGAGACATAAGGAAGAGAGGTGATGTCAGAGGTGAATTGCAGGCGAATGAAATGACAATCTATCTCAATATGCTTTGTGTGCTCATGAAAGACTATTTTTGGCAATATGAATGGCACTTGTGTTGTCAGCATAAAGAGGGGTAGGACTGGCAAGGAAGACACCAAACTCTCGTAGCAGTCGCCGATGCCATACAATTTCACCACTTGCAGAGGAATAGATCGATACTTTGCCGCAACCGATGATTTAGACACAATGGTTTGTTTCTTACGTTTCCATGAGATGGGTATGTGTGAGGTGCCAAGGAACATACACCAACCTGTAGAGATCGACGAGTATCTGGACATCCTACCCAATTAGCATTAGCATATCCTTGTAATTGTAAAGATGACACAGAAGGATAGACCTCGATCTATGCCTTTAATATACCTGAGGATGCAATATATTGCATGAAGATGTGGTTTGTGTGGATTACTCACAAACTAGTTTACAGTATGTACAGCATGAGATATGGCAGGCCGAGTCATCGTTAAGTATAGCAGACTACCCACCAAGCGTCGAAAAAGAGAAGGATCATCAAGCGGACATCCATCATCTTTGCTGATTTTAACATTAAGCTCAAGAGGGGTGTCAAATGTTTTGGCATTGCTGAGTCTAGAAGAGTGAAATAAATCTTCAGCATATTTGGTTTGATGTACTCGTATGCCATTTTTGTTTCTTGAAACTTCGAGACCAAGAAAGTAAGCCAGTGATCCAAGATCTTTCGTTTGAAAGGTACACATCAAATGGGATTTAAGATCAGAGATGCCTGCAATATCATTACCACTTAGGATCATATCATTAATATAGATTAACAGGATTGTTCATCCTTGAGACGCGCGTCTAGCAAAAAGAGAGTTGTCTTTGAACTCTGCGATAAGCCAACTTGAAGGATGGCTGATCAAAATTTATCAAACGACGCATGTGGAGACTGCTTGAGGCCATATAAAGATTTCTTTAACTTGCAAACATGCTTAGGAGGATATGCATAACCAGGAGGTGGTCTTATGTAGACTATCTCGTTAAGATGGCCATGGAGAAAGGTATTCTCAACGTTCATTTGCCAAAGGGGTCACTGTCGTGTAGCTATAATACTAAGTAAGCACCTAATAGTGGTCATTTTAGCAACCGGTGCAAAAGTTTCCTTATAGTCGATTCCGTACTCTTGTTTGAAGCCTTGTGCAACCAGCCTAACTTTGTAGCGGTCCAAACTACCATCTGATTTGAACTTGGTGGAGTAGACACATTTACTCCTAATAATAGATGCATTGGATGGAAGAGGCACCGGATCCCAAGTTTTATTTGCTTCAGGAGCGAGCAATTCCTCTGTCATTGCATCTTGCCAACCTGGAATATTAGCAGCCTGTGAATAAGAGGTTGGAATAGGAATAGGATATGAAGTGGTGAAGAAGGAAGGAAAACCATATCTATTTGGTGGTACTAAAATACGACTAGATTGTCGTAAGGGAGGTGGGTAAGGAGGATCATTACCTTCAATGATTGGAAGCGGCGAGGGCAGTTGATTGAGAACAAGAGCAAGAGGCGTTGGTAGTGGACGACGGGCATAAACTTTTATTATTTGAGGTTTTGAAACCGGTGCTTTAAAGTTAGGAAGATCCGATGCTACAAAAGTTAGGAAGATAAGAGACTTGAATATCTTTGTGAGTAGGACGAAGATAATTAAAGGGATTATGTTCTCGGAAGACAGCATTCCGAGATATTCGGATCTGCTGTTTGTTAGGATCATAACATAGGAACCCTTTGTATTCATCACTATATCCTACATACAGCGTGCAGCCTGCGGAGATAACTTGTTACACTTAAGAGATGATAAATGAACAAAACAGAGACGGCCAAATACTCTCAAATGTGAGTATGTAGGTGGATGGCCAAACAAGAACTCGTAGGGGGAGAGTTTTCAAAGAACAGAGCTAGGTACGGTATTGATGATATGAACTGCAGTATGTGCAGCTTCATGCCAAAATGTAGGAGGAACCAAACATTCAATGAGCAGAGTTCTGACGATCTCAAGAATATGACGATTCTTTCTTTCAGCTACTCCATTTTGCTGTGGTGTGCGGGATCAAGATTTTTGGTGTATGATTCCTTTGTTAGATAGAAATTCAGAAAATGCAGCGGACATGTACTGTCCCCTTGCGTCAGAACACAAAGTTTTTATTGATTTTTGGAATTGAGTGAACCATATGATAAAATTTTTGAAATGTAGAAAAGACTTCATATTTGAATCTCAGAAAATATATCCAAGTATAGCGACAATGATCATCAATAAATGTAACATAGTATTATCCCATTCTACTTAGATGTGGAGCAGTGCCCCAGACATCAGTATGTATGATATCAAACGGTGCGAATAAATGTAACATAGTATTATCCCATTCTACTCAGATGTGGAGCAGTGCCCCAAACATCAGTATGTATGATATCAAACGGTGCCGTCGCACATGAATAGTGAATTGGAAAGGGAAGCACAATGCTTTTACTAAAATAAGAAGTTTCACATTTAGATTTAACAAGATCAGCACTAGTTTTATATTAAAAGAGGATTCTAAACAATCAGATTGAAATAAAGGCAGCAAGCTAGAATTGTTCAAATGACCCAAGCGACGATGCCAAGTGGTCCATAAATTATTCAACACATTTAAGGAAGAAGCAAAGAAAGAACTAGAGCCTATGGAGTTGGATTCCATGTCCAGAAGGACTAGCCTGCCATGCTTTGTCCCCGTTGCGATCACCTTCCCAGTTAGTTGTTCCTGTATAACACAACCAGAAGAAGAAAATAGAATTGTGCAACCATTATCAACCAATTGTCCCATAGAAAGGAGATGTGCTGACAATTTTGGAACAAAATAAACGTCAGATAGGTGGAAGTGTTAGGACTAAGGTGTAGAAAATTCTAAAGAACCTATGCCAGAGATTAGGAAGGTGATGACCGTTTGCAGTGGTGATCTTTTCTTTTCCAACTTAAGTTCGATGGTTTTTCAGATTTTGTGTAATAGGTCATATGGTTTGAGGTACCTGAGTCTAAAATTCACGTAGATGGTGTAATAAATGGTGCCAGTGCAGGAAATGAGGTTGAGGAAGGAGGCAGACCATCAATACCCATGGAGGTGAATGCAGAGCTGACAGAATCATTAATCAGTTCTTGGATCTCAGCCTAGGTCATGGAGACAGTGTCATTGGCAGCTGGTGCTGTCTGAGCTTGAAATGCAGTTTGAGGTTGCTTTTGGGAGTTGTCATTCTTCATGGGAGGTCTTCCTGTACAATCAGAGATGCAGTAGCTGCAAAGTAGTTTCTTACGACAGTTACTCGCTACATGTCCATAGCTTTTGTTTGCATTCAAAGCACTGAACCTTTTGACCACAGTTGCTAATAGAGCATTTTCCTCAGTTGGATTATTAACCGGTGCTGCGGTAGTAAGAAACACCTTTGGTTCTTCAGAGAGAGTCTGTTGTGAGACAAGTCGGATATCTTCACGAAGAACCTCTTGGACACATGTATCAAGATCGGGAGGATTCTCCCGATTCATAAGTGCAGCACGAACCAAACTGACTGATGTGCAGTTCTTCCTTAAGCTTAAGTGCTTGTGGGAGAAAGTCCAGAGAGACAGAATGCAGTAGCATTTGATCCCTTTCAGTCCACAGAGCTAAGAATCCATTATAGTATTCTTGGACTGATTTATCACCTTGACAGTACTTGGCAAGTTCTGTGTCAAGGTGGAATTTTCTTGCTCTGTTGGTCTGAGGATGTTTCTTAAGGTGATCCCACATATCTGATGCCTTAGTAAAGGCCTAAAGTGATATGGAAACAGACAAATCTACTGAGTTAAGAACCAAGTTACCACCTTGGCATTGTTCTGGTTCCAAGGGGCAATTGCCTTTTCATCAACAGTTTTAGAGGCAGTGCCACTACTGCCGTCCGCAGTCGTGGAGATTGCAAGTTGGGGATTTGTTCCATTGAGGTATCTAATTAGTCCTTTGCCTTCCACAAAATTTCAAAGGTGGAAGGACCAACTCATGTAATTTTTCCCATTGAACTTGATTGGAATAATATCTCCCTTCTCCATAATGATGTTTTGAACATAAATAACAAATTGTTATCTTGCAGAATGTACTTAAGAAAAAAAAAAATCAGGCTGGGCATCCCTGATTTTTTTAATGCAAGAAGGCTGAAAACTCCCAATATCTAAAGGGGAATGGGTAATCCAACTTCCAGGTAATATTAAGAACAAGTTTATGCAGCTTCTCCCAGATTTTAGACAAATCCAACCCTTGAATGCAAAATTTTCTTAGACTGGAAGAAAACTAATAGTGAAAGCTAATGAGAGAGAGATTGAATGAAGAACCTACCTTTGAGTGTTCCAAAAATCCACGAAAAATAAGTAAAATTCTTAGAATAAATGGTCGACAAAGAGGGTGTTTCCTTTCTATGACTTTTGATCACAGGAGGTGGGGCCCACTTTGAGATCTGACCTCTACAGGAGCTGGTTGACGTCAATCTTCACTGCAACTCTAAAAGTAGATGCAATATGTTTCCAAGAGGACGCTTAACAAAGTCTTTGATCGCAAATTATCAGAGATGGGCCACACAAATGAGTGCCAGTCTTGGCAGTTGATTTAGTGAAGCAGTCGCCAGTCAGACACAAGGCCTTGTTCTTGCTGCTTCTTCACGAGACATAAGGTGTGCAGAGATTCTGGATCAAGATGGCTCTAATACCATGTGAGGATCTAGATATCCTCGAGACAAAAGCTTAGAGATGAGATTTTGAGAAGTTCTGTCATATCCCTCAAATGGACAGACTGATTTATATTTACTCTATTGCCCAATTAAGGGGCATGATTACAGTGTAATTGATCTAATTGAAATGCAGAAAAGGAAAACCAGTAATACAAAATCTAATATACATGGAACATATAGTGTACAATGGTTGACCCGATCCCACGTAATAATCCTCTAGATTCAGCACATGGGATATTATGTAGATGGGCCTGGTTTGAGTTGGCCACATTTGAGTGGGCCTACTTGAGCTGGGCATCATCCAAGCTGGTCGTATTTCTACACGCTAACCAACTAAAAGGACCAACCTAGTGATCTGATCAGGCTAAAGAGGAGAAGCAGGGCAACGAATGCTCGCTAACTCTAAAGACTAACCCCAAGGGTCAAACGGGTACAAACTGGTCCATTATACCAAGTTACGGTCCTCTTTGTTCATATTAAGATAAATGGGGCTAAAACAAGTGAATCAACAGGATTCAACTCTACATAATTCTTAGGATTCCAAATGTCTTGGACGACAAGTCTCTTGGTTCTTCTGAAGGTGAATGCATTCGGGACCCTACGTTTATGCATCTTTGACTTAGGGTTGCCTTAAACATATTTCTGAATGGTCCGAGGGTGTATGATAACTCAAGGCATCACCCCACATCGGTCTTGAATCCCAACAAGGGTTGGGCAAGGTCCAAGGTAAGGGAGTGGTATGCACCAAGCAACCTAGAAATAAGCTACTAGTATGCACACAATTAAAACTCACAAGCGCACAAGATCACTATGTAGTGTAGTGAATTGTAAGTACGAGGTCGATCCCACGAAGACTTGTGATAAAACAATGTCAAAAGCAACTAAAAATCAGAATATTAAAACAAACAATTGAATGATGAAACGTTCAATTAAACTACTAAAAATAGTAAATTAAACTATCAAAATCTAAATGGAAAATAATCTAAAGCACACAACTAGTATTAGAATTGAAAAAAAATAATAATGAATGAACTAGGTTTCATTTACTCCCCTAACCAATCCTATGCACGTCCCTTATTACCCTTTAATCAAAAATCAGATTTTATTAGTGACATCTATCAACCTAGACCATGACATATGTATCTAGATTATAATTCTCCTAAACCTAATTCATGAGTGGCATACTACATGAATTGTTCATCATGATGCAAAAACTAAGCATGGCATTGTAAAGAAATAGTCCAACAAGTCAGCTCGACCTAATGGGTCAGCAACCCATGTATTGGGTAAGCCCATGTATGAGTTGTCAATAGATTAGATAGATATTAACTTCCTTAGTTAAGCCTGTAATCATGTAATCATAGATATTAATTTCCTTAGTTAAGCCTGTAATCATGTAATCAGATCCTTAATGAGATCCACTAATCTAGGCTACAGTGTATAAATGTATCCTTCGACCATTCAATCAATACAGAAAATCTCTTGCAACTTCTCTCTCTCTCTCTCTCTCGTATGCTTCGTATTCTTCTGTAATACTTCTGACTTGGTTCAAGCAACTTTCACATGGTATCAGAGCTCTGTCCATCTGATTGTCTGTCCATTCAAGTTTGAGAGAAGTTTTGAAATAGTGTTGTTCGTCTGATGAAGCACTGGAACATACTGTGATCAAAGGTGGCCCACCTGTTGATCACCCGGTATCAGGAAAATCTTCACATCTTGGTCGTCCATCTTCCCTGGGAATTCTGCACATTTTTTCCAGATTTTTTGATCATCTGAGGTAGGCCATTCTCCTTGATTTGTACTTATCTAATTTGAGCAAATAGTTTTCATCTAGACCGTTCAAATTTCTGGTTTCACAAGCTTTTATCAAAATTCCACCTAGAGGAGTTTCGGATTTTTGAGGCAAAGATCACTGTGTGATCTGATCATCCAGCTGATCATCCAGTGGGGCCCACAGATCAGATCTGTGCTCAAAATCATGCTCGTCTGGACCTATTTTTGGAATTTTCTGGATTTGTTTGGATCTGTATGCTCTCTCTGGCTGTGATCATCCTTTTGATCATTTAGTGGGGCCCATAGCACTCATCTGTGCTCCGATTCAAGTCACCTGGACCTTCCTTATTGGATTTTTTTCAGATCTGGTTAGTTGTTGTGGCTGGAATTCACATCTGACTTGGCTTCTGGGGCTGGATTTCTCTTACATTCAGTCTGTGAGCAATTAGTTTTGTACCAATGTCTTCTGATCGAATTGTATCGGGAATTACTGTCAAACTAGATGGCACAAATTATCCCTATTGGTCCCATCTCATGCAAAATTTCCTCAAAGGTCAAAAACTATGGAAATATGTTGCTCAGCAAATCCCTACACCAGATAGTAAGGATGCTACGTTTGAGGAATGGGAAGCTTCTGTTGGGAAAATAAACTCTTGGATTGCCAATTCAGTCACTCCATCTATTGGGAACCAGTTGGCTAAATTCAATTATCCTAAGGCTGCTTGGGATTATTTAGCTCGATTATATACTCAGTCTAATGCTGCTCGCCGGTATCAATTAGAATGGAAAATCAAAAATGCAGATCAAGGCACTGACTCCATTCATGATTTCTTCATCAAAATGACCGCCTTATGGGATCAACTGGCTCTAATGGAACCCACTTTTAAAACGACTGATGATGCTCACACCTTTGAAGTCTATAGGCAGCAGACTCGCCTAGTTCAGTTTCTTATGCCCTCCGCCCTGATTTTGAACATGTTCGTGGTCAGTTATTACATCGGTCACCACTGCCTTTCGTTGATACGGCACTCTCGGAACTTCTGGCAGAAAAGCAAACTCAGCTTTCCCTTACAAGGAAGCAACATGTGGAACCCACACATGTCCTATCAGCAAATGTTAGTACCCCACAGAATGGTCGCTCTTCTGGTACTAATGACTTTTGCAACTATTGTAAGAAGAAAGGACACTGGAAATGGGACTGCCCAACCAGACCTCAAAGGCCAAACAATAAGAGCAAACAATCTGGTCAGCAACCCAGTCGTGGTCCCATGCAATCTTATCCCCAGCGACCCTATGCGGCCAATGTTACTGAAGATGATAGTTTTGTGCCTCCACAAATGGATCTTACATCTCAGATTCAGGCTATGGTTGATGAACGCATGCAATAGTTATTTCTGGCTTCCTCCACTGGTTCTGCCTCTCAGATGGCCACTACACCCTCAGCCTCTGGTTCTGCCATGACCATTTCTGGTCCGTCAGGTGCTCTTGATACTACTTGGATTTTTTATTCTGGTGCATCCTATCATATGACAAATGATGTTTCCAAACTTCATAATTGTTATACCCCTGCTAGCTCTCTCACCATCCATACAGCTGATGCCACTCCTTTACCAGTCTCCCTTATTGGCTCTGTTTCTAATAAGTTGATCTCTCACTAATGTTTTGTGTGTTCCTTACCTGTCTATCAACTTAATCTCTGTTAGTCAATTGACTTCTTCTGGATTTCTTGTCTCATTTTCTTCTACTGGCTGTTTTGTGCAGGATCAGCGCATCGGGAGACAGATTGGGACCGGCCTTAGGTCATGAGGACTTTACTATCTCCACTCGCTGCATCTTCCCTCATCCAGCATAACCCCTGCCGCACTCGTTTCATCCACATCACCCTTTGCCCTTTGGCACTCTCGTTTAGGCCATTTATCTTTAAATAAAATGAAGTTCTTATTTACTAGTGGTGTTTTTGGAAACATTTCTGTATCAGACATTTCTACTTGTTTTGGTTGCCAATTTGGTAAACAACATGCATTCCCTTATAATAAAAGCACTTCTTTTACTAATGCTCGTTTCGCTTTGGTACATTCTGATGTCTGGGGACCTGCCTCTCAGCCAACGAAAGGTGGTTCCATTTATTATGTGTTGTTTATTGATGATTTCACTAGATATACATGGTTGTATTTAATGAAAAACCGTTCTGAGTTATATACTATCTACACTGCTTTTTCCACCATGGTTTCCACTCAATTTGACACAAAGATTAAAATATTCAGGTTTGACTCCGGGGGAGAATATATGTCCCACAAATTTCGTTCTTACCTAACCAGTCAAGGGACTCTAGCACAATTATCATGTCCTACCACACCACAGCAGAATGGTGTAGTAGAACGGAAACACAGACATATCCTCGAGACTGCTAGATCCTTGATTTATTCCTCACATGTTCCTCTGCAATTATGGGGGGAAGCGGTCCTGACTGCAATCTATCTGATTAACAGAACACCATCCTCTGTTTTATCTGGCACATCTCTCTATGAAAAATTGTTTTCCTGTAAACCTGACTTATCATATCTCAAAGTTTTTGGCTGCACCTGTTTTGTTCTGTTACAGGATAATGAGAGGACCAAACTTTCCCCAAAATCCACTGTCTGTGTCTTTTTAGGATATGGCATCAAACAAAAAGGCTATCGATGCTATGATCCTAAAACCAATAGGTTACGGGTCTTTCGTAATGTCACCTTCTTGGAACATATACCTTTTTATACATTACCTACACAATCCCCTTCTCCTGAGCCACCTACAGTCTATCCTTTTGATCCCTTTCCGGACCTGTTTCTATCCAATACCCCTTCTCCTCCCCCCCTGCAGGTATATCATCGTCGACCCAAACCTCCGTCTGCTCCTCCGGAATCTGCCGCCCCACCTCCTACTTCTGACCATGGGCCTATCTCCTCTTCTCCAGATGTGCAGGATCATCCTCAACCTCGAAGGTACCCCTTGCGCACCAGAATTCTTCCATCCCGTTTTGGCTTTGTTTGTACTGATCATTTTTCTCCGTCATATAAGTCCTTCCTTGCAGCAATTCATACTTTGGCAGAACCACAATCCTATAAGGAGGCCATAACTCATCCGCACTGGAGAGCAGCCATTGCCAAAGAACTTGCAGCTCTACAGAAAACTCACACATGGGACCTTGTTCCTCTTCCCTCTGGGAAACGGGCTATCGGTTGCAAATGGATTTTTAAGATCAAGACCAAATCTGATGGTTCTGTTGATCGTTATAAGGCTCGCTTGGTTGCAAAAGGCTACACACAAGAATATGGGGTAGATTATGAGGAGACTTTTGCTCCAGTTGCTAAGATGACAACAGTCCGTACTTTTATCTCTGTTGCCGCTGTTAGACGTTGGCCCCTCTATCAGCTTGATGTCAAGAATGCATTTTTGAATGGATTCCTTCAAGAAGAAATCTATATGCATCCTCCTCCAGGCGTTGTGAGACCTCCTCATTCTGTGTGTCGTCTCAAACGCGCTTTATATGGACTCAAACAAGCCCTTCGTGCTTGGTTTGAACGGTTTAGTACTAGCATTGGTTTTTCTCAGAGTGCTCATGACTCCGCTCTCTTCACTCGCTATTCACGATCTGGTTGTGTTTTCCTGTTACTCTATGTCGATGATATGATTATCACTGGCAATGATGCTTCTGGTATTCTATCCTTGAAGCGTTTTCTTCATCGACAGTTTGAGATGAAAGATTTGGGTCATCTGCGGTACTTTCTGGGCATTGAGGTTGCCTACTCTCCCACAGGATATCTTTTATCCCAAACGAAATACTGCAATGAAGTTCTCCAAAGAGCTGGACTCAGATCTCAAGCCTGTCTCTACTCCAATTGAACATAATCTGAAGCTCCGAACTACTGATGGAGATCTACTTTCTGATCCGACTCGTTATCGTGAGGTGGTTGGCAGCTTGGTTTATCTTACAATTACCAGACCAGATATTGCCTTTGCGGTACATGTGGTAAGCCAATTTGTTGCGCAACCAACTCATATTCATTGGGCTGCTGTACTGCGCATACTGCGATATTTACAAGGAAGTTCCAACCGTGCCCTTCTTCTTTCCTCCAGTCAAAATCTTACCCTGCATGGCTTTTCTGATTCCGACTGGGCAGGAGATGTCAATGATCGGCGCTCTACAACAGGTTTCTCCATTTTTCTTGGCTCCTCTCTTATCTTTTGGAAGAGCAAGAAACAGGAAGTTGTCTCACGATCTTCCACTGAAGCTGAATATCGTGCTGTATCTCACACCACTACTGAAATTATTTGGCTTCGCTGGTTACTTCGGGATTTAGGAGTTCTAGTTCATAAATCTACCCTTTTTTATGGACAGTGAAAGTGCACGGAAACTGGTAACAAATGATGTCTTCCATGAACGATCCAAACATCTTGAAGTTGACTGTCATTTCATCCGTCAACATGTTCGGAGTGGTAATATAAAGCTTTTTCACATCTCATCAGCTGCTCAGATAGCAGATTTTTTTACCAAGAGCCACTCCACTTCTCGTTTTTCGGAGCTAGTTTCCAAGCTCTCGATGATCACATTCTCCCATCCAAAGCTTGAGAGGGGGTGTAAAAAAATAGTCCAACAGGTCAGCTCGACCTAATGGGTCAGCAACCCATGTATTGGGTCAGCCCATGTATGAGTTGTCAATAGATTAGATAGATATTAACTTCCTTAGTTAAGCCTGTAATCATGTAATCATAGATATTAATTTCCTTAGTTAAGCCTGTAATCATGTAATCAGATCTCTAATGAGATCCACTAATCTAGGCTACAGTGTATAAATGTATCCTTCGACCATTCAATCAATACAGAAAATCTCTTGCAACTTCTCTCTCTCTCTCTCTTGTATGCTTCGTATTCGTCTGTAATACTTCTGGCTTGGTTCAAGCAACTTTCACAGGCATATGTCCTAGTCAAAACACACATAATGCATAAAAACAACGGGAAAGATAAATGCCTGAGTCTAAGCATGGCATATACTTAGATTATTCATGGTTCTAAACCCTAGATGCTTAATATCAAAATCAATCAAAATTAAGTTAACTACTCTTAAAATTAACTGAACATGGCATGGTTGGCATGGCATATACAAAACTCATCAAATAATAAATTGGTTTAGAATCTCAACTAATAAAACTGAAATCTGATTTAAAAGATGCCAAAAGAGACTACATGGAACTGGGCTAGGGTTTCAATTACACCCTAGCCCTAAAAAGTTTAGCCACTCATGTCTTTAATGGAAAATAAAATAGAAAATAGAGTCATAAGAAGAAAACTAGAAGATTGAAGAAGAAGATGTCGGCCAGCAGATTATTTCTCTTTTCCTCACTCCAAAAGCTCTCCAAAATATGCTTCAAAGATGGCTTCAAAGGTGCTATACGGCTACTGGAATTATGGGATGATGAATGGCTTATTTGATGGCTGGACGTGGTTGGTTCTGATGGCTGGGCAGTGTGCTGGACGTCCACCCCTTTGCTTCTTTATATAATTATTGCAACAACCCCTTTTAGCAAGTAGTTCCCTTGTAGAAATAGATCCCCAACTTTGTTAACAATTTTGTTTAAACCTAATTAGATTGAATTAGGAGTCTTCTTTCTTATTTAGAAAAACTTTCTAAATCCGATCCTACTTGTATCTTCTAATTTGACTTGGATTCTTGCTTCAAACTTTCCATATTTTTCTCCTTTTTCCTCTCCATTCTTGGGCTCCACTTTTAACTTGAATAGGACTTTCCAAATTTCTGAAATTCTACTTTTGCAATGGCTGTGGGCCCCCTTTGTGGGGCCTGTAACCCAAAATTGGGTTTCTTCCTTTTCCTTCTTTGAATTCACTTTCCTTTATTGATTAAGCTTTCTTTCTCCAATTCTTCCCTTCTTCAATTTGAATTGTAAGTTGTCCAAAGAATTAGAAAGTCTTCTTGAAATCTAAACAACTTGTTTAGGACCCACCATGGTCCTTCTTAATGATTCACGCCCATCATTCTTCATGAATTCTTCTCTTTTTATCTCCTTTTTACCTTCACATAAAAATTAACAAAAGCTATGTAAAATCAAATAAAACAACTATGACTAAGTACAAAAATCAATCAAATATTAGGGCTTAGATTGTAAACAATTAAGCACCTATCAAATTCTTCCAAACTTACCTTTTGCTAGTTCCTCAAGCAAAACAATAAAATAAACAAGTAAGAAAATTAAAACACTAAAATATGAAACCTATCCTTCTACCATTAGTCTCAGAGATGTCTGATCAATACATGATTCAAAGAAACAAGAGTCTCAACCAGTTCACAATCCACATGCTCAAAGGTTGTATGTAAAATAATACCAACATAACTTTCAGTTTAGGCTCTCACACAACCAAACAATCAATTTTGCAAATCAGTTTAACTTCAATCCTCACCATGGATACACTCACAATAAAACACTCAATAATTGGTGAGACAATGATCTTAGGAAAAATACCACATGCTTGAAGTGAAATCACACACCATAGGCTCCCATTCCATCTCATCTCCACAATGGGACTACACTTCACTTAGAATCAAGTAGGACTTTTACACATAGGTTATCATGGGGCTAGGGTGAAGGGTTAAGAATGAGAGGAAATGCATAACAAGATCTAAGGAATTTGCATAGAATCACACTTCTGGTTCCTTTATACACTTCTGATTTCGGCGGCTAAGGCTTGCATTTCGAATTTCCACCTTTTTGAGTCACACGTGTACCCTCTTCCTTTTTCTTTCTCTTTTTCTACTTCTTTTTTTTTTGTTTTTTTTTCTTTTTTTTTTTTTTCATTTTTTTAATAAAATTGAAACTATGGAGTGGCAATGTAATGGCAACCTTTCTTTTATTTTCTTTTTCTCGAGCCTTGCACACATTTTGTAGTGAACCTTGAATTCATCTTTATACTTCCTTAGATAGGGTAAGGTTATACATATGATAAGGTAACCCCCCCAACCTTAGGGGTTGGTATGGGTGCAAGAAAGGCTTAATTAAGGCTCAACATGGATAACTAATGATAAACATTAAAGGGAATGGATAGAAAAGCACAAACTCGTCAAACATGGCCTAAATTCATCTCCTATGGTTCGTGTAGTAGAAATATGCCTCAATCGGATAAAAATGAGAGTTCTAGCATGTTTTTCCATAAAAAATTCAGAACATGTGATCAAAGAATGATAATGAAATCAACTGCATCATATAGATCAAGAAATGAAAGATCATATCACTCAGCATATAAACCTCTCAAGAATAAGCATTTAGGCTCAAATCTCACTAGGTTGCAAAAGTTTTCACCAAAAGCATCTAATCATTCAATTATGCAAGAGCTTTCAACCTTAAACTATATCAGCATTGTGATCCACACAGTGATAGCTCAACATGCTTAAACGAGATTTACAACAATTGAATAATATAAAGAACTAGCTTAATTAAGTTCAATGAACCATGCAAGACAAATCATCATTTCTCATCATTGTGGCAGGAAGGAGCTATGACTCAAAGAAAAACAATTAAATATTTTTGCGATTTTCGAAATTAATTTTTTTTTTTTTTTAAATGACTATCTAACTAAGACTCTTCCCCCAAACTAAAATTAAATATTGTCCCCAACGTTGTAAAATAAAGTAAGAAGGAAACACGAAAAACATAACAAAAAAGTAAGTACAAAGACAAGGAAAAGGGTAAAACAACTCAGCTAGATATGGAGTACATTGCCAGCTCTGTATCGCCATCCTTAACTTTTCCTTGCAAAAATCTAGGCTACCTCCCAATAGTGCTTGTTTTATAGTCTGCAGCTGGACTTTGCTTCTCTATCAAGCTGAAGGGAAATCTATGAATGTAATTACATTCACATCCTTGTCAAAATTTTGCTCCCAATACGGTTTGAGCCTATGTCCATTGACTTTGAACTTGTTACCATTCTTTGGATTATAGATCTCAATAGCCCCATGCTCATAAACCTGAGTGACCTCGAAAGGGTCAATGAATGGTAGTGGGAAGTGATACTTGAGATGTTCAGGTAATGGCTTCAATTCTAATTCTGGTGCTATTATAACAGAAGGAACGGGTTGCTTTGTGGAAGAACCAAGAATTTCATAAGATCTAGAAAATTTGCTTGGAGTGGACGGGAGTACTTCGAGTTGATTAATAGACTCCATAAGTGCCGCCTCAAGCTCATCACCATCTTGCACGATTTCAGATTTGATGAGGCCTTACTGAATGCATGTGTCCAACTCCTCCTTGCACCCATGTGCTCTTGGAAACACCTCTCCTATAGCCTGTTGTATTACCTCAATTTGAAAGCAATCTTCATCTCTCGGCATTCGCATGGCTTCGAACACTTTGAACTCAATTTTTTGCCCATTGACCTTCATTTCAATTGTGCCTTTCTGTACATCTATCTTTGAACCAGCAATGGCCATGAAAGGTCGACCAAGTATAATAGAAAGGTGGTGTGGCAGTGATACACTCTCCATGTCCAGTACCACAAAGTCAGCAGGTAATATGAATTCTCCTACCTTCACCAAAATGTCCTCCAGAATGCCCCTTGGGTGCTTCACACTCATGTCTACCAGAAGTTGGTTTAAGCTCCTCCAAACCTAAATACTCATAGACTGAAAATGACAACAAATTGATACTAGAACCCAAGTCTAGTAAAGCTCTCTCAAATGTATGATCTCCTATCTTGCAAGGTATAGTAAAGCTCCCAGGGTCCTTCAGTTTTGGAGGAAGCTTTCTTGAAAGAACTGCACTGACTTCCTCGGTTAACTTGACCTCTTCATAATCTCTGAATCTCCTCTTATTTGTACATAACTCTTTGATAAACTTTGCATAAGAGGGTATCTGCTTGATAGCATCAATCAATGGAATGTTAATCTCTACCTTCCGCAGTGTCTCAAAGATGTCCTGCGTGAACTGACTTTTCTTCACCTGTCCCAGCCTTTGAGGATAAGGTGGAACTGGCTTATAGACACTCTCTGGCTCTTTAGAAGTTGTTTCCTGAATAGGAGTGGCCACAGTGTCTATGCTCTTCTTGTCACTTTTCTGGTGCACATCAGTCTCATTTTGCCTTGCACTATCTTTTGGCTCAATGTCTCCATTTGTAGTATCTTCATTTGGCACATTCACGCTACTGTCTATGATTGTACCATGCTGCCTCATTCTCCTATTGACCTTCTCTGGCTCCTTGGTAAGGGTAGTGATAGCCTTCAAATGCTCATGATTTTTAGGATTTATTTCAGTTTGACTTGGAAACTTACCGTCCTCCATTTTGCTTAAGGCATTAGCTATCTAACCCATTTGTGCTTCCAGCTTTGCCAAACTCTGCTGAGTATTTGTAATTGCTTGACCGTGCTGCTGGAAATTGGCCTAAGATGACTGAATAAACCGAGTCACCAAACTTTTGAACTCATCCTCTGGTGGCTTTTGTGCACTGTTATGAGAAAAGTTGTTATTCTGGGGGTATTGATAGCTTCTCTACTGTCCTTGATACTGCTGTTGATTGCCTTGATTACCTTGATTGTTCTGATTACCTCTCCAAGAAAAGTTAGGATGATTCCTCCATCCAGAATTGTAAGTATTGCTGAAAGGATTCTTTTGCTTAGGAAAAGTGTTACCAACATAGTTGGTATATTCCTAATATGTAAAAGATGACATGGGACAGCATTCAGTAGTATGGTTAGTGTGAGAACATATAGCACATACTTCTTTTGATGGTTGTCCGAGCATTCTATTGGTAGCCATTGCTTTGATGTTCACGTCTATCTTTTTTCCATGGCTGTCATCTGGGCAGTTACATTTCCTCGTGTCTGGATCTCATACATTCCTTACTTCTTACCATTTGTCTGGTCCTACTTGAAAATTGTTGTGAGTTTTCACTAAGAGTTTCAAAGAGTTTATATGCTTCCGCACTATTTTTCTCCATCAGGGCTCCTCCACATGCAGAGTTAACTATTCCCTTGTTTAGCTCATTCAGTACTTCATAGAAAGCTTGAACTTGATCATCTTCGATGAGGTTGTGATGTGGACACTTAAACAATAAATCCTTAAAATGCTCCCACACTTCCCAGAACCGATCTCCATCTTTCTGCTGGAATGTTTGGATCTCTCTTCTTAACTGCTTTGTCTTCAGAGCAAGGAAAAATTTCTTTAGAAACTTACTAGCTAGCTGCTGCCAAGAGGTGATAGAACTAGCATCTAAGGAGTTTTACCATATTTTAGCTTTATCCTTAACAGAAAAAGGAAATAGACATAGCCTGTTGCTCTCTGGGGTAACTCCTTGTATTTATTGTGTCGCACACAGCTCAAAGAATTCCTTAATGTGAAGATAAGTATCTTTATCCCATGATAATGTGGCACCATACTCAAAGAATTCCTTAATGTGAAGATAAGTATCTTTATCCCATGATAATGTGGCACCATATTCAGCAGTTGTGCAGTGAGGGTGAAATTGCCAGCTGTATTAGGTGGATAAAGAATGGTGGACGGCTGTTCGGTGTGCAAGGGAATGTAAGACTCTTTCATTGGTCTCTTTTGATTGTTCACTCCACCTTCTTCTCTTTCTCTGTCAACCATTTTTCTTTTAGGACTTTGATCTCCGTTAATACTTATTTCTTCAAGTTCTAAGTCAAATGAGGGCTGCGTATTGGATCTTGTCCACTCAACTTGCCTTCTATGTCGTCTAAAGGTTCGTTCAATTTCTGGATAGTAGACAATGATAGCCGAGTCATGAGATCGCCTACCTTACATATACAGAATTTATGACTACAAGTAAGCACCTAAAAAAAAAAAAAAAGTAATGCGTGAAAAGTAAGAAAAAGTGGGAAACTGAAATTAAAATAGTTGAACTATATAAAGAGCTAAACTAGACTCTGACAATATTCTATGCAAACAAACAAGTCCCCGGTAACGGCGCCAAAAACTTGGTATGCACCAAGCAACCTAGAAATAAGCTACTAGTATGCACACAATTAAAACTCACAAGCGCACAAGATCACTATGTAGTGTAGTGAATTGTAAGCATGAGGTCGATCCCACGAAGACTTGTGATAAAACAATGTCAAAAGCAACTAAAAATCATAATATTGAAAGAAACAATTGTATAATGAAAGGTTGAATTAAAGTACTAAAAACAGTAAATTAAACTATCAAAATCTAAATGGAAAGTAATCTAAAGCACATAACTAGTATTAGAATTGAAAAACAATAATAATGAATGAACTAGGGTTTCATTTACTCCCCTAACGAATCCTATGCATGTCCCTTATTACCCTTTAATAAAAAATCAGATTTTATTAGTGACGTCTATCAACCTAGAGCATGGCATATGTATCTAGATTATAATTCCCCTAAACCTAATTCATAAGTGGCATACTACATGAATTGTTCATCATGATACAAAAACTAAGCATGGCATATGTCCTAGTCAAAACACACATAATGCATGAAAACAACGGGAAAGATAAATGCCTGAGTCTAAGCATGGCATATACTTAGATTATTCATGGTTCTAAACCCTAGATGCTTAATATCAAAATCAATCAAAATTAAGTTAACTACTCTTAAAATTAACTGAACATGGCATGGTTGGCATGGCATATACACAACTCATCAAATAATAAATTGGTTTAGAATCTCAACTAATAAAACTGAAATTTGATTTAAAAGATGCCAAAAGAGACTACATGGAACTAGGCTAGGGTTTCAATTACACCCTAGCCCTAAAAAGTTTAGTCACTCATGTCTTTAATGGAAAATAAAATAGAAAATAGAGTCACAAGAAAAAAACTAGAAGATTGAAGAAGAAGATGTCGGCCAGCAGATTATTTCTCTTTTCCTCGCTCCAAAAGCTCTCCAAAATATGCTTCAAAGATGGCTTCAAAGGTGCTATACGGCTACTGGAATTATGGGATGATGAATGGCTTATTTGATGGCTGGACGTGGCTGGGTAGTGGCTCGTTTTGATGGCTGGGCAGTGTGCTAGACGTCCACCCCTTTGCCTCTTTATATAATTATTGCAACAGCCCCTTTTAGCAAGTAGTTCCCTTGTAGAAATAGATCTCCAACTTTATTAACAATTTTGTTTCCTAATTAGATTGAATTAGGAGTCTTCTTTCTTATTTAGAAAAACTTTCTAAATCTGATCCCACTTGTATCTTCTAATTTGACTTGGATTCTTGCTTTAAACTTTCCTTATTTTTCTCCTTTTTCTTCTCCATTCTTGGGCTTCACTTTTAACTTGAATAGGACTTTCCAAATTTCTGAAATTCTACTTTTGCAATGGCTGTGGGCCCCCTTTGTTGGGCGTGTAACCCAAGATTGGGTTTCTTCCTTTTCCTTCTTTGAATTCACTTTCCTTTCTTGATTGAGTTGTCTTTCTCCAATTCTTTCCTTCTTCAATTTGGATTGTAAGTTGTCCAAAGAATTAGAAAGTCTTCTTGAAATCTGAAACAACTTATTTAGGACCCACCATGGTCCTTCTTAATGATTCACGCCCATCATTCTTCATGAATTCTTCTCTTTTTATCTCCTTTTTACCTTTACATAAAAATTAACAAAAGCTATGTAAAATAAAATAAAACAACTATGACTAGCACAAGATCAATCAAACATTAGGGCTTAGATTGTAAACAATTAAGCACCTATCAAGGAGATCCACCAATTCCTAAGTTTCGGTTCCCTAAACTAATGGTAACTAGTTATAGTAATTCGGTACAAACTCAGAGCCTCAAACACCCTCAGTTAAGGTCATTTGGATGTCCACAACTCAACCCAAGAGTGGACAGCCTGTTGAATTCGGACTTGTAACCCGAATGGCTAGTTAGTGATGGAAAGGTCGAAACCGCCGGTGGGTCATGGTTCAAGGGTGTATGGGTCCAGTTTGATGCATCCGGGTCCCACCTAACATGTTTCTAACATCTACAAGATGTTGGGAAAAGTTTGACAACAATTCCCAAAAGATTGGGCCAAAAATCCATTTATGCAGGGGGGGACCGCTGGTGGTGGTAGTCTGCCTGCCCACAGTCAACTGCGGGGATTCCAAGGTTGATCGTGGTGTGCCCGATGGTCTACCACAGGTCACATTTTTCAATTTTTTAGCCCTTGTTTGGGGTCCTTTTGAGTCCGAATTCCCTCTTAACTTTCCTAGGAACTCAATTACATCAATTAGCGATCTTAAACACAACTTTGAGCTAAAAGAAAACATGAGTGCTCTAATACATGAAGTATAGTGTACAAGAAAAAAGAAATTCACACAAGCATGCTATGTAATCCAAGATCAACACTTGCCCAGGCTTCCTCAAGCTCCAAATGCACTTTAGATCACTGCCTAGTCTCTGAAATCACTCCACGAGTTTCCACAAATTTCCCTACACCAACCCCATTGGAAAGTCGAAACAGTGAGAGAGGGATGGAATGGGAGTTTGCATGTCACGATTTGTGGCTAAAATATTCCCCAAAACCCAAATCTAGAAGATGGGAACCAACTCTTACCTCCAAACACTCGAACCAAGGAAAACCCACAAGTTGTGGCCGCCACTTGCTGGAATCTCTAAATCAATGGGTTGGAGCACAAGAGAACGCATGGTAAAGGAAGAGGAAAAAGAGAGAGAGAATGGAGGTGGTCCCGCACGAGTTGGTGGAGAAACGAAAGAGAATCGAGATGAGCTCCTCAAACCACCGGTAGGTCTCTAATTTCTTCAAGAACATAATAATAGGAGGAGGAGGAAAGGGCGTCCCCCACCAACACCCCCCCCCCCCCAAGAGACTTTGCGTATCGGAAACGGAGGTCTTCCAGACCTCGAATGACTTCAGGCTAAGAATGAAAGTTCCTCAAAATTAAAAGATCTCTCGTATGAACCAATAATGGGAAATTTTTTAGCTCGTTTGTGAAAACTCAACTTTTTACGGAAGGACGATTTTGCCCCTAGTAAACGTTATTTGACGAGAAGAGAAGTTTTGGGATGTCAAATGTTCACGGACTAAACACGGAAGTTGTTGGGCATGACGGGACCTATCTTCTGAATCTAAAACGACAATTTTATAAAATTCCCAAAATACCCCTGAATCTTCCTGAAATCTGGACTAGACTCTTCCAAGTGCCGAACTTGGTCCAAACACTCATGGAACTCTCCTAAACTCTACCAAACATTATTCTAACCTTCTAACTCAAACAAACACTAACAAAACAATCTCCCCAGGTTTCCAAAAATTTACGAATTGGTCAAACTTGGCCAATCCGTGATCAACACACTTAGAATACTATTGAAGCAGCTAAATCTACCAACTAGCGGCTACACACACTTAGTTAATACAATTCATCAATCATCAATAATCATAATTAATTAACTACTAAACATACTCAATCGGGGTCGGATCTTACAATAATTATCATATTCATTTCCATTTCCCAACTATTTATTCAGATTTTTATTATGTTATGAAAATATGATTCTCTTAGGAATTTAAAATATAGACATCATCTAATATGGAGTTTTCTGCTTAGAAGATCGCTATAATTGTTGCTATGAATGTTTTTTTCCCATCGGTATCACGTCATGATATGCTGGATGTATGCAAGAACCTTTTTACCTTAGCAATTACAAAGGTGTTTTTTCCCTCACAACTGTTGCATCAAGTTCACATTGTGATTCCCAATACATGCAATCAGAGAAACTGAATGCCCTTGTTGCATACATTCTGAGTATACCCACTGATATACATTGTTTTGAAGTCATTCTTGCTTCAATGATTAAAAGATCTTATCATTGGAATACACAATGTTTAATACTTGTAGTTATTTCTGTGATATGAATTAATTCATATGTTGCAGTTGCATTGTATTACTTCAGTTATATATGTTAAATCAATATGCTTCAATTATGTCATTTTTTTTTGCCTGGGAACTATTATGTGCCAGGGAATCTTTTACAATGCATTTGCTCCGGCTTATGACATCGTGGGCTGTTGTTTGTGATGTGTGGTACTTGGAACCACAAAACCGGAAACCTGGAGAGACTTCTATAGAATTTGCCGAGAGGTAAGTACATTTCTACTGCCTAGTAATATCTGCATCATTCTAAGGAGCAGTTTGCTTGCTATGGAAGAGAAATCCACCTTCCCTATGAATTTTAGCTTTACAATCAGCTGAATCACTAATGAATTGAAGCGTGTATAACTGGTATGATTCTCAGCTTAGAATCATCTTCAGCTGCTGTCCATTTGAAATGATTCAAGTACCAACTAATTCATCAAAAATGATAAGGAATTCTTTTTTCCCAAATCTGAAGGATTCATTTCTTTGCAAGCAGTCATTCATATGCAAAGTTATTATCCTTATTACTTGACTATCAAAAATAAAATGAGAAACATCTATCCTGATGCCATCTTTTGAATTAAGATCAATCTGACATTGAAATAAACTGTTTTGTTTTGCAGGGTCAGGGATATAATATCTACTCGAGCTGGTATTAAGAAGGTCCCTTGGGATGGTTATCTTAAATATTCTCGTCCTAGTCCGAAGCATACAGAACGGAAGTATGTTAGAGATTCCATTTCCGTAGTGTTTCATTCATGATTTACTTCATCTGGAGATGTCAGAAATTGGGCTGTGCTGGCTCAAGCCTGAATGCTGGATCTCAGTTCCCTCTGGGACAGCTTTTCTCAAGTCTAGGCATGTGGGATGGCTTGAGCCTTTGTTTCTAGCAGTCTAGCTAATTGGGCGGAACCCTAAGTTGCATGAGTAAGGGTATTGGAATCTGACAATGGTTGGAGGTATTTGATTGAGCAAATCTTAAAAGCATTGAAATCATGGATTTGGAATATAATATTTAACAAAAATATATAAAAATGCATATTTATAAGAAAAGAAATAATATGAAAATATATGAATAAAATTATATCAAATAATTCTTAACCATCAAGTAAATAATAGTATCCATACCTTAGATTCCAAAGAAAAATGCACAATAATCTTTCTTCAATTGGAAAACAACATTTAAATTAGCTTTAGAAGAACCTGTAAAGGATCTGACAAGGTGTTGTGTCGGATATACGTCTGGCAAGGGTAAGTGGCTTGTTCCAAAGAATCTATACAGCGTAAGATGGGCCTTTGCCTGTGCTTATCTGAAAGTGTTACCAGATGGCACTATTTTACAGTCAGGATTGCTACAATTCGCCAATAGGTAGGGCTTAACTTTCAGCGGCCATGGGCTGGGCCTGGTAAATCGAGACACTTGGCCTTGATAAGCCTTGGGTTGGCATTTAACCACATACTTGGGAATATTGTTACAAAGTTGTCAATCATTAATTAGACATTTTGAAACCAAAGTTGAGAAGCATTCTGCCTAACAGTCATAACAGCATTGTCATTTCTTGTACTAATACGAACACGGTTTACATTTTCAGGCAACAACTCTTTGCTGAGTCAGTATTGCGGCGCCTCGAGGAGAAATAGAAGAGAAACTCCATGACATGGTACTTATTTTCCTTGAGGCTCTATTACCATTTTTTGGCGGGTCCATGCTTACTCATATCCTTTTTGAATTTCTTCTCATTTCCTTTTGTCACTCAGGAAAACCATAGATATGTGGATTACTTACAACCTAATCTGCAAGTTACAAAATACTCGTCTTTTCATTGGCAACAGTCAAACTACGCCTTATTGCAAATCATCAAAATCCTGCTGTTAAATCTTTATGCTATGCGCTTTTCTCGTCGCCAATAATTGAACTGCACCTGATTGCACATGATAAAAAAACCTGTGGTATTTTTTAAGTATTGGTAATCAGTCTCCAGTCATGAATCTTATGAGCATTATATTTGATCGATATATCTGACTTATGAGCTTGCTTAACTGATCTGTCAATTTAACTGGTTATTAGAATTAGTAGAAGAAAGAAAGAGTGTAATGAGACAGTCACGGATCAAGCTCTTCCTTAATCACCACTTTGTTCAATTGATAGATATATTACACATACCTAGCCCCCATCATGATCTTTCAATCCCTCACCATGAATAATGTTTAGAACTGTGTAAAACTAAGCTTATGTCAATTCAAGGAGGCCAAGTGTGACAAGATTGGATTGGCCCTTCAAATGGGGGTGTCATTGCACGAGTTTTCTATAGAATTAAATACACATTATTAATGGGTGTGTATGTTTCTTACATTCATTTTGTATGGGGGCTTTATAGGTGCAGAGGAATTGTTTTTGTATGCCACTACCGTTTACCAGGGCTCATCTTCAATATTGGCTGGTAGGCCGCTCTGGCATCCTTTTGTTCGAGGAAGGCCTGCCACACTAGGAGCAATTTATGCGGAAGGGAGGTGCCTCACCACTAAGCTACTAGAACCACAATCATATAATTATAAGCTGTATGATTCATATATTTCATCGGGTGGATAGGCATTATTATTATTTTGGTACCCAGCTATAGGGGGCTAGGACCGTCCCCTGGGTGAGGGTACTAGACCTTAAGTGAGGTGATGGAGCCATCAGGTAAGGGAAGTAGACCAAAGGTGAGATGAGAGAGCCCTCGGGTTGGAGTAGGTGGCTAGGCAATCAGTTCTCAATCATGTAAGAAGTGACACATTTTACCATTGAGGCAAACCGTGGTACCTACATTGAACCATTCAAATTCAAAATCAACACCAAAGCCATCCTTGATAGGAGCAGGTCGAGTCTTAACTGGACCTGTCATCCTTAGGTCCCACCAGCATGCAACTGTTTCTCGTAATTTGCAAGTTTAAAAAAAAAAAAAAAAAAAAGACTTTAATGTAGAAAAGTGCAAAGCTAGGCAAGACTTTTCCACCATTGCTTTCATATGCAACTGGGGCCCACTTAAAAGGTGCTGGCAGGGCATGCTTAGTTAGCCAAGCAACGTGCACGGTGGAGCCCATCTTGCACATGGTCCAATCTGTTGGAATCCATAATGTCCCTTGTCACATGGGAAATGCATCGAGCAGCTTGTCGGGCATTTCTAAAATGAGTTACTGGTTGTGAACACACTCACGATTGAGTGGCCCAGCTTCTGACAAGTGCTAAAACAAAACGTGTTTGTTTCAGTTATCGACAAATCCCAGCCTGCGGATCGTATAAAGACAGAGACATTCCGTCGTTAGTGGTAGGGATGGCCGAGGCCCATATCATAGATACTCGTACCACTATGTTGGAGCGGGTTCCTAGCTGCAGCCAGCAGATTCCTGATTCCACCACATTTACTTGTTTTGAGTGGGGTAAAAGATCAAATCTAGTCTAGTCTAGATCTAGTCTAGAGTAAAGAGGAGATGAGGGGGTTGAGAGAAAAATCTGGGGCCTTCCCTTTTTTCAAAAATAATTTCAAGAAATCTATGCCTGGATCATCTTAAATTCCGTAAAAGCTGCCCTTGAGGTGGAATTTTAAAATCTTTCCATTGATGGAGCATTCGAAATCCAACAAAAAGCACAACAAAAATAAAAAAGATCGGAATTTCGGGAATTTCTAAAGGTCAGTTGAGACCTTTGGATGGTTGGAAGTTGGAATTCCCTGTGAGATAAATATGGCATTTCAAATGTTAAGAACAAGTCATTACATCATGTAAATAAATAAATAAATAAAAATCCTTAACATGCAAAGTTGTAAAAAATTCTAGCGAAAGAACATGCCCTAATGACAAAATGCTACTTTTCTTTAGGTTTGACATTTAATGCCTTTTTTTCTTCAAATCCATTGTCTTTCTTTTTTTTTTTGATTTGTCCTTTTATTTTACTCCACTTCTCTCTTCATGTAAACAAACATGCCAAGGGAAATCCAACATGATAGATGTGTAAAAATATAACTATAATTCAATGCAGGGAAGATAAGGAAAAGACACTTGACTCTTGACGAAATGGGGGCAGCTAGAAAATTGAAGTGGGATTGGGACTTTGATGCTCGCTCCTAATTGAAACCAAAAGTTTTTTTTTTTTTTTTTTTTTTTTACCACTACTTGTGATCATAAGGCACTTATTTGGAGGATTTTTTTTTTTTTTTTTTATGAAATTTGTCTATGTTGAGAATTTATGATGATAAAGTTCCAAGTCGTTCTCCTATCATTTGAAATTCCTTATTTGATTATGAGATCTCAAAAATTTAGCTTAGTGGATTATCACTTATGGCTTATAGAATTTTCCAAATTCGAACTTCTAAAATCTTGAGAGGCACTTGAGTATTTGTGAGTCCTCCTAAAAGGGACCATATTTGGAGAATTCAGATATCCCATGATAAGAACTTTTGCAAATCTAGCAAACAAACAAGCCCACCTATAGGAATTGTATTCCCAAAAGTAGCTAAAATTAAAGAAATAAAGGTGAAAATCATAAATATCATTAAAATAAAATTAAAAAAATCTCCCATTTAATGGAAAAATGAATGAGGGAGATTATTTTTTTATTTTTTTTATTTGTAGAGATGGAATATGATTACCAAGTCTTCACCTTAATCAAATCTTAGGAAAGTCAGGGTTTTATATATTACTCTAGCTTATATCCTCCACCTCTCACCCCTTTAATAATCATTTGCTACAATCCGTTTTATCAATGAATTTTTAGGAACTCAATTCAAATCCTTTAATAACCCCTCCTACCATTAGGGTTCAACTTTCACCCCACGTCTGAAGAAAAAGCCCACATTTTTCATTTTTCTCCCATAATCCAACTAGAGTCTACAATAGAGAACAATCACTTACCTTACTGGTAAGTGGTGGCAGTTCTCACATGGCTGCCCTAGATTCGAACCCTGGATATACCACATCTTCCCGCTTGTGTGGGTTTCTTCTCATTTGTGCACGCTATCTTCCCGTATATACGTGCTTTCTTTTGAGTCCCAGCCCCCTTGGCTGGTTTTCCCAAAAATAAAAATAAAAACACTAGAGATCGCCAAGATGGACTTTAGGTTGGTCTCAATTGGAATGTAACAAGTATTACTCAACTATGGTTAGCCAGTGGGTCTAGTTGGGTCTAAGTGGGTTGGCTTAAGGTAGCGTCTGCAGGTTTCAGCTTGACCCATAAAAGACCTGATCATTATAACAGATGGTAACAGGTGCAGGTCAAACCAATCCGGCTCATTTATTTATTTATTTATTTTAGTTTTTCTCTTATCTCTGCCAGTATATTCGAATTAATTGTAGTGACACGTGAAAATGATGCCAATATTTTGTAAGTTTTGTTACTCAATAATGGGATGGCCACATAAATGAGGCTTATAAAGAGGGGATGAGCAGGTCAATTTGGCTTAACTATGGATCAATATCTTTTGACCTACATATGGCCAATAATGGTAAGTCAGGTTTAGTAGGTAAGGGCACTTTGGCATTGTTTGTACGTTGTTCCCAATTATTTACGGAGACTGGGTTGGCATCATTTTTGTTCTGGCTCGAATATGTTGTGAGGAATTTATTTGGCAACACAACAAATCTGTTTAGGTGGTAAAGTAAAGGTGCATATCATATCATAGTAAAGGTAAGATAAAGTAAAGGCGAGATAATTTATATAAATGCATAATATAATATTAATCAGTTTAAATATTCTAAGATTTCATTATCATGGAACAAAATAGTGCCATATTATTATCTTATGTCACTTATAGTTTTTGGGAATTTTTACAAATTTTAACGTACCTATGAAGTTTTTGGCAATTTATAAAAAACTCACAAGATGTTATGCCAAGTAAGAAATGGAATGAAAGTAATCAATTGACGCAATGCATAACCCACTAATTAGTAATCACATGTGTTAACAATCATGGTAGGACCCATTTATTTTTAAAAAATCATAGGATTAAATGTAAAAACCTTGAGGTCCAAGCAATGTTATTTAATTAAGGTAGATCCACCAAATCTTGATAGTCATAGTGTAATACATTTAATGGGGATTACCACATATGGACCTATCTAGGTGATTTTCTTTTTTTTTTTTTTTGTAAAACCTTATCTAATGTCAGACATCATTGATGAATCATCTATAAAAGATTATTGTGGGGCCTATTTGATGTTGGTAGTCATATTAACACAAGGGGAACTATCAAATAGTGGGACTCATTTATTGACAAACTGCTAATTGCAAACAAACAATTCAATCTTAATAATTAAAAAGGAACCTAGCTAATTTTGGCAATATGGGACTCACCTAATGTTTTTTTTTTTTTTTCTTCACCCTAGCCAAAGGAGCTAGCACCCAATAGAGAACCAGCACACACACGGGAAGACAACCAACTAAAGTGAGAACAGAGTCCACACAAGCGGGAAGAAAGCCTGTATAAGTGAGAAGAGGTGATGTACCCAGGGTTCAAACCCTGGGCAGCCAGGTGAGAAACTGTCACTCCTTACCACTCAAGTAAAGAGCCATTCTCAAGACCCACCTAATGTTGATAATCACGATGAAGGCCCTCTCGTGTGACATTAGTAAGACTCACCTAATATTAATAAGTAACAAGGGCTATGTAATGGGGATATGGTTATATGACCCCACATTAAGTGGCCACTATAATCAATAGTTTCCCATGAACTCTTCTGTATTTAGAAAGAATTTTATCACAAAAGGTTATTTTATACAGCTTGTACTTGAAGAATGTAATTTCTTTTTTCTTTTTGAAAATGGTAACAAACTTTCATTAAAGGATAAAGAAAATACAAAAGAAGAATAAAAGGAGGTACAAAAAGATTGTACCTGGTCCAACAAAGTTTACATAATCACATCCTCCCAAGGAGACGCCCTTCAACCCTTGTTTAGCCAAAGCATCAGTAAAAGATTTGGCCAATCGCAGTTTGTGACGGAAGACCACAGAAAAAGATGTTGACAACACCCGGATCTCATTAAAGAGGAATTGAAGTTTCTAAGTTATGAAGAATGTAATATGAAGACTTTTGGAAGAAAAAGAGATATTGTAAGATACTTTCTAAGTTATCCAAACACCTCCTTTTTTGGTAAGTAGATTAGATTCTAAACTAGTGGATAATATAACAAAATCTCTTGAAATCTCTTGTTTCCAAACAATTATTTTTTTAGCATGATTTTATGTAGTAAAGAAAAAGTGGCTTGTGGTGAAAAAATGGTAGCTAGACATTACTTTACTAAACTACTTTTCCATGTAAACTTGATAAAGGCAGAGTAGGTAAAATCATTGTAAAGGTGAGATAAACTAAATGTGCGATTAAGTATGTAATGAAGTAAAGTGGGAGAGAGACGTCAAATTGTTGCATTTTATTTTGACTTTACTTTGTCACACTCTACCATGGTTTTATGGAGTAAAGTAAAAGTTGCTTGTGGTAAAAAAAAAATTTGGTAGCTAGATCTTACCTTACTAAACTACTTTTCCACGTAAGCTTGATGAACGGAGAGTAGGTCAAATCACAGTAAAGGTGAGATAAACTAAAGGAGCGATAAGTATGTGATGAAGTAAAGTGGCCGGGAAAGAGACGTAAGCTTGTTGCATTTTCTGTTGACTTTACTTTATCACACTTTAGCATGGTTTTATGATTTAAAGAAAAAGTTGCTTGTGGTTAAAAAAAAAAAAAGTGGCAACTAGACTTGACTTTAGGACACTACCTTTTCTTATAGCAAAAAACAACAAGACAGTACCTTTTCTTCTAAACTTGGTAAAGAGAGAGTCCGTCACTTATATATAGGTCAAGACATATTTATTTAAATGTATGGTACAATAAAGTAAATGTAAATGTCACAATATGATAGAAGGTGAGGTAAAGGAAAATGAGCTAAAAGTATGTGGTGAAGCAAAGTAGGGAAGAGAGATAGAGAGAGAAAGAGTGGTAAAGTAGTTATTTTTTGTATTGACTTTACTTTACCACACTTTATCAAACAACTAGTACAATCTATAATACCTACGAAACAACTCAATTTAAAATCTATTACATTCTTTAAAAGTTGCTAATCAACAAAATATTATAATATTTAAATACTACACTATTATATTCTTGAAATGTTTAAATCTGCAAATATTTTTATTTTGTAAATACCCAAATGGGCCAAAAAATAAAGAAAATAATATTTGACAGCACTATTGAACTAAATCTATTATCAAATTCATGAATTCTTTTTAAATATTTAAAAATCTCGAGCACATAGCGTCCACCATTAGAAATACAACATGGACCCAATTTTAGGTATTGGAACATGACCAACCTTTATAGAAGTTAAAACGTGGGTCGTATTTTGTAATTGTGAACATGAGACCTGTGCATTTTATTTTCGAGAAATGGATCACCTAGCCATAATAGTAGGCAAATCCCAATGGGGCATACCCCACATGACAAGGTAATAAAATCAACAAGCTGCAAATAAAAAAACAGAAAGAAAAAAGACTAGAAATCCTTCATGATGTCCACAACCCGGGCATAGGTATCAACTATGCCATAATTGAGTCATCTCCATTAGGGATGGCATTTTTGACCCGCCCCGCCCCAACCCGGAGTGCCCGCCCCGCCCCGTACGGGTTTTCCCCGCCCCGAATCTTAGATGGGGCGGGGACGGGGCAGAAAAACATACCCCGAAGCCGGGGCGGGGCGGGGATGGGTCTGCCCTATGCCCCGCCCCGCCCCGCCCCGTTACCCCGCCCCGTTGCCCCGCCCCGTTACCCCGCCCCATGCCCCGCCCCGTTGCCCCGCCCCGTTACCCCGCCCCATGCCCCGCCCCGTTGCCCCGCCCCGTTGCCCCGCCCCGTAACCCGCCCCGAAATTAATAATCCTCTAAAAAATATATATTTTTTAGATTTCTTTTATAATAAATAAACATATTTATATGTAAATGTATATATTGATTTTATGTTGTTATTACGGGTTAAGTAGATTGATTGAAGACTTTTTTTAAAGTTAAACATGTAATTGATTGAACCCTAGATATTATAAAAGCATATAATATGATCACATTCCCTCTAATTCAAATTTAATGAAATTAAAGTTGTCAAAAATCTATCTAAGCTTATTTGACTTTAATCATATATAATGTTAAATTGCGACATGATATATCATATTAAATAAAACGAATATAATAGAATGATAGATCATGCTCTAAACTTATAATAACATATATGATTAGAGATAGCAAGGTAAATTATAATTGGTATGATTCTAATCATATACTAATAACAATATAAATTATACTAATTTGATATAGCATTACAAGATATATCATGCTATACGCTTATAATAACTCATACGATTAGAAATAGCAAGCTAAATTATAGTTAGTAACTTAAAATGATTCTAATCATACTAACAACACTATACATTATACTAATTTTAATTATATGTGTAATTAACCTCTTTATTAGTGAGTGGAGTTCAATACCAGAAATGAAGTGAAATCATGTATTAATGGAGTTCATGATATTTTTGAGAGATATTGTCTTTTTCATAAAAAAATGTCTCAAAGCATATATGATATTTTCAAGTGTATGTTAGTGGCCTTCAAGGGTTTAGAGAAAATTTTATAAGAATAAATCTCACTTTAAATAGGTAAAATTTCAGGAAAAGGAAAATTTATAATATTAATATTAGATAATTTAAAAAATTTTAAACAATCTAATAGTGCCCCCCACTTATAAAATATTTATGCTGGGAGATCTTTTTATTCTATTTTGGGAAAAATGTCATGGTCCCTAGGAAGACTGATGTTTTGAGAGGGGCCTGAGTTTCGGGCAAATGAGTCAGCATGGTTGAGGGTTTTTTTTATTAATATTATTAAAGGCATGGGGACAACATAGATGAATCATTCATGTGCTTTTTACCATATAAAATAAATAAATTTACCTTTTTCTTTGTAGTTGATCCAAAATTTAATTTATTTTGCCTTGAAAGAAAAATTATAAAGTTAAGAAAAATTTTCTTATTTGGGTCTTGATTTAGAATGGAGAAAAAGAATACATGTAGCCAACACCGTCACAGCTAGGAGCCTGGGACAAGGCTTTGATAATGAGGGTTTCAATATAGTATGTACTTTCAATATAGCTGGGCCCGCTATAGGAGGTTCATGAATTCAGAGCTATACAATAAATAATGATTTAATATTTATATGACAATACTTGAAGTTCATATATAAATTCTATTTTTTTTTAAACAAAATTACTGGTATATGTTTTTAGAATTTTTTCTACATTTCAAGACTTTTATAAATTTGAATTGCAAATTGTGTAATTTTCCTTTTGGTGGGTGCTTATCATGTTTTCATCTTAAACAGGCAGGGCATATTATGATTGCACCCCTAATTCATGTGATAAAGATTTCGAAGCTTTTATTGAGAAACACAAGAATAAATAATTAGGCCCAATCCCAATTGATGTCCAAAAAATATTTCAGAATTTCAAAGGATTCTAGAATTTCCAAGCCATGAGTCCAATAGATATCCAAACAAAATGTTTGATCCGCGAAATTATTATTTTTAAAATAAAGTTCTATTCATTTCACAAGACCAAAAGATTTCAAAATCCAATAGATGGAAACGAGCTCAATGTAGCTTTAAGGTTTCCAATCAGATTCCTTAGTTGTCTACATTTAACATTTTCCTTTTAAATAAATGATAAATAATGTATAAGTCATAATATATATAGTAAGTAAGTGAAGTATGTATATGTGTGTAACAATCTTGAATATATTAATATATCTTAAATAAGGTAAAATATTACAAGAAATGGAGTTTGGTCTAGTGGTAAGGCCTCTAGTTGCTCCCCCACCCAAGTTCGAATCCCAAGTTTGCACATTTTTAAAATTTTTACAATTGAGGGGCGGGGCGGGGCGGGGCGGGGTACCCGCTGGGCATGGCGGGGCGGGGACGGGGAATATAATTTACCCCGAAGGGCGGGGCGGGGCGGGTTCGGGGCGGGGCAGGGCAATTTCGGGGCGGGGGCGGGGAACCCCAATTCCGTCCCCGATCCGCCCCGTTGCCATCCCTAATCTCCATACGAGATAAGAAAGGAGCCAAACAACATTACTTCGTGTTGCGCCCAAGCCGCCAAGTCATAGATTAAGTTGACAAAAATTAGCTCTTGAAAAGTTCTAATAATCCTAGCTAATCATCTTACTTCAAAACGATGTGCCCAATGTGATGCAGTCGGGTCCATCAAAGCTTTAGAAAGTGAAGGGTCCATCTCAAAACAAATTTCACTATATATGCAACGGAACCGGCCCAAGGAAGTATGTCATCTCCTAAGGGCACGTTTGGTAAAAGTCTTCTCCGTAAATTCCTCGATGCTTTTCTACAATTGCGTGGAAAAACCACATTTGGCTACTGATGAGTGTTAAATATTGCATATTTTACCCCTCATTAGTCCGTGTGTTATTAGCATCTCATATGCATATCATTTTCTTTACACATAGATTTTATCATTCTATAACATTAATGGATGATCAGGTTATTATACATAAATTCGATTATTTATAGCACATTTTTATGTAATTTCTCTTGTGTAGGTGGACCCCGCGACTACCCCAACCTTCCGGATAGTTTCCCAAGGCATCAAAAGGAGATTTCAATAAAGAGGTTACATAAAAAAATCTTAGGAAGAGTTGAAGAATTCCAAAATAAGAGGAGAAGACTTTAAGGATAAAAGAAGTCACTTTTTAATACAAAGGATTGGTTGGTGTATTGGTTAAAACTCTCCACCAATCAAAGCTTGTCATGGCACAAATCCATGTGAAAGGATATGAGCCAATCAAAAGCCTCCAAAATGAAGGACAACATAAAGCAAAAAATTTTAAATTAACAACAATTAAAATAAGAGATTAGGCAATCCAAAATCCACTAAGCATATAACTAATTCAAACAATGCATGTTCTAATTCAACTCCCAAATCTACAATCCAATTAGCAATCTCTTGCCTAATTGGATTGAATGATATAACAATGAAGATCAAAGTAAAGAAAATCAACGGCCAAGATCCTAAATCATCATCTAGCTACCTTAACAATAAATCATCAAAATCAAGCTACAAAAGATCAAAGATAAGGGCTCTAGAGCATACTATGTGAGAGAACTTAATGCAACTATAAAGCATCAATTGAGATTATCCAAGCATCAAGTGTAGAAATAGAGTATGAGAAATGAGAGAGATTAGCACAATTAGATCTAAAATCTACTAATCAATTAAGACACAAGTAGGGAATTTAAACTAAAATATGCATGTAATTGAACTAATCACATTATTTAGCTTCAAAAGGAGAGCCTAATCCAAGAGATTTAACCACTAAACATCAAGAAAGAACTCCAAATCTTCATTAATGATCTTCAATTACACACTCTCCCTCTAGATTAGTTACAAATAAGCTCCTAATTACAATCTAAAAGTAAAAATAAAATTGCAAAAGGACTAACTTGCAAAAGATTTTCTTTCACTCTACAAATACATTCCAATTTATAGAAACATTGAAGACATTTGATTAGCTCATTTCATTTCACAATGATTGCTTCCATTTGATTGGTTGCAACTTGAAGACTTTAGATTGGCTCATTTGCTTTTACATGGATTGCTTCAATTTGATTTGGAGGCTTTTCATTGAATCTTTTGTTTTCACATGGATAGCTTCAATTTGATTGGTTGCAACAAACTTTTCTTCCAAAAGCTAAAAGCATATGCTTGATTTGTTATTTTCACTTCTAGATTGTTATATCTATATTTCACACCACATGTTCACATTAAATCTTCCATTTCCATCACCATTCATCCACTAGTTTAGTGTAGTTTGTTAGATTAGCTTAGATGTTATTCATTTTATATTTTAAATTATTAATTAGAGTAGTTTAGTTGCTATTTTTAGTTTTGTTTCACATTTCAATTGGTTTAATTCCATTTTCACACATAGTTTAGTAGTTTTAATTGTTCACTTCAACTTTCTATATTAGCTATATCTTAGTTCAATTCTACTCAAATTGGATTCATTGTTTTTCCATCCTCTCTCTGTGGGATCGATAATCCAGACTTTTAAGTCATTTACTACTTGACGACAACGTAGTCTTGCGGTTAAATGATGCACATATAAGTGTCGATCACTACACATGGGATGAAGGAAAGAGGATGTCCTTTTTCCATTAAATCATGGTTATGGTCGGTCTGCCCTCCCCCCATCTGACGTTGAAAATCAACGATCTTAAATGGGAGGTAATTATACCCATTTTCTACACAGAACCTTAAGAGAGCTTCTCTCGTTCGATGGAAACCCTCTCTTCGACATCACCCTTCACTCTTGCAAACGGGAGGCAACCAAATTGGATATCATCACTGTCATGCCATAGGAGGCGATCACCCTTTGTCGTTGTGATCAAACCCTCTCCTCTCTCTCTCTCTCTCTCTCTCTCTCTCCTGCCATCTGGCTCTCCCTCTCCTAACTCCTCTCTCGGCAACAACCTGTGTATTTATTCCACAACACAACCCTCTTATCTCGGCCCTCTTCCCACCATCAGACTCCACTGCGTGAATATCTAAGGTCAATTCGTTCACAGTAACAACGGCAACTCAAGTTAAGATTTTTTTTTTCTCCTTTTTTTTGTCCAAATTTTCCTGCATCTTGCCTTTTTTCTTGGTGGAATGGAAGATTTAGAGTTTATGAGAAAATATGGATTTCATTTGACTATGTAATCATGCACAAAGAGATCCTTGTATAAGGTGGGTGTTGTGTTTGAGGTGGATGGTAGGGAATCTGCTAGTAGAGGTGTTTCTTTGTAGTGGATGAAATCAATGGAATTATTGAGCATGTGGTTAGAAGTTTACTGTCACGTCCCCCAAACCCGATTAGAGAAATCACTGGATCCAGTGAGTGAAATTTAGGACTAATTAAAATTTTTGTCCTTTAGGCCCAAGGATCGTAAGTTCGCTATGAGGATATAATATTTGAAGCCTCAAGTATAATACATTTGTGGAATTCATACAATCATAGGTATATGGAATATTGACAATGGAAGGATGAATCTCATTAAATGTTAAGTTTCCTAAGGAATAAAAATAAAATTTAAACAAGAAGTTAATTAATTACAATGACCAACCCAATAATCAAGGCCATTTAAAACAATAGAAAGATGTCAATAAAGTGGAAGGTCCAACGAGAACTAATAAAGAATGAATAAAATCTAAATGAAGTCCCCATGAATCTCTTTCGTGCCATGATCGATGACGCTACTCTACGTCATCGGCGCGCCACTCCCGTTCCTCCTCAACTGGGGAATCTCCTCACCTTTCTGCTCCTCATAGTAGTAGTCACCTGGGGTATCTGCACACCAAGGAATAGAGTCAACGACATATTGAGCAATAGATAAGCAAAGTATAACTACCATGGCATGCATCAAGTATAGAATAATGACAAGTGTAATATCATGTGAATACAAGGAAAATAGAGCTAGGCATAAAGCATGAATAATAATCGTGTGAGACAATGACAGAAATCCTAACATCATCTAGCAATAACCACTATCCAAACAATGCAATGCAAGAAACAAGAGGAAGACTCCGAGGATGTCCAAACCACCTCCTGGGGTATCAGTAACAATCTAGAACAGACTACTGATACCAAAGTCCGGCTCTAGTAGGATCCTAACTCCCGGTCTTGGGAATAGCAGCACGGTCCTAGCCCACTCCCAACTATTCAACGCCATGGACGCCGTCCAAAGCCGACTGCCCACCCCGATGTCCGAGTAACCGACCCATCAATAAACCCCAATCTGCAGATGGCCATGATATGCAATCAAACAAAGTGGTGTTGACACGAGAATAGATCAAGACAAGCAAGTCTGGCTAGCTCAATGCACACGATATGATCATAGGGATTATCTCATTCAAAGACAATACAAGACAAGTCAAACACCTGATAATCCCTTCCATACTAACCGGTCCTGTTTATCAATACATGACACAAGGTTCCTACGATACACTCTAAGTCAGGTTCATATCCTAGTTCTACAAGAATTTATGTTTCATACTTAGTTAAGTGTTTTATGTCAAGAGAGTATACAAGGAATAATAATAACGGATAGAATTTACAAGTCAAGAAAGAATTACAATCCAAACCTAGGCAAGTGGTGTCATCCTTGTATCCTACATGCACTACAACAGATGGGGGCTTTTACAGCGCGCCATGCGCGCCGTAAGTGTAAGTTTACGGCTCGCGGGGGTCGTGCCGTAAAAGCTCCTGCCGTAAAAGGTTCGATGTAATTACAGCCTGCATATACAGGCCGTAAAAAGGATCAATGCACGCCGAAAATGATGCTGTTAGGACCTTTTTAGACCAAATTTATGGCCTACTAAGCAGGCCGTAAATACTAAACTTTTACGACGCAAACTGAGTGCCGTTAAAACATTGGTGTGCTTAAGTTTATGGCACACGTAGTACGCCGTGAATACTTAAAACGAAAAATATTTTACACAGCTTGCATTTGTAGGCTGTAAATGGGTTGTGTACAATCTGATTAACGGCTCCAAATGCAAGCCGTAATTAAGTATATGTTTTTACGACTTGCAAATGCAGGCCATTAAAGAATTGGCGAATTTCAATTTACGGCTCGCAAGACGCGCCTTAATTGTTTTTTCTTTATAAAAAAAATTTAATTGTTTTTTAATTAAAAAAATTAAATCCACATTTTTTTATTGCTACAAATACAAATGATGTGAGCCCTTTCCTATTCGACCCGTGCAATCCCAACTGTTAAGTAGAGAGAGCAGAGGGGCCCCCACCCCACCCCGCAGACACAACCATCCCCAACACACAAAAAATCAAAAAGAAAAGAAAGGGTAGAAATAAAATATCAATGTCTTGATTCATATGACAGAAAAATTAAAGAGGAACAAAAAACTGATCCTTAAAAAGGTATAAAGACCCGAATATCACACTGAACAAGAAATTGAATTAGGCAATACAAATCCCACACCAATGATAGATCATTATCCTTTCCACTCCCCATGAACAATATTAAATATTGAACACTTCATACATTCAGAACAGCAATCAATCCAAACCACAAGTCCTTTTCACCCTCACTGACACAACCACCCCCAACACACAAAAAATCAAAAAGAAAAGAAAGTGTAGAAATAAAATATAGTCATTCCTATTGAAACATAGTCCTCCCCTGAATTCTCTTTTATTTAACCCCTAAATTTTATAATTTTATTTTATCCATTTTGTTCTGGGGACCATTCCTTTTGCTGGTACAAGGAGGATAGCCTTTGAAGTTTCCAATCTCTATCATCCAAAATTACTCTGGGCAGTAGTTTCTTTCTTGCAACTTTTTTTTTTAGGAAACAGCATCTCATTGGCACTACCTCAAATTTCAGACCACCTCATTTGGATTTAATCGCTGCCAATTTTTTTGAGCAAAAAGACTATCCACAGTCCATGATCATAACTGCCCTTCAATTGCCAAATACCTTAAAGAACAGCACACAACCTTACATTTAATTACACCCATTGCCACACAACCCATATTGTACATACACTCAAAACCCAAAACTCAAAACCCCAAATCAGAAAAAGAACAAAAAAACAAAACAAAGAAAGAAAGAAAAAAGCCCAAGAAAGTGAGGGCAGAAGAGAAAGAAGCAAGAGTCTCCTCCACAAGCAACCATACGAGAATTTTAGAAATACAGAGGATTCTCTTCTGTACAGTAGTGATTCCCATGATACTTTAGAAGAAGACAGTAGTATCATCATCATCATGACTATATTAAGATATGGGTTTCATATATTTGTTTACTCATTGCGCCTCTACGGTGGAGTTGGAGACAGCAGGACGCGGAGGGGGCGGTGGAGATGAATGGCCATGAGAATTTACCCTGTGAAGCCTGCATTTGAAGGATCCGGCATGCGTTGCAGGAGCGCAGACGCAGGTCTTGGTCCCCTGACCAGCTGAGCAGGAAGATTCATTGGACGACCATGATCGTTTGTATTTTCCAAAAGAAGGGTTCTTGCCATGCTCCTTGCATTGCTCTGCAGCAGAAACGTAGGTGGAAGCCATTTTTCAAGACCAACAGCTACAGGAAGATGTCAAAAGACAAAGATTACCTGCAAAAAATAGGAAGAAGAAAATGGTATAAGGTAGTTATGGCCTATGGAGATGCAACCCTCACTTTCATGGGGTTTGAATTTGTAGGGTGATGACCAAGTATTCATTAATTCATTTCCCACCTCCTCTTGATTCAACATAACCAACTCACTAGGATTTCAAAAGTTTGCAAATTGCAGTACTCGGCTTGTTAACCATAGCATAAGAGAAACACTTTAACATGGTAGCAGCAGATCTAGTCTTACCATGAATTTTCAATCCAAACTGGTAGGATCATATTTTGCAACCTTAACAAGATTTCTAAGAATAACATCAATTCCGATTAATCTTAACATAATCAATCCAATACAATGGAGAGAAGTTTATTCAAGTTTCGGTTACATGCTCCTCCTTAAGTTTCCAATTAATCTTAACATTATCAATCCAATACCATGGAGAGAAGTTTATTTAAGTTTCAGTCACAGCGGCTAGAAGGATCATGTGTCTCAGTTCTCAATAAGGTCTTCCAAGTGAAGAGCTTAAGATACATAAGGTGGGTTCAAATTAGCCATCCTATGCAAGTAAAAAAGAGAGGAAAGAATCCACACCGAAGTCAAACACAGGGGAAAAAATGTGGAAAAAATAACTGCAAGGTGGAAAAAATAACTGCAAGGTGGAAAAAATGTTTTTCTGAATTCAAACATTCAATAACCTCAAGTTGGACTCTGCAACCTCAGATTTATTCAAGAAGTAGAAAAAGAACTCTCATTCCTTCTTTCCAATCCCATGAGACATATTGTAGATACCAAGTACCTACAAGAACAGAAAAACTTCATGAATACCACATGATAGAGAGAATACCACAAGGTGGCAAACAGAACCACCCCAGCAGCACCAAGAGACAAAGAAAAAAATACAGAGAAAGAGGAGAAAAGAAAGAAAAATTACAACCAGAGAAAGAGGAGGAAAGAAAGAAGAAAAACAACCAGAAGCTAAACCAAAGCAGAAGAGAAAAACAGCACCAGCAAAGGACGAAATTGAGGACTGACCAGCAACTCAGCAGAACGCAGCACCAAACCAAAATAGCAGCACAAGGGGGAAGAGAGAGCACAGCAGAAACAGAGAGAGAAACAAGGCTGAATGCAAAAGCAGCAGAGAAGTACAAAGCTGCTGCTGCTGAACAGCAAACAGCACAACACAGCCACCTCAAACAGCAAACAACAGAGGAGGGGAGAGCACAGCGAAAGTAAGAGCACAGCAGCAAAGAGGAGATGAAGAGCACAGCAACAAAGAGGAGATGAAGAGCACAGCAGCAAAGAGAAGAGGAAGAGGCCAGCAAACTCAAGCACAAAACAGCACCCTCCAGAACACAAAGCAGCATCTGCAGGAAGAAACTCAGAATGGCAATCCCCAGCACTAACAGAGAGCACAGCAGAAGCCCAAAACACCCCAGCTGAAAACACAGGGAGGAGGAAAACAGGAAACACCCACCCAGCTGAAAACCAAAGCACCCCAGCTGAAAATCAAAGCACAAGCAGCAGCAGAAACGGCACTGAGCGGCTGATGCTGAAACAAGAAACAGAGGAGCTCCTACACTCTCAATACCCCAACAACAGAAACAGAAATGAATACTCCAGAGCCGAGAGCGATGCGAAATAGGGGAGGCTCGGCTTTAACAAAGAGAGCTGCAGCAAAAAACAGAGCTGGAAACTCAGAACTGCAGCAAGAAAATCCCTAGCCCAAACACAAAGAACCAACAAGGCAAGCAGCAACCAACATCAGCAGATTCCTTCTACAACCAAACACCCAAGAAAGAGAACTACCTCTACAAGAACCAACATATGCTGGACCTCCACTTCCACTTCGGGTCATCTCTGCTCAACAAACCTGAAATAAGAAATGGTAAAAAAAGTTCACAAGAAAATCATAACTTTAGAAACTCAAATGAGATGAAATAAATATTAGATATATGCTCAACCAGTCTGAAATAGAGAAGTATTAAAAAAAAAAAAAAAAACCCAAACTGTCAGGTCCGAAATTATACAGTTCGAGTGAGATGGAAAGTAATGTTGTTGATGCCATAGTGAAGATTACCCAAACTGTATTGATGCCATAGAGAAATAAATTTTACCTCTCATCTTGCTTCTAACAGGTTGTGATGTACTTGATCGGCCATGCTACTGTGCTTCCCAGTGCTTCATTCAAAAGAAAGGCTTCACGAGTTGGTCGATAGAGAGTCACTCTCTCATTACCCTCTACTACATGTTGCACAGAAACTTTCCAACATTCAGCACCAAGCGGCACATGATGTACTAGTGATTTGGGATCCCTTGATAGTATTTCACCAGTAGCAACAACTGTATTTGTGTCTAGCCAACTTAGCAACTTGCATTTTGAGCTCAGCTGGATGGAATTGTGAACAACTGCATGTTCCTTTTCCTTGCTTTGTGTTGTCTCATGAACAGAATTTTGTATTGGACTGCTTTGTGTCATGTGATTGGCAGAATCTTGAACACTTGCATTATCTTTGAGCTGCAATTAATATATGTTAAACTTCGCATATAAATACAAAGAATCACAATAATTAAAAGAAATCTATTGAGGTACTTACCATAGTACTTCCTCCTTTTCCAACCATTGCAATAAAATTGTTCATTTGGTTTTTCAAGACCTGAAGTTCTTTTTCTAATTTATTAAATTTGTCCCTCATTTGTGCTTGACCCTCCAACTTTGAAGGAGTTGCTCCATACCCAAGCCCTCTTACTCGTCCTCGTGGATCAGGACCGAGTACCTTTGCAACAGCGTCATCTCTAAAAGAAGAACCATTTTCTTGTGCTTTGTATCTTTTGACTTGTTGCTGTATTACAATAGAGCAAGAAAATGTCAGCAATAAAATGCTAATGTTTATCTATCAGCAAGCAGAGTATCAATATGAATAATAAGATGCTCATGTTTATACTAAAAAATAGTATTTACAAATAAATAGCCACATAATTCAAGTCTACTTACCACTATCTCCGCATCCTCAACTTCTTCATCCTCATTGTTCTTCTTCTTTCTTGCTTCATACCCACGAATCCAAACATCAGCCCTTGATATTGCATCTGGTGTCTCACTTTCTTGTCTCTACACAAGAAACTATATTTGTCATATCAACAAATTAAGTGTCACCAATACAAATTCAATAATTTTCCTTACCATTTCATCCTCTAGCCGTGCAAATCCTTTACGACTCGTTCTATGCATCAGAGTTTGTTTTGCTCGCATCTCTTTATACTTTCCATTTATCGCCTAGAAACATTCACAATTAAGGGAGAGACGCTCAAATAGTCAACTATGTACCATAAATCATAATGATACAAGTTAAGTGCTCACCAATTGTTGTGGATTGGTCTTTTTTTTTATAAAAGCTTGCCAAACTTCCATGGATTCTACACTATCAGGTTTCAAGAGGGTAGTAGCACGTTTCAGACCTACCAACTTGGCTTGTTCCATCACTTTCTTTAACAGCAAACACCGGTTATCTCTCCAATGTTTTCTTAGCTTTCCAATCGTAAACGTTTTATAACACTCAGAGAAACTAAACTTTTGCTACAAAATAAAATGAACAATTGTATTAGAAATACAACTAAACCAAATGTATATAAATACTTACAAAAAATACTACCATTATGTGATCCCATATTTGCATCATAAAGTCATCTGTAAGATCACTCCATTTGTCAAGTGTCACCGGAATTAACTCTCTCGCTGTGATCCCAAGGAAAGAAGCAAATTTTGCTGCATTCGCTCTAAACGGCTGCCCCTTTTCATTGAACTCAACTTCAAGGCGAGTCCCCTTTCCTTTTCCTTTGGTAAAACATGAAACTTTTGCCTTCCCTCTAGGTTTTGGTTTCGTAGCAAGTTGATTATTTTCAACTTGAACATCTGGGACATTAGGAACTTCAGTAGTTGGAGAATTAGAATCTCCATCCGATATACGTAAATGTTGACTATCATCTTGAATGGTTGCAGCTGTTGCATTTATTTGTTGTTTTTTTGCAAACTTTGATCTCTTTTTTGAAGACTTCACGTAGAAAAAAGTGAGCAACGGTTATGCCAACATAATATGACAAAAGAACATCAAAGAGAAACAGATGGGCCAGAAGATATCCTCTTAAATTGACCAAACAATAATATGAAGTCTATCTAAGAGAATAAAAGTAAGTAATGATGCTTACCTCGACACCACTCATGATCTATGATGGCTGAATCTGCAAAGGAAATTAATAATTAGTATTAGTGTTTAAATCTATCTCAGACAACATTAAAATAGTAAACAACATCATCATTGCAACAATTACCGACTCATCCATGACCACATAGTCATTTCTTTCATAATCTTCATCATCAAGATTAAGAGTGGATACATCTAATGGAGCATATGGTATGCAATCATTCCGATTAGTGCCAGACTCATAAACGCCTCTTCGTGGTGCTTTTAGTACAACATACCAATTTGAAGTATCGTCATGTCTGGAATAAAAGACTTGGTTTGCTTGTGAGGCAAATACAAATGGATCATTCTCAAATTGATACTGGCCTTGATGAAGGTTAACTAATGTAAAACACTCTTCAACTTTGACACCACTTCCCATGTTTGCCCAATCACAATGAAAGATAGGGAGTTTAAACTTGTGATAGTCCAGCAAAATTATATCTCTTATAACACCATAGAACACAATCTTTCCACTGACATGTGATGTATCTCTCGCACTTGATCGACATAATGTCTCTGCTTCAAGAGAAACACCAGAATTTTGTGTGCAATTTTTAACATCTCTAGTATGGAATCGATTACCATTGATAATAAAACCTGAATATGATTCAACATAAGGTTTAGGTCGACACCCTATCCATTTTACAAGGTCTGACATGTTACCAGCATTTCCAACCTTGACTTTATTTGCTAACCACGCACTAAACATGTCCCTATGCCTCTTTCTTAAAAGGCTTTCATTCCCACGAAGACGTATATCAGATTGTCGAAGTTCCTCTAAGTGCATTCTGAAAAAAAAAATTAAGATATATATAGAATAAAGTTAAAAAGTGCAAATAAAAAAAGACTAAAACCACCAAAGACATGCCTATCTTATTCCAGCACATATAAATGAGAAACTTACTCTCTGTACGGTTCTACTTCTGCTGTATTCTCTAGGACATATAAATGAGCAACTTTAAGAATGTTAGGAGACATTTCCTTCAATTTAGCCTCACCAATTGGTCTCCCTTCTAATATATTCTCATCTTCATACTCTTCATATCGGCTTTGTTGAGCACCTACTTGAGTTGCTTGCTTTATGTAAGGAGCACAAAAACTTGTGCACTCTTCTGCATTATACTTTTCAACTATACAACCTTCAGGATTTGAACGGTTTTTCACAAAGCCTTTAAGTACTTTCATATACCTAACTCAAAATGTAAGTTTAACAAATTAATAATAGCTAAATCAAGCAATAACTAAACCAAAGAATTGTTTATATAGAAGAGTAAAATATTGGAGTCACCTTTCAAATGGGTACATCCAACGAAATTGCACTGGACCACCTATCAATGCTTCTCGAACCAAGTGAACAGTAAGGTGAACCATAATGTCAAAAAATGATGGGGGAAAAAACCTTTCAAGCATACACAAAGTCTCGGCAATGTGGTCTTCAAGTAATTCTAATTTATTTTTATCAACCTCTCTTTGACATAGGCAATTAAAAAAAGAACATAATCTGAAAATTGCAACCCTAGGCCCCTTGTCTAATAGTCCCCTTAATGCTACTGATAAAACTTGTTGCATTAGCACATGACAATCATGGGACTTGAGGCCATAAATTTTGCAGTCTTTTAGTGACACATGACTAGCAATGTTTGAACTATAGCCATCTGGCAATCTCAACTCGGATAGCCTTTTACAGAACAACTTTTTCTCACTCTTTGACAACACATATGGTGCTTTTTTATAACCGGAGTCGGCAACATCATTGTTAGGATGCAATGACTTTCTAATTCCCATATGTTTTAAATCTTCACGAGACTTTAAGTCATCCTTTGTTTTGCCTTTAATATTCAATAGAGTGCCTATTATACTCTCGCAAATATTTTTCTCAACATGCATCACATCCAAATTGTGCCGCAACAGTAATGACTACAAAATAACCACACTTAAGCATGTTAAATTCCATTCTCAAATTGAAAAGGAAAAAATCATATTATTCCTACCAAAAAATAATAACAAAAAAAAAAAAAAAAGACCCACCTCCCAATATGGTAGCTTGAAAAAGATTGATTTCTTTTTCCATACCGATTGAGGTTGTACAACAATTTGCTCTTCATTTTCATCATCTCTCTTCCTTTTCTTTGTCTTATTTTTCTTAGCCTTCCCCCAATCATCTTCGATGTTTTTGACCACTTCAAATACTTCTGATCCGGTTAAAATGCGAGGCTTTCTTCCATGTTCTTCAGTCCCATCAAACCAAGATTTTTTTAAGCGAAATGGATGATTGTATGCTAGAAATCTCCGATGACCCATGAATACGTTCTTGTGGCTGTTTTTCAACCATTTTGAGCATGTCTCAAGTCCACATGCCGGACATCCTTTCTTAGATTTAACAGCATACCCGGACAGATTTCCATAAGCTGGGAAATCGTTTATTGTCCACATCAAAACAGCTCTCAAGTTGAATGTGGATTGAGTAAATGCATCATAAACACTCACTCCATTCACCCAAAGCTCTTTCAAATCATCTATAAGAGGTGCTAAGTACACATCTATATCATTTCCAGGTTGCTTTGGCCCAGGAATGAGTAATGTCAAAATCAAATTTTCTTTTGACATGCATAACCAGGGAGAAAGATTATATGTGACCAGAATTACAGGCCAACAACTATGTCGAGAGCTAAGATCACCAAAAGGATTAAATCCATCTGAAGAAAGGCCGAGTCTGAGATTACGAGGATCAGATGCAAAAGAAGGCCACTTATCATCTATTCTATTCCATGCCAATGAGTCAACTGGATGCCGCATAATGCCATCCTGACTTTTGTTTGTGTAGTGCCATGTTAATTGTTCGCTCCTTTCAACTGACTTAAACAATCTCCTAAATCTTGGAATGATAGGAAAATATCTCAAAACTTTTGCTGGAACTCCCTTACTTATCTTTTTGGTCCGTTCATTGAGTTTCCACCGTGAAGAACCACACTTCGGACATATCTCACTATGCTCTAGATCTTTTCGGAACAAGCAACAATCGTTCTCACATGCATGTATTTTCTCATAACCTAGATCAAAAGCATTAAATAACTTTTTGGCCGAGTAGAAGCTATCCGGAAGTATGTTATTAATCGGTAGCAAATCATGAACAATCTTGAGAACATCATCAAATGCTTTGTCAGACAAACTGTGTCGAGCCTTGGCCTTGCATAAAATAAGTGTTGCAGACATCTTAGTGTGTGTAGATCCTAAATATAAAGGCAGTTCTGCCTCCTCGATGAGTTTTTCAAAATCTTGGTATCTTTTTTCATCTATATGATCCACATTATCATCTTGGAAACATGCATCTCTAAACATTTTATATGATGCTTGAATTTCATCATCTTCAATTTGTCCTACCATAGTTGGTTTTTCTCCATGAAAAATCCATGTGGTGTAAGTAGGATCAATTCCAGCAATAACTAGATGATCGTATACTATATCATAATGATGATATTTTAAGTTTAAGCATTGGATGCAAGGACATTGGATCTTCTCTGGATACCCCTTCTTTTCTTGAACCTTATCTACAAACTTTCGTGCTCCCTCCCGATATGCTTTTGATGGTCTAAAATATAAAACGAACTCAAGTTTTTCATTAACTAGAAATTGATGAATAGGTGTGGGATATCATCAAATTTATAGTTTAGGGCTTTGGAATTCACCTTGATAAATGAGTCCATTCTTTATCCATCAACAAAGTGCCCCTTGAAATGCCAAATTCTATAGATTAATCTCCAACAACATTTATTCCTACCCAACCACAGAAACAACTATATAAGAAGCAGAATGCAGTAAATATTTGGTAGGGAAAAACCATGGATAATATCAATCTACCTAGCAGAAAACCAAGAATTAAAGGCATATCATGATGCACTCCAAAGTCCAAATCACAAACAGTAACATATTTAAAAATTAATAAATGAAAACAAAGTGAATCTTTCATAAGCAAAATTACCACATGTTGGTGATGGAAGTCTTACCAAATGATTAATCGTCTAACACCCCGTCCCCCAAAACAAAAAAAGCAACCAGAAGGAGTAGGAGAATGCAAATGAGAATACAAGAAATCCTTTCCTGCAACTAGAAATCCTCAATCTCCAATCTAGGGAAAACACAGCAAGCACAAATAAGGCACTGTACATGAAAGTTAGCAAAAATTGTAAGAGTTCCATTAACAAATGCAATTTTGAGTTGAGTTGGTTAATGCGAACAAGTCGGGCCAACGTCTATTGGCTCAATCAAGGACATGCTATATGCCATATGCAGGTAAACCCAAACTCATACCAACCAAGATTGAAATCTTAATATACCCAACTAAATTATAAGCTCCCCACCTGACTACAACTCGGATAGCATGATTTGGAGAAACAAAGGCACAATCTTTATTGGCATGATTCTATGTTTCTTAAAGTTACCAATCTGTTAATGATTTTCAGGTAATGGTGGAATAACAAATTATTATTTGCACATGTACTAAAGATGAATCTCTGGGCAGTTGAAAGCTTATAAAAAGTAGAATAATTTTATGGGGCTTAGCCCAAGGACATATACAGTGCTCTGAGACCCTGAGAGGCTGAGACTATATGAGTTGGGCCCACTATTTTTAATCTTGACAATTGAATAAATGGGCCATGCCCCAAAAATATTCTAGATGGAACACTCAAAATACAGAGAGGATCAATCACATATAGCAAAAGACTACTCATATTAATCATGCTTCTTCAGATGCAATCAAAAGGAAAGATTTTAGACAAGAGTTGAAAATTAATGAAATAACAAAGGCATGAAATCATTGGAGAGAGATAATGGAACATGCATTCACCAAGATCAATCATAAGTCATGCAATAGTAATGCCCTAGTATTTCAGTGTATGGCCAAAAAACTATAGTCATATATAGAAGACTTAAAAGTAGCAAGAAACACGTTTTCACTTATCAAACTCACTATTGCTCAAACATGATAAAAATCTGAAGAAAACTTCAGGTGTGTGGCTGTCCATCCAACCCTTCCATATGTGTTGTCATCATCTGATGACATGTTTATTAAACTCTGGGATTGGGAAAAGGGCTGGATGTGCACTCAGATTTTTGAGGGCCATTCACATTATGTGATGCAAGTAACATTTAATCCAAAAGACACTAACACTTTTGCTAGTGCCTCCCTAGATCGCACGATAAAGGTATGACTGAAAATACTTGATATTGGTTTGTGTTTACATTCCATTTTATTTTTTTATCATGGCTGGTTTATTTGTTCTATTTAATGTTGATAATATCACTGTCATATTGGAAACATTTCAGATCTGGAATCTTGGTTCTCCTGAACCAAATTTTACATTGGATGCTCATCTGAAAGGGGTGAACTATGTTGATTACTTCACTGGTGGTGATAGACCATACTTGTACAAAAACAGAGTATAGAATAGACATGTTCAGTCCTAAATTATTGTTTGAATTTAATTTGTGTTCTTTGTATACTTGTAAGGAAAGCTGCAGGCAGTGGTCTGTTTTTGTTTTGTTGTGAATAATTTTGCTTGGTTCTATGCTCTAAAATTTAATTGCCTTTGAATGTAATAGGTGGTGTTTAGAAAGGCCTTAGCCAAGAACATAAATTAGAAGCTGCATCACATATAAGATAATCTTTGTGGCATTTTGCTCTAAGTCATTATTAGTATCAATTTTCGATTTTAGTTTTTGGTGGAAGACTTAAAGAAACAATTAATTTATGGCGTGCCACCCAAATGCATGGAAAAATCAAGAGCCATACATTCTTCTGAAAATACAGATTAGCCCTAACCCATCTGAAATCCAGGTTCCAAGGGACTGAAACCACCATCACTTCCTGTAACGGGCCTTCCAAGGAATTTTACACATAAACAAAACCAAAGATTTTCAAAGAAAGAAGGGAAAACCTCTGCAGGTGAAAAGAAGAAGAAGAAATCCTCTGATTTTGAGATCTGAAGAAGAAGAAGAAATCAAATCAACTGAAAAGAAGTTGATTACCTCTCGGATTTTGAGATCTGAAGAAGAAGAAATCCTTTGCAGTGAAAACTCGCTGAGAGAAATGACAAGGAGAGAGAAAAGGGGAGGAGTTTGGCGTGGGGAGAGTAGAACTGCTAATCCAGCTGATATCAAGGACTCTGCAGGCTGGTCCCACTTCCTCTTTTTCCTATTGACAGAAGACGAAAAACTTTACTCCTTCAAAGTGATAAGATCAAGGGTTTTTTTTTTCAATTCTTTTCTTGTGGATCTTCTTCTTCTTTTTAATGATTTGGAAGATAGAAGACTGAAGACCACATGGGTCAAAGATTTCCACTCAATCAGCATAACACCAGAAAAGAGTTACCTGAATCCCACAGGAAAATCAAACATGCCAACATTCATGTTGCAAAGGGACAAGTATTATATATAGAGTTATCGTGGCTACCAATCAAATCAAAAGCACATTTCAGACATATTAACACAGTAATCAAGGAAGACTTAATTTAAATATTATCTTTTAATGAAGTGGTCAAACACAACTCACTATATCACAAGTAGTGATACAGGGGTAAATTGTCAAAGTGGGGGTCTCAACTCACCAAGGTAGGCTGGGCCAAATTTTAAAGAGAAGCAGTTGGTGTATTGCAACTGGGCCAAAATCCACTTGGATTAGCGCACATTCACCAATCACCATTGTATTGTGTTTAAAATGGGAATGAAACAATTACATCTCTTGTTCTTTATCAATAAACAAATATAGTTCCAAATTGGCTAAAGAGTTTAATAACTAGTCAGTTTTGAAGCAAGATTGATCCATAGTAGAAGAACCACCAATAGCAACAGATATTCTAGCAAGACAAGGGATTGGGTAAACTAGTGCAACTTTGGGAAATGTTTACGTAGTCCATGTCCAAAAAATTCTCACTCATTCTTAAATGTTTACACTTGCATGAAATGCCTGTAAAATGTTCTTTGTGTGCCATTGGATGTGGCATTCTTTGGACTGTTTTAGTGCATCATCGTTATTGTTATTAGTGAAGATATAGTTGTATAAGAAAGATCTGTACATAGGGTGAGAAGTTTAGCTTTGAGGGTAATGGGTGGGGGTAATTCAAGTCTCTGCAGTCCATGTGAATTTGATGGCCATTGAGTTGTTATGTTACCTATTGCTTAACAAATGTGCAAGAAAAATCTCATGACACAAATGTATAGGCCCTGTGATGGGACTTCTGGTTTTCCATTGTCCCCTTGGGCTGTATTCCTCTCCCTTGAGCTGCATTTTATTGCTACTTGGTTCCCCAAAAGGAAGAAAACCATAGGAACATGTATGCCTGTAAATTTCAATGCTTCTCTTTTCATGAACATATGAAATTACACCCAGATCAAACCCTGTTGTCTGACAAAATACAAGTGAAAGTAAACTAGAAAAAAAATCACCCAATGTAGGAGCCACATGGAACCAGCAGGACTTGGGAAAAATAAAAGAAAGTTTTTTTTTTCCTTTTTATCCCTGTTGGCGGTAAATATATATTTTTCATATACATGCGATATGCATAGAGAAGTTGCACAGTCACCTACAGCTAGATATCAATGTCTAAGGTATTGATTCCCCATTTTTTCACGCTCTCCATCATAAAGCGTTGATTTTTTTAATATGCCCACTTCATCTTTGAACTGCCTCTTGACATGAAACCAACACTAGTTACACTACCACACTACCATAGGTGACACAAACAATAACAATCTCCAAGGTTTCTTCTTTCTTGCCACCCACGCAATCATACTTAAGGAATTTTTTGACACAACACAACAGCCAACCAAGTAGTAAGGAAGGATAACAGGATGACCTCACGCCAAGGACTCGCTCTCTGAGTGCCTAATGCACGAGGGCTTTCACATAAAGGCGAGACTTGAGAGAGTCATTCTCACCCATATTGTTCCCCAAAACTATTTCTGATAATCTCCATCATTTACATCCCTCATAATGAAACTCCAATTCCAATCTTAAATTTAAAATAAAGAAGAAAAAAAAAAAAAAGGTCCTAATTCATTGTCAAGATAAGAAGTTGAGTGGTGAGATTAGCAAACAACTATTGATTTCAATGGCCATAAAGAGGCAGGCAGAAAAGCAGATGTTAAACAAAGCAACACATAAACAGCAACAGCAGCTCCTTATAAAAAAAAAAAGCACTACCGCTTCATAAAACAATTCAAAGCACCCATCGGGAGAAAGAAAAAAAAAAAGCAGCATCATATCTGTTTTAATAATAAAAACCTTCCGAGATCGAAATGCTCAAAAGGAAAGGAAGGCTCCAGGAATACGTACCCAGATGAAAAAAGACCCAAATTCTCGATTCAATTCAATGTGGTTGATCTCTAACAGGGGAAAAACAGAGAACTCGAGCTCAAATACCGGAACGGAAGCCTAAAGGAATCTGATCTCTGCAGCTGAAGAGGTTCTAATCAGAACCCAGATGAAAAAGACCCAAATCTCCCCTCAAAATGATGAATCCAAGCACAGTATCTTTTTAATCCTTGCAAACCCCAGAAAACCCTTCTACTTTGTAATCAGGAAAACCCCAAATTCCAGCTGGGAACTCTAGATTCAATCCTTAAAACAAGTCTTCCGAAAAAATGAGCTGCTTAACGTGGAGAAAAGCTCCTGCTCTAGAAAACCCAGCTGCCATATCAAAAGCCCATTTCCCAATGAGCAAGAAAACTCCTGGGACCGGCGTCCCAATCACTTACAAGGAGTGGAAAAGATCGGATATTTCAGTGATCTTGGAAGGAAAAGAACGAAAAAGCCAATCAAGACTCGTTCCGGAAATGGCTTCTGCGAATGAGAAAATTTCTCTCTTCGTCAATGTCAATGGCAGGTAGGGTTGAGAGAGAGATGGAGAAGCGCAGGTCGCCTGGGAGATGGAGGAGAGGGCTGAGGTCGTGAGGGAAGGAAATGGAGGGAATGCTGGGCAAGAGAGGGTAAGAGAGAAAAGGCGCTGAAATGGGTTTTACTTTAGTGGGCGCGGGCGGGGGCACGGGAAATGGAAAATGGCGCGGCAACACTTGGAAACTTATTTTTACGGCCGAAGTGATTTTGAAGAAGCGCCAGTTAATTTTTATTCCTTCAAAATAAAAATAATAAAAATTTAATTTTTCCCGGCGAAGTAGTTAAATAAATAGTCAAAATTTGTCAAATTGACATTTGCCGGCGATATAGGTATTTCCCCGACAAAAAACATATCATTTGCCGCCGACACAAATATTTTACCGGTAAAACATAACATTTGCCGGCGACAAAATGAGTTTGCCGTGCAAAGCTGAACCTTTACCTAATTTTCGTCGGTAAAAGAAAAATTCGTCTGTAAAGGTCTCTATTTTTAATTTTCCTAAAAAAATTAAACTTTACCAACGTTTTACAAAAAAAAAAACGTCTCTAAAAGTTCATTTTACAGACTTCATTAAATTCGTCGATAATAGTCTTTGATATTTATTTTCCCTGAAAATGAAGTTAATAATAAAATTGAACTTTGCCGACGGTTATCAAGGAAACGTTGCTAAAAGTCAATTTTACCGACGTTTTTTAATTCGTTGATAATAATCTCTGATTTTTACTTTTCCTAACAATGAAGTTAAATCGAAAATTGGAATATTAATTGAAAATTCATGAGAAGAAGAACGCGGGTGCGAAAAAATTTTGGTGTCAAGATTTGGGTTCTCAGTGGGTATCGTCTATCCCTAATTTGGGGTTAATTTTGGGTGTCAAAAAAAGGGTGCGAAATATTTTTGGAATATTAATTTGGCGGGTTTCATTTTTTACGGCATGCGAAATGTGGGCTGTGAAAGCTGATTAATCTTACAGCTTCTCAAAGCAGGCCATGAACTTAATTTGAATGGCTTGGCCTTTTACAGCGTGCAACATGTGGGCTGTGATACCCTAATATTTTTACGGCTTGTGAATGTGGGCCGCAAATGCTCAATAATTTACGGCGTCCTAAATGAACGCCGTAATTGATAAGATTTCACGGCGCGCAAAATGCACGCCTTAATAAAGAAAAGAAAATGCCCTTTTACGGCTCGCATTCCATGTGCGCCGTACTATTATATCATTTACGGCTTGCATTCAATGCACGCCGTAAATGAGAAGCTGTAAAAGGCCTGAAATGGTGTAGTGATGTTACGTGTGGAAATTGGATCAACGATGCTTCTAGGAAGATTCCTTGGTGTACAATCATGTTAAGCATCTATTGGAACAATTTCATTCTCATTTGGTTAAACCATGTGTAATACACGAATACCTAGACAACTCATCGAAGCACACCAAGCCACGTGCTACGATTTTAATCCCATTAGTGGTCAAGTGAGAGTAGGTTCATGGTTTCCAACATCTAAGGCCCAAACCTAAGTTATTAGTCTCATTTCTAGTAAAACATGAACTGAATCAATAATTCAAGTATTTACATCACTTCCCGACCTCCGATCGTGATGAAATTAGAACCATTGGATTCTACATCTCGAGAGCTTTCCAACGGTATTGCATTTAGAAATCCAACGGACGGATTAAAAGTTATGTGTGTCCGAAGTTGACAAGTTCTATAGACTAAGTACCCTCCGCTCGATCGAACAAAAAGATTCGATCGATCGGACGGAAAAGATTCGATCGATCGAACAGAAAGATTCGATGATCGGACTGAAAGCTGTCTCAGTTAATAATTCATCCGATCGATCGGTCTGCAGGTCCAATTGATCGATACTGCGACTTGAACCCCGAAAATGGACGAAAATGGGTTTTCTTCTCCTTTTTTCTCTTGCCAATCCATGGTTAACCTGCATAAAATGAGCCACCATGCTCCCCCAATCATCACATTCATCATTTCCATCATCTCCAACAAATTAAACACAACCTAAAATTACCAATTACAATCTTTTATTTAACTCAAAACCCTCAAAAACCCAATCTAGCATATTAATCACAATCAATAACAAAACAGGCTTAGAATTAAGGTAATCTAACAAGAAAACATAGCCAATCAATAAGGAAAATACACACATGATCAATTATATAATACAAATCTACTTGCCTCAACCAAGAAGAGGATTGGAAATTGGGGAAAACTCGAGGAGAAACCTTCTACCGCGGAAACCACCGATGTAACCCGCTCAAAAGCAATCTAACACGCAAAGGAGAATGAAGGGAAGAAAAAAGATCAGGAACAACCTAAATCTAACTAAAAGAGAAGGTGATTGAGAAGATGAGGGTAAGAGAAACCCTACCAAACTAAAATCAATGGAAAGAGGAGATTGAGAGGATGAAAGTGAGCAGTCTGGATCTTCGAGATGATCTCTTCTTGCGGAAGTTCTGGGCTTGAGAAGATGAAGAGGAAGAAGAAGGGTTGCTGTAACTTTCGTTCGTTGCAGAGATGAATAAAGAATAAGGTTAATCTTTGTTTAAGAAGAGAGGGAAGGGAAAAAGACTAATTTGCCCTTAAGTGGGTCCGATGAAGAAATGGGCCACTTGAAGGGTTTGTAATCTTCGGATCACGATGAGCCAAAAGACAAAAACGATTAGTGTGATGAGACCTTTCCAATGAACCCAAAAAATCATGGCGATTGAAATTTTCGGAAAAACACTTAATTTTCCCTAAATTGCAAACTATCGCCTTACTAGGGTCAAACGCACTTGGAATCGCACGAAACTTTGCAAACACTAATCTAACATTAGAAGAAACTCGCTCATGATCTAAACCCACTTAAATATCTAAAATACAATTAATTATAATAATAGCTAAATAAATAGGTCAATGGGCTTACTATTGGGCCCAACCGACCCAGTAAGGTCGCGGACCTTACATTTACAAAATGTGATTAGGTATTAATGCTTATACATTAGAACTTGACAAGGAATACTTGTGCCTTTAATTTTCGAAAGGAGAAGAAGAGTTTTTTTGTTATTTTATTCTTTGTCCTACATTGATGTGTTTTAAGGAGTTTCTTTAGGTCTTAGAATACACCCCATATATTGGTTTGATATGAGCTTTCCTGTTTTGTGTATTGTGATTTGATAGTAATGGGGTACTTTTGAAATTTGGCATTAATCTTTGGTCTTCTGGGCATATCAGGATTATTAATCATGAACTTGAGCTTTGAACATGCACTTCAAGATTTAACTTATGTTGTCAAAGCTTATGCTGCATTGTACATTGATAATGGTTTTTGATGAGTGATTCCTATCTGTAGTATATGACCAAGTGAGTAGCCAAACTCCTGCTACATGAAGAAGTTAGCTAATTGCACAGTTCTTCTGAATGGAAAACACTTTGATACGATGATTTACTCCATTAATTTGAATTTTAAAATCTCATATGAAATAATACATTACATCTTTGTGTCCAATTATACGTGTATGGAAGCAATCATTAACTTATCTTACATAAAACAATGTGCTTCAGAAAATGGTTGATACACCATATTTACAAGCCATGTTTTTGCAGTTCGCTGCATCACAATTGTACTTGCTAGTAACATTGAGTGGTCTCAATGAGGGATGAAGAGATTTGTCTTGACAAAAATGGTCATACAAGGGTTGGTTTGCTTTCATCTACCCTTCTTTCCTACAATAGCTACAAATTGTTGTAGATGAGTTTGCTTGGAGCCAGCCCTTAACATGCTACAAGGTGAGAGGACAACAATCATTTGATAAAGAGACTTTGGACTAGTATGAGCTTCGGACTAGTTTGAGCTTTTACCAATTGAGAAGCTACTTTCTGGTACTTGGAATTTTTCACTCTTTAGCTAAGCTCAAAAGAAACTAGTGGGTAATTTAATGGATCCTGATATAGGGCACCAAATGCAGAATCCAACAAAAATTGCTTACATTTTTTCCAGTGTAAATTATGATGGATGCCTTATGATGCATTTGAATATTTGTCCCGACATGTCTCTTTACTTCATGATATAGGATTTTCAATGCTGGTGCGGCAAGGCTTTATGGCTCTATGCAGGGCTTAGATTCTTCCCTAGCTGAAGGAAGGCATCAACCTCCACAGGTGCTGGGACAACTATTAGGATTGTAAAGAATCTTCGGGTTTGTAATGACTACCCTACTGTTACTAAGTTGATATCAAAGGTTTGCAAACCGTGAAATTGTGGTTCGTGATTGGGTTAGGCTCCACTATTTTAAAGATGAGGAGTGTTCTTTTTTGGATTACTGGTAGTAAAAGACAGATGAAACAATTCTTTGACGGATTCTTATACATGGTGAAACCTGTACATGGGAAACTTGTTTTGCTGAAGAAATATACAAGTGCATAAAATCTCAAACTGAAGACATCATACTTGAATTTTTCTTAGGAAGCTTATAAATCTCACAACTACTCTGCGTCATGTCCCATATATAGTTGGCAAAATGGTTTGAACCTCTAAGATAAGGGCCATCCGTGCGCTCACCGGGACGAAAATGATAACTGTTGGACCAAGCATTGTGTAATCCTCGTTTAAAATATAATACTTTCAAAAATCAACTGAAATGTAATACTTTTTCATTATTTTAGTTTGATGACAATAATGTGGCCCAAGTATTATGTAATCCTTATTGAAATGTGCTCTATTTCAAGATTCAATTCAAATGTGATACATTCACATTATTTTATGTTAATTGTATGTCCCTCTCTCTCTAATGGTAGTCGTAATAAAATAAATAAATAAACATAGACCTACACCTTGCTATTTGATTCCTGGGGGGAGATGATGTAGAAAACTTTGTAGAGGCAAGAGTATTTATCTAGTGAGAAGTATCCTCTATTTAGTGAGATAAATACTAGTTGGTTGCAAGCCTGAAGTATTTATATGAATATTAATTTAACAGGTGCCTAATTGGTTGGAAAAAAATAGAAATGCCCTCCCGTCAAAGGGAGATTGTCAAAATTAAAAAAATTATATTTTTTCAAGTTTGAAAAGTTTATATTTTTCATTGTTTAGGATAGGGGGTAGGTTAAGTTGGAGATGGTGATTTGGGATATAAGAAATTATGTGTGGTAATAATGAATTTGAGATGGAGATAATCAATACTTGTTTATCATTTTTTTTATTTTTCCATGGATTCATCTCGCTTATCAAAAGTGAGTTTGAAGGAATCATCTATGATTCCTCTGTGCTAGCCAAACGTGGAATGCGATGAATCCTCCCTCTCATAAATCCTTTATGAAGAAAGTCTAAATCCATGGCACAAAGGATTCATCTAAAGAGAGGAATCATCTCCCATTACCAAAGTGCCCTAATAGTATAAACTATTCCTCCAAATACCTGTAATTTCAGGATAACCTTGTGGATGCCACGGAATTTCAATGAGGCATGTTTGCAAAGGAACAATAGAAAACCTGTTAGATTGTATGGACTCAATCCATCAGTTGATGCCATAAATTGATTAATTTCTTTATTTATCAACAAAATCATGCTTTACTTCCATGAGATGAATGTTATTTTATTACTTTATGCACATGACTAATACATATGACATAATGGCTCATGAGTTGAACCGGGTCCCATTAGTATATTAGATGTGATATATGTGTATGGATGAGATCCACATACGGGAGATATATGTCACAAATCTTATACTTAAAATATCTTCACAACTAGTGATGAGACTGGGCATCTCATCTAATAAGGTTGCAACACTTTGATCACTATGAGATAGTGTGATTTGTCTCGATCATCAGAATGGAAGATTCTGGATCAATGTGCTGGTACATTGGATGTATTGAAGGACCATGAGAAGCACCTTATGGAATTCCGTCTCAATAATAAGGTATGCTCTCATAATTCCCTAGCAATAGGCTCTCAATCGTGAGACATTGATGAACTCAAGTTTCTATCTATTCATTTGCTTTGAGTCACCAATGAGTGAGGCCAACTATAGGTCAACACCTCGGTGTCTTGGGTATGTGGTAGTAGGACTGTGGGAACATTGAATGATCAAGATGGAATCTATCTCTATTATCCCTTTGTGCCAATTAATGGATCTGTCATTAGTAACTGTGCACCCATCTCGATTAAGAGTTAATTGGATGGTACTGATGATCATAATGATTAATTGGGGCTCAAGGATAATAAGATGTGGAACTAAGATTGGAAGAGACAGATTTATTCCAATTGATCCATGGATATTGATAGAGGGGCCTACTTGTGGTAATTGGGAAGTTTAGGGTTTTCATTGTAATTTATTCCTAAGACTGGAGTGCAATTGCATTTATATAGTGGTGTTATTTGCAATTAACTGTGAGCCCGGTGTTGACACCAAAAATGTCACTTTGCCTCTTCAACATCAAGAAAGCTGCATGAAGTCGCAACCTGCCATAAATAGGCAATGCAATTTCTCCAAAAAATCAAATCTTGTCAGAATCAAACAAAAACTGCAAGATCCTTCAAGATAGCCAAGAGAAGAGTACACATGAAGTTTCGGGCCATTTCGACAACATTTGGCCTAACTTCACTTCTCCGACAGCTAAACAGGCGCTCCCGGCGGCGACATCATCGGAGACGTCAAAACTTCGATCAGAGCCTACAGATGACTCCAGCATGTCTCAAAAGGGCTCCATGCCAAATTTCAAGTCAAACCGACAACGTTTGACCCTCCATCAATGCTCGAGCAGCAAAATCAAGCCTCCCGGCGGCGGGAACCACCGAAGCCTTCGCTCATCAAACCAAGTGCATGAGTGGCTTCAACATGCTTCCAAAAGGCTGCACGTCAAATTTCAGGTCATTCCGAAAACGTTTGACCAGGTTTCGATGCTCCGAGAGAAAATCAAGCCTACCGGCGGCGGAGCAACCCGGGACCATGACATCCAAAACGGAGCCCATGGAACGTCTCAAAATGACTCCAATAGGCTCCCCGTCAAATTTCAGGTCAATCGGACATCGTTTGGCCACATATCAACGCTCGGCATTTTCCCCGCAGCGAAATCAAGTGAAGCATCGACGGGACCCCAAACGGCTTCAAAACTCAAACAAAAGCCTATGGTTGGTCTTATTTATTGCTCAGGAGGCTTCACCTCAAATTTCAGGTCATTCCGACATCGTTTGACCAAGTTTCAGCTTCTGGCGGAAAATCAGCAGCTCTACGCGACAAAGTCTTCGGCTTTCCCGGAAAATTGGAAACTTTGCACTCTAAAAATGCAAGGATTCTCATCAGGTTTTCTACAGGGAAATCAAGCCAATAAATGAGAAGAAATGTCAAGAAAAATACAGAAGAAAACGGCGACGAAAAAGACCTCAAAACGACCGCAAAACGGGCTCCGAAGGGGAAAAATCCCCCAGGGTCGCGGACCCCTGCGACCATGGCCCATGGTCGCAGGCCCCTGCGACCATGGCCCATGGTCGCAGGCCCCTGCGACCATGGCCCATGGTCGCCGGTCCATGGTCGCCGGCGACCATGGAGGTCCGGGTCACCGGATTTTCCACCGGTGACCCGTTTTTCCGTCTTTTTTCGCGTTTCGCGCACTTTGGCCCCTGTGGTTTCCTGAAAATGTGATTTTTAGTGCTTGAAATTGACTCATATCCGACGACATCCGTCAAAATCACGGGTCAACCTCCAAAAGCATAAAATCATCAGTGATCGCTCCAAGATCGCCAACCGGCTGACCAAGAAAGTGCACTTTCTGTCCGACCGATCGTGAAATCGACAAGACAGATGTCACCGGCCCGCTCTTAGCTATCAATGTCTGAAGTTACATGTTCATCCGATGTCGATCAGCATGTAGATCCATCGATGATCATCGCCAGAAGAATTCCAGAAGACACGGCATGGCCCGCGACTCTTCGACTGCTCGGCGACCAATTAATGTGGTTAATTGACTAGCTTTATTGCAGTCATTAATTCATTTCTTTGGACGGCCCAATCAGAAGTAAGCATTTGGGAGTTACAAGTCAATTGATTCATGGCATTTAACCCATGAAACTCCTCCCATTATGGTAATTAAGATGATTAAAAGCCCTTAATCTTCATCGGCCAATCAGATTCAAGGAAAAAGGAGTTACAAAATCAAGAAATAAATCTTGTAACTCCTCCCATTAAAGCCATTAAGGCTCATAAACCCTCCTAAATGGCTACCAAAAGCCTATAAATAGGAGAGCATTCCATTGAAATTGGAATCAGAAAAAAGAGGAGAAAATCAGAGGATCAGAAAAAAAGATCAGAAAGAGATCTGAGAGAAAGAAAAAGAGAGAAAAACTCTGCTGAAGTTCTGCACCGGCCACCACTACAAGGTGACAAAAGTCCCTTGGGGGGCACCCCCCCCCCAAGGTCCTTGCCTTCTCCTGCTGCCTCCAATGGCTTAGACGTGGCTTTTCAGCCCGTCTACTTAGCTTTTTATTGGACATAGGACCTTCTCTTGGTCTTTGTCCTCTAAAAACCTGAGGTTATAGCCAAGCCAAGCGAATCAAGAGCATCTTCTGTTCTCATCTGCATGGATGATGGCGAAGCCCATACATGGCTTGCGACCGTCAATCTGAACGAGTCCCCCACAATCTCCTGAAAAGTTAGATCTTCCTTTTCTTGCTTTTCATTGTAGTTTGTATTTTTCTAAAGAGACAAAAATCACAACTCTTGTCTTTCATTATTGATGAGAATTGTAAATCGGCTATAAACGCCAAAATCGGCTATAAATGCCAAACAAAATCGCCTTTTACGGCAAATCAAGAAAATGTCTCTTTTCTTAAATATTTGTGCAATGGAAAACTTGAAAGAAGTTGATTTCCTTTTTACTTGCGAAGGTTGATCTCCGGATTACCACTTGCAATTCCAAGTAAAATAGAAAATCTGGCACACCCACACAAAAGAAATGTTGATGCACGCTTCAGGGCCCGCCAGGGCGCGAAAGGGTCGGACCCGACGGACTCCCACGTTCCGCCGACCCCGGTAGCTGCCCCAGCGGGCGCCTCGGAGCGCGTTCCATCAAGCTGGCACACCCGGTGGGACTCGTTCATTTGAGAACACGGTGCTTGGAAATGAAATATTTGCATATCATACTTTTTGCTCTATGCTTATACTTCTTTTCCGGATTCCTTGGCTACTTTCTAGCTGGTAGCCTATGTTGGATTTTGCATCCTAAAAAAAATGAGATGGGATTTTTTGGAAATTTCTATTTCTTTGAGTTTGTTTCCATTCTTTCTCTTTTCAAAAAAAAAAAAAATCAGTTTTCTTAGTTTGAATTCAAAATTGAGAAACTTTGATCCTATCCTATCGTTCTTTGGTGCTTGCAGAAATGTTGAGCCCGTTCGACTAAGGTTTTGGACCATCGTTTCTCTTCGATGAGTTCATTAGAGATTTCAAAAAAAAAATTAAAAAATCAGTTTTCTTAGTTTGAATTCAAAATTGAGAAACTTTGATCCTATCCTATCGTTCTTTGGTGCTTGCAGAAATGTTGAGCCAGTTCGACTAAGGTTTTGGATCATCGTTTCTCTTCGATGAGTTCATTAGAGATTTCAAAAAAATAAAAAATAAAAAATAAAAAAAAATCAGTTTTCTTAGTTTGGATTCAAAATTGAGAAACTTTGATCCTATCCTATCGTTCTTTGGTGCTTGCAGAAATGTTGAGCCCGTTCGACTAAGGTTTTGGGCCATTGTTTCTCTTCGATGAGTCTATTTGGGATTTGAAAAAAAAGACATAGACCACTAAGGTTAAACCAATTGCGTTCTTTGATCACGATTGATTCAAGAAAAGCCTTGTCCAGAGTGTGGAGACAGCTTGACTGTTCTAGGCAAGGGTCCTCCAAACGGGTTCATTAAGTAATCCTACCCTTACCTGGGGGCAATTCTATCAATTGAGGTTTCATAAGACCGGGTTAGGAGGCCTATGTGTACTCTCTCGTCTTTAAATCTTAAAAAATTAAAAAAAAAATCAAAAATAAAAAAAAAATCTTAAAAAAAAATAAAAAAATCAAAATAAAAAAAAAATAAAAAAAAAGATTTTCAAAAAATCTTAAACAAAAAAAAAAGATTTTTTTAAAAAAAAAAAAATGAAAATCTTAAAAAAAAAAAATCTTCAAAAAAAAAAAACTCTCGTCATTTTAGATTCAGATCCGAGAAATTGTGGTTCCTTCCCTTCTGGGTACTGGCGCTCGCGGAAATCGTTGAGCCCGTATTCGGATCGGAATACCATCTGCTCTCTTTGATGAATCCAATCTTGACATTTCAAAAAAAAAGAGAATCCCATCTCGTGGATGCGATCTCCAACATTTGTGCATAGCAATACTGGTACGCCCTTTCAGGGTCTACTGTATCTGTGACCGGCACATTTGTAACTCCTACCTTATATTCTTCTTATCTCGAGCAAGCCCTGCTTCTCGATAAGTCGAATTTAGGTTTACAATTGCTTCTAGCAGTCACTGGAACGCTCATTCTGGGCTCACCATACTTGCTGTCAGAACAATTGTACCCTCTATGGCTTTTTGCCTTCCTCATATTGCTTGGGTCATGTCCCTTGAGCGATTTGAAAAGACAAAATCATAGAATTCCCCATTTATGATCATCATATTCTTGTGATTACTAATGGATGTGGTCTTGTTTCAGAAATTTTGAAACTAACAATGGCAGCTTCACTGATCATCACCTTCGATGAGAACAAGCACCAACTCATGCTTCAACAGAAGCAAAGCGCGCGCACTCATAAGCGCCCTGTCAGCTGCCGAAGCGTTAACTCCCTCGGCAACTCTCTGAACTCCGGGTCGACCTCGACTCCCCGGACTATCTTCTTTGGGACGCTGGGACCATTCCCACTTCCCGAAGAACAAGCTGCTCCTGCCAAAAAGCAGAAGATCGCCTCTCAACGTGTCACTCTCGTGACACCAAAGGCGAAAGCCCAAAAGCCCGAAGCCCGCGGCACCCCCGCGAAGCCTCGACCAACAACCAACCAGGTCTACCCTAAGACTTGGTCTCCAAGACCTTCCCCAAAACAAAGAAGGTCTCAAACCTCCACCAAGCCAGCATTCCTGGCCCCACTCAAGGAGAACCAGTTCTACCCTCTTGCCTACATGAAAGAGGAGAGACCCATCTCCAACCTGACTCCCAAGTCAACCCAGTATGAACCGGCTTGTTTCTACAGGCCCAAAATCAGATCATGCATCACCAGGCCTCTGCAAGCACCTGCCAAGGCCTACAATCCTTCAGTTCGACCCTTCATCTCTACAGGGGCCGAACTCGAAAGGTTTAAAGCTTCGCTGCAACAGGCAAAGGACCGGGTCCGCATCCTGTCCTTGCCCAACCACAAAGAAGACAAGCTCGGCTGCTGCGCCCGAGGGAGCACATCCTTCATCGTCAGAGCCCAGCCAGAGCTGACTGAAGCTCAAATCGCTCGTCGAGCACGCCGCCGTACGTCATATCGACAAAAGAGACTAGAGAAGCAAAGGACCCAGCCTCCTACACTTCAAGTCTCCCGCAAATGGGTCGAAAAAGAAAGACCCGACCAAGTTGCTGCCGTCCATATGGTTGGAAAAACCAGAAGACGCCAAAGGTCAGCATCAAAAATCCATGTCCGACGTCCGGTGACCCGTAGCGTCACCAGGACACAAAGACATCCCGAAGAATCTCCTGCCCCTTCAAGCCAAGGACGGGAGAGTAATCCTTCATCGAGCTCTTCATCAAAAAGAATGAGCCCCAGCTCGGTCACCAGGACGATTTCTTCGTTCGAATCCCGAGGGATGAACGTCTTGGCTACAAGTTCTGAGCCGCCACCTCAGAATCCACCTCGAGATGATGCGCTCACACGCATCCAGCAGTTGGAACAAGGCCAGCAGAGGATTGAAACTCTGATGGAAAACCTTCTCCTCGTTGTCCAAAATCAGGTGAACAATGAGCCTCCTCCGAATCATAGCAATAACGAGGGAAATGGAGAAGAAAATGAGTCACGCGCCCTTACCAAAAAGGACGTAGACAGTATCCTCGCCAAAGCTAAAGAAGAGGATATACTCAAGGAGCATGGGATCAAGCCACCATATCCTTTATGGATGGACTCGGTCCCATTCCCCACAAAATTCAAACATCCTACTCTCCAAACATATACGGGGAAAGGATCAGCCAGACAGCACGTCATCCACTTCAAGATCTTGACGGGAGCTATCGCGGATCAAGATGCACTCAAGATCCGCCTCTTTGCAAGTACCCTAAAAGGTACGGCCTTCGATTGGTACTCCACTCTGCCGGAGAACTCCATTCAGAACTGGGCTATGCTGGAGACACGCTTCCTGACCCACTTCCAAGGTGAGGATCATCCTGTTACTATGGCTCAGCTCTGCAGCCTAAAACAGGGAGAGAATGAGTCAACTTATGACTTCATTCACAAGTGGAAAGCAATGGCGTACAAATGCTCAGATGTACTGCCACAAGCGTCGCTAGTCGACATCTGCCGAAACAACATGAGAGCTAAAATCCGCTCCATGATCATCGGCAACAAATCAAAAAACCTGGGAGAACTCCTGGAAGCTTCCATGGAAGCTGAAACGGTGATCAAAGACCTCAACAGTCAGAAATCATCAAAGAAAGAGCCGACTGCTGTTGCAACCTCTAAACCAAAGAAGAAGGAGGTTCTCAATGTGCAGACTAAGTCAGCTCCTCAGCAGCCAAAGAAAGCTGAAAACAAAACTGCAGGTAAAAGGCCTGAACTCTCTGATGCCTTCAAAGAACGTGTAGAAAAGAAATATCCGTTCGATGAAGACGTTGAAGAAATCTTTGAGGCTCTCCTAGCAAATGGCAAACTCATTTTGCCAGAGCCCAAAAGACCGGGAGACGTTGGCAAAACCAACGATCCTCGGTACTGTCCATACCACCAGATGATCTCACATCCTCTCAATCAATGCTTCGTTGTGAGAGAGAAGATCAATGAGATGTGGAGGAACGGAGTCATCACCTTTGACAAAAATTATGGCCCCGCTTCCGTCAACATGGTGTCACGTGGACAAACACCAAAATCACCGAAGAAGAAGATCACTACTTCCTTCAAGGTGATAAAAAGAATTCAAACGTCCGAAGTGTTGGTTCCTTTCCCGACACCAGACGGACAACCTATATGGGTACACCCCGATCTCCTGGAAGATGAAAATTGGGAGATCGTCAAAACAAAGCCGACAGCTCAACAGCGAAGGCAGGCTAGGAAGCATCTCCTCAGGCTCAAACGGCAAGAGAAGACCCAGCCAAAACAAGAAGTTCATGAAAAGGCAGAGGCCTCCTCTACCACTTCACTCGGGGCAACAGAAACGTCCCCTCCAGAGACTTCAAAGGCGGTAAGAAACTTCACTCTCAGTGATTTCATGCCACCTCAATTCAGAAAAGAAGCCATGCAGGGGGCATCATACTCTTGCAACTCGGTAGTTGGATTCTCCATTAATGGATACGAGTCCAGCGACACCGACGATGGATTCGAGCCCAACTACACCGATGAGTGGGAGGAATCTCTTGAAACAGGAGAATATCTCTCCGATGAAGAATGGGTTCCTGAAACTCACCTTATGCCAGTAATCTGGTATAACCCCTTGCAACCACAAGGATCCTGGTCTGATGATGAAGAAGACCAAGAGGCTGCACAAGAAGATGCTGTTAACCCAGCACCTGTCATTGCTCCAGTGGAAATCAACTATGTTGAGCCACACGGAGAAGACGAAGAAGATGATCTGGCTCCCATGCCGGATCTTGAAGAATATGCAAGGATCTTGCAGCGTCTCGCTCTAGAACAAGAGCAAGATCGTGTTAACGAGCCTCCTCGCAACCCAGAGCCTGAAGTCCCTGAAGATAATCAGGTACATCCACCCTTAACTCCTGAAAATGGAGAACATTGCTGGATAGATGATCCTCTTACATCCGAGGATGAGTCTGACTCCGAGCAGGCAACATCTCCTATCAGAGCTTCCTGTAATGTAATATATCAGGACTATAGCTCTTCTGAAGCGTCGTCTGATGAGATTACCTATACTCCGACGACGCCTAGCAATGTATCCTCTGGAGCTACCTTGTCTCACGTGACTTTCACAGAGATGACACCCTCTCAGGTTTCTTCTCCTGAGACTGTGACTTCAGGATACACATTCTTCCCGACTCATCATCATGAAGAAAACCCAACTTGGGGTGATGGATGGGTCAACGAAGAAGAAAAGCTGCTGGATGCTGTTCAGGACTTGCTCCCGGAAAATGCTCCGTGCAACACAATCACTGAGGATGGCAACTCTGCTGCAGATACATCCCCAGTAGATGAAAAACGACAGCCTCTTGATCCTGAAGACAATCTTCCAAACGAAGATCCTTCTCAAGAAGCTCTCGAAGTTGGTAGAGGCACCCGTTCGGGCCGGGACTACCACAAGAGTTACAACCAATCTTCCTTTACTTATGTAAATCCTTCGGGAAAAGATGTTGTAAGCGCCCCCAGTGGCAACAATGATGAACATGCAGGCCCTAAGGAGGCTTTCAAGTATGACTTGGTTGAGCACTTCAAACACATACCTGCACGTCTTCACATCCTGGATTTATTACGAATGTCTCCACGCACTCGTGATAATCTCATCTCAGAATTACAAAACTGAATGAGGATGTCGACAAACATGCCCCACAAGTCCTCCAAATTGAAATGGACTACCGGGTCAAAAACTCAGAAACCTCCTTAAAAGGAGAAAAAGAGAAAAGCGAGGGATCATGCATCCAATGCCTCTCGGTTCAAAAGGCAGCCAGTGCAACCATCGCCTTCACTAAGGAAGACCTCCTACTTGGCGAAGCAAGGCACAACCGACCCCTGTACTTCACAGGGTACATCAAAGAAATGCCGATACATAGAGTTCAGATCGACCCAGGCTCTGCACTCAACCTTATCTCCACTTCGGCTCTTGAAGAGTTGGGCATCCCACCCAGCAAGCTAAGCCATACATCTGTATCTATTTTTGGATACGATGGGAGCACTCAAAGGCCTATCGGCAAAATCAGGTTTAAATTGCAAATCGGTGATCTTATCTCTGAGGTCACTGTGTATGCAATAAAAACCCCCTCATGCTACAACATCCTTCTCGGACGTCCTTGGATACACGAGAATGGTGTTGTTCCTTCAACTCTACATCAATGCATCAAGTTCGTCGGCGACGACGGCATGGTACATCGTGTCTTTGCGGACAGAAAACCCTTCAAAGGTAAAGAAGTCCACTTCGCAGACTCCCAGATGTATGAAGGAGAAAAAGAAGAAGAGGAAACAGCACCCCCTGCTGAAAATCTCCAGAAAGATAAAGGCAAGGCTCCTCAAAAATCACCGGAAGAAAACAACCCCTCCGGCAAATTAGAAGAGAGTGGTCAATCTCCCTTCCTCATCTCCCTCAAATCTTCAAAACCTTTGGTCATCACGACTAAAGTGAAGAAGGCGAAACAAAAGCCTGGGGGCAAATTTGTTGTTTCTCTCGTGTCTATCATGCAAGACACAGACTCGGACTCAGAGCCAGAAGACGATGCATCGTCAAGCCAAGCTGACACTCAGCAAGTTCAGCCTGCTCTCACTCCGATGGAGACACCTGCTGATGTAGAAGATCCTACGTCTGCTACCTTTGTTGTTCCGGCAACATCACCAAAGCAAAGACCGATCTTCTTTCATAGATCGGATGCTTCTTCATCAAGTTCTCTGCTTGAACCTTTTCAAAATGAAGGTATGCCTCAGCTATCTCTATATAGTCCTGTGGCACAAGCAATTATGAAGAAAATGGGCTTTGACGCTCAAAACCCAGTCAATTTGGGAGAAAGACGCGGTATTCTCACGCCATTGGAGCCCGCCTTGACCAAAAGCCAGCTGGAAGATTGGAGACTCTACGGTCATGTAGAAAAGTCTTCATATGGGTTAGGATATGATCCCGACACTCCTCTGAGACAGTTGACACAAAAGCTTAAAAGTCGTTTTACCGACCAAGCCTCAACATCTCAAGTCCATGAAGACATCGATCTCCCTGGATATCTCTTTAAAGAGTTACCTGACAAAGATCCAGGAAGCTCATCCAATTTGTACGATTTCTCTGATGATGAAGAGGAATCGTCCGATAATACAGACTTGTGCTATTCTGACCCAGAAGAACCCTCGTCTCCAAAAGAAATACCAGATTCAACAGGCGATTGGGACTATCTCATAGCAAGCCTTGAGGAGATCACCAATCAAGAAAATCCATGGAAAGGAACAGAGCCTTGGTCTGGTAATGCAGTTGAAACTCCAGAAGGTTTCGTTGAGTTGGAAGCCTCCGAAAATATTGTGGAGGAACCACCTTCGAACCTTCCGACAGAAGATCCTGTTGAAAAGATAAACTTGGGAACACCTGATAACCCACGTCCTGTATTCATAAGCAAGAATATAAAGGATGATGAGTTACCCGAGTATATCACGTTTCTTCGTGAGTTCGTTGATTGCTTTGCATGGTCCTACGCTGAAATGCCTGGTTTAGACCCCAAAGTAGCAGTCCACAAACTCAATCTTCAAGAAGACATCAAGCCTGTCAAACAAGGCCAAAGAAGATTCCGTCCAGATGTGATGGATAAAATTGAACAAGAAGTTCAAAAACTCAAAAGCGTTGGCTTCATCCGTGAGGAACAACATCCAGAATGGTTGGCCAACATTGTCCCCGTGACAAAGAAAAATGGGCAGATCAGGGTCTGTATTGACTATAGAGACCTGAATAGCGCTTGCCCTAAAGATGAATTCCCGCTCCCCATACCGGAGGTGATGATTGACAATACCTGCGGATTCGAGTGAATGACATTCATGGATGGCTTCTCTGGTTACAATCAGATAAAGATGCATCCCGAGGATGAAAAACACACTTCATTTCGGACTCCATTTGGCGTGTATTGCTACACTGTCATGCCATTTGGTCTGAAAAATGCTGGTGCCACATATCAGAGGGCTATGATGAAAATATTCCAAGATATGCAGCACAAGACGGTCGAATGTTACGTTGATGACCTCGCTGTCAAAAGCAGAAGGAAAGAAGACCATCTCAAAGATCTTCGGGTAGTCTTCCTCCGACTCCGCAAACACAAACTGCGGATGAATCCTCTAAAATGCTTCTTCGGCGTCTCGTCGGGTAAGTTTCTCGGATTCCTTGTTCGGAAAGCTGGAATAGAACTTGACCCCATAAAAGTCAAGGCTATTCTAGAAATGCCCTCTCCAAGAACCCTAAGGGAACTAAAAGGGCTCCAAGGGAGATTGGCCTACATCAGACGGTTCATCTCCAATCTTTCGGGGAAATGCCGTCCATTCTCTCGATTGATGAAAAAGGGTGTAGACTTTGTCTGGGATGCCGACTGTGAAGCCGCATTTCAAGATATCAAGTCATACCTGACCAAACCTCCAGTGTTAGCTGCCCCTGCCACTGGAAAACCATTCATTTTGTACACAAGAGCTCTTGATCATTCTGTAGGCGCCTTGCTTGCACAAGAGAATGGTGAGGGAAAAGAAGCTGCTCTATACTACCTCAGCCGCATGCTAGTAGGTGCAGAGCATCGCTACTCTCCAGTCGAAAAAGAATGCCTTGCAGTGATGTTCGCCGTACAGAAGCTACGTCACTACTTGCTTTCCAACACAGTCTACCTGGTCTCGAGGATCAACCTCTTGAAGGTCCTTGTCACAAAGGCAGGTTCTCTCAATGCCCGACTGGCAAAATAGTCCATCCTTCTATCACAATTTGATATAAGGTATGTGCCACAAAAAGCAATCAAAGGCCAAGCTCTAGCAGATTTCCTCGCAGAGCATCCATTGCCTAAAGATTCACCACTCAGAGATGATCTCCCAGACGAACCTGTCTACAACGTGGAGACTTTCTCGCCAAATGCCTCCTGGGACATGTACTTTGACGGTGCAACCAGGACAAATGAAAAAAGAAAGCTGATCTCAGGAGTTGGCATCCTCTTTGTTAGCCCTGACAAATACATGATTCCACATGCTTTCTCGCTACTGGAACCATGCACAAACAATGCAGCTGAATACCAAGCTCTGATCCTAGGATTGGAACTCGCCATCGAATCCGGTATCACTATGCTGGAAGTCTTTGGAGACTCTCAACTGATCGTCAACCAGATGAATCAGAAATATGAAGTCAGGAAGCCCGATCTGCTGCCTTATTACAACAAGGTACAATCGCTTCTGCAAAAGTTTGACATCTGCAACATCACCCACATTCGTAGAGGTGAAAATATCCGTGCAGATGCCCTGGCCGGACTTGCCGCATCAATGGCGATCCAGGAAGGGGAAAACATGCAAATTACAGTGAATGAGAGAAGGATCCTTGTTGACACCAAAAATGTCACTTTGCCTCTTCAACATCAAGAAAGCTGCATGAAGTCGCAACCTGCCATAAATAGGCAATGCAACTTCTCAAAAAATCAAATCTTGTCAGAATCAAACAAAAACTGCAAGATCCTTCAAGATAGCCAAGAGAAGAGTACACACGAAGTTTCGGGCCATTTCGACAACATTTGGCCTAACTTCACTTCTCCGACAGCTAAACAGGCGCTCCCGGCGGCGACATCATCGGAGACGTCAAAACTTCGATCAGAGCCTACAGATGACTCCAGCATGTCTCAAAAGGGCTCCATGCCAAATTTCAAGTCAAACCGACAACGTTTGACCCTCCATCAATGCTCGAGCAGCAAAATCAAGCCTCCCGGCGGCGGGAACCACCGAAGCCTTCGCTCATCAAACCAAGTGCATGAGTGGCTTCAACATGCTTCCAAAAGGCTGCACGTCAAATTTCAGGTCATTCCGAAAACGTTTGACCAGGTTTCGATGCTCCGAGAGAAAATCAAGCCTACCGGCGGCGGAGCAACCCGGGACCATGACATCCAAAACGGAGCCCATGGAACGTCTCAAAATGACTCCAATAGGCTCCCCGTCAAATTTCAGGTCAATCGGACATCGTTTGGCCACACATCAACGCTCGGCATTTTCCCCGCAGCGAAATCAAGTGAAGCATCGACGGGACCCCAAACGGCTTCAAAACTCAAACAAAAGCCTATGGTTGGTCTTATTTATTGCTCAGGAGGCTTCACCTCAAATTTCAGGTCATTCCGACATCGTTTGACCAAGTTTCGACTTCTGGCGGAAAATCAGCAGCTCTACGCGACAAAGTCTTCGGCTTTCCCGGAAAATTAGAAACTTTGCACTCTAAAAATGCAAGGATTCTCATCAAGTTTTCTACAGGGAAATCAAGCCAATAAATGAGAAGAAATGTCAAGAAAAATACAGAAGAAAACGGCGACGAAAAAGACCTCAAAACGACCGCAAAACGGGCTCCGAAGGGGAAAAATCCCCCAGGGTCGCAGACCCCTGCGACCATGGCCCATGGTCGCAGGCCCCTGCGACCATGGGCCATGGTCGCCGGTCCATGGTCGCCGGCGACCATGGAGGTCCGGGTCACAGGATTTTCCGCCGGTGACCCGTTTTTCCGTCTTTTTTCGCGTTTCGCGCACTTTGGCCCCTGTGGTTTCCTGAAAATGTGATTTTTAGTGCTTGAAATTGACTCATATCCGACGACATCCGTCAAAATCACGGGTCAACCTCCAAAAGCATAAAATCATCATTGATCGCTCCAAGATCGCCAACCGGCTGACCAAGAAAGTGCACTTTCTGTCCGACCGATCGTGAAATCGACAAGACAGATGTCACCGGCCCGCTGCTAGCTATCAATGTCTGAAGTTACATGTTCATCCGATGTCGATCAGCATATAGATCCATCGATGATCATCGCCAGAAGAATTCCAGAAGACACGGCACGGCCCGCGACTCTTCGACTGCTCGGCGACCAATTAATGTGGTTAATTGACTAGCTTTATTGCAGTCATTAATTCATTTCTTTGGACGGCCCAATCAGAAGCAAGCATTTGAGAGTTACAAATCAATTAAGTCATGGCATTTAACCCATGAAACTCCTCCCATTATGGTAATTAAGGTGATTAAAAGCCCTTAATCTCCATCGGCCAATCAGATTCAAGGAAAAAGGAGTTACAAAATCAAGAAATAAATCTTGTAACTCCTCCCATTAAAGCCATTAAGGCTCATAAACCCTCCTAAATGGCTACCAAAAGCCTATAAATAGGAGAGCATTCCATTGAAATTGGAATCAAAGAAAAAAGAGGAGAAAATCAGAGGATCAGAAAAAAAGATCAGAAAGAGATCTGAGAGAAAGAAAAAGAGAGAAAAACTCTGCTGAAGTTCTGCACCGGCCACCACTACAAGGTGACAAAAGTCCCTTGGGGGGCACCCCCCCCAAGGTCCTTGCCTTCTCCTGCTGCCTCCAATGGCTTAGACGTGGCTTTTCAGCCCGTCTACTTAGCTTTTTATTGGACATAGGACCTTCTCTTGGTCTTTGTCCTCTAAAAATCTGAGGTTATAGCCAAGCCAAGCGAATCAAGAGCATCTTCTGTTCTCATCTGCATGGATGATGGCGAAGCCCATACATGGCTTGCGACCGTCAATCTGAACGAGTCCCCCACAATCTCCTGAAAAGTTAGATCTTCCTTTTCTTGCTTTTCATTGTAGTTTGTATTTTTCTAAAGAGACAAAAATCACAACTTTTGTCTTTCATTATTGATGAGAATTGTAAATCGGCTATAAACGCCAAAATCGGCTATAAATGCCAAACAAAATCGCCTTTCACGGCAAATCAAGAAAATGTCTCTTTTCTTAAATATTTGTGCAATGGAAAACTTGAAAGAAGTTGATTTCCTTTTTACTTGCGAAGGTTGATCTCCGGATTACCACTTGCAATTCCAAGTAAAATAGAAAATCTGGCACATCCACACAAAAGAAATGTTGATGCACGCTTCAGGGCCCGCCAGGGCGCGAAAGGGTCGGACCCGACGGACTCCCACGTTCCGCCGACCCCGGTAGCCGCCCCAGCGGGCGCCTCGGAGCGCGTTCCATCAAGCTGGCACACCCGGTGGGACTCATTCATTTGAGAACACGGTGCTCGGAAATGAAATATTTGCATATCATACTTTTTGCTCTATGCTTATACTTCTTTTCCGGATTCCTTGGCTACTTTCTAGCTGGTAGCCTATGTTGGATTTTGCATCCTAAAAAAAATGAGATGGGATTTTTTGGAAATTTCTATTTCTTTGAGTTTGTTTCCATTCTTTCTCTTTTCAAAAAAAAAAAAAAAAAAAAAATCAGTTTTCTTAGTTTGAATTCAAAATTGAGAAACTTTGATCCTATCCTATCGTTCTTTGGCGCTTGCAGAAATGTTGAGCCCGTTCGACTAAGGTTTTGGACCATCGTTTCTCTTCGATGAGTTCATTAGAGATTTCAAAAAAAAAAATCAGTTTTCTTAGTTTGGATTCAAAATTGAGAAACTTTGATCCTATCCTATCGTTCTTTGGTGCTTGCAGAAATGTTGAGCCCGTTCGACTAAGGTTTTGGACCATCGTTTCTCTTCGATGAGTTCATTAGAGATTTCAAAAAAAAAAAATATTAAAAAAAATAAAAATAAAAAAATCAGTTTTCTTAGTTTGGATTCAAAATTGAGAAACTTTGATCCTATCCTATCGTTCTTTGGTGCTTGCAGAAATGTTGAGCCCGTTCGACTAAGGTTTTGGACCATCGTTTCTCTTCGATGAGTTCATTAGAGATTTCAAAAAAAAAATATTAAAAAAAAAATAAAAAAAAAATCAGTTTTCTTGGTTTGGATTCAAAATTGAGAAACTTTGATCCTATCCTATCGTTCTTTGGTGCTTGCAGAAATGTTGAGCCCGTTCGACTAAGGTTTTGGATCATCGTTTCTCTTCGATGAGTTCATTAGAGATTTCAAAAAAATAAAAAATAAAAAATAAAAAAAAATCAGTTTTCTTAGTTTGGATTCAAAATTGAGAAACTTTGATCCTATCCTATCGTTCTTTGGTGCTTGCAGAAATGTTGAGCCCGTTCGACTAAGGTTTTGGGCCATTGTTTCTCTTCGATGAGTCTATTTGGGATTTGAAAAAAAAGACATAGACCACTAAGGTTAAACCAATTGCGTTCTTTGATCACGATTGATTCAAGAAAAGCCTTGTCCAGAGTGTGGAGACAGCTTGACTGTTCTAGGCAAGGGTCCTCCAAACGGGTTCATTAAGTAATCCTACCCTTACCTGGGGGCAATTCTATCAATTGAGGTTTCATAAGACCGGGTTAGGAGGCCTATGTGTACTCTCTCGTCTTTAAATCTTAAAAATTTAAAAAAAAAATCAAAAATAAAAAAAAAATCTTAAAAAAAAATAAAAAAATCAAAATAAAAAAAAATAAAAAAAAAGATTTTCAAAAAATCTTAAACAAAAAAAAAAGATTTTTTTTTAAAAAAAAAAAATGAAAATCTTAAAAAAAAAATCTTCAAAAAAAAAAAACTCTCGTCATTTTAGATTCAGATCCGAGAAATTGTGGTTCCTTCCCTTCTGGGTACTGGCGCTCGCGGAAATCGTTGAGCCCGTATTCGGATCGGAATACCATCTGCTCTCTTTGATGAATCCAATCTTGACATTTCAAAAAAAAAGAGAATCCCATCTCGTGGATGCGATCTCCAACATTTGTGCATAGCAATACTGGTACGCCCTTTCAGGGTCTACTGTATCTATGACCGGCACATTTGTAACTCCTACCTCTTATTCTTCTTATCTCGAGCAAGCTCCGCTTCTCGATAAGTCGAATTTAGGTATACAATTGCTTCTAGCAGTCATTGGAACGCTCATTTCGAGCCTACCATGCTTGCTACCAGAACAATTGTACCCTCTATGGCTTTTTGCCTTCTTTCATATTACTTGGGACATGTCCCTTGAGCGATTTGAAAAGACAACCATAGAAATTCCCATTTATGATCATTATATTCTTGTGATTACTAATGGATGTGGTCGTGTTTCAGAACCTTTTCGAAACTAACAATGGCAGCCTTAACCATTATCTTCGATGAGAACAAGCACCAACTCATGCTTCAACAGAAGCAAAGCACGCGCACTCATAAGCGCCCTGTCAGTTGCCGAAGCGTCAACTCCCTCGGCAACTTTCTGAACTCCGGGTCGACCTCGACTCCCCGGACCATCGTCTTCGGGACACTGGGACCATTCCCACTTCCCGAAGAACAAGCTGCGCCTGCCAAAAAGCAGAAGATCGCCTCTCAACGTGTCACTCTCGTGACACCAAAGGCGAAAGCCCAAAAGCCCGAAGCCCGCGGCACCCCCGCGAAGCCTCGACCAACAACCAACCAGGTCTACCCTAAGACTTGGTCTCCAAGACCTTCCCCAAAACAAAGAAGGTCTCAAACCTCCACCAAGCCAGCATTCCTGGCCCCACTCAAGGAGAACCAGTTCTACCCTCTTGCCTACATGAAAGAGGAGAGACCCATCTCCAACCTGACTCCCAAGTCAACCCAGTATGAACCGGCTTGTTTCTACAGGCCCAAAATCAGATCATGCATCACCAGGCCTCTGCAAGCACCTGCCAAGGCCTACAATCCTTCAGTTCGACCCTTCATCTCTACAGGGGCCGAACTCGAAAGGTTTAAAGCTTCGCTGCAACAGGCAAAGGACCGGGTCCGCATCCTGTCCTTGCCCAACCACAAAGAAGACAAGCTCGGCTGCTGCGCCCGAGGGAGCACATCCTTCATCGTCAGAGCCCAGCCAGAGCTGACTGAAGCTCAAATCGCTCGTCGAGCACGCCGCCGTGCGTCATATCGACAAAAGAGACTAGAGAAGCAACGGACCCAGCCTCCTACACTTCAAGTCTCCCGCAAATGGGTCGAAAAAGAAAGACCCGACCAAGTTGCTGCCGTCCATATGGTTGGAAAAACCAGAAGACGCCAAAGGTCAGCATCAAAAATCCATGTCCGACGTCCGGTGACCCGTAGCGTCACCAGGACACAAAGACATCCCGAAGAATCTCCTGCCCCTTCCAGCCCAGGACGGGAGAGTAATCCTTCATCAAGCTCTTCATCAAAAAGAATGAGCCCCAGCTCGGTCACCAGGACGATTTCTTCGTTCGAATCCCGAGGGATGAACGTCTTGGCTACAAGTTCTGAGCCGCCACCTCAGAATCCACCTCGAGATGATGCGCTCACACGCATCCAGCAGTTGGAACAAGGCCAGCAGAGGATTGAAACTCTGATGGAAAACATTCTCCTTGTCGTCCAAAATCAGGCGAACAATGAGCCTCCTCCAAATCATGACAATAACGAGGAGAATTGTGAAGAAAATGAGTCGCGCGCCCTTACCAAAAAGGACATAGACAGTATCCTCGCCAAAGCTAAAGAAGAGGATATACTCAAAGAGCATGGGATCAAGCCACCATATCCTTTATGGATGGACTCGGTCCCGTTCCCCACAAAATTCAAACATCCTACTCTCCAAACATATAAGGGGAAAGGATCAGCCAGACAGCACGTCATCCACTTCAAGATCTTGACGGGAGCTATCGCGGATCAAGATGCACTCAAGATTCGCCTCTTTACAAGTACCCTAAAAGGTACGGCCTTCGATTGGTACTCCACTCTGCCGGAGAACTCCATTCAGAACTGGGCTATGCTGGAGACACGCTTCCTGACCCACTTCCAAGGTGAGGATCATCCTGTTACTATGGCTCAGCTCTGCAGCCTAAAACAGGGAGAGAATGAGTCAACTTATGACTTCATTCACAAGTGGAAAGCAATGGCGTACAAATGCTCAGATGTACTGCCACAAGCGTCGCTAGTCGACATCTGCCGAAACAACATGAGAGCTAAAATCCGCTCCATGATCATCGGCAACAAATCAAAAAACCTGGGAGAACTCCTGGAAGCTTCCATGGAAGCTGAAACGGTGATCAAAGACCTCAACAGTCAGAAATCATCAAAGAAAGAGCCGACTGCTGTTGCAACCTCTAAACCAAAGAAGAAGGAGGTTCTCAATGTGCAGACTAAGTCAGCTCCTCAGCAGCCAAAGAAAGCTGAAAACAAAACTGCAGGTAAAAGGCCTGAACTCTCTGATGCCTTCAAAGAACGTGTAGAAAAGAAATATCCGTTCGATGAAGACGTTGAAGAAATCTTTGAGGCTCTCCTAGCAAATGGCAAACTCATTTTGCCAGAGCCCAAAAGACCTGGAGACGTTGGCAAAACCAATGATCCTCGGTACTGTCCATACCACCAGATGGTCTCGCATCCTCTCAATCAATGCTTTGTTGTGAGAGAGAAGATAAACGAGATGTGGAAAAACGGAGTCATCACCTTTGACAAAAATTATGGCCCCGCCTCCGTCAACATGGTGTCACGCGGACAAACACCAAAATCACCGAAGAAGAAGATCACTACTTCCTTCAAGGTGATAAAAAGAATTCAAACGTCCGAAGTGTTGGTTCCTTACCCGACACCAGACGGACAACCCATATGGGTACATCCCGATCTCCTGGAAGATGAAAATTGGGAGATCGTCAAAACAAAGCCAACAGCTCAACAGCGAAGGCAGGCTAGGAAACATCTCCTCAGGCTCAAACGGCAAGAGAAGACCCAGCCAAAACAAGAAGTCCCTGAAAAGGCAGAGGTCTCCTCTACCACTTCACTCGGGGCAACAGAAACGTCCCTTCCAGAGACTTCAAAGGGGGTAAGAAAACTCACTCTCAGTGATTTCATGCCACCTCAATTCAGAGAAGAAGCTATGCAGGGGGCATCATACTCTTGCAACTCGGTAGTTGGATTCTCCATTGATGGATACGAGTCCAGCGACACCGACGATGGATTCGAGCCCAACTACACCGGCGAGTGGGAGGAATCTCTTGAAACAGGAGAGTATCTCCCCAATGAAGAATGGGTTCCTGAAACTCACCTTATGCCAGTAATCTGGTATAACCCCTTGCAACCACAAGGATCCTGGTCTGATGATGAAGAAAACCAAGAGACTGCACAAGAAGATGCTGTTAACCCAGCACCTGTCATTGCTCCAGTGGAAATCAACTATGTTGAGCCACACGGAGAAGACGAAGAAGAGGATCTGGCTCCCATGCCTGATCTTGAAGAATATGCAAGGATCTTGCAGCGTCTCGCTCTAGAACAAGAGCAAGACCGCGTCAACGAGATTCCTCACAATCCAGAGCCGGAAGTCCCTGAAGCTCACCAGGTACCTCCACCCTTAACTCCTGAAAATGGAGAACATTGCTGGATAGACGATCCTCTTACATCCGAGGATGAGTCTGACTCCGAGCAGGCAACATCTCCTATCAGAGCTTCCTGTAATGTAATATATCAGGACTATAGCTCTTCTGAAGCGTCGTCTGATGAGATTACCTATACTCCGACGACGCCTAGCAATGTATCCTCTGGAGCTACCTTGTCTCACGTGACTTTCACAGAGATGACACCCTCTCAGGTTTCTTCTCCTGAGACTGTGACTTCAGGATACACATTCTTCCCGACTCATCATCATGAAGAAAACCCAACTTGGGGTGATGGATGGGTCAACGAAGAAGAAAAGCTGCTGGATGCTGTTCAGGACTTGCTCCCGGAAAATGCTCCGTGCAACGCAATCACTGAGGATGGTAACTCTGCTGCAGATACATCCCCAGTAGATGAAAAACGACAGCCTCTTGATCCTGAAGACAATCTTCCAAACGAAGATCCTTCTCAAGAAGCTCTCGAAGTTGGTAGAGGCACCCGCTCTGGCCGGGACTACCACAAAAATTACAACCAATCTTCCTTTACTTATGTAAATCCTTCGGGAAAAGATGTTGTAAGCGCCCCCAGTGGCAACAATGATGAACATGCAGGCCCTAAGGAGGCTTTCAAGTATGACTTGGTTGAGCACTTCAAACACATACCTGCACGTCTTCACATCCTGGATTTATTACGAATGTCTCCACGCACTCGTGATAATCTCATCTCAGAATTACAAAAACTGAATGAGGATGTCGACAAACATGCCCCACAAGTCCTCCAAATTGAAATGGACTACCGGGTCAAAAACTCAGAAACCTCCTTAAAAGGAGAAAAAGAGAAAAGCGAGGGATCATGCATCCAATGCCTCTCGGTTCAAAAGGCAGCCAGTGCAACCATCGCCTTCACTAAGGAAGACCTCCTACTTGGCGAAGCAAGGCACAACCGACCCCTGTACTTCACAGGGTACATCAAAGAAATGCCGATACATAGAGTTCAGATCGACCCAGGTTCTGCACTCAACCTTATCTCCACTTCGGCTCTTGAAGAGTTGGGCATCCCACCCAGCAAGCTAAGCCACACATCTGTATCTATTTTTGGATACGATGGGAGCACTCAAAGGCCTATCGGCAAAATCAGGTTCAAATTGCAAATCGGTGATCTTATCTCTGAGGTCACTGTGTATGCAATAAAAACCCCCTCATGCTACAACATCCTTCTCGGACGTCCTTGGATACACGAGAATGGTGTTGTTCCTTCAACTCTACATCAATGCATCAAGTTCGTCGGCGACGACGGCATGGTACATCGTGTCTTTGCGGACAGAAAACCCTTCAAAGGTAAAGAAGTCCACTTCGCAGACTCCCAGATGTATGAAGGAGAAAAAGAAGAAGAGGAAACAGCACCCCCTGCTGAAAATCTCCAGAAAGATAAAGGCAAGGCTCCTCAAAAATCACCGGAAGAAAACAACCCCTCCGGCAAATTAGAAGAGAGTGGTCAATCTCCCTTCCTCATCTCCCTCAAATCTTCAAAACCTTTGGTCATCACGACTAAAGTGAAGAAGGCGAAACAAAAGCCTGGGGGCAAATTTGTTGTCTCTCTCGTGTCTATCATGCAAGACACAGACTCGGACTCAGAGCCAGAAGACGATGCATCGTCAAGCCAAGCTGACACTCAGCAAGTTCAGCCTGCTCTCACTCCGATGGAGACACCTGCTGATGTAGAAGATCCTACGTCTGCTACCTTTGTTGTTCCGGCAACATCACCAAAGCAAAGACCGATCTTCTTTCATAGATCGGATGCTTCTTCATCAAGTTCTCTGCTTGAACCTTTTCAAAATGAAGGTATGCCTCAGCTATCTCTATATAGTCCTGTGGCACAAGCAATTATGAAGAAAATGGGCTTTGACGCTCAAAACCCAGTCGGTTTGGGAGAAAGACGCGGTATTCTCACGCCATTGGAGCCCGCCTTGACCAAAAGCCAGCTGGAAGATTGGAGACTCTACGGTCATGTAGAAAAGTCTTCATATGGGTTAGGATATGATCCCGACACTCCTCTGAGACAGTTGACACAAAAGCTTAAAAGTCGTTTTACCGACCAAGCCTCAACATCTCAAGTCCATGAAGACATCGATCTCCCTGGATATCTCTTTAAAGAGTTACCTGACAAAGATCCAGGAAGCTCATCCAATTTGTACGATTTCTCTGATGATGAAGAGGAATCGTCCGATAATACAGACTTGTGCTATTCTGACCCAGAAGAACCCTCGTCTCCAAAAGAAATACCAGATTCAACAGGCGATTGGGACTATCTCATAGCAAGCCTTGAGGAGATCACCAATCAAGAAAATCCATGGAAAGGAACAGAGCCTTGGTCTGGTAATGCAGTTGAAACTCCAGAAGGTTTCGTTGAGTTGGAAGCCTCCGAAAATATTGTGGAGGAACCACCTTCGAACCTTCCGACAGAAGATCCTGTTGAAAAGATAAACTTGGGAACACCTGATAACCCACGTCCTGTATTCATAAGCAAGAATATAAAGGATGATGAGTTACCCGAGTATATAGCTTTTCTTCGTGAGTTCGTTGATTGCTTTGCATGGTCCTATGCTGAAATGCCTGGTTTAGACCCCAAAGTAGCAGTCCACAAACTCAATCTTCAAGAAGACATCAAGCCTGTCAAACAAGGCCAAAGAAGATTCCGTCCAGATGTGATGGATAAAATTGAACAAGAAGTTCAAAAGCTCAAAAGCGTCGGCTTCATCCGTGAGGAACAACATCCAGAATGGTTGGCCAACATTGTCCCCGTGACAAAGAAAACTGGGCAGATCAGAGTCTGTATTGACTATAGAGACTTGAATGGCGCTTGCCCTAAAGATGAATTCCCGCTCCCCATACCGGAGGTGATGATTGACAATACCTGCGGATTCGAGCGAATGACATTCATGGATGGCTTCTCTGGTTACAATCAGATAAAGATGCATCCCGAGGATGAAAAACACACTTCATTTCGGACTCCATTTGGCGTGTATTGCTACACTGTCATGCCATTTGGTCTGAAAAATGCTGGTGCCACATATCAGAGGGCTATGATGAAAATATTCCAAGATATGCAGCACAAGACGGTCGAATGTTACGTTGATGACCTCGCCGTCAAAAGCAGAAGGAAAGAAGACCATCTCAAAGATCTTCGGGTAGTCTTCCTCCGACTCCGCAAACACAAACTGCGGATGAATCCTCTAAAATGCTTCTTCGGCGTCTCGTCGGGTAAGTTTCTCGGATTCCTTGTTCGGAAAGCTGGAATAGAACTTGACCCCATAAAAGTCAAGGCTATTCTAGAAATGCCCTCTCCAAGAACCCTAAGGGAACTAAAAGGGCTCCAAGGGAGATTGGCCTACATCAGACGGTTCATCTCCAATCTTTCGGGGAAATGCCGTCCATTCTCTCGATTGATGAAAAAGGGTGTAGACTTTGTCTGGGATGCCGACTGTGAAGCCGCATTTCAAGATATCAAGTCATACCTGACCAAACCTCCAGTGTTAGCTGCCCCTGCCACTGGAAAACCATTCATCTTGTACACAAGAGCTCTTGATCATTCTGTAGGCGCTTTGCTTGCACAAGAGAATGGTGAGGGAAAAGAAGCTGCTCTATACTACCTCAGCCGCATGCTAGTAGGTGCAGAGCATCGCTACTCTCCAGTCGAAAAAGAATGCCTTGCAGTGATGTTCGCCGTACAGAAGCTACGTCACTACTTGCTTTCCAACACAGTCTACCTGGTCTCGAGGATCAACCTCTTGAAGGTCCTTGTCACAAAGGCAGGTTCTCTCAATGCCCGACTGGCAAAATGGTCCATCCTTCTATCACAATTTGATATAAGGTATGTGCCACAAAAAGCAATCAAAGGCCAAGCTCTAGCAGATTTCCTCACAGAGCATCCATTGCCTAAAGATTCACCACTCAGAGATGATCTCCCAGACGAACCTGTCTACAACGTGGAGACTTTCTCGCCAAATGCCTCCTGGGACATGTACTTTGACGGTGCAACCAGGACAAATGAAAAAAGAAAGCTGATCTCAGGAGTTGGCATCCTCTTTGTTAGCCCTGACAAATACATGATTCCACATGCTTTCTCGCTACTGGAACCATGCACAAACAATGCAGCTGAATACCAAGCTCTGATCCTAGGATTGGAACTCGCCATCGAATCCGGTATCACTATGCTGGAAGTCTTTGGAGACTCTCAACTGATCGTCAACCAGATGAATCAGAAATATGAAGTCAGGAAGCCCGATCTGCTGCCTTATTACAACAAGGTACAATCGCTTCTGCAAAAGTTTGACATCTGCAACATCACCCACATTCGTAGAGGTGAAAATATCCGTGCAGATGCCCTGGCCGGACTTGCCGCATCAATGGCGATCCAGGAAGGGGAAAACATGCAAATTACAGTGAATGAGAGAAGGATCCTCCCTCCTCTTAACACACACCAAGCAGTTGCTGAATGCCACCGAGTGGTTGGAAGTCGGATCTCTATCCTTCAACCTTCAATCGGCGACTGGAGGGGTCCGTTCATTGATTACACTATGTTCGAAATCCTACCTGAAGATCCAAAAGAACGGGTAAGCATCCAAAGGCGAGCCCCAAACTTTCATTTGGATATCCCTTCAAAAATCCTTTACAGGAAATCCTTCAATGGAGTACTCCTACGCTGCTTGTCACAACAAGAAGCTGAAGAAACACTCAAAGAAGTTCACGCTGGTCTTTGTGGAGCTCATCAGGCTGGTCCCAAGCTCTACGACCAAATCAAAAGGTTAGGTTACTACTGGCCTACCATGGTACCCGACGCAATGCAATTTGCTAAGCGCTGCCAACAATGCCAAGTTCATGGAGACTACATTCACATGCCTCCGGAATGGCTACATCCTACAGCAATCTCATGGCCTTTCGAAGCATGGGGCATGGACATCATAGGTCCTATCTCTCCCCCTTCAAGCAAAGGTCATCGCTTCATCTTCGCTGCTACGGATTATTTCTCCAAGTGGTCAGAAGCATTTGCGTTCAACGAAATGAAGACCTCATCAGTTCTTCAGTTCCTGCGCACCAACATCATTTGTCGTTTCGGCATACCCAAAAGATTCGTCCATGATAACGGACCACAATTCCGGGATCATCGATTCTACAGGTTCTGCGACAAATACAAAATCCAAAGCTGTCCTTCGACTCCATACAATCCGGCAGCAAACGGATTAGCAGAAGCCTTCAACAAGACACTCTGCAAAATCCTCAAGAAAATGGTCTCTAGTCACAAAAGAGACTGGAGTGACAAACTGTCTGAAGCTTTGTGGGCCTATCGAACCACCGTTCGAGGACCAACCCATAGCACACCATTCTCCTTGGTCTATGGATGCGAAGCTGTCGTGCCCCTAGAGGTACAAATTCCTTCTCTGAGGGTATCTCTACAAAATGACATGACTCAAGAAAGCAATGTCAAATTGCGACTCCATGAGCTGGACAATCTCGACGAGAGACGGCTCGAAGCTCGACAAAGCATTGAACTTTACCAAGCACGCATGGCAGGATCTTTTGACAAAAAGGTCAGGCAACGCGCCTACAAAAAGGGTGACTTGGTTCTTGCGGTAAAAAGACCAATGGTCTTCGCTCACAAGTCCAAAGGCAAATTTGAACCAAAATGGGAGGGACCCTACGTCATCGACAAGGTCTTCTCCAACGGCGCATATGCCCTCCTAAACATGGAAGGCGACAGATGTATGATGCCTATCAACGGCAAGTTCTTGAAGCGGTACTACCCTTGAAGACTTACCCAACTGGGTAAGAGCAATGCCTGTATGGCCAAAACCTGTTCTCAGGTACTCGCTCGTCAAACCCACTCTCTTTAGAATTTTCATATCAAATGTCAAAATTTCTAGAGATTCAAAAACAATGCTTACTTTCATCGTTTCATTGTTCAAAAACAAAAAAAATCCAAGTTTAGGAGCCTCTCCCTGACTTGACCAAAACTTTCGATCCTTGAACCAAAATTCATGGTTTGAAACAAAAATCCGGATTCAGGGATTTCCACCCTAGTCCACCTTACCTTTTACCGCCAAATGGTTCTAGGTCAAAATTTACGACCCTCATGTCTTTAAACAAAAAAAAATGGTTTTTCAAAAATCGTGGGGAAACGACATCAAAGTCAGTACCCGCAAAACAAAAATTTTGAAAAAAAGCAAGGATGCGACATTCCATCGATACTTGCACCCAAAATCGCAGGGAAGCGACATTTCGTCGATACTTGCAAAATCCAAAAACCGTGGAGAAGCAACAAACCAGTTGATATCCACAACCCAATTTCAAAAATCGTGGAGACACAACATTTCAGTTGATATCCACAACCCAAATTTCAAAGGTTCGAGAAAACCTAAAATCGTGGAGAAGCAACAAACCAGTTGATATCCACAACCCAATTTCAAAAATCGTGGAGATGCAACATACCAGTTGCTATCCACAACCCAAAATTACAAATGGTTCGAGAAAACCTCAAATTTCAAAAATCGCGGAGAAACGACATCAAGTCAGTACCCGCAAAATCAAAAGTTTTGGGAAAAGCAGGGAAGCGACGCTTAGTCGATATTTGCACCCCAATTCGCGAGGAAGCGACATTCCATCGATACTTGCAAAACCTAACCCGCGAGGAAGTGACATTCCATCAATACTCGCAAAACCGAATGAGCAAGGAAGCGACATTCCATCGATACTTGCAAGACCATTCAGCGGGGAGGCGACATTTAGTCGATACCTGCATTTTGAAAGCCAAAAAATCTGGCTATAAATGCCAAAACCTGGCTCTTTTGCCAAAAACCGGCTATCAATGCCACCAAATCGGCTATAAATGCCACACAAAAAAAAAACCTGACTCTCATGTCAAAACCGGCTATAAATGCCACAAACCGGCTATCAATGCCACAAAAATTGGCTTTTACGCCGACAAACCAAAACTTGGCTTTCAAAAAATGGCTATCAATGCCACCAAACCGGCTATAAATGCCACAAAATGGCTATCAATGCCACCAAACCGGCTATAAATGCCACAAATTGGCTATCAATGCCACCAAATTGGCTATAGATGCCACAAAACAAACACCGGCTTCCATGCCAACCCAAATTTTGGCTTTTACGCCATAAAATTTCGGCTTCCATGCCATCTCAAAATTGGCTCCCATGCCACGAACAAAATTTTTGGCTCTTATGCCATCTCAAAAATCGGCTATAAATGCCACATAAAAAAAAAACAACCTGACTCTCATGTCAAAACTGGCTGTAAATGCCACAAAAATCCGGTTTTCATGCCAAATTCGTTTCCCCTACCAAAACAACCATTTGACAAAAGATTTTCACAAAATGACAAAGCTTTTGATCAAATCCCATTTAGCAATTGCTTTCATCACAAAAAGATTTGAGTGAGCGTAGGGAAAACAAAACAAAAAAAAAAAGGTACCAAAAAAATACATGTGGTACCAAAGCAAAAAAAAAAGAAAGTGTTCACAAGCACTACAAAAAAAAAAAAAAAGTACCAAAAAAAATACATGTGGTACCAAAAAAAAGAAAGTGTTCACAAGCACTACAAAAAAAAAAAGTACCAAAAAGATACATGTGGTACCAAAAAAAAAGTGTTCGCAAGCACCGCAAAAAAAAAGAAGTACCAAAAAATACATGTGGTACCAAAAAAAAAGAAGAATAGTTTCTGCTACAAAAATCAGGAGCTTAGCCAAAAATGGTCTCCAGCCAAAGCTTCAGCTCCTCAAGCAAACTTTTGGCATCAGCCGTCAGAGTTTCCAAGGCACGCCTCTTCAGGAACTTGCCATGAGATGCTGGCGAATGCCGTAACCCTTCTTTTACACCGGGAAGCTCTTCCCCAGCAGTTTGCCATCGTTCGTTTTCTAGAGTCCTCCTCTCGAGAACTTGACCGGCATCTGCAACCCTGCGAATCAGAGTACTCTCCCTGTCACGAGCCTCTGTTATAGCAGCCCACTTAGCATCGACTTGTGCCTTCAAATGCTCAAGACGTTTCCTGGCCTCCTCAACTTCCCTATCAAGGACGTTAAGGTCATGCCTCAATCCGATGATGGCTAGCTCTTCCTTGTTCTTCTCCCGAACTAGCTGCTTCTTGCTTTGTGTAGCCTCACTCAGGTCAGACTTAGCCTTATCAGCAGGGTCCAAGAACATCTCCCTGAAGAATTGGTCGTCAGGGAAGCCCATGGTCTCAAACCACTTGTCACCCAGTGCAATGATCCTATCAACGGTCGCCCTGGCACCTGTGACATCTAGACCAACCTCTTCGGTATCAGTGAGAATCTCCTGCACATGTGGGATCATGCCAAATCCTGCTTCCAAGTGTCCAGAAAGGAGAGTCTTGATCCAAGAACTCAAAACCCGAGCCAGCACCTTCTTCGCAAATTGAAGAGACGAACTGGATGAAGGTTCACCCTTCTCCGCTGATCGGCTGCTCATGTCATGTCCCATCGGAAGAGTAACAAAGGAACTCTTTTCACTTGGAGCCACTGGAGAAGGAATCTCAACATGAGGTATCTCCTCTATCGCGTCAGAACTGGTTGTAGGAGTCTCTACCTCCGGATCGACCTCTGGCATCCCTTGCTCTGGTTCTGAAGAAAGCAATGGACTCTCTTCTGTCACTTCAAAACCTGCAAATGAAACACAAAAAGGTATGAATATGATCCCGCCCAAAAAAAAAAAAAAAAAAAAAAAAAAAAAAGAAGAAAAAAACGTGTGAAAAAAAAAAGACAAAAAAAAGAAGAAATCACGTGGAAAAGAAAAAAAAAAAGAAGAAGAATAGAAAGAAAAGAAAGAAAGAAAAAAAAGAAGAAAGAAAAAAAAAAAGAAGAAGAGAAACTTTTTTTACCATCCTATTCTCTACATAAAGTTTTCTTGAAAGAAAAAGAGAGAGAACTTACTTGAAGCCATTGATGGAGAAGAAGAAGAAAAAAGCTTGAAGATCCTTGAAGAAGAAGAACTCTTGGTCTTGGAGCTCCCTTGAGATTGTTGCAAAAGAAAGCAATAAGAGCAAGAGATCCTACCTTCCTTTGCTTTTATAGGAGAGAGCAAATCAAAGAAGGAAACAAAGAAGAAAGGTAAGTGTTACTAATTAAGTAACCTTACCAAAAGAGAAGGAATTAGAAAGATTCTTTCCCAAAAAGAAAGATGTCTTTGAGAGATTTCCTCCCAAAATCAATCAAATGAGAGATTCTCTCCAACAAAAAAGGATATTGAAGATTCTTTCCCAAAAAGAAAGATACCTTGAGATATTCTCTCCCAAATTAAGGGAAGATGAGAGATTCTCTCCCATAAAGATATTTTTAGATATTCTCTATCCAAATGAGATATCTTTAGATATTCTTTACAAAAATGGCCCCACATGAGATCTAAGCCATCCTAAAAAGCTTAAGGTCCCATGGGCTAGCCCATATGAGCCAGGTTTGACCACCTAGGCACTAAAAAAAAAAAAAAAAAAAAAAAAAAAAAAAAAAAGAAAAAATGGGCTTTTAGTCAGAAAAAATCCCTCTTACCAAGAGCATACAATAATGGTTCCATGCCTCTTTTGAGTTGATTGAACCATACAAAAAAAATCCCAAGCCCCATGAGCTTCCAAAAATCAAACCATCCAGCCTCATATACCAAATTGAGCCAAAATCTTGAAATTGACATTTCACAAAAATCCAAACCACTCCAATGGACCCACACAGTCCCGAAGAGTGACCAAAAACCAAATCCTGGTCCCCTAACTTGCCACATATAGCTTGTTAGGTCACAAGACCAAAACAAAAAACCAAACCCTGATCCCCCAACTTGCCACATACAGCTTGTTGGGTCACAAGATCAAAACCAAAACCCGACCCCCTAACCTGCCACATACAGCTTGTTAGGTCACAAGGTCAAAAACAAAAGCCCAAATCCACATCCCTGATGTCATCTTCAAAACTTTGCCTCGAGATGGTGTGTGATTCCTTTCACTACCATAAAATTCCCCTGGAAGCTCAAAGGCTACTCTACCAAAGGAAAGATTGCTCGAAGACTCTTGGTCAAGACACAAGCTCTCCTTCAAAAATCTCTTCGAGGCACATCGACTACAAAAGTCAAGCAACTCGTCGCTGTACCTCGAGGGGGCATTTGTTGACACCAAAAATGTCACTTTGCCTCTTCAACATCAAGAAAGCTGCATGAAGTCGCAACCTGCCATAAATAGGCAATGCAACTTCTCAAAAAATCAAATCTTGTCAGAATCAAACAAAAACTGCAAGATCCTTCAAGATAGCCAAGAGAAGAGTACACACGAAGTTTCGGGCCATTTCGACAACATTTGGCCTAACTTCACTTCTCCGACAGCTAAACAGGCGCTCCCGGCGGCGACATCATCGGAGACGTCAAAACTTCGATCAGAGCCTACAGATGACTCCAGCATGTCTCAAAAGGGCTCCATGCCAAATTTCAAGTCAAACCGACAACGTTTGACCCTCCATCAATGCTCGAGCAGCAAAATCAAGCCTCCCGGCGGCGGGAACCACCGAAGCCTTTGCTCATCAAACCAAGTGCATGAGTGGCTTCAACATGCTTCCAAAAGGCTGCACGTCAAATTTCAGGTCATTCCGAAAACGTTTGACCAGGTTTCGATGCTCCGAGAGAAAATCAAGCCTACCGGCGGCGGAGCAACCCGGGACCATGACATCCAAAACGGAGCCCATGGAACGTCTCAAAATGACTCCAATAGGCTCCCCGTCAAATTTCAGGTCAATCGGACATCGTTTGGCCACATATCAACGCTCGGCATTTTCCCCGCAGCAAAATCAAGTGAAGCATCGACGGGACCCCAAACGGCTTCAAAACTCAAACAAAAGCCTATGGTTGGTCTTATTTATTGCTCAGGAGGCTTCACCTCAAATTTCAGGTCATTCCGACATCGTTTGACCAAGTTTCGACTTCTGGCGGAAAATCAGCAGCTCTACGCGACAAAGTCTTCGGCTTTCCCGGAAAATTAGAAACTTTGCACTCTAAAAATGCAAGGATTCTCATCAAGTTTTCTACAGGGAAATCAAGCCAATAAATGAGAAGAAATACAGAAGAAAACGGCGACGAAAAAGACCTCAAAACGACCGCAAAACGGGCTCCGAAGGGGAAAAATCCCCCAGGGTCGCAGACCCCTGCGACCATGGCCCATGGTCGCAGGCCCCTGCGACCATGGGCCATGGTCGCCGGTCCATGGTCGCCGGCGACCATGGCCCATGGTCGCCGGCGACCATGGAGGTCCGGGTCACCGGATTTTCCGCCGGTGACCCGTTTTTCCGTCTTTTTTCGCGTTTCGCGCACTTTGGCCCCTGTGGTTTCCTGAAAATGTGATTTTTAGTGCTTGAAATTGACTCATATCCGACGACATCCGTCAAAATCACGGGTCAACCTCCAAAAGCATAAAATCATCATTGATCGCTCCAAGATCGCCAACCGGCTGACCAAGAAAGTGCACTTTCTGTCCGACCGATCGTGAAATCGACAGGACAGATGTCACCGGCCCGCTGCTAGCTATCAATGTCTGAAGTTACATGTTCATCCGATGTCGATCAGCATATAGATCCATCGATGATCATCGCCAGAAGAATTCCAGAAGACACGGCACGGCCCGCGACTCTTCGACTGCTCGACGACCAATTAATGTGGTTAATTGACTAGCTTTATTGCAGTCATTAATTCATTTCTTTGGACGGCCCAATCAGAAGCAAGCATTTGGGAGTTACAAATCAATTAAGTCATGGCATTTAACCCATGAAACTCCTCCCATTATGGTAATTAAGGTGATTAAAAGCCCTTAATCTCCATCGGCCAATCAGATTCAAGGAAAAAGGAGTTACAAAATCAAGAAATAAATCTTGTAACTCCTCCCATTAAAGCCATTAAGGCTCATAAACCCTCCTAAATGGCTACCAAAAGCCTATAAATAGGAGAGCATTCCATTGAAATTGGAATCAAAGAAAAAAGAGGAGAAAATCAGAGGATCAGAAAAAAAGATCAGAAAGAGATCTGAGAGAAAGAAAAAGAGAGAAAAACTCTGCTGAAGTTCTGCACCGGCCACCACTACAAGGTGACAAAAGTCCCTTGGGGGGCACCCCCCCCAAGGTCCTTGCCTTCTCCTGCTGCCTCCAATGGCTTAGACGTGGCTTTTCAGCCCGTCTACTTAGCTTTTTATTGGACATAGGACCTTCTCTTGGTCTTTGTCCTCTAAAAATCTGAGGTTATAGCCAAGCCAAGCGAATCAAGAGCATCTTCTGTTCTCATCTGCATGGATGATGGCGAAGCCCATACATGGCTTGCGACCGTCAATCTGAACGAGTCCCCCACAATCTCCTGAAAAGTTAGATCTTCCTTTTCTTGCTTTTCATTGTAGTTTGTATTTTTCTAAAGAGACAAAAATCACAACTCTTGTCTTTCATTATTGATGAGAATTGTAAATCGGCTATAAACGCCAAAATCGGCTATAAATGCCAAACAAAATCGCCTTTCACGGCAAATCAAGAAAATGTCTCTTTTCTTAAATATTTGTGCAATGGAAAACTTGAAAGAAGTTGATTTCCTTTTTACTTGCGAAGGTTGATCTCCGGATTACCACTTGCAATTCCAAGTAAAATAGAAAATCTGGCACACCCACACAAAAGAAATGTTGATGCACGCTTCAGGGCCCGCCAGGGCGAGAAAGGGTCGGACCCGACGGACTCCCACGTTCCGCCGACCCCGGTAGCCGCCCCAGCGGGCGCCTCGGAGCGCGTTCCATCAATCCTCCCTCCTTTTAACACACACCAAGCAGTTGTTGAATGCCACCGAGTGGTTGGAAGTCGGATCTCTATCCTTCAACCTTCAATCGGCGACTGGAGGGATCCGTTCATTGATTACACTATGTTCGGAATCCTACCTGAAGATCCAAAAGAACGGGTAAGCATCCAAAGGCGAGCCCCAAACTTTCATTTGGATATCTCTTCAAAAATCCTTTACAGGAAATCCTTCAATGGAGTACTCCTACGCTGCTTGTCACAACAAGAAGCTGAAGAAACACTCAAAGAAGTTCACGCTGGTCTTTGTGGAGCTCATCAGGCTGGTCCCAAGCTCTACGACCAAATCAAAAGGTTAGGTTACTACTGGCCTACCATGGTACCCGACGCAATGCAATTTGCTAAGCGCTGCCAACAATGCCAAGTTCATGGAGACTACATTCACATGCCTCCGGAATGGCTACATCCTACAGCAATCTCATGGCCTTTCGAAGCATGGGGCATGGACATCATAGGTCCTATCTCTCCCCCTTCAAGCAAAGGTCATCACTTCATCTTCGCCGCAACGGATTATTTCTCCAAGTGGTCAGAAGCATTTGCGTTCAACGAAATGAAGACCTCATCAGTTCTTCAGTTCCTACGCACCAATATCATTTGTCGTTTTGGCATACCCAAAAGATTCGTCCATGATAACGGACCACAATTCCGGGATCATCGATTCTACAGGTTCTGCGACAAATACAAAATTCAAAGCTGTCCTTCGACTCCATACAATCCGGCAGCAAACGGATTAGCAGAAGCCTTCAACAAGACACTCTGCAAAATCCCCAAGAAAATGGTCTCTAGTCACAAAAGAGACTGGAGCGATAAACTGTCTGAAGCTTTGTGGGCCTATCGAACCACCGTTCGAGGACCAACCCATAGCACACCATTCTCCTTGGTCTATGGATGCGAAGCTGTCGTGCCCCTAGAGGTACAAATTCCTTCTCTGAGGGTATCTCTACAAAATGACATGACTCAAGAAAGCAATGTCAAATTGCGACTCCATGAGCTGGACAATCTCGACGAGAGACGGCTCGAAGCTCGACAAAGCATTGAACTTTACCAAGCACGCATGGCAGGATCTTTTGACAAAAAGGTCAGGCAACGCGCCTACAAAAAGGGTGACTTGGTTCTTGCGGTAAAAAGACCAATGGTCTTCGCTCGCAAGTCCAAAGGCAAATTTGAACCAAAATGGGAGGGACCCTACGTCATCGACAAGGTCTTCTCCAACGGCGCATATGCCCTCCTAAACATGGAAGGCGACAGATGTATGCTGCCTATCAACGGCAAGTTCTTGAAGCGGTACTACCCTTGAAGACTTACCCAACTGGGTAAGAGCAATGCCTGTATGGCCAAAACCTGTTCTCAGGTACTCGCTCGTCAAACCCACTCTCTTTAGAATTTTCATATCAAATGTCAAAATTTCTAGAGATTCAAAAACAATGCTTACTTTCATCGTTTCATTGTTCAAAAACAAAAAAAAAATCCAAGTTTAGGAGCCTCTCCCTGACTTGACCAAAACTTTCGATCCTTGAACCAAAATTCATGGTTTGAAACAAAAATCCGGATTCAGGGATTTCCACCCTAGTCCACCTTACCTTTTACCGCCAAATGGTTCTAGGTCAAAATTTACGACCCTCGTGTCTTTAAACAAAAAAAAAATGGTTTTTCAAAAATCGTGGGGAAACGACATCAAAGTCAGTACCCGCAAAACAAAAATTTTGAAAAAAAGCAAGGATGCGACATTCCATCGATACTTGCACCCAAAATCGCAGGGAAGCGACATTTCGTCGATACTTGCAAAATCCAAAAACCGTGGAGAAGCAACAAACCAGTTGATATCCACAACCCAATTTCAAAAATCGTGGAGACACAACATTTCAGTTGATATCCACAACCCAAATTTCAAAGGTTCGAGAAAACCTAAAATCGTGGAGAAGCAACAAACCAGTTGATATCCACAACCCAATTTCAAAAATCGTGGAGATGCAACATACCAGTTGCTATCCACAACCCAAAATTACAAATGGTTCGAGAAAACCTCAAATTTCAAAAATCGCGGAGAAACGACATCAAGTCAGTACCCGCAAAACCAAAAGTCTTGGGAAAAGCAGGGAAGCAACGCTTAGTCGATATTTGCACCCCAATTCGCGAGGAAGCGACATTCCATCGATACTTGCAAAACCTAACCCGCGAGGAAGTGACATTCCATCAATACTCGCAAAACCGAATGAGCAAGGAAGCGACATTCCATCGATACTTGCAAGACCATTCAGCGGGGAGGCGACATTTAGTCGATACCTGCATTTTGAAAACCAAAACTCGGCTATAAATGCCAAAACAAAAATTTCCGGCTATAAACGCCAAAATCGGCTTTCATGCCAATAAAACAAAACTCGGTTTTCAAAAAACTCGGCTACAAATGCCACACAAAAAAAAAAGACCTGACTCTCATGTCAAAACCGGCTATAAATGCCACAAATTGGCTATCAATGCCACAAAACCGGCTATAAATGCCACAAATTGGCTATCAATGCCACCAAACTGGCTGTAAATGCCACAAAAACACCGGCTTCCATGCCAACCCAAATTTTGACTTTTACGCCATAAAATTTCGGCTTCCATGCCATCTCAAAAGCGGCTTTCACGCCACAACCAAAATCAGGCTCCCATGCCAAAACAATTATTTGACAAAAGATTTTCACAAAATGACAAAGCTTTTAATCAAATCCCATTTAGCAATTGCTTTCATCACAAAAAGATTTGAGTGAGCGTAGGGAAAACAAAAAAAAAGGTACCAAAAAAAATACATGTGGTACCAAAGCAAAAAAAAAAAAAATAGAAAGTGTTCACAAGCACTACAAAAGAAAAAAGAAAAGTACCAAAAAAATACATGTGATACCAAAAAAAAAGAAAGTGTTTATAAGCACTACAAAAAAAAAGAAGTACCAAAAAAATACATGTGGTACCAAAAAAAAAAAAGAAAAAAGAAGAATGGTTTCTGCTATAAAAAATCAGGAGCTCAGCCAAAAATGGTCTCCAGCCAAAGCTTCAGCTCCTCAAGCAAACTTTTGGCCTCATCCGTCAGAGTTTCCAAGGCACGCTTCTTCAGGAACTTGCCATGAGATGCTGGCGAATGCCGTAACCCTTCTTTTACACCGGGAAGCTCTTCCCCAGCAGTTTGCCATCGTTCATTTTCTAGAGTCCTCCTCTCGAGAACTTGACCGGCATCTGCAACCCTGCGGATCAGAGTACTCTCCCTGTCACGAGCCTCTGTTATAGCAGCCCACTTCGCATCGACTTGTGCCTTCAAATGCTCAAGACGTTTTCTGGCCTCCTCAACTTCCCTATCAAGGACGTTAAGGTCATGCCTCAAACCGATGATGGCTAGCTCTTCCTTGTTCTTCTCCCGAACTAGCTGCTTCTTGCTTTGTGTAGCCTCATTCAGGTCAGACTTAGCCTTATCAGCAGGGTCCAAGAACATCTCCTTGAAGAATTGGTCGTCAGGGAAGCCCATGGTCTCAAACCACTTGTCACCCAGTGCAATGATCCTATCAACGATCGCCCTGGCACCTGTGACATCCAGACCAACCTCTTCGGTGTCAGTCAGAATCTCCTGTACATGTGGGATCATGCCGAATCCTGCCTCCAAGTGTCCAGAAAGGAGAGTCTTGACCCAAGAACTCAAAACCCGAGCCAGCACCTTCTTCGCAAATTGAAGAGACGAACTGGATGAAGATTCACCCTTCTCCGCTGATCGGCTGCTCATGTCATGTCCCATTGGAAGAGTAACAAAAGAACTCTTTCCACTTGGAGCCACTGGAGAGGGAATCTCAACACGAGGCATCTCCTCAATCATGTCAGAACTGGTCTCTACCTCCGGATCGACCTCTGGCATCCCTTGCTCTGGTTCTGAAGAAAGCGATGGACTCTCTTCTGTCACTTCAAAACCTGCAAATGAAACACAAAAAGGTATGAATATGATCCTGTTCAAAAAAAAAAAAAAAACCATCAGGGTCATCACTACAAAGTACCTTCTTCGACGACTGGCGGAACACTCTCTTCCTCCATGAACTCATCAGAAGCATCATCAACATTTGCGTCCATTGATGGTTCAAAGTCATCGGAATCTTGTGGCGAGTCAGCTGACAAGAAAAATGTTAGCAAATCAAGTCGCAGGCACAAAAAAGAGAAAGCGAAGGAAGTCATACCAGTCGGAGATTCCGGAGTCATTCCAGAGTCCCTAGGTTCTTCTTCAGATGCCATAACCGGCTCCATCACCGCCTCATCGGTCGGAACCTCAGGCATCGCCAAGTCTTCATCCTCTGCTAAAAAAAAAAAAGCAGCAGCAGGGTGAGAAAACAAATCAGAACATGGAAAGCCCCATGAAAGAAGCAGAAAAAGAAAAAGGAAGAATCATACCTTCACCGATGGTCTCTTCTTCCCGAATCCTCTTCTCCGGAGGTTCGTCAGCTTCCCCTGGCACCTCCTCATTGACAGTGAGAGGGACTTCCACATTAGGAGCGTCTTCGTCCCGCCCCGTGTGACGCTGACTCCTCCTCCTCTTCCTACCTCTACGGGTTCGCTTCCTAGAAGAACCCGCCCCACTATCAGAGTCAGGTTTCTCACTTGACTCCTCACTGGATGGTCTGCTCTCGCCAGTAGACTCCGCGGAAGCTCGCCTCTGTGCCGCTTGCATCCAAGCGTCGAGCTCGGCTTCCTCCTGTTCTAGCTGCTCCAAAGCCTCATCAGGTACTTCCCGAACAGCTTCAGAACCAATGACGCCCTGGTCACCGAGAAAGCCTATCTTGTGCTTCTCTCCAGAAAGGAAGGCCCAAACTTCCTCTCGCCGGACGCCATCCGACTTCCCAATGCCTTTTCCAGAAGACAGCTTTACATCAAGCTCCTTCTTGGAAAGCCCCCGATATGCCAAAAAGCTCTCCGCGAACCACTTCGTGAAGCCGGCAGTTCGGAAAGTCGACAGCTCAGGATAAGAAATCGTGGCAGTAGTGTCTTCAGCACTATAGAAAGCCCATGCATTTCTGCCATCCTGCAAACCCCCAAAACGCTTCACCATACTCGAAGGCGCTCCAACAACGCCTTGAGAGAAGCCCAACTGAAGCGCAAAGCGAGAAGGTACATACGGCTGGATGTCGACGAAAAGATGTCTACGGTACACCATCGTGCCGACTCGTATGCTGAAAAGCCACTCTTTCTCTGCATTGGTCAAAGAGTAATGCCTTCCCGACCCTGCTCTGGTAGAGTCTCGGGAGGCACCAAAATCAAAAGCCTTCTTCCGCAACTCCGGAGAAAGCTTAACTGAAGACTGCCCCATCTCGACGTCCCTGAATCGTCGGATCCTCATGCGGGCAAACAAAAGTGATTCGGATATGGCTTTTCCCTTAGCCAATCGAATCATCAGAGGATCATCATCCTGTGCAGCACCCAGCTGGTGGAAGCCAGGACAGTGGTATACAAACCACGAATAAAAGATATGGGCTGAAAATACCCTATTCATAGGGAGCCCAAGCCGAACCAAAAAAGCAGCAACCTGCAGTTCGGTACACAGGTAGGAGTAAAGAGCGGGCACCAAAGCAAGCCGCTCTCCAAACGCCATCTGACAAGCCGGAAATATACAATGCGGCCTGATGTGCGTCCCATCTCCACCAGCAAAAATAGCCTCACCTAGCCAAAAAGTGAGGTAAAAAGCAAGATCTCTCCGCAGTGTAATGTCAGAACAAATGGCATCTGTGCTCGCGAAGAAACCCTTCAACTCTTCCTGCATGGCCGAAGTCTTCTTCCTGTCTTCCTGGGTCATGCTATCAGAAGATTCTCCACCGTCAAAGGAGTTGAAGAATGAAGAGCCATAACTCTTCCAACTGCTGGATCTCACTTTCGAGCCCTCCTTAAAAAAATCATAGAAGGCGACAAGCTGAAAGTATAGGAGCCTGAACTCCTCTGACTGCTCCTCAAGGACGCTGTCAATCGGCATGAACTCCTCATAGAGTTTGCCAAGGATGGGCAATCCAGTAATAGCACTCAACTCCTTCAGAGAAAAACCAATCTCACCGTTCGTGACAACGAAGGTATTGGTCTGAGGGAGGAAAGACTCCAACATAGCCATGAAGGCATCATCGGAAAAAGTCACGGTCTCCCTAAAAGCGCGGACCGCGTCAAAAATCCCGGCTTCCTTCAAAACGGCTCCCCCAATCAGCAAGGTGTGGTCAGTCCATGACTTCCAATCGGAGTCAGCATTGAAACGGCCACGAAGTCGAAAAGGCTTCACCCAAGTACTGCCGTCACCGCTGAAAACGCCAAGGCCCACCGGTCTCAAATCGACCGACGGATAATCAGAGCCCTGGTAGCCGCTGGCTGGCATCAACATGTCCATACGGACAGGTGGCTTCTCCGCAAAACCGGAAGGTCCACCAACAAAAACCCCGGTCTTGATCACACTGGTCCTCTTCACCCAGCTCGGAGGATCTTCCCTCTTAGGGCACGTGGGAGAAAGGCTCAGGATCGAGATGGTCCGGTCAAAAGACGACCGGGTAGAAATAGTTCTCTCTTCACCATCAGCTGTGTAAGAGAACTGAAAACATCTCCTTTGGTATGTCAAGTCGTCAGGGACTGCATCTCCAAAGAAGAAGGTAGGCTTGGGCAAAACCCTCAGATCGTCCATAACCCAAGGACGGTTGCTTACCATGATCTTATAGAACTCCTCATCCTTGAGAGCAATCAATCGCTGTCTCATCTCATCACGATTGAGGGAATCGCATTCTTCCAAGTTCTTCTCAACAAACTGGACCTTCTCCCAGGCCTGCTGAACGGCCACATTAGAAGATCTGGCGGATCGACGAGGTACGCTTGTAGCAGGCTCTTTACCCTTGTTCGCTCTGGAGGAACCACCTGCAAAGGTTGGAAAAGAAAAAGATCGTCATCAAAATGACAGGATTTCGCTAAAAAAAAAAAAAAAGGGTCACTTTGTCCCACCAAAAATCTGGCGAAATTTTGGCATGACTCCGGGGCAATTCCAAAGAAAAAGGAAATACCCCGACGGAAATAGAAAGTTTGAAGATGGGCTCAACATTGCTGCGGGCTCCGAAACTCCAAACTTTCGAAACCTCAAAATCTCCGCAAAATCAAGAAGGGCTCAACATCGCTGCGAGCTCCAAATTCCCAAATTTGCAAAGATTTTCAGGTATGCTATCACATCATGCTACTCAATTCAATTTACAAAAAGTACATGCATGAACATCTAGATTTGCATAAAAACGCATTATCATGATGAGCAAAAAAAAAAAAAAAAAAAAAAAGAAAAAAAAAAGAAACTTTCTCAAACAAAAAAAAAGAGAAAAAAAAAACGTGAAAAAAAAAAGAAATCACGTGGAAAAGAAAAGAAAAAAAAAGAGAAGAAGAATAGAAAAAAAAAAGAAAAAAAAAGAAGAAAGAAAAAAAAAGAAGAGAAACTTTTTTTCCATCCTATTCTCTACATGGAGTTTTCTTGAAAGAAAAAGAAAGAAAACTTACTTGAAGCCATTGATGGAGAAGAAGAAGGAAAAAGCTTGAAGATCCTTGAAGAAAAAGCACTCTTGGTCTTGGAGCTCTCTTGAGATTGTTGCAAAAGAAAGCAATAAGAGCAAGAGATCCTACCTTCCTTTGCTTTTATAGGAGAGAGCAAATCAAAGAAGGAAACAAAGAAGAAAGGTAAGTGTTACTAATTAGTAACCTTACCAAAAGAGAAGGAATTAGAAAGATTCTTTCCCAAAAAGAAAGATGTCTTTGAGAGATTTCCTCCCAAAATCAATCAAATGAGAGATTCTCTCCAACAAAAAAGGATATTGAAGATTCTTTCCCAAAAAGAAAGATACCTTGAGATATTCTCTCCCAAATTAAGGGAAGATGAGAGATTCTCTCCCATAAAGATATTTTTAGATATTCTCTATCCAAATGAGATATCTTTAGATATTCTTTATAAAAATGGCCCCACATGAGATCTAAGCCATCCTAAAAAGCTTAAGGTCCCATGGGTTAGCCCATATGAGCCAGGTTTGACCACCTAGGCACTAAAAAAAAAAAAATGGGCTTTTAGTCAGGAAAAAAAATCCCTCTTACCAAGAGCATACAATAATGGTTCCATGCCTCTTTTGAGTTGATTGAACCATACAAAAAAAATTCCAAGCCCCATGAGCTTCCAAAAATCAAACCATCCAGCCTCATATACCAAATTGAGCCAAAATCTTGAAATTGACATTTCACAAAAATCCAAACCACTCCAATGGACCCACACAGTCCCAAAGAGTGACCAAAAACCAAATCCTGGTCCCCTAACTTGCCACATACAGCTTGTTAGGTCACAAGACCAAAACCAAAAACCAAATCCTGATCCCCCAACTTGCCACATACAGCTTGTTGGGTCACAAGGTCAAAACCAAAACCCGACCCCCTAACCTGCCACATACAGCTTGTTAGGTCACAAGGTCAAAAACAAAAGCCCAAATCCACATCCCTGATGTCATCTTCAAAACTTTGCCTCGAGATGGTGTGTGATTCCTTTCACTACCATAAAATTCCCCTGGAAGCTCAAAGGCTACTCTACCAAAGGAAAGATTGCTCGAAGACTCTTGGTCAAGACACAAGCTCTCCTTCAAAAATCTCTTCGAGGCACATCGACTACAAAAGTCAAGCAACTCGTCGCTGTACCTCGAGGGGGCATTTGTTGACACCAAAAATGTCACTTTGCCTCTTCAACATCAAGAAAGCTGCATGAAGTCGCAACCTGCCATAAATAGGCAATGCAACTTCTCAAAAAATCAAATCTTGTCAGAATCAAACAAAAACTGCAAGATCCTTCAAGATAGCCAAGAGAAGAGTACACACGAAGTTTCGGGCCATTTCGACAACATTTGGCCTAACTTCACTTCTCCGACAGCTAAACAGGCGCTCCCGGCGGCGACATCATTGGAGACGTCAAAACTTCGATCAGAGCCTACAGATGACTCCAGCATGTCTCAAAAGGGCTCCATGCCAAATTTCAAGTCAAACCGACAACGTTTGACCCTCCATCAATGCTCGAGCAGCAAAATCAAGCCTCCCGGCGGCGGGAACCACCGAAGCCTTCGCTCATCAAACCAAGTGCATGAGTGGCTTCAACATGCTTCCAAAAGGCTGCACGTCAAATTTCAGGTCATTCCGAAAACGTTTGACCAGGTTTCGATGCTCCGAGAGAAAATCAAGCCTACCGGCGGCGGAGCAACCCGGGACCATGACATCCAAAACGGAGCCCATGGAACGTCTCAAAATGACTCCAATAGGCTCCCCGTCAAATTTCAGGTCAATCGGACATCGTTTGGCCACATATCAACGCTCGGCATTTTCCCCGCAGCAAAATCAAGTGAAGCATCGACGGGACCCCAAACGGCTTCAAAACTCAAACAAAAGCCTATGGTTGGTCTTATTTATTGCTCAGGAAGCTTCACCTCAAATTTCAGGTCATTTCGACATCGTTTGACCAAGTTTCAGCTTCTGGCGGAAAATCAGCAGCTCTACGCGACAAAGTCTTCGGCTTTCCCGGAAAATTGGAAACTTTGCACTCTAAAAATGCAAGGATTCTCATCAGGTTTTCTACAGGGAAATCAAGCCAATAAATGAGAAGAAATGTCAAGAAAAATACAGAAGAAAACGGCGACGAAAAAGACCTCAAAACGACCGCAAAACGGGCTCCGAAGGGGAAAAATCCCCCAGGGTCGCGGACCCCTGGACCATGGCCCATGGTCGCAGGCCCCTGCGACCATGGCCCATGGTCGCCGGTCCATGGTCGCAGGCGACCATGGCCCATGGTCGCCGGCGACCATGGAGGTCCGGGTCACCGGATTTTCGGCCGGTGACCCGTTTTTTCCGTCTTTTTTCGCGTTTCGCGCACTTTGGCCCCTGTGGTTTCCTGAAAATGTGATTTTTAGTGCTTGAAATTGACTCATATCCGACGACATCCGTCAAAATCACGGGTCAACCTCCAAAAGCATAAAATCATCAGTGATCGCTCCAAGATCGCCAACCGGCTGACCAAGAAAGTGCACTTTCTGTCCGACCGATCGTGAAATCGACAAGACAGATGTCACCGGCCCGCTCTTAGCTATCAATGTCTGAAGTTACATGTTCATCCGATGTCGATCAGCATGTAGATCCATCGATGATCATCGCCAGAAGAATTCCAGAAGACACGGCATGGCCCGCGACTCTTCGACTGCTCGGCGACCAATTAATGTGGTTAATTGACTAGCTTTATTGCAGTCATTAATTCATTTCTTTGGACGGCCCAATCAGAAGTAAGCATTTGGGAGTTACAAGTCAATTGATTCATGGCATTTAACCCATGAAACTCCTCCCATTATGGTAATTAAGATGATTAAAAGCCCTTAATCTTCATCGGCCAATCAGATTCAAGGAAAAAGGAGTTACAAAATCAAGAAATAAATCTTGTAACTCCTCCCATTAAAGCCATTAAGGCTCATAAACCCTCCTAAATGGCTACCAAAAGCCTATAAATAGGAGAGCATTCCATTGAAATTGGAATCAGAAAAAAGAGGAGAAAATCAGAGGATCAGAAAAAAAGATCAGAAAGAGATCTGAGAGAAAGAAAAAGAGAGAAAAACTCTGCTGAAGTTCTGCACCGGCCACCACTACAAGGTGACAAAAGTCCCTTGGGGGGCACCCCCCCCCAAGGTCCTTGCCTTCTCCTGCTGCCTCCAATGGCTTAGACGTGGCTTTTCAGCCCGTCTACTTAGCTTTTTATTGGACATAGGACCTTCTCTTGGTCTTTGTCCTCTAAAAACCTGAGGTTATAGCCAAGCCAAGCGAATCAAGAGCATCTTCTGTTCTCATCTGCATGGATGATGGCGAAGCCCATACATGGCTTGCGACCGTCAATCTGAACGAGTCCCCCACAATCTCCTAAAAAGTTAGATCTTCCTTTTCTTGCTTTTCATTGTAGTTTGTATTTTTCTAAAGAGACAAAAATCACAACTCTTGTCTTTCATTATTGATGAGAATTGTAAATCGGCTATAAACGCCAAAATCGGCTATAAATGCCAAACAAAATCGCCTTTCACGGCAAATCAAGAAAATGTCTCTTTTCTTAAATATTTGTGCAATGGAAAACTTGAAAGAAGTTGATTTCCTTTTTACTTGCGAAGGTTGATCTCCGGATTACCACTTGCAATTCCAAGTAAAATAGAAAATCTGGCACACCCACACAAAAGAAATGTTGATGCACGCTTCAGGGCCCGCCAGGGCGCGAAAGGGTCGGACCCGACGGACTCCCACGTTCCGCCGACCCCGGTAGCCGCCCCAGCGGGCGCCTCGGAGCGCGTTCCATCACCCGGATTGCACATGAGATGTGGGGTCGCGTGTCTCAGTAGGAGCCAGCTTTCTATGGAATCCCTAGTGGTCCCCACGCTAACCCAAGTTATTAGAAAGATACTAATCATATTCGAACTCTAAAAGGAAAGAATTAGAAAGTTACTATTTCTATTTGAAGTAGGACTTCTAATAGTGGTAATAGTATACTTACTAATTGTTGTGGAAGTAAGACTTCTATTTCAATTAAGAAAAGAGGAGACCTGGGAGATTATATAAGGGAATCCACCCCTCTTGGACGTCCATCATTATTAGAGTGAAAAAAGTCCATCCCTTTTGTGCAATAGTTGCACTGCTGTCTTCTCTCTTCCTCTTATAGTTCCTTAGGGTTTCGAGTTGGGTTTTCTCTTGGAGATTCCGCCAATCTTCTTGAAAGAAAAATCTAATTCGGGTCATAGCGTGGAAGGCCAAGAGGTGTTGGAGATTCTGATCTTAGTTTGTAGAAAAGTTCTACATCAACGAAAGTTATCAACTTCTCCATTAGAGCACAACCGAGCTCCAAAGGTATAATCTACTTCCTTGTATGTTGTAGATTTTTATGGATGCTTGTTCGCTTCTATTCTATCTTTTAGATAGTTTTAATTTACTGTACATTATCTAGAGTTTGAGGGTTATGCATCCTGAATTGGGTTTTTTGGCCTTATGGATACTTGATTCCTGAGTCAAGTGGGTCAAAAGTTTTGAAAATCTATCCACGAGGCCCACCTACTTCCAACAAAACCTCCATCCATCACACACAACAAAATAATTTCTAGAGGGAAGCCACATATCCCTCGCGGGTGAAAAATTCCACAAGCTATGGTATGATTGTGGAATCTACGTATAAAAAAAAACAGCTCGACTATAAATCTAGTGGAGCACTTCATAAAGAGAATTTCTCGGGACACTTCCAACTTTGGCAACACATAGAGGAATCCTATCATTTGCCCTATATGTGATCCTACGGTCCTGGATTTTTTTTTTGCAAATACCTTATAATCCATATAAACTCAAGCCTTGAAATTTTACACTGTAGCCATTATTAGATCTCTAGAGAATGTGAATGGCTTAGATCTTGTAAATGGGGCCCAAAAAAAAAAAAAAGAAAAAAAAAATTCATTTTAGGCTCTAGACTTTTTAAAAAATATCTCAAAATCCATGACAGATCAACGACTAAAATTTGTGTCCCTAGCCGTGTTTGATCTTCTAGAGAACGTGAACGGTTTAGATCATATTTTTTGGGCCCATAAAAATTAGAAAAATCGAGAAAGTCCAACTGCTGCAAAACCCATTTTTGGCACTATGGGAGATCAACGGTCAGAAGTGTTTCCCAATTTTCTCATGATCCATGAAGAATCACGCTACCAAGCTTGGGCTTAGAGGCAATTTGGGCCCTATGAAGAGTTTGAACGGTTCAAATTGTTCAAACAGGGCCCATATAAGTTCAGAAATTGAGATCCAATGATTTGGACCTTTTTTTTTTACAAATATCTCAAAATTCGTTAAGAATCAATGGTTGATATTTGACTTCCCAGCCGTGTTGGGCCTTTTAAGCAAGATTGACTGTTCATATCCTAATTGTGGTGCTGATAAAAACCAAAAATTTAAAAAACACGGTGACCCTTAAAACTAACGTGTGAAACTCTATAGCTCCACCATTGTACCATTTCGTGGTTTCCCATTGTCTGACAGGGGAGGGTCTGACTGCCGATTCTTCAAAAGCATGGATGCATGGATTTTGTGGTGTAATTTTACTTGTGTTACCAAACATGGTCTTCTCAAGAGGATGGTTACCAAACATGCCCTGTATTAAACGTTAAATGTAACAATTTCCAAATTTTAAGAGCCCGTTTGGATGTTTACAGAATAAAATATTTACAGATTTAATTATTACAAGAATAAACTAGTATAGAATAGAATAATGCAATATTATGATCTAATAATATTTTTTGCTGTTTGGCAATTTTTGAAGAATGTTACAGATTTTAAATTGAGCTGCTTTGAAGGTGCTATGATTAGAATTATTTTTATTGAATATTTTAATTTATATGTTATGTTTGGAATTTGGATAAAAAAAGCAGTATGGTAAAGTAAAGTTCAACCACAAATTTTTTTTTTTTACCATAGGTTACTTTCCTTTTATCAAATAAAATCATGACAAAGTATAGTAAAGTAAAGTCAATACAAAAAAATACTTTACAACGTTTACTTCACTTTACTTTACCATATATGTAAACAAACACATCAAGATGAATTTGGTGAACTAAAGTCTTTACTTTACTCTATCACTTTGTAATCGTCATTTAGAAAGATTCTTATCTTGTAGAAAGTTTTCTAAGGGGGGGAGCAGTGGGAGAAAATATTGAGCTTTTCGAAAGAAAAAAATCTTTTTTTTTTTTCAAATTTTTCTTAGATTACTAAATGCACAAGATTTTTTTCTTTAAAAAATAAAAAATTATATTCTATAAAATATTATTTTCTTGTGCATCCAAACAAACTTCAAGCCTGGTTTTAAGTTGGGAGGGACCTTGACAGATAAGAATAATCTTGTACCTTTTAGTTCTAGGCCTATTTACTTGATTGCCGCGCAGCCTAACAGTCTCAAACGAACGAAATATACTATAACCATAGACTTGACCTAGTAATTAGAACCGATTATTTTATTATTAAAATAGTAATAATATGACAGTTTTCTCGGCATGGTTAAAGTAGTTTACAGTAAAATGCATGGTAAAATAAATGGAACTTGAGTTTAATATACCTCTTTTGCATCCGAACATAGTAAATGAAGAATAAGGGGAAATATATGCCACATTTTGGTGGAACTTTACTTTATTTGATTTTACATGTGCCAGATGAGAAAAGACTTAGGGTCATATTAAAAGTACATAAATTTAAAACTTTTTCATCTTTTTTTTTTTCAAAAGATAAAAAACAACCTCATTTCTCTACTAAATAACAAAAAAACACCCATGTTTTATAAAAAAAAAATGTAAAAAAAGTAATTCCCTAAGAAGCAAGTGCAGATGATATACCATTATAACCTACTTATATTATAACCTACTTATATTTTAATCTCTTGATTTGAGGTCTTACTTCACTTCATTCTACATGTAAAGTTTTCAAACCCGGATTAGAGAATATGGACAACAAAAAACACCCAAGAGAACCCATGTATGATACCATCAATTAGCTCGGGGCCTTGGTAGAGATTTTTATTCAGGTTAAAAAAAAAATTGGGACATAACTGAAGAAACCCACACATAGATGCCTCATTTTAAGTTATTGGGTAGGGAGGGAACTTGACGGAAACGAATAACTTTGGACCTTAGGTCTTGGTCTACTTACTTGATTGCCACACAACACAACAGTCTTAAACAAACTAAATATACTATAACCATAGACTTGACTTACAAATTAGAACCGATTATTGTATTATTAAAATATTATTAATATGACAGTTTGCCTGTAGTGTCCCATTCATTTGTCAGGTCATGTGCGCCGGCTCAAGCACTCACCTTATTTGGCAACTCTATTAATAAAGTCAAGTAAAGTAAAATTTTTATTTTTAAAAATAATTATATCAAAAGCACTTTTATTTAAATTTCTAGCCATATTTAAAAAAAATAGTAAAAAAAACAACCTCATTTCCCCATTAAATAAGAAAAAACCTTCACTTTTATATACAAAAAATTAAAAAAATTCCATAATAATAAATTAAAAATAAAATACCATCATCACTCACTTATATATATATATATATATTTTTTTTTCAAACTAATCTTTACTTCACTCAACTCCATTAATAAATCCCCAAATGCAGCATTTACTTCCGAGAAAGAAGATTGAGCTATGGTTTTCAGACAATCCTATTGAGCCATTAATAGTGTTTTCACACAATCATAGCCCTTCAAGCCATGAATGAATTGCTTCAACAATACCATCCTTGCCCTCCACTATATGCACCTCAGTCTAACGTCGGCCTCACGTGAAAATATCCTAATCACAGAATGTAGCATTGGATTCGATGCTGATTAAAACAAAAAAAAAAAAAAAAAAATCTATTTCTCTCTCTCTCTCTCTCTCTCTCTCTCTCTCTCTCTCCCTTAAATCAAATGAAATGGACTGACCAAGAAAAGGTAGAAAAAAATCAGATCAACTTTTTAAGTGAGAGGGCATAAACCAGCTAATCAGGATCTTTCATTGACAAGAGTGGATTGCTCAAGTAAGGTTATGTCCTAGCCCTTCAATTCTATGCCTTGCAAACAAATGTGAAAATGAACCTCTGTCTAGGTGGCCCCACCAAAGTTGCATCAGGCGAGAAACTCTTTGAAACACACTTTCAAATCATCCAACAAAACGGCCCGTCCAGTCTGGACTCCTCAAAAACATCGACATGAATGGATTGCTTCAGTAAGATGATCCTATACCTTGGCAAACAATTGGGGAAAAGAAACCATCACCAAGTGGGCCCACCAAAGTAAGCATCAAGAAAGAATCCCTATAGATTATAAGGGCTAGACTAATCAATCAAAAAGATAACCCTCAAATCAACCACCCAAAATGGATTAAAGAAAAAAAAATTGAAAAACTCAAACAACTGAACTAATCAAACACACATACACAACTGCTCTTTCCTTCCAATCTGGACCCTTCCAATAAAACATTGATAAGAATGCATAGCTTAAGTAAAAGATGATCCTAGCCCTTCAATCTATGCCTACCAACATCACATGATAAATGCATTGAATCACAAAATCAAACACCAAGGTCTGTTGTTTGCATTATAATATATAGGAATCGAACGCAACATTGCGTGGGTGAATAAAAATATAGACTAGAAATAAATTTCTAAAAATGAACATCAAATATGCTTATTTTTGAAAATTCACCTTTAATTCTCATTTTCAACCACACCCAATGCATCTAAATGCATTCAAATCCTATTTATTTTAATTCAAATAAACAGGACCTAGGATTAATCAAGTTAAACAAAATTACCCCACGAACCAAACACACAAAATGGATAAAAACAAAACTCCCTCTACCAAAGCACAAGCACCAAGAATATCCAAACCATCACCCACGGCGCACAATAGCCACCACACCGAGTCACCCACAGGGAGTGAAGCTTCGCGCCATGACTGGTCCCATGATCGTTCACTTTAACGTCGTCCGTCAGATTCAGGCGATGACGACGTGTCTTAAATCCGACGATCTTGTACCTCACCCGCGTCTCCATCCTCACCTGAAAGGCCGCCTTCCCACCTTCCGAAACTACCCTCGTGGCATTTTCCCAAAACGCCTTTTCCTCTGTACTGAGCTTGTCCTGCTTGTGGGCAGTCTTTTTGTAGCCCTGATAGAAGGCTGGGATGGAGGCGTTGCCGATCTGGGAGTGGTTGAGGCCGTAATAAAAGGTGAGGTCGAGGGCATCGTAGTAAATTCCCTTGTCCTTGTTGGGGTTCTCGAGCTTGAGGTTGAAGAAGATGGAGGTGTTTGTGGGGGGTATTTGGGAGGTGAGATTGGGATTGGAGGTTTTGTTGAGGGCTGGGATGTGAAATTCGGAGATGGAGAATTTGGGTTTTGAGGGGCGGAAGCTCAGCCACATGAGGAGGGCGGTGAGGCCGAGGGTGAAGATGAAACCGGTGCACCAGCGGCAGCAGCCACCGCAGAGGGACATGGGTGGGCTTGGAAGGCCGTTTTGGGTGGGGATGGTGGAGGAGAGAGTGGATTTTGGGAAAGGGGGTGAAGAATGGAGTGGTTGAAGACCGAGGGTGGACCTGAGAACATTGATGCGAAGGGAGAGAGAAACTTCCTCGGGTGACGTGCCCAGTAATTTGTACGGAAAAGCTGGTTGGGGTTTTGGTAAAAAACACTTTTCTTTTGGGCTTTTGTTTTAAGTTTGATTTGTGAGCTGTTCTGTAGTTGCTTGAAGTTTAGCATATATGATAGAATTAAGTGTTGTGACAGGCACCGCTTTAAAGTCCTCAAACCAATACTTCTGATTGGATTTGGGTGGATTTCATCGGTCCTCGTTATGGATTTTATTTTATTTATTGTGCCAACTAAAAATCACAGGTTTAGTTCAGATGGTAATGGGTTAGCAAGGTGTTATTTTAGCTGATCGGGGACATCACCAACAGCCTGAATTCTGAAAGGGAGAAGGAGACAGAGGTCAGGGCCCGAGGCTGCTGTCAGCCAAAGGCAGTCTGACGCCTGAATTAGTGCAGTCACTGAACTAGGGTGAAATGAGAGGGAAGATGAGCAAAATAGCAGAGAGTGTATGCTGTGTCTTTGGTGTTGCGTACCTGTTCATGGCTTACCATGCAAGTATGTATAGAGAAGGATGGAAGGTTCCATAGTGGAGGTAGGTGGAGATACTTGTCCCATCAGCCTACTTCTAAGATCCTTAGTGGGGGTAGGTGAGGATACTTGTCCCATCGGATATCTCTTCAAATCCCTTACATAAATGTGGAAGTGATAGGGAAGGCCCCTCATCAACATTCGGCGGCCACCCTATCTGTCAGGGTGCTATGTACTGCAGTTGTCCCATCCCATAATGGAGATTAGACGCCCAGTGTTCACCTCGGCACCTGGCCGAACTGGAGAAGACCCGGGGCCGAGAGCGCAAGCTCGGGAGTCAACTGCCGAAATACGAGATGCCGAACTCCAAGGAAGTGTGTTCGGTTCTATTTACCGATATAGACCGGGTCTCGGTACTTGCTGGCACTATTGCCGAACTGACCGAGACCGGGCTCAGAGCAAGCCCCAATTGGTACTGCTACCGAACTGGAAGGCAATTTCTGGATTATGGAAATACCCCACACAATAGCCCCCCAGCCCCCGACTTCGGTAGCTCTGTAAGTTTCCGAGGTTGGGGGCGGAGTGATGGGGGATTTCTCCGTGCCGAGCTCGTAGCTCTAGAGGTTGCTGCTGTCTGATCTTTATTACATTGCTCCGCTGGCCGAAGGCGCCAATGTCGCTTCGTCTGCCCGAAGTAATTGATTGCAAGAGCTGCACAGGAGCGGTAGGTGTACCGTCGCGCTACGTGTCACACTTTGGTAGGCCGTATGGCTGAACTGAAACGACGCGTACGTCTCCCGAAGCGACGTTATGACGGCGTGACCTAGGGACTCGAACGGACGCCTGCCCTGCTCTATAAAGACAGGGCGTCTTCTTCGTCCCTTCACTTTGGCACTCTGAAGAGGAAACCCCTGCTGTAAGAGATTTTCTTGTCTGGATTCCACTTTCTGCCTCTTCTACGCCATCTAACCTCTGTGAGTCCCTCCTCCCTTTTCTTTTCTCTGCTCTTCTTCTGGTCCCGTTAGGGTTAGAGTTTCTGCAATCATGCCTCGTGCCTCGTGCCTCGAAGCCAAAGGTAGGGGCCTATAGACATTGGGTAGATACCCCTCAGGCTCTGGAGAAGTTCAGGAGGCTGTATAACATACCCGAAGAGGTCATTGTTAGGTTAGATGACCCAGACGATCCCTTCGATAGTCTGGCTGGGCGGACTGGCTGGATGGCGTTCCCGTTAGTCTCCATTGTAGAAGGAGGGGTTCGGTTCCCAGTCCACCCACTTCTAAGGGAGTGTCTTCGGACGTGGAGGCTTTACCCTTGCCAGTTGATACCCAACAGCTTCAAAGTAATAATGGGGGCCGCCGAACTGAATAGGATCTTAGGCATTAACCTCGGTGTCCATGACATCGAGGATTTATATGATTTGTGCAAATCCATGGGGTCCGGCATTCATTACTACCTCTGTGTGAAGCCGAGAACAGAGCCCCTTGTGCATGACTTGGAGGATTCGAGCCGGTATGCCGGGGACGACCGCCTATTTGTCATTGGAGATTGGGAGTTCGAGGCGTCCGCTCCCACTTCGGTCAAATTCTATAAGATTCCCCGCCGTATCGGAACACCTCCAAGTAAATGCCGAGCTCAGATGTTTCGCTCTGCAATTATTTGTTTTACCGAGCTCATACTTTGTTTTCTCTTTGGGCAGATCTCAGTGAGAGGAAGAGAGAGGCTCACAGGGTCGGGTGGAAGAGGAACGTCGAGTGGCTGAAGGCAGTGAAGAAATACACAGGCCATCACACTCGCGCGACCTGGGACCTTCTCGGTTACAAGCCGGTCTACAATTCTTTTATCCCTCGAAGGTCGGGGGACCTTCCCACTGCTGAAGAGCCCGAAGGGAGCTCTAGTCATCCTCCTGGTGAGGACTTTGGGGAGGAGAAGCCGGACGTCAAGCCCGAACTTGATCCAGGAGTTGGTGCTTCCACCTCGGCGCCCTTTCACTCGACCGTGAAGGTAAAAACAGAGCCCGACCTCGGAGCCGGAATCTCCATCTCGGCCCCACCGCAGCAATCCGCGGATCCTCGACAGGCGAACGCCTCTCCTTCGAGTTCGGAAGAAGAAGAAGAGATGCCGCTGTAGAGACGTCGCCCCCCCGTCCAGTTCATAGACCTGGAATTCGAGGCCTTTGGAGAGCCGATCCCACTGGCTACTATTCCCCCGGCCTCTGATGGGAAGGGGCCTTCCCCCTCGCCGACTGTGCCGACCGTACCCCCGGGGATGCCCGTGAAGCACCCAGCAGAGGGCCCTCAGAAGGGCCCTGCTGAGAAAAAGGGGGACCCGGTCGAGAAGAAGTCTCGGCAGGAAGGGCCAGTGGAGGAGCCCGGGAAGGGGGGTGCCTCCGTGGAGAAGAGCGCCACATTGGAAGAGGGAATTATCCCTCCGAAGAAGGGGGATACCCCATCTTGGAGGGATGCCATTCCCCTTTTTCCAAGGAATATGGAGAGGCTGGAAGAGACTTCTGTAAAGAAGGCTGCCGAGCTTGACCTAACTATGATGGAACGCGCTCCGAGGCGCCCGCTGGGGCGGCTACCGGGGTCGGAGGAACGTGGGAGTCCGTCGGGTCCGGCCCTTTCGCGCCCTGGCGGGCCCTGAAGCGTGCATCAACATTTCTTTTGTGTGGGTGGGTGTGCCAGATTTTCTATTTTACTTGGAATTGCAAGTGGTAATCCGGAGATCAACCTTCGCAAGTAAAAAGGAAATCAACTTCTTTCAAGTTTTCCATTGCACAAATATTTAAGAAAAGAGACATTTTCTTGGTTTGCCGTGAAAGGCGATTTTGTTTGGCATTTATAGCCGATTTTGGCGTTTATAGCCGATTTACAATTCTCATCAATAATGAAAGACAAGAGTTGTGATTTTTGTCTCTTTTAGAAAAATACAAACTACAATGAAAAGCAAGAAAAGGAAGATCTAACTTTTCAAGAGATTGTGGGGGACTCGTTCAGATTGACGGTCGCAAGCCATGTATGGGCTTCGCCATCATCCATGCAGATGAGAACAGAAGATGCTCTTGATTCGCTTGGCTTGGCTATAACCTCAGGTTTTTAGGGGACAAAGACCAAGAGAAGGTCCTATGTCCAATAAAAAGCTAAGTAGACGGGCTGAAAAGCCATGTCTAAGCCATTGGAGGTAGCGGGAGAAGGCAAGGACCTTGGGGGGGGGTGCCCCCCAAGGGACTCTCGTCACCTTGTAGTGGTGGCCGGTGCAGAACTTCAGCAGAGTTTTCTCTCTTTTTTCTTTCTCTGGATTCTTTCTGATCCCTTTTTTTCTGATCTTCTGATTTTCTCCTCTTTTTTCCGATCTTTTTCCGATCTTTTTTTCCGATTTCAATTTCAATGGAATGCTCTCCTATTTATAGGCTTTTGGTAGCCATTTAGGAGGGTTTATGAGCCTTAATGGCTTTAATGGGAGGAGTTACAAGATTTATTTCTTGATTTTGTAACTCCTTTTTCCTTGAATCTGATTGGCCGATGAAGATTAAGGGCTTTTAATCACCTTAATTACCATAATGGGAGGAGTTTCATGGGTTAAATGCCATGAATCAATTGACTTGTAACTCCCAAATGCTTGCTTCTGATTGGGCCGTCCAAAGAAATGAATTAATGACTGCAATAAAGCTAGTCAATTAACCACATTAATTGGTCGCCGAGCAGTCGAAGAGTCGCGGGCCATGCCGTGTCTTCTGGAATTCTTCTGGCGATGATCATCGATGGATCTACATGCTGATCGACATCGGATGAACATGTAACTTCAGACATTGATAGCTAAGAGCGGGCCGGTGACATCTGTCTTGTCGATTTCACGATCGGTTGGACAGAAAGTGCACTTTCTTGGTCAGCCGGTTGGCGATCTTGGAGCGATCACTGATGATTTTACGCTTTTGGAGGTTGACCCGTGATTTTGACGGATGTCGTCGGATATGAGTCAATTTCAAGCACTAAAAATCACATTTTCAGGAAACCACAGGGGCCAAAGTGCGCGAAACGCGAAAAAAGACGGAAAAACGGGTCACCGGCGGAAAATCCGGTGACCCGGACCTCCATGGTCGCCGGCGACCATGGGCCATGGTCGCAGGGGTCTGCGACCCTGGGGGATTTTTCCCCTTCGGAGCCCGTTTTGCGGTCGTTTTGAGGTCTTTTTCGTCGCCGTTTTCTTCTGTATTTCTTCTCATTTATTGGCTTGATTTCCCTGTAGAAAACTTGATGAGAATCCTTGCATTTTTAGAGTGCAAAGTTTCTAATTTTCCGGGAAAGCCGAAGACTTTGTCGCGTAGAGCTGCTGATTTTCCGCCAGAAGTCGAAACTTGGTCAAACGATGTCGGAATGACCTGAAATTTGAGGTGAAGCCTCCTGAGCAATAAATAAGACCAACCATAGGCTTTTGTTTGAGTTTTGAAGCCGTTTGGGGTCCCGTCGATGCTTCACTTGATTTTGCTGCGGGGAAAATGCCGAGCTTTGATGTGCGGTCAAACGATGTCCGATTGACCTGAAATTTGACGGGGAGCCTATTGGAGTCATTTTGAGACGTTCCATGTGCTCCGTTTTGGATGTCATGGTCCCGGGTTGCTCTGCCGCCGGTAGGCTTGATTTTCTCTCGGAGCATCGAAACCTGGTCAAACGTTTTCGGAATGACCTGAAATTTGACGTGCAGCCTTTTGGAAGCATGTTGAAGCCACTCATGCACTTGGTTTGATGAGCGAAGGCTCCGGTGGTTTCCGCCGCCGGGAGGCTTGATTTTGCTGCTCGAGCATTGATGGAGGGTCAAACGTTGTCGGTTTGACTTGAAATTTGGCATGGAGCCCTTTTGAGACACGCTGGAGTCATCTGTAGGCTCTGATCGAAGTTTTGACGTCTCCGATGATGTCGCCGCCGGGAGCGCCATTTTAGCTGTCGGAGAAGCGAAGTTAGGCCAAATGATTCTGAAATGGCCCGAAACTTCATATGTACTCTTCTCTTGGCTATCTTGAAGGATCTTGCAGTTTTTGTTTGATTCTGACAAGATTTGATTTTATGAGAAGTTGCATTGCCTATTTATGGCAGGTTGCGACTTCATGCAGCTTTCTTGATGTTGAAGAGGCAAAGTGACATTTTTGGTGTCAACAAATGCCCCCTCGAGGTACAGCGACGAATTGCTTGACTTTTGTAGTCGATGTGCCTCGAAAAGATTTTTGAAGGAGAGCTCGTGTCTTGACCAAGAGTCTTTGAGCAATCTTTCCTTTGGTATAGTAGCCTTTGAGCTTCCAGGGGAATTTTATGGTAGTGAAAGGAATCACACACCATCTCGAGGCAAAGTTTTGAAGATGACATCAGGGATGTGGATTTGGGTTTCTGTTTTTGATCTTGTGACCTAACCAGCTATATATGGCAGGTTAGGGGATCGGGTTTTGGTTTTGACCTTGTGACCCAACAAGCTGTATGTGGCAAGTTGGGGGATCATGATTTGGTTTTTGGTTTTGGTCTTGTGACCTAACAAGCTGTATGTGGCAAGTTAGGGGACCAGGATTTGGTTTTTGGTCACTCTTTGGGACTGTGTGGGTCCATTGGAGTGGTTTGGATTTTTGTGGAATGTCAATTTCAAGATTTTGGCTCAATTTGGTATATGAGGCTGGATGGTTTGATTTTTGGAAGCTCATGGGGCTTGGGATTTTTTGTATGGTTCAATCAACTCAAAAGAGGCATGGAACCATTTTTGTATGCTCTTGGGTAAGAGGGATTTTTTTTTTTCCTGACTAAAAGCCCATTTTTTTTTTTTAGTGCCTAGGTGGTCAAACCTGGCTCATATGGGCTAGCCCATGGGACCTTAAGCTTTTTAGGATGGCTTAGATCTCATGTGGGGCCATTTTTGTAAAGAATATCTAAAGATATCTCATTTGGATAGAGAATATCTAAAAATATCTTTATGGGAGAGAATCTCTCATATTCCCTTAATTTGGGAGAGAATATCTCAAGGTATCTTTCTTTTTGGGAAAGAATCTTCAATATCCTTTTTTGTTGGAGAGAATCTCTCATTTGATTGATTTTGGGAGGAAATCTCTCAAAGACATCTTTCTTTTTGGGAAAGAATCTTTCTAATTCCTTCTCTTTTGGTAAGGTTACTAATTAGTAACACTTACCTTTCTTCTTTGTTTCCTTCTTTGATTTGCTCTCTCCTATAAAAGCAAAGGAAGGTAGGATCTCTTGCTCTTATTGCTTTCTTTTGCAACAATCTCAAAGGAGCTCCAAGACCAAGAGTTCTTCTTCTTCAAGGATCTTCAAGCTTTTTCCTTCTTCTTCTCCATCAATGGCTTCAAGTAAGTTTTCTCTCTTTTTCTTTCAAGAAAACTCCATGTAGAGAATAGGATGGTAAAAAGAAGAAAGTTTTTCTCTTTTTTTTTTTTTTCCTTCTTTTTTTTCTTTCTTCTTTTTTTTTTCTTTTTTTTTTTTCTATTCTTCTTCTCTTTTTTTTTTTCTTTTCTTTTCCACGTGATTTCTTTTTTTTTTTCACGTTTTTTTTTTCTCTTTTTTTTTGTTTGAGAAAGTTTCTTTTTTTTCTTTTCTTTCTCCCCTTTTTTTTTTTTTGAGAAAGCTTCTTTTTTTTTTCTTTCTTTCTCCCTCTTTTTTTTTTTTTGAGAAAGTTTCTTTTTTTTTTTTTTTTTTTTTTGCTCATCATGATAATGCGTTTTTATGCAAATCTAGATGTTCATGCATGTACTTTTTGTAAATTGAATTGAGTAGCATGATGTGATAGCATACCTGAAAATCTTTGCAAATTTGGGAATTTGGAGCTCGCAGCGATGTTGAGCCCTTCTTGATTTTGCGGAGATTTTGAGGTTTCGAAAGTTTGGAGTTTCGGAGCCCGCAGCAATGTTGAGCCCATCTCTAAACTTTCTATTTCCGTCGGGGTATTTCCTTTTTCTTTGGAATTGCCCCGGAGTCATGCCAAAATTTCGCCAGATTTTTGGAGGGACAAAGTGACCCTTTTTTTTTTTTTAGCGAAATCCTGTCATTTTGATGACGATCTTTTTCTTTTCCAACCTTTGCAGGTGGTTCCTCCAGAGCGAACAAGGGTAAAGAGCCTGCTACAAGCGTACCTCGTCGATCTGCTAGATCTTCCAATGTGGCCGTTCAGCAGGCCTGGGAGAAGGTCCAGTTTGTTGAGAGAAACATCACACGGGGCGGGACGAAGACTCTCCTGATGTGGAAGTCCCTCTCACTGTCAATGAGGAGGTGCCAGGGGAAGCTGACGAACCTCCGGAGAAGAGGATTCGGGAAGAAGAGACCATCGGTGAAGGTATGATTCTTCCTTTTTCTTTTTCTGCTTCTTTCATGGGGCTTTCCATGTTCTGATTTGTTTTCTCACCCTGCTGCTGCTTTTTTTTTTTTAGCAGAGGATGAAGACTTGGCGATGCCTGAGGTTCCGACCGATGAGGCGGTGATGGAGCCGGTTATGGCATCTGAAGAAGAACCTAGGGACTCTGGAATGACTCCGGAATCTCCGACTGGTATGACTTCCTTCGCTTTCTCTTTTTTGTGCCTGCGACTTGATTTGCTAACATTTTTCTTGTCAGCTGACTCGCCACAAGATTCCGATGACTTTGAACCATCAATGGACGCAAATGTTGATGATGCTTCCGATGAGTTCATGGAGGAAGAGAGTGTTCCGCCAGTCGTCGAAGAAGGTACTTTGTAGTGATGACCCTGATGGTTTTTTTTTTTTTTTTTTTTTTTTTTTTTTTTTTTTTTTGAACAGGATCATATTCATACCTTTTTGTGTTTCATTTGCAGGTTTTGAAGTGACAGAAGAGAGTCCATCGCTTTCTTCAGAACCAGAGCAAGGGATGCCAGAGGTCGATCCGGAGGTAGAGACCAGTTCTGACATGATTGAGGAGATGCCTCGTGTTGAGATTCCCTCTCCAGTGGCTCCAAGTGGAAAGAGTTCTTTTGTTACTCTTCCAATGGGACATGACATGAGCAGCCGATCAGCGGAGAAGGGTGAATCTTCATCCAGTTCGTCTCTTCAATTTGCGAAGAAGGTGCTGGCTCGGGTTTTGAGTTCTTGGGTCAAGACTCTCCTTTCTGGACACTTGGAGGCAGGATTCGGCATGATCCCACATGTACAGGAGATTCTGACTGACACCGAAGAGGTTGGTCTGGATGTCACAGGTGCCAGGGCGATCGTTGATAGGATCATTGCACTGGGTGACAAGTGGTTTGAGACCATGGGCTTCCCTGACGACCAATTCTTCAAGGAGATGTTCTTGGACCCTGCTGATAAGGCTAAGTCTGACCTGAATGAGGCTACACAAAGCAAGAAGCAGCTAGTTCGGGAGAAGAACAAGGAAGAGCTAGCCATCATCGGTTTGAGGCATGACCTTAACGTCCTTGATAGGGAAGTTGAGGAGGCCAGAAAACGTCTTGAGCATTTGAAGGCACAAGTCGATGCGAAGTGGGCTGCTATAACAGAGGCTCGTGACAGGGAGAGTACTCTGATCCGCAGGGTTGCAGATGCCGGTCAAGTTCTCGAGAGGAGGACTCTAGAAAATGAACGATGGCAAACTGCTGGGGAAGAGCTTCCCGGTGTAAAAGAAGGGTTACGGCATTCGCCAGCATCTCATGGCAAGTTCCTGAAGAAGCGTGCCTTGGAAACTCTGACGGATGAGGCCAAAAGTTTGCTTGAGGAGCTGAAGCTTTGGCTGGAGACCATTTTTGGCTGAGCTCCTGATTTTTTATAGCAGAAACCATTCTTCTTTTTTCTTTTTTTTTTTGGTACCACATGTATTTTTTTTGGTACTTCTTTTTTTTTTGTAGTGCTTATAAACACTTTCTTTTTTTTTGGTACCACATGTATTTTTTTGGTACTTTTCTTTTTTCTTTTGTAGTGCTTGTGAACACTTTCTATTTTTTTTTTTTTGCTTTGGTACCACATGTATTTTTTTAGTACCTTTTTTTTGTTTTTTTGTAGTGCTTGTGAACACTTTCTATTTTTTTTTTTTTGCTTTGGTACCACATGTATTTTTTTGGTACCTTTTTTTTTTGTTTTCCCTACGCTCACTCAAATCTTTTTGTGATGAAAGCAATTGCTAAATGGGATTTGATCAAAAGTTTTGTCATTTTGTGAAAATCTTTTGTCAAATAATTGTTTTGGTAGGGGAAACGAATTTGGCGTGAAAGCCGGATTTTTGTGGCATTTACAGCCAGTTTTGACATGAGAGTCAGGTTTTTTTTGTGTGGCATTTATAGCCGATTTTTGAGATGGCATAAGAGCCAAAAATTTTGTTCGTGGCATGGGAGCCAATTTTGAGATGGCATGGAAGCCGAAATTTTATGGCGTAAAAGCCAAAATTTGGGTTGGCATGGAAGCCGGTGTTTGTTTTGTGGCATCTATAGCCAGTTTGGTGGCATTGATAGCCAATTTTTGGCATTTATAGCCGGTTTGGTGGCATTGATAGCCAATTTGTGGCATTTATAGCCGGTTTGGTGGCATTGATAGCCATTTTTCGAAAGCCAAGTTTTAGTTTGTCGGCGTGAAAGCCAATTTTTCGTGGCATTGATAGCCGGTTTGTGGCATTTATAGCCGGTTTGGTGGCATTGATAGCCGGTTTTTGGGCAAAAGAGCCAGGTTTTGGCGTTTATAGCCAGATTTTTTTTTGCTTTCAAAATGCAGGTATCGACTAAATGTCGCCTCCCCGCTGAATGGTCTTGCAAGTATCGATGGAATGTCGCTTCCTTGCTCATTCGGTTCTGCGAGTATTGATGGAATGTCACTTCCTCGCGGGTTAGGTTTTGCAAGTATCGATGGAATGTCGCTTCCTCGCGAATTGGGGTGCAAATATCGACTAAGCGTCGCTTCCCTGCTTTTCCCAAAACTTTTGATTTTGCGGGTACTGACTTGATGTCGTTTCCCCGTGATTTTTGAAATTTGAGGTTTTCTCGAACCTTTGAAATTTGGGTTGTGGATAGCAACTGGTATGTTGCATCTCCACGATTTTTGAAATTGGGTTGTGGATATCAACTGGTTTGTTGCTTCTCCACGGTTTTTGGATTTTGCAAGTATCGACGAAATGTCGCTTCCCTGCGATTTTGGGTGCAAGTATCGATGGAATGTCGCATCCTTGCTTTTTTTCAAAATTTTTGTTTTGCGGGTACTGACTTTGATGTCATATCCCCACGATTTTTGAAAAACCATTTTTTTTTGTTTAAAGACACGAGGGTCGTAAATTTTGACCTAGAACCATTTGGCAGTAAAAGGTAAGGTGGACTAGGGTGGAAATCCCTGAATCCGGATTTTTGTTTCAAACCATGAATTTTGGTTCAAGGATCGAAAGCTTTGGTCAAGTCAGGGAGAGGCTCCTAAACTTGGATTTTTTTGTTTTTGAACAATGAAACGATGAAAGTAAGCATTGTTTTTGAATCTCTAGAAATTTTGACATTTGATATGAAAATTCTAAAGAGAGTGGGTTTGACGAGCGAGTACCTGAGAACAGGTTTTGGCCATACAGGCATTGCTCTTACCCAGTTGGGTAAGTCTTCAAGGGTAGTACCGCTTCAAGAACTTGCCGTTGATAGGTAGCATACATCTGTCGCCTTCCATGTTTAGGAGGGCATATGCGCCGTTGGAGAAGACCTTGTCGATGACGTAGGGTCCCTCCCATTTTGGTTCAAACTTGCCTTTGGACTTGTGAGCGAAGACCATTGGTCTTTTTACCGCAAGAACCAAGTCACCCTTTTTGTAGGCGCGTTGCCTGACCTTTTTGTCAAAAGATCCTGCCATGCGTGCTTGGTAAAGTTCAATGCTTTGTCGAGCTTCGAGCCGTCTCTCGTCGAGATTGTCCAGCTCATGGAGTCGCAATTTGACATTGCTTTCTTGAGTCATGTCATTTTGTAGAGATACCCTCAGAGAAGGAATTTGTACCTCTAGGGGCACGACAGCTTCGCATCCATAGACCAAGGAGAATGGTGTGCTATGGGTTGGTCCTCGAACGGTGGTTCGATAAGCCCACAAAGCTTCAGACAATTTGTCGCTCCAGTCTCTTTTGCGACTAGAGACCATTTTCTTGAGGATTTTGCAGAGTGTCTTGTTGAAGGCTTCTGCTAATCCGTTTGCTGCCGGATTGTATGGAGTCGAAGGACAGCTTTGAATTTTGTATTTGTCGCAGAACCTGTAGAATCGATGATCCCGGAATTGTGGTCCGTTATCATGGACGAATCTCTTGGGTATGCCGAAACGACAAATGATGTTGGTGCGCAGGAACTGAAGAACTGATGAGGTCTTCATTTCGTTGAACGCAAATGCTTCTGACCACTTGGAGAAATAATCCGTTGCGGCGAAGATGAAGCGATGACCTTTGCTTGAAGGGGGAGAGATAAGACCTATGATGTCCATGCCCCATGCTTCAAAAGGCCATGAGATTGCTGTAGGATGCAGCCATTCTGGAGGCATGTGAATGTAATCTCCGTGAACTTGGCATAGCTGGCAGCGTTTGGCAAATTGCATTGCATCAGCAACCATGGTAGGCCAATAGTAACCTAACCTTTTTATCTGATCATAGAGCTTAGGACCTGCCTGATGGGCTCCACAAAGACCAGAATGAACTTCTTTAAGTGTTTCTTCGGCCTCTTGTTGTGACAAGCAGCGTAGGAGTACTCCATTGAAGGATTTCCTGTAAAGGATTTTCGAAGGGATATCCAAATGAAAGTTTGGGGCTCGCCTTTGGATGCTTACCCGTTCTTTTGGATCTTCAGGTAGGATTCCGAACATAGTGTAATCAATGAACGGATCCCTCCAGTCGCCGATTGAAGTTTGAAGGATAGAGATCCGACTTCCTACCACTCGGTGGCATTCAGCAACTGCTTGGTGTGTGTTAAGAGGAGGGAGGATCCTTCTCTCACTCACTGTAATTTGCATGTTTTCCCCTTCCTGGGTCGCCATTGATGCGGCAAGTCCGGCCAGGGCATCTGCACGGATGTTTTCACCTCTACGAATGTGGGTGATGTTGCAGATGTCAAACTTTTGCAGAAGTGATTGTGCCTTGTTGTAGTAAGGCAGCAGATCAGGCTTCCTGACTTCATATTTCTGATTCATCTGGTTGACGATCAGTTGAGAGTCTCCAAAGACTTCCAGCATAGTGATACCAGATTCGATGGCGAATTCCAATCTTAGGATCAGAGCTTGGTATTCAGCTGCATTGTTTGTGCATGGTTCCAGTAGCGAGAAAGCGTGTGGAATCATGCATTTGTCGGGGCTAACAAAGAGGATGCCAACTCCCGAGATCAGCTTTCTGTTTTCATTTGTCCTGGTTGCACCGTCAAAGTACATGTCCCAGGAGGCATTTGGTGAGGAAGTCTCCACGTTGTAGACAGGTTCGTCTGGGAGATCATCTCTGAGTGGAGAATCTTTAGGCAATGGATGCTCTGCGAGGAAATCTGCTAGAGCTTGGCCTTTGATTGCTTTTTGTGGCACATACCTTATATCAAATTGTGATAGAAGGATGGACCATTTTGCCAGTCGGGCATTGAGAGAACCTGCCTTTGTGACAAGGACCTTCAAGAGGTTGATCCTCGAGACCAGGTAGACTGTGTTGGAAAGCAAGTAGTGACGTAGCTTTTGTACGGCGAACATCACTGCAAGGCATTCTTTTTCGACTGGAGAGTAGCGATGCTCTGTTCCTTTTCAACTGCATTACCAGACCAAGGCTCTGTTCCTTTCCATGGATTTTCTTGATTGGTGATCTCCTCAAGGCTTGCTATGAGATAGTCCCAATCGCCTGTTGAATCTGGTATTTCTTTTGGAGACGAGGGTTCTTCTGGGTCAGAATAGCACAAGTCTGTATTATCGGACGATTCCTCTTCATCATCAGAGAAATCGTACAAATTGGATGAGCTTCCTGGATCTTTGTCAGGTAACTCTTTAAAGAGATATCCAGGGAGATCGATGTCTTCATGGACTTGAGATGTTGAGGCTTGGTCGGTAAAACGACTTTTAAGCTTTTGTGTCAACTTCTCAGAGGAGTGTCGGGATCATATCCTAACCCATATGAAGACTTTTCTACATGACCGTAGAGTCTCCAATCTTCCAGCTGGCTTTTGGTCAAGGCGGGCTCCAATGGCGTGAGAATACCGCGTCTTTCTCCCAAACCGACTGGGTTTTGAGCGTCAAAGCCCATTTTCTTCATAATTGCTTGTGCCACAGGACTATATAGAGATAGCTGAGGCATACCTTCATTTTGAAAAGGTTCAAGCAGAGAACTTGATGAAGAAGCATCCGATCTATGAAAGAAGATCGGTCTTTGCTTTGGTGATGTTGCCGGAACAACAAAGGTAGCAGACGTAGGATCTTCTACATCAGCAGGTGTCTCCATCGGAGTGAGAGCAGGCTGAACTTGCTGAGTGTCAGCTTGGCTTGACGATGCATCGTCTTCTGGCTCTGAGTCCGAGTCTGTGTCTTGCATGATAGACACGAGAGAGACAACAAATTTGCCCCCAGGCTTTTGTTTCGCCTTCTTCACTTTAGTCGTGATGACCAAAGGTTTTGAAGATTTGAGGGAGACGAGGAAGGGAGATTGACTACTCTCTTCTAATTTGCCGGAGGGTTTGTTTTCTTCCGGTGATTTTTGAGGAGCCTTGCCTTTATCTTTCTGGAGATTTTCAGCAGGGGGTGCTGTTTCCTCTTCTTCTTTTTCTCCTTCATACATCTGGGAGTCTGCGAAGTGGACTTCTTTACCTTTGAAGGGTTTTCTGTCCGCAAAGACGCGACGTACCATGCCGTCGTCGCCGACGAACTTGATGCATTGATGTAGAGTTGAAGGGACAACACCGTTCTCGTGTATCCAAGGACGTCCGAGAAGAATGTTGTAGCATGAGGGGGTTTTTATTGCATACACAGTGACCTCAGAGATAAGATCACCGATTTGCAATTTGAACCTGATTTTGCCGATAGGCCTTTGAGCGCTCCCATCGTATCCAAAGATAGATACAGATGTGTGGCTTAGCTTGCTGGGTGGGATGCCCAACTCTTCAAGAGCCGAAGTGGAGATAAGGTTGAGTGCAGAACCTGGGTCGATCTGAACTCTATGTATTGGTATTTCTTTGATGTACCCTGTGAAGTACAGGGGTCGGTTGTGCCTTGCTTCGCCAAGTAGGAGGTCTTCCTTAGTGAAGGCGATGGTTGCACAGGCTGCCTTTTGAACCGAGAGGCATTGGATGCATGATCCCTCGCTTTTCTCTTTTTCTCCTTTTAAGGAGGTTTCTGAGTTTTTGACCCGGTAGTCCATTTCAATTTGGAGGACTTGTGGGGCATGTTTGTCGACATCCTCATTCAGTTTTTGTAATTCTGAGATGAGATTATCACGAGTGCGTGGAGACATTCGTAATAAATCCAGGATGTGAAGACGTGCAGGTATGTGTTTGAAGTGCTCAACCAAGTCATACTTGAAAGCCTCCTTAGGGCCTGCATGTTCATTGTTTTTGCCACTGGGGGCGCTTACAACATCTTTTCCCGAAGGATTTACATAAGTAAAGGAAGATTGGTTGTAATTCTTGTGGTAGTCCCGGCCAGAGCGGGTGCCTCTACCAACTTCGAGAGCTTCTTGAGAAGGATCTTCGTTTGGAAGATTGTTTTCAGGATCAAGAGGCTGTCGTTTTTCATCTACTGGGGATGCATCTGCAGCAGAGTTGCCATCCTCAGTGATTGTGTTGCACGGAGCATTTTCCGGGAGCGAGTCCTGAACAGCATCCAGCAGCTTTTCTTCTTCGTTGACCCATCCATCACCCCAAGTTGGGTTTTCTTCATGATGATGAGTCGGGAAGAATGTGTATCCTGAAGTCACAGTCTCAGGAGAAGAAACCTGAGAGGGTGTCATCTCTGTGAAAGTCACGTGAGACAAGGTAGCTCCAGAGGATACATTGCTAGGCGTCGTCGGAGTGTAGGTAATCTCATCAGACGACGCTTCAGAAGAGCTATAGTCCTGATATATTACATTACAGGAAGCTCTGATAGGAGATGTTGCCTGCTCGGAGTCAGACTCATCCTCGGATGTAAGAGGATCGTCTATCCAGCAATGTTCTCCATTTTCAGGAGTTAAGGGTGGAGGTACCTGGTGAGCTTCAGGGACTTCCGGCTCTGGATTGTGAGGAATCTCGTTGACGCGGTCTTGCTCTTGTTCTAGAACGAGACGCTGCAAGATCCTTGCATATTCTTCAAGATCAGGCATGGGAGCCAGATCCTCTTCTTCGTCTTCTCCGTGTGGCTCAACATAGTTGATTTCCACTGGAGCAATGACAGGTGCTGGGTTAACAGCATCTTCTTGTGCAGTCTCTTGGTCTTCTTCATTATCAGACCAGGATCCTTGTGGCTGTAAGGGGTTATACCAGATTACTGGCATAAGGTGAGTTTCAGGAACCCATTCTTCATCGGAGAGATATTCTCCTGTTTCAAGGGATTCCTCCCACTCATCGGTGTAGTTGGGCTCGAACCCATCGTCGGTGTCGCTGGACTCGTATCCATCAATGGAGAATCCAACTACCGAGTTGCAAGAGTATGATGCCCCCTGCATAGCTTCTTCTCTGAATTGAGGTGGCATGAAATCACTGAGAGTGAGTTTTCTTACCCCCTTTGAAGTCTCTGGAAGGGACGTTTCTGTTGCCCCGAGTGAAGTGGTAGAGGAGACCTCTGCCTTTTCAGGGACTTCTTGTTTTGGCTGGGTCTTCTCTTGCCGTTTGAGCCTGAGGAGATGTTTCCTAGCCTGCCTTCACTGTTGAGCTGTTGGCTTTGTTTTGACGATCTCCCAATTTTCATCTTCCAGGAGATCGGGATGTACCCATATGGGTTGTCCGTCTGGTGTCGGGCAAGGAACCAACACTTCGGACGTTTGAATTCTTTTTATCACCTTGAAGGAAGTAGTGATCTTCTTCTTCGGTGATTTTGGTGTTTGTCCACGTGACACCATGTTGACGGAGGCGGGGCCATAGTTTTTGTCAAAGGTGATGACTCCGTTCCTCCACATCTCATTTATCTTCTCTCTCACAACGAAGCATTGATTGAGAGGATGCGAGACCATCTGGTGGTATGGACAGTACCGAGGATCGTTGGTTTTGCCAACGTCTCAAGGTCTTTTGGGCTCTGGCAAAATGAGTTTGCCATTTGCTAGGAGAGCCTCAAAGATTTCTTCGACGTCTTCATCGAACGGATATTTCTTTTCTACTCGCTCTTTGAAGGCATCAGAGAGTTCAGGCCTTTTACCTGCAGTTTTGTTTTCAGCTTTCTTTGGCTGCTGAGGAGCTGACTTGGTTTGCACATTGAGGACCTCTTTCTTCTTTGGTTTAGAGGTTGCAACAGCAGTCGGCTCTTTCTTTGATGATTTCTGACTGTTGAGGTCTTTGATCACCGTTTCAGCTTCCATGGAAGCTTCGAGGAGTTCCCCCAGGTTCTTTGATTTGTTGCCGATGATCATGGAGCGGATTTTAGCTCTCATGTTGTTTCGGCAGATGTCGACTAGCGACGCTTGTGGCAGTACATCTGAGCATTTGTACGCCATTGCTTTCCACTTGTGAATGAAGTCATAAGTTGACTCATTCTCTCCCTGTTTTAGGCTGCAGAGTTGAGCCATAGTAACAGGATGATCCTCACCTTGGAAGTGGGTCAGGAAGCGTGTCTCCAGCATAGCCCAGTTCTGAATGGAGTTCTCCGGCAGAGTGGAGTACCAATCGAAGGCCGTACCTTTTAGGGTACTTGCAAAGAGGCGAATCTTGAGTGCATCTTGATCCGCGATAGCTCCCGTCAAGATCTTGAAGTGGATGACGTGCTGTCTGGCCGATCCTTTCCCCGTATATGTTTGGAGAGTAGGATGTTTGAATTTTGTGGGGAACGGGACCGAGTCCATCCATAAAGGATATGGTGGCTTGATCCCATGCTCTTTGAGTATATCCTCTTCTTTAGCTTTGGCGAGGATACTGTCTACGTCCTTTTTGGTAAGGGCGCGTGACTCATTTTCTTCACAATTCTCCTCGTTATTGTTATGATTCGGAGGAGGCTCATTGTTCACCTGATTTTGGACGACAAGGAGAATGTTTTCCATCAGAGTTTCAATCCTCTGCTGGCCTTGTTCCAACTGCTGGATGCGTGTGAGAGCATCATCTCGAGGTGGATTCTGAGGTGGTGGCTCAGAACTTGTAGCCAAGACGTTCATCCCTCGGGATTCGAACGAAGAAATCGTCCTGGTGACCGAGCTGGGGCTCATTCTTTTTGATGAAGAGCTTGATGAAGGATTACTCTCCCGTCCTTGGCTTGAAGGGGCAGGAGATTCTTCGGGATGTCTTCGTGTCCCGGTGACGCTACGGGTCACCGGACGTCGGACATGGATTTTTGATGCTGACTTTTGGCGTCTTCTGGTTTTTCCAACCATATGGACGGCAGCAACTTGGTCGGGTCTTTCTTTTTCGACCCATTTGTGGGAGACTTGAAGTGTAGGAGGCTGGGTCCGTTGCTTCTCTAGTCTCTTTTGTCGATATGACGCACGGCGGCGTGCTCGACGAGCGATTTGAGCTTCAGTCAGCTCTGGCTGGGCTCTGACGATGAAGGATGTGCTCCCTCGGGCGCAGCAGCCGAGCCTGTCTTCTTTGTAGCTAGGCAAGGACAGGATCCGGACCCGGTCCTTTGCCTGTTGCAGCGAAGCTTTGAACCTTTCGAGTTCGGCCCCTGTAGAGATGAAGGGTCGAACTGAAGGAGTGTAGGCCTTAGCAGGTGCTTGTAGAGGCCTGGTGATGCATGATCTAATTTTGGGCCTGTAGGAACAAGCCGGCTCATGCTGGGTTGACTTGGGAGTCAAGTTGGAGATGGGTCTCTCCTCTTTCATGTAGGCAAGAGGGTAGAACTGGTTTTCTTTGAGTGGGGCCAGGTATGCTGGCTTGGTGGAAATTTGAGACCTTCTTTGTTTTGGGGAAGGTCTTGGAGACCAAGTCTTGGGATAGACCTGGTTGTTTGTGGGTCGAGGCTTCGCGGGGATGCCGCGGGCTTCGGGCTTTTGGGCGCTCGCCTTTGGTGTCACGGGAGTGACACGTTGAGAGGCGATCTTCTGCTTTTTAGCAGGCGCAGCTTGTTCTTCGGGAAGTGGGAATGGTCCCAGTGTCCCAAAGACGATGGTCCGGGGAGTCGAGGTCGACCCGGAGTTCAGAGAGTTGCCGAGGGAGTTGATGCTTCGGCAGCTGACAGGGCGCTTATGGGTGCGCGTGCTTTGCTTCTGTTGAAGCATGAGTTGGTGCTTGTTCTCATCGAAGATAATGGTTAAGGCTGCCATTGTTAGTTTCGAAAAAGTTCTGAAACAAGACCACATCCATTAGTAATCACAAGAATAATGATCATAAATGGGAATTTCTATGCTTTTGTCTTTTCAAATCGCTCAAGGGACATAACCCAAGCAATATGAGGAAGGCAAAAAGCCATAGAGGGTACAATTGTTCTGACAGCAAGTATGGTGAGCCCAGAATGAGCGTTCCAGTGACTGCTAGAAGCAATTGTAAACCTAAATTCGACTCATCGAGAAGCAGGGCTTGCTCGAGATAAGAAGAATATAAGGTAGGAGTTACAAATGTGCCGGTCACAGATACAGTAGACCCTGAAAGGGCGTACCAGTATTGCTATGCACAAATGTTGGAGATCGCATCCACAAGATGGGATTCTCTTTTTTTTTTGAAATGTCAAGATTGGATTCATCAAAGAGAGCAGATGGTATTCCGATCCGAATACGGGCTCAACGATTTCCGCGAGCACCAGTACCCAGAAGGGAAGGAACCACAATTTCTCGGATCTGAATCTAAAATGACGAGAGTTTTTTTTTTTGAAGATTTTTTTTTTTTAAGATTTTCATTTTTTTTTTTTTTTTAAAAAAAAAAATCTTTTTTTTTTGTTTAAGATTTTTTTTTGAAAATCCTTTTTTTTTATTTTTTATTTTTTTATATTTTTTTTTATTTTGATTTTTTTATTTATTTTTTTTTAAGATTTTTTTTTTTGAAAATCTTTTTTTTTTATTTTTGATTTTTTTTTATTTTTAAGATTTAAAGACGAGAGAGTACACATAGGCCTCCTAACCCGGTCTTATGAAACCTCAATTGATAGAATTGCCCCCAGGTAAGGGTAGGATTACTTAATGAACCCGTTTGGAGGACCCTTGCCTAGAACAGTCAAGCTGTCTCCACACTCTGGACAAGGCTTTTCTTGAATCAATCGTGATCAAAGAACGCAATTGGTTTAACCTTAGTGGTCTATGTCCCTTTTTTTTTTTTTATAAAAATCCCAAATAGACTCATCGAAGAGAAACGATGGCCCAAAACCTTAGTCGAACGGGCTCAACATTTCTGCAAGCACCAAAGAACGATAGGATAGGAACAAAGTTTCTCAATTTTGAATCCAAACTAAGAAAACTAATTTTTTTTTATTTTTATTTTTTTTTAATATTTTTTTTGAAATCTCTAATGAACTCATCGAAGAGAAACGATGGCCCAAAACCTTAGTCGAACGGGCTCAACATTTCTGCAAGCGCCAAAGAACGATAGGATAGGATCAAAGTTTCTCAATTTTGAATTCAAACTAAGAAAACTGATTTTTTGATTTTTTTTTTCTTTGAAATCTCTAATGAACTCATCGAAGAGAAACGATGGCCCAAAACCTTAGTCGAACGGGCTCAACATTTCTGCAAGCGCCAAAGAACGATAGGATAGGATCAAAGTTTCTCAATTTTGAATTCAAACTAAGAAAACTGATTTTTTTTTGAAAAGAGAAAGAATGGAAACAAACTCAAAGAAGTAGAAATTTCCAAAAAATCCCATCTCATTTTTTTTTAGGATGCAAAATCCAACATAGGCTACCAGCTAGAAAGTAGCCAAGGAATCCGGAAAAGAAGTATAAGCATAGAGCAAAAAGTATGATATGCAAATATTTCATTTCCAAGCACCGTGTTCTCAAATGAACGAGTCCCACCGGGTGTGCCAGCTTGATGGAACGCGCTCCGAGGCGCCCGCTGGGGCGGCTACCGGGGTCGGCGGAACGTGGGAGTCCGTCGGGTCCAGCCCTTTCGCGCCCTGGCGGGCCCTGAAGCGTGCATCAACATTTCTTTTGTGTGGGTGGGTGTGCCAGATTTTCTATTTTACTTGGAATTGCAAGTGGTAATCCGGAGATCAACCTTCGCAAGTAAAAAGGAAATCAACTTCTTTCAAGTTTTCCATTGCACAAATATTTAAGAAAAGAGACATTTTCTTGGTTTGCCGTGAAAGGCGATTTTGTTTGGCATTTATAGCCGATTTTGGCGTTTATAGCCGATTTACAATTCTCATCAATAATGAAAGACAAGAGTTGTGATTTTTGTCTCTTTTAGAAAAATACAAACTACAATGAAAAGCAAGAAAAGGAAGATCTAACTTTTCAGGAGATTGTGGGGGACTCGTTCAGATTGACGGTCGCAAGCCATGTATGGGCTTCGCCATCATCCATGCAGATGAGAACAGAAGATGCTCTTGATTCGCTTGGCTTGGCTATAACCTCAGGTTTTTAGGGGACAAAGACCAAGAGAAGGTCCTATGTCCAATAAAAAGCTAAGTAGACGGGCTGAAAAGCCATGTCTAAGCCATTGGAGGTAGCGGGAGAAGGCAAGGACCTTGGGGGGGGGGGGGTGCCCCCCAAGGGACTCTCGTCACCTTGTAGTGGTGGCCGGTGCAGAACTTCAGCAGAGTTTTCTCTCTTTTTTCTTTCTCTGGATTCTTTCTGATCCCTTTTTTTCTGATCTTCTGATTTTCTCCTCTTTTTTCCGATCTTTTTCCGATCTTTTTTTCCGATTTCAATTTCAATGGAATGCTCTCCTATTTATAGGCTTTTGGTAGCCATTTAGGAGGGTTTATGAGCCTTAATGGCTTTAATGGGAGGAGTTACAAGATTTATTTCTTGATTTTGTAACTCCTTTTTCCTTGAATCTGATTGGCCGATGAAGATTAAGGGCTTTTAATCACCTTAATTACCATAATGGGAGGAGTTTCATGGGTTAAATGCCATGAATCAATTGACTTGTAACTCCCAAATGCTTGCTTCTGATTGGGCCGTCCAAAGAAATGAATTAATGACTGCAATAAAGCTAGTCAATTAACCACATTATTTGGTCGCCGAGCAGTCGAAGAGTCGCGGGCCATGCCGTGTCTTCTGGAATTCTTCTGGCGATGATCATCGATGGATCTACATGCTGATCGACATCGGATGAACATGTAACTTCAGACATTGATAGTTAAGAGCGGGCCGGTGACATCTGTCTTGTCGATTTCACGATCGGTTGGACAGAAAGTGCACTTTCTTGGTCAGCCGGTTGGCGATCTTGGAGCGATCACTGATGATTTTACGCTTTTGGAGGTTGACCCGTGATTTTGACGGATGTCGTCGGATATGAGTCAATTTCAAGCACTAAAAATCACATTTTCAGGAAACCACAGGGGCCAAAGTGCGCGAAACGCGAAAAAAGACGGAAAAACGGGTCACCGGCGGAAAATCCGGTGACCCGGACCTCCATGGTCGCCGGCGACCATGGGCCATGGTCGCCGGCGACCATGGACCGGCGACCATGGGCCATGGTCGCAGGGGTCTGCGACCCTGGGGGATTTTTCCCCTTCGGAGCCCGTTTTGCGGTCGTTTTGAGGTCTTTTTCGTCGCCGTTTTCTTCTGTATTTCTTCTCATTTATTGGCTTGATTTCCCTGTAGAAAACTTGATGAGAATCCTTGCATTTTTAGAGTGCAAAGTTTCTAATTTTCCGGGAAAGCCGAAGACTTTGTCGCGTAGAGCTGCTGATTTTCCGCCAGAAGTCGAAACTTGGTCAAACGATGTCGGAATGACCTGAAATTTGAGGTGAAGCCTCCTGAGCAATAAATAAGACCAACCATAGGCTTTTGTTTGAGTTTTGAAGCCGTTTGGGGTCCCGTCGATGCTTCACTTGATTTTGCTGCGGGGAAAATGCCGAGCTTTGATGTGCGGTCAAACGATGTCCGATTGACCTGAAATTTGACGGGGAGCCTATTGGAGTCATTTTGAGACGTTCCATGGGCTCCGTTTTGGATGTCATGGTCCCGGGTTGCTCTGCCGCCGGTAGGCTTGATTTTCTCTCGGAGCATCGAAACCTGGTCAAACGTTTTCGGAATGACCTGAAATTTGACGTGCAGCCTTTTGGAAGCATGTTGAAGCCACTCATGCACTTGGTTTGATGAGCGAAGGCTCCGGTGGTTTCCGCCGCCGGGAGGCTTGATTTTGCTGCTCGAGCATTGATGGAGGGTCAAACGTTGTCGGTTTGACTTGAAATTTGGCATGGAGCCCTTTTGAGACATGCTGGAGTCATCTGTAGGCTCTGATCGAAGTTTTGACGTCTCCGATGATGTCGCCGCCGGGAGCGCCATTTTAGCTGTCGGAGAAGCGAAGTTAGGCCAAATGATTCTGAAATGGCCCGAAACTTCATATGTACTCTTCTCTTGGCTATCTTGAAGGATCTTGCAGTTTTTGTTTGATTCTGACAAGATTTGATTTTATGAGAAGTTGCATTGCCTATTTATGGCAGGTTGCGACTTCATGCAGCTTTCTTGATGTTGAAGAGGCAAAGTGACATTTTTGGTGTCAACAAACTAAGCGGCCTGTCTGCATCCCTTTCCAGCCGAACATGATGGTGCAGCCAGGGAGGCCCCTGTCGATCAACGACCGGCTTTGTAACGACTCCCTTGTGGCCGCTGCGATTACCAGAGCCTGTTGTCTCCCGAAAGACATGGAGAAATTCGAAAAGCAGGAGGACGCTGCTCTGGTGATGTCGGCGATACAAACGTCGTTAGCTGTAAGTTCAGTCTTGTTTCTGATTTAATAGTTCTCTTCATCTCGGTAAATTTCCTGACTAACTTTTCTGATGCAGAATGTCCAGAAGCTCGAGGTGGTATTGGAGGGGGCTCTTGCTAAGTCTTCCAAGGCCTCTCAATTGGAGGGCGAGAAGAAAGAGATTGCAGCCGCCCTTGAGGCCAGTACGGACCGGATAAAGGAGCTGGAGGAGAAGAACAAGAAGCTCGCCTCGGAGATGGACTCAGCAGGCGTCGAGATCATCAGGCTGAGGACCGAGACGAGCGACCTGAAAGGGGCGGTCGATGTAAAGGCCAAGAGGGCCGCCGAGTTGGAGGCTGAAGTACTTAAACTCTAGGCCGAGAAGACAGCCTTGGCGAAAGCAAAGACTGAAGCTGAGACCAGTCTGCAAAAAGAGAAGGCCGAAAAGGAGAACACGAGCAAGGAGATGGCCGAACTCAAGAAGTCTTTGCAGGATGAGGTCGATGAAGCATATAAAGATGGAGTGAGGGTCGCGACAGAGACCTACAAGGGCAAGCTTGACGGCGTATGTAAGAGGGCATACGAACTTGGGGGCAGGGCTGCATTGAAAGAGGCGGGGATTTCGGAAGACCACCCCATATATCATGATCCGCCCAAATTCTTCCGTCCCGCCTCTGCTCCAGTCCCTCCCGAATGTCCTTCTAGCTCCGACACTCCGCCTTCTTCCTCTGATGCCCCTCCTGCTTCGACATCTGTAGGACTTGATGCTAAGGTTGATGAGGGGAGAAAAAAGGAATGATGATGATGTATCTTTTATTCTTCTGTAGTTTGGGGAGAATATCTGTATTTTCTCTTTATATGTGTAAACACATTTGTGATAAATGAAAAAACTTTCTTCAATCCCTGTGTTATTTTTGTAATTAAGAATAACTGATGAGTAGTGAGACCAAATTGCATAATGCATGATCAAGAGACCAAGCTCGGCTTCTATGACCGAACTCAAAATACCAAGTTCGTGACCTTAGGTGAATGTTTGTCAGGTTCTGCAACCATAACAAAGCACCAATCTCGGTAGAACTGGTTGTAGAATGTAAGCTGGTCCTGTGACCGAGCTGTAGACAACTAGTCCTGTGACCGCGCCGAAATGCAAGTTGGTCCTTTGACCGAGCTTGTATGCAAATGCTGAGTTCCATAACTTGGGCAGATTTTTGAAAATAAAATACTCTGTAAAAAGAATAAATTTCATTGACTTTCAAGATCTGAGTACATATTAAAAGTAGTACTTCTTGAGGTGCGAGGCATTCCATGGACGTGGCAGCTCTCTACCTTCCATGTTTTCAAGCTTGTATGCAGACTGCCCAGCTACCGAAGTCACTTTGAACGGCCCATGCCAGTTCGGTGCAAGCTTTCCTTCGCTGGGATTTTTATCTGCTGGAAGTGTCTTCTTCAAGACCATTTCTCCAGGTGAGAACTTTCTTTCTTTGACCTTTAGATTGTAACCCCTAGCCAACTGTTGCTGATAAGAGGCGAGGCGAATGGCTGCTGATTCCCTTCGCTCTTCAGCTAGCTCGACCTAGCTCCCCTTAGCTCGGTCCAGTCTCTTTTTGAGTCTGTCGAGCACTACCTTATTAGAGACTTCAGCCTGTCCATTGCTCTAGGGGTATGCTGGGGTAGAATAGTAGTTCCTGATGCCAAGTTCATGACAGAGGCTTTTGAAGAAGCTGGAGTCGAACTGAGTTCCGTTGTTCGAGACCAAGGCTCGAGGCACTCCAAATCTTGTTACGATGTTCTTCCATACGAAGTTTTTAGTATCCTTCTCGGTGATGAAGGACAACGCTTCAGCTTCTATCCACTTAGTAAAATAGTCAGTAGCCACTATCAACCATCTTTTGTTCCCTGGAGCTCGGTGGAGAGGTCCCACCAGGTCTAGTCCCCACTGGGCGAAAGGCCAGGGACTGGGAAGAGGACTCAGGTCATGTGCTGGTTGATGGAGAGAGTGAGAGAACTTCTGGCACTTCTCGCAGTTTCTAGCATAGACCTTTGCGTCCCTCTGCATGTAGGGCCACCAGTAGCCCTGGCTGATAGCTCGGTAAGCCAGTGACCGACCTCCAATGTGACTGCCGCAGATCCCTTCATGGATTTCATAAAGGAAATCCTCGACTTTGCTTGGGTGAACGCACTGGAGGTAAGGGCCTTTGTAGGACTTTTTGTAGAGCTTGCCATCTGGAGAGAGCCAGAATCGAGCTGCTTTCAGCCTGATTTTGTGGGCCTGGTTCTTGTCCTCGGGAAGTTGGTCATTCTTGAGGTAGGAAATGAACTCGTCCATCCAGCTCGGGCCGAGGTCGGTACACATGATCTGCTGAGGTGGGTGGAGTTCTATACTAGGTCTGTCTAGTGCTTCCACTTCGACAGTCCGTCTTCTTCCAGCCTCGACAGCAGAGGCCAAGTTTGCAAGTGCGTCGGCGTGAGAGTTGGAATCTCTACCAACCTGCCTGACTTCAGCTCTTTGGAATTGAGATAGAAGTTGTTTGGTGTGGGCTAGGTAAGCTGCCATCCTGTCGTCACGGGCTTGGTAGTCTCCATTTAGTTGGCTCGTCACCAGCTGTGAGTCGCTGAAGACTACCAGTTGTTGTGCCCCCAGAATTTTTGCACTGTTCAGCCCTGCTATTAGTGCTTCATACTCAGCCTCGTTGTTAGATGCTCTGAAGCCAAGAGTCAGGGCTTGCTCAATGACAAGGCCCTCCGGAGATTGAAGGACTATGCCAGCGCCAGCTCTTTTGGAGGTTGAAGACCCATCGATGAAGACCTTCCAAGATAAGTCGAGGAACCGTTTCCAGGACCGCTCCTGCTCGGTGTCGGTGTCGGTCTCGGTGGTTGTCTCCACCTCCTTGCCCCCCAGTTCGGTGTCGAGGTGGCTCGGTGCTGAACTAGGAGAGGTGAACTCTACAATGAAGTCTGCCAGCACCTGGGCTTTGATGGCCGTTCTGGGCTGGTATTGAATATCATATTGCCCCAGTTTGATAGCCCATTTAGACACTCTTCCAGAGAAGTCTGCCCTCCTGAAGAGGGACTTGAGTGGGTGTTCTGTCATAACCACTATGGAATATGTCTGGAAGTAGTGGGAGAGCTTAGGGGAAGCACTGATGAGTGCAAATGCGAGCTTCTCCAGCGGCAGGTATCTTGTCTCGGCATCCAGCAGAATTTTGCTTGTGTAATAGATGGGCTTTTTCTGCCTGTCATCTTCTCTTATGAGTACAGAGCTTACTGCAAGGTCCGAAACTGCCAGATATAAATATAAGACCTCACCCTGTGCCGGGGTGGAAAGTAGGGGAGGTGAAGAGAGGTATCCTTTGAGCTCTTGAAGGGCGCTTTCGTACTCTGGCGTCCACTGGAACCCTGTGCTCTTTTTGAAGAGTTGGAAGAAGGGACGGTATCTGTCCGAAGCTCTGCTAATGAAGTGGTTCAGTGCTGCTGCCATCCCTGTAAGTTTCTGGGCTTGCTTTGCCGAGGTCGGACTCTGTAGGGCCTGTATCACCGAGATCTGGTCGAGATTGGCCTCTATTCCTCGCCTAGTGACCAGGCTGCCCAGGAACTTGCCCGAGCCGACGCCAAATGCACATTTAGAGGCGTTCAGCTTGAGCTTGTATTGCTTGAGGATGACGAAGATTTGATATAGGTCAGTCAAGTGGTCCTGTGACCTTTTAGACTTGATGACCATATCATCAATGTAGACTTCGATCGTCCTGCTGAGCTAGGCTTGAAACATTTTGGTTACCAGCCTCTGATAAGTGGCACCAGCGTTTTTTAACCTGAAGGGCATCACCTTGTAGCAGTAAATGCCTCTGGGTGTTATGAAAGCGGTTTTCTCTCGATCAGGCCCGTGCATTGGAATTTGATGGTAACCTCGGTAGGCATCGAGGAAACTCATCCTATCGTGCCCGGCAGTGGCATCGATCAGCTGGTCAATCTTTGGAAGGGGAAAGCTGTCTTTGGGACAGGCTTTGTTGAGATCGGTAAAGTCTACGCAGACCCTCCAGCTCCCATTCTTCTTTTTGACCACAACTGTGTTGGCTAACCACACAGGGTAGTGGACTTCCTTGATGACCTCTGCTTCTAACAGTTTCTTGACCTCTTCGGTCACCGCCTCTGCTTGCTGGATCCCAGGCCTGCGAGTCTTTTGGACTACAGGTTTGTGTTTTGGGTCCACATTCAGCTTGTGGCATATGACCTCAGGGTCGATGCTAATCTCATATGGGGTCTAAGCGAAGACCACCATGTTTTGTAACAGGAAGTCAAGCATTTCGGCCCTCTCCTCGTCAGCAAGCTGGCTACCGAGCACGAAGAACCTGTCTGGATCGTTGGGATCGATCCTGACTTCTGTGAGGTCTTCAATACTCTTCTGTTCGGGAGTTCGGCCAACAGCTTCGAGCTCGGTCATGTGAACTCGCTGCGGCTCTACTTCCCCGGGGACCACGGCCATGAAGAATTCTTTGGCCATTTGTTGGTCTCCGTGGACTATGATTACTTCGAAGCCCCCGTCCTCGTTCTGTAATGGGAACTTGAGCTTCTGGTGATGGGTGGAGGGCACAGCTTCTATGTTATGGAGCCAGGTTCTTCCCATGATGGCATTGTATGGAGACTGGGCGTCTACCACTAGGATGTCTGCCGTCATGGAGGCTCTTCCCACCTCGACCTTGAGGGAAATCTTCCGTTTTGGATAAACTGTTTTGGCGCTGAAACCCACTAGTGGGGTGCGAGCTTCCTGCAGGTCTTCCTCTTTCAAACCCATTTTCTTGAAACATTCGAATTAGAGGATTTCCGAGGGCTTCCAGGGTCCACTAGGATCCTTTTGACATTGAAGTTCTGCAACCTCATAGTCAAGAGAAGAGGATCATTGTGGGGTAGTTGGACCCCTACCAAGTCTCTGTCAGAGAACCAAATCTTTAGCCTCTCTACGCGTGCCTTCTTTGCCGAGGGGCCGAGATCGGCTATCATCACTTGTTTGCCGTGCTTGGCCTTCCTGGCCTCAGCGTGGTCCTGGTCACTGTTCTTTGGGAGGGGAGCCAGGTGGATGACGTCGATGGTCCCCACCGGTTCATCACTATCCCTGTTGTCGGGTTGGCGCTGCTGAGCATTGTTTACTCTGCCTTCTTCTTTGACGAAGTCCTTCAGATGCCCGTCCTTCACCAGCCTCTCCAGGTACGCTTTGAAGGCATGGCAATCCTCAGTTCTGTGTCCCTTATCCTTGTGATAGCCACAGAATTTTCCCTGGTCTCAGGTGGAGGGATCACTCTTCATTGGCTGGGGCCATTTGAAGAAGGGTTGAGCCTGGATCTTGCCGAGCAGCTTGTAAATGGGCTCCTTGAAGATGGTGTTGACTGTTAGATTGTATGGACTCAATCCATCGGTTGATGTAATAAATTGATTAATCAATAAAACCATGCTTTACTTTCATGAGATGAATGTTATTTTATTACTTTATGCACATGACCAATACATATGACATAATGGTTCATGAGTTGAACCGGGTCCCATTAGTATATTAGATGTGATATATGTATATGGATGAGATCCACATACGGGAGATATATGTCACAAATCTTATACTTAAAATATCTTCACAACCAGTGATGAGACTGGGCATCTCATCTGATAAGGTTGCAGCACTTTGATCACTATGAAATAGTGTGATTTGTCTCGATCATCAGAATGGAAGATTCTGGATCAATGTGCTAGTACATTGGATGTATTGAAGGACCATGAGAAGCACCTTATGGAATTCCGTCTCAATAATAAGGTATGCTCTCATAATTCCCTAGCAATAGGCTCTCAATCTTGAGACATTAATGAACTCAAGTTTCTATCTATTCATTTGCTTTGAGTCACCAATGAGTGAGGCCAACTGTAGGTCAACACCTCGGTGTCTTGGGTATGTGGTAGTAGAACTGTGGGAACATTGAATGATCAAGATGGAATCTATCTCTATTATCCACTTGTGCCAATTAATGGGTTTTGTCATTAGTAAGTGCGCACCCATCTCGATTAAGAGTTAATTGGATGGTACTGATGATCATAGTGATTAATTGGGACTCAAGGATAATAAGATGTGGAACTAAGATTGGAAGAGACAGATTTATTCCAATTGATCCATGGATATTGATAGAGGGGCCTACTTGTGGTAATTGGGAAGTTTAGGGTCTTCATTGTAATTTATTCCTAAGACTGGAGTGCAATTGCATTTATATAGTGGTGTTATTTGCAATTAACTGTGGGCTCGGATTGCACATGAGATGTGGGGTCGCGTGTCCCAGTTGGAGCCAGTTTTCTATGGAATCCCTAGTGGTCCCCACGCTAGCCCAATATATTAGAAAGATACTAATCCTATTCGAACTCTAAAAGGAAAGAATTAGGAAGTTACTATTTCTATTTGAAGTAGGACTTCTAATAGTGGTAATAGTATACTTACTAATTGTTGTGGAAGTGAGACTTCTATTTCAATTAAGACAAGAGGAGCTTTGGGAGATTATAAAAGGGAATACACCCCTCTTGGACGTCCATCATATTATATAGTGAAAAACGTCCCTCCTCTTTGTGCAACAGTTGCACTGCTCTCTTCTCTCTTCCTCTTCTAGTTCCTTAGGGTTTCGAGTTGGGTTTTCTCTTGAAGATTCCACCAATCTTCTTGAGAAGAGATATCTAATTCGGGTCATAGCGTGGAAGGCTAAGAGGTGGTGGAGATTCTGATCTCAGTTTGTAGAGAAGTTCTACATCAACGAAAGTTATCAACTTCTCCATTAGAGCGCAACCGAGATCCTAAGGTAAAATCTGCATCCTTGTATGTTGTGGGTTTTTAATGGATGGTTGTTCGTTTCTGTTCTATCTTTAAGATAGTTTTACTTACTGTATGTGATCATGAGATTGAGGGTTATGCATCCTGGATTGGGTTTTTTGCCTTATGGATACTTGATCCCTGAGTCAAGTGGGTCAAAAGTTTTGAATATCTATCCACGAGGCCCACCTACTTCCAACATTGACGGCCTTATAAGAGGCGTCACTCGGTTTCGGCTTTGCGCTGCCTCCCGAGGTGGGGACAGATCGCGCTGCAGAGCTAGACGGCTCCCTGTTTCTGTCCGCCTCCCTCTTGGCGAGCCTCTTCTCCTTCTTAGAAGGTCGATCCTCCTGCCAGTAGCTATGGCTCTCCCGAGCCCGAATTTCGTCTTCCTCCTGTTCAATGAACTGATTCACCTGGGCCATTAGTGCTTTCACCGAGAACACGGGGAACCTCACCAAGTCCCTTTGAAGCTCGTTGCCTGGCAACAGAGCGTGCCGGAAGGACTTGATGGCCAGTTCGTCACTGGCGTCCTCGACCTGGCTATAGACGGTCCAAAATCTTTTAGCGAACCGGGTGATATTTTCAGCCGGCCTCATTTTGATAGTAAGCAAGTCGGCATCTGTCTTCGGGAGAACTCGGTGTGCTTGGAACTTCCCGACGAAGGAATTTCGAAGCTGCTGCCAGCTTGGAATCGATCCCTCGGAGAGTGCACAGAACCACCGAAGTGGGAGGTCACCCAGACTGGAAGAGAAGACTTTACAGTCGAGACTACCGTCGCCACACCATACCGACATCTTCTAAGTGAAATGTCGGAGGTGTGCCTCGGGGTCTGAAGTCCTGTCATAGAGATTGAACCGCGGGACGCTGAACTTGTCGGGGAGGGGATGATCTCTGATCTCCCGAGTGAAAGGAGATGTGCCGTGGTTATCACTATCTTGGGTAGCCAGCCGACCTCGAGTGAGTCCAGCAAACTCCATGTTCTCCTGGATGGCCAGTTGAATTTGCTGATTAATGTCATCAGCCATGCCGGGGTCGTCTCCCCGCTTTTGTCTCGGTGCTGCTGCTGGTCAGCGCTGGCGTGGGTGCTACTCGAGCCCTCTTCATGAGCTCGGGCACGCCTTTCGTTTAGTTGGTGTCTCAGGTCCGGCCGAGCCCCGGGACCCCTCCGAGCTCGTTGCCGAGGTGGAGGCGTGTGCGAGGCCCCGGGCGGGGCTCTTCACTTTGCCCGGAGCTACTGCTGGAGCTGGAGGATCTGGGCCCTTTGCTCCTCAATGAGGGTATTCTGAGCCTTGATTGCTTTGGCGTGCGCTTCGTCGTCCTGCTCTGGGACCATGTCGTCGTCGCCCTTGTTGTCGAGGTGCACGTGGTCCTCCTTATGGTCCTGGTGGTGGGACTGGCGCGGGTCAGGCTGTACTGGAACCTTTCCCCGTTGGGTTTGTTCCTGAAGAGGAACATCCCCACTAGGCGGCACGGTGAAAACAACCTCTAGTCGTGGGCGCTCTGCCTGAATGGTAGTTGGTATGATTCTTTCTATCAGGGGACCGCGGCGAGGAGAAGCTGCCACGCCCGACGACGAGTGTGTCACCGTGGTAGGCGATCCTACACTCCGAATACCAGGTTCTCCGCCGACTTTCCTCGGCTGAGGATTGGATGGTATCTGGGTGGTAACTCTTTGCTGGCTCATCACCAATGCCCCTGCCTGATTTGTCACCAGTGGAGGCAGCATGAGAGGCAGGAATGTTTCTGGCTGCTTGGACCTGGACAGTCCAGCAATGTTCTTTCCCTTCCTAGACTTCGGGGGCATGGCTTTTAGTATGAAAATATGGTATTTTCAAGTCGTTCCCCACAGACGGCGCCAATTGTACGAACTAGAAATCACAGGTTTAGTTTAGATGGTAATGGGGGTTAGCAAGGTGCTATTTTAGCTGATCGGGGACGTCACCAACAACCTGAATCCTGAAAGGGAGAAGGAGATAGAGGTCAGGGCCCGAGGCTGCTGTTAGCCAAACGCACTCCGACGCCTGAGTTAGTGCAGTCACTGAACTAGGGTGAAGTGAGGGGGAAGATGAGCAAAATAGCAGAGAGTGTATGCTGTGTCTTTGGTGTTGCGTACCTGTTCATGGCTTACCATGCAAGTATGTATAGAGAAGGATGGAATGTTCCATAGTGGACGTAGGTGGAGATACTTGTCCCATCAGCCTACTTCTAAGATCCTTAGTGGGGGTAGGTGAGGATACTCGTCCCATCGGATATCTCCTCAAATCCTTCACATAAATGTGGAAGTGATAGGGAAGGCCCCTCATCAACATTCGGCGGCCACCCTATCTGTCAGGGTGCTATGTACTGCAGTTGTCCCATCCCATAATGGAGATTAGACGCCCAGTGTTCACCTCGGCGCCTGGCCGAATTGGAGAAGACCCGGGGCCGAGAGCGCAAGCTCGGGAGTCAACTGCTGAAATACGAGATGCCGAACTCCAAGGAAGTGTGTTCGGTTCTATTTACCGATATAGACCGGGTCTCGGTACTTGCTAGCACTATTGCCGAACTGACCGAGACCGGGCTCAGAGCAAGCCCCAATTGGTACTGCTACCGAACTGGAAGGCAATTTCTGGATTATGGAAATACCCCACACATTTATTATTTCTTTATTTTTTAAAATTAAGTTATAAAAATTTATAAAAATACAAGTTTGGACTTTGAGCAATATGATTAAATTCAGACTTCATGAGAAATGAAAAAAAATAACAAATTACAACTTTGAACACTATACATTCTAAAAGAAAATATTAAGTAAGAATTACAACTTTTTGACAAATGGAAAAAAGTGCTATAACATGATAAACTATGATAAACTTCACAAAAAATATAAGTTGATAAATTTCGAACACTATAATATATGTAACGCCGAAAGCTCATCCTTTATCTCATATTCCTCCATCAAGTGTTGCATTCTATCATTTGCTTGATACTAGTCCAGTAGGCACACGCAGGTTTCCATAGTTTCTTTTGATATCATAGTCCGCTTGGGGTCAATAAGGCGCTCATCTATAGTAAATGCTTGATTTGATGCAACTGTAGACGCTTGAATTGTTAGTATATCACGGGTCATGGCGAAAAACACATGAAACTCACTTTCATATGGCTTCTTCCAAGCCTAAATGTCAAAATCATCTTCATCATCCGGGACTTGAATAAGACCTATCTATATGTATATTGTTAATTCATTAAGGTTGTAGATGGATCCCCTGGAAGAAAAGGAGCTACTTCCTAGAGTGCTCCTCATAATACCCCAAATGGCCTTTATTTTTGCTTTATGTGTTTGGGGATGGCCCATAGAGGCGAGGGTGTTCGGATCTACCCATTTGGGTAGCATATTCCAAATAAAGTTGTTCTAATTGAGTTTTAATTGTAGACATATCGTTTACATTAATTTGGTTCATATTGTTATTTATTTCAGTAATTAAAGTTTCTACTGTCAATGTGGAGAAGAAGAAGAAGAAGAAGAAGATTGAAAAGAAAGTTGATCAATCCATGGATGATCGACTATTTAATATATAATCATATTAGACCTTAATCAAGGCTCTCAATATGTAAAGAGTACAAATTAGAATAATGAAAGAATAGAAAGAATCAATCCTAGTCTATACAAGGAATACATGAAGAGAGAAAGAATAGAAATTAGAATAATGAAAGAATAGAAAGAATCAATCATAGTCTATACAAGGAATACATGAAGAGAGAAATCACCTATACACAATGAGATAAATCAGCTATACAATCTTTGACTAAAAACCCACGTGTGGGAGGCTGAATGGACCTTTGTTGGACTGGGCCTAGGGCCTGTTAATATACAACCTTGTTATCTTCTACACTCCCCCTCAAATTGATGTGGTAAGACAGAAAACATCAATTTGCTAGTTAGATCATGATGAAGCGTTTTGGGAAGATTTTTAGGGAAGACATCCGCCAACTGGTTAAAAGTAGAGACATGAGGCATAGTTTTCTTCTCAGTAACAACATGTTGTTGGATGAAGTGACAATCAATCTCAATGTGCTTTGTCCTTTCATGAAATACTAGATTGTTGGCAATTCTGGTAGCATTGGTGTTGTCCCCATGAAGAGGTGTACAACTACCAACAATGACACCGAACTCACAGAGAAGATGGCGTAGCCAGATGATTTCAGCACTAGCGGATGACATCGTACAAAATCAGAGATTCCCCAAGAAACATACACCAGCCAGTGGTAGATCGCCGAGAATCAAGGCAACCAGCCTAGTCGGCATCCACATAAGATAAACATTGTAGAGAAGTGCCAGAAAGGTAGAAGAGACCATGGGTAAGAGTGCTTTTAACATAGCGGAGTATGTGCAGAGCAGCAGTAAGGTGGGATTTGTGAGGATTGCTTATAAACTGGCTAACTGTATGAACTGCATGAGAAATATAAGACGAGTCATAGTTAAGTAGAGCAAACTACCAACTATCCGCCGGAAAGCAGAGGGATCATCCAGGGGAGAGCTATCATCCGTATTGAGTTTATTGTTTAATTCCATAGGCATCTCAAAAGTGTGAGCATCATCAAGTATTGCCGAGGTGATCAAATCGGTAGTATATTTACGCTGATGGACCCGAATACCTGATTTGATACGCAAAAATCTAAGCCCCAGAAAGTAGGTGATAGGACTAAGATCCTTCATTCTGAAGTGGCGAGTGGGATGGTTTTTGAGATTCGTAATGCCGGCAATATCATTACCATTGATAATCATATCATCAATATAGACCGACCAAAAGGAATGTGTAGCCCTTCGGTGTCTATCTAAGAAATAGTAAACTATCAGTATGGCTATGATGAAATCCAGCTTGAAGAATTGCTGCCCGGAATTTATCGAACCAAGCCCTGGGAGCATGCTTAAGGCCAAAAAGAGATTTCCGCAACTTACAAACATGCTGAGGAAGACAAGTATATCCCGGAGGAGGTTTTAAGTAGACAGTCTCTTTCAAATCACTATGAAGAAAACAATTTTTGACATCCATTTGCCATAGAAGTTAGTTGCGGGCTCATTGACACAAAGAAGAGTACGAACGGTGGTCATCTTAGCTACTGGTGCAAATGTCTCCTCATAGTCAATTCCATACTCCTGCTTGTGACCATGCGTAACCATTCTGACTTTGTAGCAATCAAGACTCCCATCAAAGTTAACTTTTATAGAGTAGATCCATTTACTACCAATCATAGATGCTCTTCCAGGAACCGGTACCGAGTCCCATATCTAGTTTGCTTCAAGAGCGAGCAATTCCTCATTCATAACATCCTGCTAATAAGCGATTTTTGAGGTCTGTGAATATGAGGTGGGTGTAGGAGCACTATCTAAAGAGGAAAAGAGAGCATGGAATCCATAACGGTTAGGGGCAACGGAAAGACTACTAAATCGTTGTTGACACCAAAAAAAGTCACTTTGCCTCCTCAACATCAAGAACCCACATGAAGCTGCATCCTGCTACAAACAGGCAAAGCTACTTCAAACATCAGATCTTGTCAGAATCAGACAAAAACTGCAAGATCCTTTAAGACAGCCAAAAGATGGGCATACATGAAGTTTCGGGCCATTCCGACATCGTTGGGCCTAATTTCACTCATCGACAGCTAAACAGTCGCTCCCGGTGGCAACAGTGTCGAAGACATTAAAACTTCGATCAGAGCCTAATGATGGTTCCAAAATACATCCAAAGGGCTCCTCGTCAAATTTCAAGTCAAACCGACAACGTTTGACCCTCCATAAATGCTCAAGCAGCAAAACCAAGCCTCTCGGCGGCGAGAACCACCGAAGCCATCATTCATCAAACAAAGTATATGAATGGCTTCAACATGCTTCTAAAGGGCTGCATGTCAAATTTCAGGTCATTCCGACAACGTTTGACCAGACTTCGATGCTCCGAAAGAAAATCAAGCCTACCGACGGCGGAGCACCGCAGGACAATGACATCCAAATCGGAGCTAATGGGTCGTCTCAAAATGACTCCAATAGGCTCCTTGTCAAATTTCAGGTCAATCGGACATCGGTTGACCGTATATTAAAGCTCGACATTTTCCCCGCAGCAAAATCAAGTCAAGCATCGACGGGACACCAAACGGCTTCAAAACTCAAATAAAAGCCCATGGTTGGTCCTATCCACTGCTCAAGAAGCTTCACCTCAATTTTCAGGTCATTTCGACATCGTTTGACCTAGTTTCGACTCTTGACGGAAAATCGGCTACAAAGTTTTCGGCTTTCCCGAAAAATGGGAAACTTCGTGCTCCGGTTTTATGCGACTTCTCGTCAAGTTTTCTCTAAGAAAATAAAGTGAATAATTGAGGAAAAATTTCAAGAAAAATACAGAGGAAAAAAGGAGCAAAAAAGAAGAAAAAACGGCCGAAAAACTGCTTGGCGACCAAAGGGGACAAATCCCCCATGGTCACCGGATTTCCTCCGGATGGCCCGTTTTCCAATCTTTTCTGCGTGTCGAGAGTTCCTGCCCTTGTGATTTTCTGAAAATCCAATTTTTCATGCTTGAAAACTACTGATCTCCGCCAACATCTCGGATCCGCCGTCAAGAGTATGAAATCATCACTGATCGCTCCAAGATCGCCAACTGGCTGACCAAGAAAGTACATTTTCTGTCCGATCGATCGAGAAATCGACAAGACAGATGTCACCGGCCCACCAACATCAATCAATGTCTGAAATTGCATTGCAATCCGACATCAAATAGCATGTGGATCCATCAGCGATCATCATAAGAAGAATCCCAAAGGACGCAGCGCGGCCCGCGACTCTTCAAATGCCTCGGCGACCACTTAATGTCGTTAATTTACTCGTTTTATGACAACTTAATGCGGTCATTAACTCATTATTTTGGACGGCCCAATCAGAAGCAAGCAAATGGGAGTTACAAGTCCAAGCAATCATGGCATTAAAACCATGAAACTCCCATCATCATGGAGATTAAAGGCGATTAAATGCCCATCATTCTCCATCGGCCAATTACAAGCCAAGTAAAAGGAGTTACAAAATCAAGAAATAAAAACTTTTAACTCCTCCCATCATGAAGCATCAATGCCATCAATTCTCCCATCATGGCCATCAATGCCCATAAACCACCTCATGGCTACCAAGAGCCTATAAAAGGAGGTCCATTCCAAAGAAAGAGACAACTTTGAATCCTTGCATTTGCACATCCGCACCAACACCCATCCGAAGTCTGGAAAATCCCAGAGAAAATCCGACGAAATCCTGCTGCTCTGCTGCAAGAGACACTACAAGGTGATCAAAGTCTCTTGGGGGGCCACCCCCCCAAGGTTCTCTTCTTCTACAACATGGCCTAAACGCGGCTTTTCAGCCCGTCTACTCAGTTTTTCATTGGATATAGGACCTCCCCTTGGTCTTTATCCTCTAAAAACTGAGGTTGGAGCCAAGCCGAAGAATCGAAGCATCAAGCGTTCTCATTTGAAGGACGATGGCGAAGTCCATACATGACTTGCGACCATCGATCTGAACGTGTCCCCACAATCTCCTGAGAAGTTAGATTCATTTTCTTTCTTTTCTATTGTACTTCGTATTTTTTAAAGAGACAAAAAAGTCACAATTCTTGTCTTTCATTTTGATGAGATTTGTAAATCGCCTTTCACGGCAAAATCGTCTTTTACGGCACCAAATCGCCTTTCACGGCAAACAAACAAAATCGCCTGCTACGGCGTTAAAAAAAAAATTGTCTCTTTTCTTAAATATTTATGCAATTTGAAAAGTTAGAAAGAATGATTGATTTCCTTTCTACTTGTGAAGGTGAATCTCCGGATCATCACCATTCCAAATTCCAAGTAGAATAGAAAATCTGGCATACCCGTACAAAAATGTTGATACCCGCATTTCCTCCTCCGCCGAAACTCGGCAGCCCCCGGGGCGGAAGGAGTGGATGGAAATCGAGGGTCCATCAATCATCGCAGAGAGATAGTACTATTAGAAGGAGCATTGTTACCCGCTGGTTCAGTAAGCGGCACTGGGAGAGGATCAGGAGAGGGAGTCACTACAGGAGGGACCGTGTTACGCCGGACGTAGACTTTGGGAAGATATGATGGAGAAGTAGATTCCTGGAATTGTGGAGAATAGGAAACATCAATAGGATGATGATCCGAGTGTAAGGAAAAGAAAGGAATCTGTTCCAAGAAGATCACATTACAAGACATGCGCATGCGTTTCTCGAACTGATCATAGCACAAAAAACCTGTGTTCATTACTATAGTCAAGAAAAATACATTTTGCAGCTTGTGGTGATAACTTAGTGTGCTTAGTAGGAGGAAAATGAACAAAGCACAAGCAACCAAAAACATGTAAGTGAGAGTATGAAGGGGTATTGTCATAGCCCCGAACCTGTTTAGAGATTAAACCATTTATGGGGTGTGAAATTAAGGGCTAATTAAAATTTTTTGCCCTTAATGCCCAAGGATCGAAGTCCGCTGTGAGGATTGTGTAGTTGAGCCTCATTAACAAATAATCAACGGGACTTGTTCGGTAAACACAACATTAAACCTGTAAGAATATCAAGGCAAGTATGGATTTCATCCCATTATATATATTCAAGTTTTAAAAGATAAAACATATAGAGTTTATACAGATCAGGACCATCCTAAAAACCTAGGTCTTGATACAAAAGATATACATTGCTAAGATAGACAAGTCCAAAAGATCTAAATCAAAAGATGAAATGGGGTGGCACAATAGAAGATATCCCCGTATAACGCGCACTAGTGCCGGGAGTGATGACGCTAAGCTACGTCATCGGCACCCCACTTTCGTACATCGTCCTCCTTCCCGATTGAGGATCCTCTGGGATTGCCTTGGCATCCGGGTTGGTGTAATAGTAGTAGGTGTTCTCTGCAGCCATGGAAAAAAGGATCAACAATATGTTGGCAAGGAGATAAGCAATATACAATATACATTATTCATAATATGTTCCAAATGAGAATAAAGACAAGTACATGATTATGTGATATCAAGGTACAAGCTAGGCATGAGCATGAGTAATATGAAAATCAAGTAACAATGTAAATCCTAACAAGATAACAAGAATAACCATCCATGAAATGCAATGATAAGCAAGTGGAGACTCCAAGGATGTCTTAGCTATCTCACGAGGGTATAAGTGACGTCCTAGCCGACTACGAATACCCAAAGTCCGGCTCTGGGGGGATCATAGCTCTCAGTCCTAGGAATAGCAGTAAGGTCCTAGCACTCCCAACTATTCCCACCATGGACACCGTCCAAAGCCAATTGCCCACCCTAGTGTCCGGTAACCAGCCCACTCTGTAATCATCAGTCTGTAGCTAGTCATGAATGTAAGATGATGATGATGATGGTTTGTATACGACACAAGTTTCAAGACAAATACACGTGGATAGGTTCTCAAGTATAAGATAACAAGTTGAGGGCTACTTTAAGTCAAGCCAAAATGCAAGTCAAGCTCCAAGTTCCAAGTTCCATGAGTACTCCTTTTTCAATTCTATCCACATGTGTTCATCAATACAAGACAAAGGTACCTAAGGATACACTCTAAGTCCAATCAAATCCTAATTCTACAAGTTAAGTTGCAAGTTATACAAGTGTGACGCCCCGGAGTCCCACATCGACTATAGAGAGGAAAGTGAATGGGGTTATATGTAGACCTTACACCCTTACTTTGCATGAGGCCTTTTGATGGGTTGAGGCCCATCAGAAGCAAAACCGTGAGGCAAGATTGGATACGCTTGGGCCAGGTCCTCTGGTCGAGTAACCCATGAGCTAAAGTGGACAATATCATGCATTGGCATAGGGTGGGGCGTTACAAATGGTATCAGAGCCGACTCTCCACTAGTCCGAGTGTGGGTCCCCTGCCGTGGGCAGGTCTCCATGTGGGCGGGCCAAGAGGGCTGGCAGGCTACAGGGGCTCGCAGGTTACTGTACAGGGACGTGCAGCCTTAAGGGGGGGTGGAATGTGATGCCCCGGAGTCCCACATCGACTATAGATAGGAAAGTGAATGGGGTTATATGTAGAGCTTACACCCTTACTTTGCATGAGGCCTTTTGATGGGTTGAGGCCCATCAGAAGCAAAACCGGGAGGCAAGATTGGATGCGCTTGGGCCAGGTCCTCTGGTCGAGTAGCCCATGAGCTAAAGCGGACAATATCATGCATGTGTGAAGGGTGGGGCATTACAACAAGTATACAAGATTAGAGTACAAGGTACGACAAGCTACGGATACAAGATTCGCAAGTCAAGAGTGAAGAACAAGCCAATTCTAGGTCAAGAGTTGTCCACCGTGTATCGAACATGTCCCCCAATGGAGTACGTATGGAGAATGAGTCAATGGTGTCCTAATTCGACGGGCCCATGGTGTACGGAAGTTGTTGGGCACCAATTAACTCATTTCCACATGCATTTGGCCAAGTTAGGTTGATATACGGAAAATCTCGGACAATCGACGAAGCAAACCAAGCCAATTGTGATCCGTTTTCATTTCCCCTAATTGGTCATGCAAGGGTTGGGTCAATAGGTTCCAACCTAGGGTCCAAACTAGGTTTAGAACATAAAGGCTTGGTTCATTGATTCAATACTCACTTCCTTTCCCAATCTATGATGATCAAGATAAGTATACCATTGGATTTTACGTCTTGAGGGCTTTCGACGATATGTCGAACTCTAAATTCCGACGAACGGATCAAAAGTTATGGCTTCCGAAAGATGGTTATCCTGAGTCTAGAGCAGTTCGGTTGAGCTAACAAAAGTTCGCTTGAGCGAACTTCCCACAGAACCTCCTTGGCTCGAGTGAATTGAGGTCCACTTGAGCCCAGTTTCCTAGAAGCCCCTTGGCTCAAGTAAACTGAAGGTTGGCTCAATCCAAGTGCCCATAGTTGCAGAAAATGACTCATTTTTGAGTCCAAACCTTGAGTAATCAAATCCCCTCTCCTCCAAGACCATCCTGGCAAGAAAAAGAGCCTCCTGCTCTCTCCACATCCATTCCATTCCTCCCATCAACAAACCCAACTATTCAATTAAGGTCCAATTCCATTAAATACCTAATCTAGCATGTGAAATCCAAATTAACCAAACAAGCTTGGAATTTAGAGGTTGGCTAGACAATTACATTAGCAAGAATGGAAGTAAATATACATGTATATACAATACATAGTTCTATTCTACTTGCCTTCACCAAAGAGAGTGAAGAAATGGAAATTTGAGAAGATAAAGGAGGAAGGAGAGCTCTCCACTCACACCCTAGCCAAACCACTTCCAAAAACCCTTCTCCTACACCCAAAGAGCACAATGGAAGAGAAAGAAAGGAAATCTATCAACATGTAACATCCTTATAGAAATGAGAAAGGAAATTAGGGAAGAAAGGGTTGATGAAAACTCACCGAATTTAGTTTAAGATGTAGAGGAGGAAGAGACTGGTGAGCTTGGTTGACCTTGAATCCCTTCTCCAATGGCACATGCAATGCAAGAAGAAGAAGTGAACAGGGAGGGAGAGAAGAAAAAGTTCCAACAGTTGCAATGGAAGAAGGAAACAAATGAAAGAGCTGTAATGGAGTTAAAAATGAGGGATGGAGGGGGAAATGACTCAAATGCCCTCTTTGAGTGAATTAAGAGAAATGTGATTATTTGAGGGACTTGGGGGCGTCGAATCGTGACGAGTTAAGAATGGAAAGTGACGAGCGTGACGAGATCTTTCCAACGGACTTAAATTCGGCGAAAACGGAATTTGCTGGAAAAATACTCAATTTTCCTATTAATCTCAACCTAACCCCTTATTTAGATTAATCGCACTCGGAATCAAACTAAACTTTGCAAATAATTTTCTAATGAAAAAAGAAACTCGTTTAGCCACTAAACCCACTTGATTAGCTAGAATCACAATTAATTAGGCTAATCGCCAATATTAGAAAATTAAACACCCTATTAAGGTCGGGAACCTTACAGGTATGACCAAAGAGAACTCCGTAAGGAGTAGTTTTTCCTAGAACAGTGCTAGGAAGATTGTTGATAAGGTACACAGCATTCTGTGCAGCATCACACTAAAATTTGGAAGGGACTAAATATGCAATTAAAAGAGTACGAACAGTTTCAAGAATATGTTTGTTCTTTCTTTTCCTAATCCCATTTGCGTAGGAGTATGCGGGCAAGATTTTTGGTGAAGAATGCCTTAATCCGAAAGGAAGGCAGAAAAATCATGAGACATGTATTCTCCACCGGAATCTGATCTAAGAATCTTGATAGCTTTCTGAAATTGGGTTTGGACCATATTATGAAACTTTTGGAAAATATATAAAACTTCAGATTTCAAGCGCATAAAGTAAATCCAAGTATAACGAGAATGGTCATCGATAAAAGTCACATAGTACTTAAATGCCGTCCTACTCAAGATAGGAGCAATTCCCCAAACATCAGAATGAATAATGTCAAATGATGCTAATGCACGAGAATTATGAACAGAAAAAGGCAAAATGTAACTCTTATTTAAGCAACAAATTTTAAACTTTGATTGAGATAAAGAAGACATCATTTTATTATCAATAGTAGAATTCAAACAACCAATCTTAAATAATGAAATCAAATGGGAATTGTTCACATGACAAAGATGTTTATGCCAAAACAGTCCACAATTTATTGAGATTATTAGAAGAAGAAACAAAGAAAGAATGATGTCCAATGTCCAGCAAGAACAGGCGTCCATGTTTACTCCCCGTCGTGATCACCTTCCCAATTTGTTGCCCCTGTATAACACAACCAGAGGAAGTGAACAAGATAGCCATCATCAATAAGTTGTCATACAGAAAGTAAATTGGCTGATAATTTTGGAACAAAGTACGCATTGGGAATGGTGATGGATTGGCCCGAGACACTAGACAAAGTAATGGTACAAACTCCAGAAATGAGTAGTTGATCACCATTAGCAGTGGTTATTTTCTCTTTTCTATAGTAAGGGTGTGAATCTGTAAAGTTATGTTCTACAGATGTCATGTGATTTGAGGTTCCTGAATCTAACCATGTGGATGAGATGATTGGAGAAGAAAGAGATTAAGAATAATGGAATGCATGAAAAGCTGTAGAGGAATGACTTTGATACCGACCACTAGAAAATCCCATAGACGCATATACAGAGATAACTGTGTTTTGGATTAGTTCTTGAATCTGAGTAGGAGTCATGATATAACCCCGGAGGAAGTGCTTCCTGTATCAGATAGGGGTGCTTGAGCCTGAAATGGAGCTGGGATATTCTGTTTTGGCATATTAGAGGGAGGCTTCTTAGACTATGTCTCATTTCGTCGCTGTAGGCTGCGATAGTCATCAATAAGATGACTGAACCATTTACAATATCTACAAACCAGTTTCTTGCAGCAATTTTTGGTAATATGACTGAAGCCTTTGCATTCGTAACATTAAGTCAGCTTTGGAATTGGGGTTGCCAGAAGAGCTAAGTCAGCAGGAAGAGATGCAAGGAAGGCTTTTGGTTCTTGCAGAATAGTATACTGTGAGAAGAGATGGAGTTCTTTGCGAAGGACCTCTTGAAAGCATGTATCAAGATTAACACAATTTTCTTTATTCATGAAAGTAGACCGGACATATTCAAATTCTGGTCGTAGATTCATAAGAAACTGGCTAATGTAAGTTTCTTCTTGTAACTTGGGAGCCTCAGATAGAAATCCAGAAGAGACTGTTTGGATCAATATGGAATCCTTTTCGGTCCATAAGATGAGGAGACCATTAAAGTATTCCTGCACAAATTTATCCCCTTGATTATAGTTAGCAATTTTACTATCCAAGTGAAACTTCCGAGCCTTATTGGTTTGATGATAGACTTTTTTGAGATGAACCTACATATCAGTTGCGGTAGTGTAGGCTTGAAGAGCCACAGCAAGAGATGGATCAATGGAGTTAAGGATCCAAGTGTCCACTTTAGCATTTTCTTTGGACCCAATGGCTAAGCTTTTTGAGTCAGTGGTACTTGTAGTCTGAGGCTTAGTGATCGATCCATCAAGATAACCAAAAAGCCCTTGTCATTCAAAAATGTTATTTAAATAGAAGGACAAGAACATATAATTCTGCGCGTTAAATTTAATTGGGATAACATCATAATTGTCCATTGCAGAATGTAATAGAAGAAGGACAATAGAGGGCAGCAACACAAACAATCAACAATGTGTAAAGAAGAAAACAACCCGTATCAACACAAAAAGGTGAGAAACAGCCCACAAATCTAAAAGACACCCTAAACAGTAGTGCAGAGGCTTCTAACAGAAAACAGTACAAAAAAGTGCAATTTTGGCAATAAAATCAGTCCAGACGAATTGAAAAATGGAGGGAGGATCCCCGCGCAGGGCCAACAAATGGATCTGATTGGCGATAAGATTAGTGGCTAGGAAGCAGTATCAAACTTCTTTTCGAGCAGTACAAGTCTCATCCAGATCTGTTCAGAATCTAGGATTTTGTGTGGTTATGATGAAAACTATTTCAAAAAGTTGGATAATTGCAAGATAGATCAAAAGGCCTACCTCTGATCTCTGAAAAATGCTGAAAAAATCTCAAAAAGACAAGGAAAGATGGGCAGCCAAGGCTGGAGAGAGACTTATGGATTTTGTGATGATCATAGGTGGGCCATTGTGATCACGATGATAAAATAATAGGTTTTCACCCATGTTTTGCTTCCAAAAAGCACAGATCCTTGATCTGTGTTGCTTTAATGATGTAGATGAGATCTCCAAGATATTATTGCTCTGATACCATGTTGATGTGAAAAAGAAGAAGAATAAGAAGATTAGAGAGAAAGTTGATCAATCCATGGATGATCGACTGTTCTATATATAATCATATTAGACCTTAATCAAGGCTCTAAATATATCAAGAGTACAAATTAGAATAATGAAAGAATAGAAAGAATCAATCCTAGTCTATACAAGGAATACATGAAGAGAGATATCAGCTATACACAATGAGATAAATCAGCTATTCAATCTTTGACTAAAAACCCACGTGTGGGAGGCTGTAAAGGGCCTTTGTTGGGCTGGGCCTAACACCTGTTAACATACACCCTTGTTATCTTTTACATCTACACCTACTAATTTCAACCTAGGGTCTAATGCAACAATTATACAAAATGTTAAAGGAGCAATTTTCCAATATTGCGAAAACTTTGCCTCCATTTTTGTACACATCATTTGAAAACATTGTAAATCTCTATATTTTTTAAAAGCAATACTTATGTCATAAAAGTGCGCCAAAGCTTGAGTTGATGATGTGGGATAATATATGATTGACACTAAGATGTGCGATACTGAACAACAAGACTACGGTGTTGTCAAGTAGTAAATGACTAAAAAGCCCGGATTATTGATCCCATTGAGAGAGGATGGAACAAGCAATGAATTCAATTAAAGTAGAATTGAACTAAGATATAGCTAACATAGACTGTTGGAAGTAGGTGGGCATCGTGGATAGATTTTCAAAACTTTTGACCCACTTGACTCAAGGATCAAGTATCCATAAGGCCAAAAACCTAATTCAGGATGCATAACCCTCAATCTCATGATCATGTACAGTAAGTAAAACTATCTAAAAGATAGAACATAAACGAACAAGCATCCATTACAATCCACAACATACAAGGAAGCAGATTATACCTTAGGAGCTTGGTTGTGCTCTAATAGAGAAGTTGATTACTTTCGTTGATGTAGATCTTTTCTACAAACTAAGATTAGAATCTCCACCACCTCTTAGCCTTCCACGCTATGAACTGAATTAGATATCTCTTCTCAAGAAGATCGGTGGAATCTTCAAGAGAAAACTCAACTCGAAACCCTAAGGAACTAGAAGAGGAAGAGAGAAGAGAGTAGTGTAACTATTGTTCAAAAAAGGAGGGACGTTTTTCACTATAATATGATGGACGTCCAAGAGGGATGTGTTCCCTTATATAATCTCTCAAGTATCCTCTTTTCTTAATTGAAATAGAAGTCTTACTTCCACAACAATTAGTAAGTATACTATTACCACTATTAGAAGTTTTACTTCAAATAGAAATAGTAACTTTCTAATTCCTTCCCTTTAGAGTTCAAATAGGATTATTATTTTTCTAATAACTTGGGCTAGCGTGGGGACCACTAGGGATTCCATAGAAAGCTGGCTCCAACTGGGACACACGACCCCACATCTCATGTGCAATCCGGGCCCACAGTTAATTGCAAATAACACCACTATATAAATGCAATTGCACTCTAGTCTTAGGAATAAATTACAATGAAGACCCTAAACTTCCCGATTACCACAAGTAGACCCCTCTATCAATATCCATGGATCAATTGGAATAAATCTGTCTATTCTAGTATTAGTTCCACATCTTATTATCCTTGAGCCCCAATTAATCACTATGATCATCAGTACCATCCAATTAACTCTTAATCGAGATGGGTGCGCACTTACTAATGACAAATCCATTAATTGGCACAAGGGGATAATAGAGATAGATTCCATCTTGATCATTCAATGTTCCCACAGTCCTACTACCACATACCCAAGACACCGAGGTGTAGACCTATAGTTGGCCTCACTCATTGGTGACTCAAAGCAAATGAATAGATAGAAACTTGAGTTCATCAATGTCTCAGGATTGAGAGCCTATTGCTAGGGAATTATGAGAGCAGACCTTATTATTGAGACGGAATCCCATAAGGTGCTTCTCATGGTCCTTCAATACATCCAATGTACCAGCACATTGATCCAGAATCTTCCATTCTGATGATCGAGACAAATCACACTATCTCATAGTGATCAAAGTGTTGCAACCTTATCAGATGAGATGCCCAGTCTCATCACTGGTTGTGAAGATATTTTAAGTATAAGATTTGTGACATATATCTCCCGTGTGTGGATCTCATCCATACACATATATCACATCTAATATACTAATGGGACCCGGTTCAACTCATGAACCATTATGTCATATGTATTGGTCATGTGCATAAAGTAATAAAACAACATTCATCTCATGAAAGAAAAGCATGATTTTATTGATAAATAAAGAAATTAATCAATTTATGACATCAACTGATGGATTGAGTCCATACAATCTAACAATGACAATTGAAGTGAACAATTAAAACTATTAAACTATCCAATGTAAACAATTAATTGGAACTAACAACTAGAATTAATAAGTGATTAAGCTAAATTAACAAACTAGTGGGCTAATTAGTGCGCAAACTACATGGAAATGATGTGAAAAATGAAATTAAACTGAATGGAATGTAGAACAAAACTAAATTAACAACTAAACTACTCTAATTAACAAGATCTAAGCTAATCTAACAAACTACACTAAACTAGTGGATGAATTGTGGTGGAAATAAAAGATTTAAGGTGAAGATATGGTGTGAAATGTGTATGATTTTAAAACAAGTGATGTGAAATGTAGATCTAACAATCTAGAAGTGATAACATTAAATCAAATAAGGATTCAAATTAACAACAATAAAAAGAAGAGATTAAGCAATCCAAAATCCACTAAGTATGTAATTAATCCAAACAATACATGTTCTAATTCAGCTCTCAAATCTATAATCCAGTTAGAAATCTCTTGCTTAATTGGATTTGATGATATAGCAATGAAGATCAAAATAAAGAAAATTAAAAGCCAAGATCTTAGATCATCATCTGGATACCCTAACAATCAATCATAAAAATCAAGCTACAAAAGATCAAAGATAAGGACTCTAGAGCATGCTATGTGAGAACTTAATCCAACTACAAAGCATCATTTGAGATTATCCAAGCATCAAGTGTAGAGATAGAGCATGAAAAATGAGAGAGATTAGCACAATTAGATCTAAAATCTACCAATCAATTAAGGCAGAATTAAGAAATTTAAACTAAAACATGCATGTGATTGAACTAATTATATTACTTATCTTCAAAAGGAGAAAGTAATCTAAGAGCTTTAGCCACTAAACATCAAGAAAGAACTCCAAATCTTAATTAGTGACCTTCAATTATACACTCTCTAAATTAGTTATAATTAAGCTCCTAATTACAATCTAAAAGTGCAAATATAGCAAAAATAAAATTGTCAAAAGATGTCTCTCTCTACAAATACATTGTAATTTATAGAAACATTGACAACATTTGATTGGCTCATTTCTTTCCATAAGGGCGATTTTACAAGAGCCAGCGAAGAGTGTTCGTGCTATGTAAAAAACTTTAAAAATTCATTGAGTGCCTATAATTCATATGCCTGCAGTAAAAAATCATCAATAGGGTTCAAGTACAATCATAAGTTGTATTAAGTTTACAACTTGAGAATGAAAAATTCAGTTGCATATGTTTGACTTAACACAATATGATTTCCACTACTACGGACTAATTAATTTATTTAAATTTTATAGAATTCAAGATTATGATATTGCAATAGTTTAGTACGACAAAGTAGATCCTCTAACTAACACCTTGGCTAAGACAACCTTCTCTATGTACAATTTGCCATATTTTTCATTACTTCTTCCATGAAGGATCAATTCATTCAGACTCACAATTACACATCTACTGTTAGTATCTAACACTATTATATTGGATGGAAATCAACAAAATGGCATACAATCAGAAAACATATCTTAAGATAGACCACAAGTTCCAAAACCAATACCAAGCATCTAATTACCTTATTGATGGAAATCACAAAATGATTTTTTTTTGAAACAATGTCATTTAAAAGTAAATTAAAAAAAAAAAAAACAACAAAGAAGTCAGGCATAATTCATCAACATCGTCATCACAGTTTCAACATTTTTTGTATGATGTTCAATTTTCACAACAAGAAACATTGACCAAACACTATTATTTAATTGAAAAGAAAACAATCTTATGTTGTCATCAACACTTGTGTAATCCAAGCCACTCACATACTTTCTTCCCAATGTTTAAGCAATGGGCCAAATTTCACCATAACATGCACCTTTGGATTGATTCTATGTTTAATATAAATCCTATTTTTATATTTTCTACACATGATTAATTCAATATATTTAGAGTGGTGTCTAATATGAGCAGCTTTGATCAAGCATTCAGCCTTGTTCGACGTCCAATTCACCCTTGGATCAAGTCCATGAAGACAATATACTGAATTTGGTCTTGAGTAATGTTTAACAAACAACCCCCCTTTTCTCCTGAAGTCCTACCAAGATAAAAAGGAAAAAGATCATCTTGTTAAAAAAAGGTGAAAAATTCATTATACTTATTACATCTACAAAAGGATCTGAACTAAATACCTTATTGAATTTAAATATAAATGGCCATGAATCCCTTTCTAAGGCTGCTGGCTGCTGGAAAGAATCATTGTCATTTTGAGAACCTTTATTGCTTGACTTTAAAAACCTGATTAAAAGAAATATAAGTTAAAAAATAAAATAAATGGATTCTCTCAATATTCATCGATATGAACTGTGTTGTAGTTTTCACTCATCCTTTCCAATTAAAGAAATTTGGATTCAAAAGGATGGCAGAAGCTGTCTTTCTTTGTGGCAAATTGTATGTAATGTGACAGTCTAGGGATGTAAGCGGGTTGGTTCTAGTTTAGGTCCGTTATATGATGCTTGCTAATAAAAAAAATCATAGATATAGGTCTCACTTTATTGAATGTTTAATACCGAGCATGCATTCTAATAGAACTACTGCAGCCCATACTAACCAACTACTCTTCAGTTCAAAAAGTTCAATAAAATAAATTTGTTTTATATAGGAATTGGCAATGCAATTGTATCTCTCAATGGATCAAATGCAAAAGAATATCGAAAATGAAGACTAAGAAAAATAGGGAGCCAAGATTAATAATTTCAAGAGAAAGAAAAAAGAAAGAGAATCTAGCTAGTAAAGAGAAAATAATAATAGAACCACAAAATGGCAAGAACTAAACAAAAGACTCTGCCACCAAACAATATGTAGACGTAGCCAATCCAAACAGCCAAAGTCAGAGATTTAATTTATACATATGATGAGACCAAAATGACATTCTTATGGCCATGAAAATTAGGCAAATAGAAATAACATTTTTGGTAGAAATCAATAAGAGATTTAAGAAATATTAGAATTGGAATTGAGAGGCAGAGATAGACAATACCTTGGATTGTTAGCATGGTGGGTGAAGTATATATGTAGCTCTTTTGTTAATAGCATCATGCATCTTCTTGGTATGGTTTCTAGGGTTTTTAGAGAATTTTAAAGTCCATTTCCATGCCTATTATTATTAAGCACTCAAGCAAACTAAAAAAACGAAAAAAAAAAATTAAAAATTAAAGAATAAAAACAATAATCATTCAAAACAGAAAAAGTATCCAGCTGAATTCACTTTCCCTATTCATCTTAAGCATTCAAGTAAATTAGTGAAAATCAATATAGAAATTGTAGAATTGGAATTGTAGAGAGATAACTTGGGATTGGTAAATGGCCAAAAACTCGAGATAATTTGAGATAACTTGACATTGGCAAATCAATAAAGAAATTGGGAGTCAGGTACTCATCTAACCGTCCCAGCAGATTGTAGATGAATTATTAGTAGATTGTAGATGAATTTTATCATTGCATTATACGATTATATATCCTATAAAAAGTAAGACATTAGGGTTCCAAATTTTTTTTTTACGAACACACCCTATTATTGCCCAGCCCCAACATTACTTACCAAACCTCATAGGAGCCTCAAAAATTCCTTGTTGTCTCTCGCCGCATTCCCAGCAAGCTCAAAGAACCTGGAATGGAATGAAAACATAAACCACACAATCAATCAGTTGATGAAAGAACAGAAATCATTAAAAGATGACTTCTACGGACCTTTGTTTCAAGGTAATTGTAAGATCCCGACCCGAGTGACTCGATTAGTACTAATTATGTTGCGTGTTAGTGCTAAGCTCGATTAGTGATTTTTGACTAAGCTTGGATTAGTATAGTTCTTGATAGCTTTGGGAAATTATTTTAGTGCTTCGTGTTGGTGGGACCCTTTGGGGGTTCCCTTTTTGATTAGTTTTACTAAGTGCTGGGGGATTATTCGTATTCCGGTAATTTGCATTTCTATCTCGTTTTACTCGTCTTGTTAATCCCTACAACTTTCATGTTGATCCCGAACCCGTTTGGAACCCCGAAACCCGATCTTCTTGTCTTGAGGGCAAAACAGTCTTTTTACATGAAATCTGTGCCCAACACTCGATATCCTCGAAACCCGCGAAACATGTACTTTTCCGAAACTAGATATTTCGGTGATCACTTTTCTCTTCTTCGTCGATTTCATTCGAGATCCCGAAATTAGCGATTTCAGCCCAAAGAGCTTTCCTAGTAGTGGAGCCCACACCCATTGCTTTATAAGGAGAACCCTCTTCTTCCATTTCTCTTTTTCCAGCACAAGCTTATGAGAACAGCCTAGGGTTTTCTTTCTCTCTTTCTTCTTCTTCTTGCTTCCTCACCACCAAAACCCTACCAAATCTCACACCAATCAAGAGATGAACTTCACCCTCTTCTTCCCCATTGCTAGAGCCATGCATTGATACCATTTGTGGAAGGATCTACTCAACTCAAGACCCTCTTTGAGCTCACCTTGTCCATTTGAAGAACTTACAAGTAAGCTCCTTCCCTAATATTTTAGATCCTTGTTCTTCTAGTCTTGGGAGAGCCCTATCTTCATTATTGTGAGTTTCTTCTTCTTGTTCCTTGGTTTGACCCATTTTAGGGTTTGTTTTTGGGGGTTTTTGGTGTAGCTTGATACTTGGCTTGGAAGTGTGGATTAGAGCTTGGATTTCTTGGTTTAGAGACCTTGAGGCAAGTGGATGTTTAGTTTTAAAAGTGATTTCCATGATTAAATGTTTGCAATTATTGTATCATTTATGATGAGCTTTCACTTGCATTCATGATACTATTAAATGCTTTTGAAAAGAGTTGGTAAGCATCTTTATTGTCTTGAAACATGATTTCTAGCTTTTGTTTCATCCATTGTCTTTAAATCTTGAATTGTAGTTTTGGTTCTTCTTTTGCACAATGCCTAAGTGAATCCTTGTGATGTTGTTTGTCCTCCTTCCCTTAGTAATTGTATGAATGCCAATGGAGAATGGAAGGAATGGGTTTGGGGAAAGGAAAAGCTTGAATCTGAACCCAGGGAAGAAATTCCCGTGAATGGCGGTCAGCTCCGCGGTCAGCTAGCGGCTAACCGCCGTGTCCATCGACGGCTAACCGCCATCTAACCGCACAGTTACGGTCGCTTTTCCCGAGAGCTGAAGTCTCACGGTCAGCTCCGCGGTCAGCTAGCGGCTAACCGCCTAACCCATCAGCGGCTAACCGCCAGCCAACCGGATTGTAGCGGTCGCATTTCCAGAGAGCTGCAATTCCACGGTCAGCCTCACGGTCAGCCAGCGGTTAACCGCCGCATTCGCTGGCGGCTAACCGCCACCTGACCGCAAGGTAACCGAAATTCCCTGAATTCTGTGAATAAAAGAAGGATTGAAGGGAATTTTCACCCCATTGCTTGTGAACCTTTCTGAGAGCAATGGGCACCGCTCACCTGGGATCGTGCTCGAAGCCCAAGTGAAGTGTTCGTTGGTAGTACGTTAGGGAGAGAAACTACATCATCGAGATTCATTTAAGCATTGAGGCTACTGTAGTGTATAAGGAACCCGGAATGTCCCCCAAATTCAAAGAGTACCAAGTTTCCTTTATTATACGGACATACGGGATCCCTATTCACTTGAATTAGTTTTAACCTGACATTGTCTTGGCTTTTCAAAGAATACTCGTACCGTTTTGCTAGCTTTGATATACATGACAGACTTGATGTGATAGCTGTGCCTTGAGCACCCCGTCTTGCCCGTTTATAGCTTTGCACTGGATTTGTTTTATACATGTCTCGATGTATGTGATTTGACCTATGAGTCGGCACCACTAAGCTTGGATAACCTTGTCGGTCTGATCTACCGACTTGGAGATCCCTTCCCGTCCCGCCAGCTGCAGCTTGGATCCCGATACCCGGTTTATTAACCGTGGTCCCGTCCCGATACCCGGCTCGCTCCCGTGGTTCCCGATATCCGGTTCGCTACCGTGATTCCCGATACCCGGTTTGCTACCGCGGTCCCGTCCCGTATTATTGTATATCTATATGTAACTTGGTTGCACCCCCTCACTTCGGTGACCGAGGTCAACACCCGATACTCACGTCACTTCGGTGATAGAGGATTTAGCTTCTTGTGGATGCCATCTTGATTGTTTCCCGACTTCCTTGGTTACCTTGCATATTTTATTACTGCATGTGTGTTTTCAATGAAAGGATTTATTTACTTTTGAAAGCCATTGATTTAACAGGTTTACATGTTTTCCAAGGTAAAGGTCTTTATTATTAAATATTCATATCTTTTCATCTACCTGCCAGACCGTCGTGTCTGACCCTTTGTTTTGGTACTCAGGTCCCGTTGTTGGTTTCCCCGAGGAGGAGCCAGAGGAGGCGGCCGGAGAACCGCAGCCGCTAGTGGAGTGGCGTGCTGACGATGTTATGTAAACATCGGGCTGCAGAGTTGCGAAATATTTTGGGGGATTGTTTGGATAGTATTCTGTTAGTTATTGTTTTGTTTATATTGGCCTTTATTGGCCTCTATTTTTGGGAATTGTAATTAACTGATCTTCTGATTAAACTTGAATATGTACGCTTGGGTTATGCTTTAGGACATTGCTCATTCTGATACTCGTATTCAAATGTAATCAGCCTTGATATTTTGGGAATGAAATACCTGCATGATTTACCATACGCTTCCGCAATTATACTAAATGGTTATGTGTGTTGGAATATCCTCACCGCGGACACCTGTGGGAAATCACGTGCACGGGTAATGAGTGTTCTTTTGTTAACCCGTGTATGCTTGATCATTAACATATCTTAATTATGGTCATCATTGGCTTCATCACAAACAGTCCCGATCCCGGATTTGGTTCCCGAAACCCGGTCCGGGGTCGCGACAGTAATAAAGAACAACAGAGAGATAGATGGAAGCCCCAACTCCAAGCTCAAAGAACCTCTCTTTTCCGGCCTGCCAACTGGAAATTGGAGGCTGGCCTTTTGACATCAAGATAATTTTTTTTTCGTAAAAGTGAGACCAAGATAATTGAAAAATCAACCTTGGAGAACACAACCATATCAATTACATTCCAAACAGTCTTCACCATTCCTTTCAAATGCAACAAAACAAAATAATAATAATAATAATAATAAAACCATAAATGCAAATTAACGCAAACGCCAATAACGCAAACCAACAAAAACCTAAAACCCCAATATAGAAAACCTCACCTCCATTGAATCCGGAATGCATGGAAGAGAAAAATTAGAAACACAAATCGGTATTAATGTTCCAACATAACCTCTAGCATTAATGGTTGACGGGTATATCCTTATCTTTTTTATGGGCTTAATGAGAATATGAAAAGTCCCTTTTTTATGGGCTCAACGTATTATAGAGGGAGGAGTTAGGGTTGCTTAGTCCTTCCAACATAAACTTTGGCATTAATGGTTGACATTGTTGGAAGTAGGTGGGCCTCGTGGATAGGTTTCAAAACTTTTGACCCACTTGATACAGGGATCAACTATCCATAAGGCTACAAACCCAATCCAGGATCCAAAACCTCAAACTCATCAACCATGATCAGTAAGAAACTATCTCTAAGATAGACAGTAGCAGCCAACAAGCAACCGCAAAATCCACAAAAAACAAGGAAGTAAATTATACCTTGGGAGCTCGGTTGTGCTCTAATGTAGAAGTAGACAACTCGTTTAATGAAGAACTCTTTCTTGTAGTGAATAAGGATCTCCAAGACCTTGTTGTCTTCTATGCTATAACCCGTATCATATCTCTATTTTCAAGGAAAATGGTGGGATCTCCAAGAGAAAACCAACTAGAACCTCAAAAGCAAACCAGAAGAGAAACTAGAAGAGAGGAGAGAGAGGCGTGCAACACTTGCACACTTAGGGATGGGCGTGAATTCCAAAGTGAGGAATGGGATAGGTTGGACGTCTAAGGCCTCATCCTTTTATAGTATAAGCTACCTCCTCTTACTTACTAATTATTATTAGAAGTCCTACTTCTAAAACAATTAGTAACCTTCTACTTTCTAATTATTATTATTAGAAGTCTTACTTCCATAACAATTAGTAGCTTTTTATTTCCTTTCCTTTTGAGTTCAAGAAAAATTAGTAACTATCTAATAACTTGGACTAGCGTGGGGAACACTAGGGATTCCATAAAAAGTTGGCTCCAACTGGGACACCTTGACCTCACATCTCATGTGCAATCCGAGCCTACAGTTAATTGCAAATAACCCACATTTAGTTGCAAATAACTTCACTATATAAATGCAACTGTATTCCTGTCTTATAAATTAATTTACTAGAAGATCCTAAACTTCCCTATGACCACAAGTAGGCCCCGCCATCTATATCCATGGATCAATTGGACCTGTTCACTAATTTAGATCCATATCTTATTATCCTTAAGACCCAATCAATTTAGTAATCATCAGTCACATCTAATTGACTCTTAATTGAGATGGGTGTGCATTACTAATGATAAATCCATTAATTGACACAAGGAGATAATGAGGATAGATTCCATCTTGACCAATAAATGTTTCCACAATCCTACTACCACGTACCCAAGACACCGAGCTGTTGACCTACAGTTGGCCTCACTCATTGGTGACTCAAAGCAAATGAATAAATAGAAACTTGAGTTCACTAATGTCTCAAGATTAAGAGCTTATTGCTAGAGAATTATGAGAGTAGGCCTTAAAGTAAAGACAATGTTTCATAAGGTGCATCTCATGGTCCTTCAGTACATCCAATGTACCAGCACAATAATTCAGAGTCTTACACTCCGATAATTGAGACAAAATCACACTATCTCATACTGATCATAATGCTGCAACCTTGTCATATGAGATGCCTAATGTCATCATTGGTTGTGAAGCTATTTAAGTATAAGATTTGTGACACATGTCTCCCGTATGTGGATCTCATCCATATACATGTATTACATCTAATATACTTGTGGGCTCCGGTTCATCTCATGAACCATTATGTCATTTGTATTAGTTATGTGCAAGAAGTAATAAAACACCATTTATCTCATGAAAGGAAAGCATGATTATATTGATAAATAAAGGAATAAATTAATATTTTACTTCATCCAATGGATTGAGACCATATCATCTAACGGACATAACGTGGGATATATCCTTCTCCTTTTTATGGACTGAATGAGAATATGAAAAGTCCCTTTTTATGAGCTTAACGTATTCCAGAGGGAGGAGTTACCCTTTTTTATGGACTGAATGAGAATATGAAAAGTTCCTTTTTTATGGGCTTAACGTATTCCAGAGGGAGGAGTTACCCTTTTTATGGACTTAATGAGAATATGAAAAGTCCCTTTTTATGGTCAAAACCAAAATTTGCTGGGGGTCAAAATCAAATTGAAATCAAAATTTGATTTCTCAGTTCACTTCATATATATATATATATATAATTGCTTCCATTCAATTGGTTGCAATGCTACAAACTTTCGTTCTAATAGAATTGGTGTTATGTGGTCCTTCAATTTGGAGGCTTTTGATTGGCTCATATCCTTTCACATGGATCTTGAGGTTTGAACCCATAACATGTTTCATACTTACCCAAGCTCTAACCAATACACCAACCACTCATTTGTGTTAGAAAGGACTTCTTTCATTCTTAAAGTGTTCTCTTATTTTGGAATTCTTCAACTTTTCCTAAGATTTCTTCACCAAGATTTCTTTATGGAATTTCTTTTATTGAAATCTCTTTTTGATGCCTTGGAATACTAGCCAGAGGGTTGAGGTAGTCGCAGGGTCCACCTACACAAGATAAATTATATAAAAATGCCTATAAAAAATTATCAGATTTATGCATGAAAACTTTGCCGCTTCGTATCTTCCTCGTCCAAACTTGTATGAATGCAAATGAGTAGCCAAATTCGCTCAGAATCCCACATCCAACGCAATGGTGCAAAGAAATGACGTCATTTTACGAGTTAAAATGAAATTATAAGCAATGATAATCCGTTAATTTGATAGAATGATAAAATCTTTGTGCAAAGCAAATGATATGCACATGAGAAGCTAATAAAACTCGGACCAATGAGGGGTAAAATATGCAATATTTAACACTCATCGATTTACCCCAGAGAAACAAAGGTTGCATCATGAAAAACTTCTACGATATCTCTTATTATCTAAAGAAGTTTCCAATCTTCATCAGATATAAGAAATTTCTCATGTGCTAAATATAGTTGAGAAAATTCATTGAGTGTCATTTTATAAGTGTGGACTTGTTATTAACATTCTATAAGTAAAATTCCACCCATGCTTGACATCTTGTTATATTTTTTTTTGTGTGCCTTCGATTCATATTTTCATAAGTCTCCTTCCACCATTGTTTTCTTGTGAGAGATGAAAAAATGATACCTATAATATATCTAATAATTGCTACGCTAGGCTTAATAGCTTTTATTCTTTCTTGTATAATAAGACTTATGATGTGGAATGCACATCTATTGTGAAAGATAGCTCCATTTAAATTAAGTTGAAGTGCAGATTTTACTAATTCTATTGCGACATTGTTGGAGCTTACATTATCTAAAGTTATAGCAATTACTTTATTTTCAATATTATACTCTCTAATTTTTTCAAGGATAGTGGACCTTATCGTAGCACTAATGTGTGGAAACTCTTGTAAAGAAAACACAATCATTCTCTTCTTCATAATTCAATCACTATCAATATAATGTGATGTGATTGAAATGTACCCCACATTTTGTTTGGAGGTCTATAAATTTGAAGTTAATGCCACTTTTCCAAGTATGTTTTGAAAAATGACTTTTAAATCCTCTTTTCTTTGAGAAAATCTTTTATTGCATCATTTCTGGCAGTGACCCAAGAAATCTTCTGCCGTAAACGGGCAAACGCTTGCCTTAAGAAGATTTCAAATGATTAAGAAGAAATGGTAATTGGTGAAGTATTAGAAATTTTATAAGTTGGTATCTAGAGTTATTAGGCTCATATGTAAAAACTCCTAAACCACCATTTGAATCGGTTTGAGAGAGTTGGGTTTGGACGGTCCCACTCGCACCCCCTACCCCACATTTCCTCCGACATGTCTTGGCACACACGATTTCATGTGTCTAAGAAGGTGGCCAGTGCCACCTGATGATCTGCCGCTGTAAAGTTCTTTGCAATATTTACATTGTGCCTTTTTTTCTATTCGCCCCCGGACCACGACTATATCAAAATGGCTCTAGACTATAGAAGTCGTTCTTCTTTTCTTTCTATTTGAAGAACTTGGGCTAGCACCGCCAACAGATTGGGGATGGCTTTCTACTTCTGTCCCCTGATCCTGATCATGAGGAATATTTTCAGGATCTTACTCATTTAGAGAAAAGTCAAGGCCGAAAGGTTATCTGTTGACACCAAAAAAGTCACTTTGCCTCCTCAATATCAAGAAGCCACATGAAGCTGCATCCTACTACAAACAGGCAATGCTACTTCAAGCATCAGATCTTGTTAGAATTAAACAAAAACTGCAAGATCTTTCAAGACAGGCAAAAGAGGGGTACACATGAAGTTTCAGGCCATTCTGACATCATTTGGCCTAACTTCACTCATCCGACAGCTAAGCAGGCGCTCCCGGCGGCGACAGTATCGAAGACATCAAAACTTCGATCAGAGCCTACAGATAGTTCCAAAATGCCTCCAAAAGGCTCCTTGTCAAATTTCAAGTCAAATCGACAACGTTTGACCCTCCATCAACCCTCGAGCAGCAAAATCAAGCCTCTCGGCGGTGAGAACCACCGAGGCCACCATTCAACAAACAAAACACATGAGTAGCTTCAATATGCTCCTAAAGGGCTACACGTCGAATTTCAGGTCATTCTGACAACATTTGACCAGACTTCAATGCTCCGAAACAAAATCAAGCATACCGGCAGCGGAGTACCCCGGGACCATGACATCCAAATCGGAGCTAATGGATCGTCTCAAAATGACTCCAATAGGCTCCCTGTCAAATTTTAGGACAATCTGATATCGGTTGACTGCACATTAAAGCGCGACATTTTCCTCGCGACAAAACCAAGTCTAGCAGCGACGGGACCTCAAATGGCTTTAAAACTCAAATAAAAGCCCATGGTTGGTCCTATCCACTGCTCCAGAGGCTTCACCTCAAATTTCGGGCCATTCCAACATCGTTTGACCTAGTTTCGACTCTTGACGGAAAATCGGCTACAAAGTCTTCGGCTTTTCCAAAAAATGGGAAACTTTGTGCTCAGGTTTGCGCGGATTCTCGTCAAGTTTTCTTCAAAAAAATCAAGTCAATAATTGAGGAAAAATGTCAAAAAAAAAAATAGAGGAGAAAAAAGGAATGAAAAAGACCAAGAAACGGCTGGAAAAAGGTGACCAAAAGGGGACAAAGCCCCATGGTCGCTGGCGACCACAGCCCATGGTCGCCGGCGACCATACACCCAGGGTTGCCGGAGACCCTGGAAATCCAGGTCGCCGGATTTTCCACCGGGTGGTCCGTTTTCCGATCCTCTTCGCGCTTCGAGAGTTCCAGCCCCTGTGATTTTCCGAAAATCCAATTCTTGATGTTTGAAAACGACTGATCTTCGCCAACATCTAGGATCCGCCGTCAAGAGCATGAAATCATCATTGATCACTCCAAGATCGCCAACCGGCTGACTAAGAAAGTACACTTTCTGTCCGACTGATCAAGAAATCGACAAGACAGATGTCACCGGCCCACTGGCATCAATCAATGTCTGAAGTTAAATGGCCATCCGATATCAAACAACATGTGGATCCATTGGCGATTGTCACAAGAAGAATTCCAAAAGACGTGGCACGGCCCGCGACTCTTTAAATGCCCCGGCGACCACTTAATGATGTTAATTGACCAGTTTTATGACAACTTAATGCGGTCATTAACTCATTATTTTGGACGGCCCAATCAGAAGCAAGCAAATGTGAGTTACATGTCCAAGCAATCGTGGCATTAAAGCTATGAAAATCCCCTCATCATGGAGATTAAAGGCGATTGAATGCCCATAATTCTCCATTGGCCAATCACAAGCCAAGAAAAAGGAGTTACAAAATCAAGAAATAAAAACTTGTAACTCCTCCCATCATGGAGCATGAATGCCATCAATCCTCTCATCATGGCCATCAATGCTCATAAACCACCCCATGGCTACCAAAAGCCTATAAAAGGGGGTTCATTCCAAAGAGAGAGACCTAGAGAGAGAGAGACACACATACACACATCCACAACAAGAAGTCCAGAGTCTGGAAAATCTCAGAGAAATTCTGAAGAAGTCCTGCTACTCTGTTGCAAGAAACAGCACAAGGTGATCGAAGTCCCTTGGGGGACCACCCCCTAAGCTCCTCTTCTTCTATCCAACATGGCCTAAACGCGGCATTTCAGCCCGTTTATTCGGTTTTTTATTGGATATAGGACCTCCTCTTGGTCTTTATCCTCTAAAAATTTGAGGTTAGAGCCAAGCTAAAAGAATCAAAGCATCATATGTTCTCATCTGAAGGACGATGGCGAAGTCCATACATGACTTGCGACCGTCGATCTGAACGAGTCACCATAATCTCCTGAGAAGTTAGATTCATTTTCTTACTTTTCTATTGGATCTTGTATTTTTTAAAGAGACAAAAATCACAATTCTTGTCTTTCATTATTGATGAGATTTGTAAATCGCCTTTCATGGCAAAAACCACCTTTCACAGCAAAACCGCCTTTCACGGCACAAAATTGCCTTTCACAGCAAAAAAAAAAAAAAAAAAAGCCTCTTACGGCATTCAAAAAAAAAAAAAAAAAACTTGTCTCTTTTCTTAAATATTTATGCAATTTGAAAAGTTTGAAAAAAGATCGATTTCCTTTCTACTTGTGAAGGTGAATCTCCGGATCACCACTTCAAATTCCAAGTAGAATAGAAAATCTGGCATACCAGTACAAAAAAATGTTGATACCCGCTTTTCTTCTACTCCGGACCCCGGCAGCCCCCGGGGCGGAAGGAGAGGACGAAAGCCGGGTCCATCAAGTTGGCACACCTGGTGGGACCCGTTCGTTTGAGAACGTGATGCTTCGATTCCTTGGCTCCTTTCTAGTTGGTGGCCTATGTTGGATCTTGCATCTAAAAAAAAAATGAGATGTGATCTCATTCATTCTTTCTCATTGCAAAAGAAATCTGATTTCTCTTTTTTGGATTCAATTTTGAGAAACTTTGATCCTCTCTTATTCAAACTTGATAGCTCACAGAATTGTTTGCAGCTATGCCATCTTTTCTCTTTGATGAGTTTGATAAGGGTTTTCAAAAAAAAAAAAAATCTCATTTCAAACTCTTTCAAAAAAAAAAAAAAAAATATGATCTCTCTTTCTTGGATTCAATTTTGAGAAACTTTGATCCTCTCCTCTTCGAACTTGATAGCTCACAGAAATGTTTGCAGCTATTATTCGTATCAGGGAATGGGTCATTTTCTCTTTGATGAGTCTGATGGGGGTTTTTAAAAAAAAAAAAAACAAAAAGAAAAAAAAATACACCAAGGTTGCACCAATAGCGTTCTTTGACCAAAGTGGATCTAAGAAAAGCCTTGTCCAAAGTGTGGAAACAGCTAGACTGTTTGAGGCAAGGGTCCACCAAACGGGTTCAGTAAGTAATCCTATGTTACCTGGGGGCCGATCTATCTACTAAAGTTTCATAAGACCGAATTGGAAACCTATGTGCACCCTTAAAAAACAATCTTGAAAAAAAAAACACCTACAAAAAAAAAAAAAACTTCCGTCACTTTTGAGTTCAGAATTGAGGAATCTTGGTTCTTTCCTTTTTGGATTTAGTGTTTGCAGAAATGTTTGAGCCTACGTTCAGATTGGAACACCATTTGCTCTCTTTGATGAATTCATTCTTGACCTTTCGAAAAAAAAAACTTCCGTCACTTTTGATTTCAGAATTGAGAAATCTTGGTTCTTTCCCTTTCGGACTTAGTGCTCGCAGAAATGTTTGAGCCTATGTTCGGATTGGAACACCATTTGCTCTCTATGATGAGTTCAATCTTGACCTTTCCAACCGATATGCCGGAGATGACCTTTTGTTCGTCTCTGGAAATTGGGAATTTGGAGCGCCCGAGCCCGAGACGGAGATGATGGACAAAGTTCCCCGTGGCTTCGTGTCACGACCCCAAACTCGGGGTCCGTGAAGTAATAATTATGTTTCCCCTAAGATCCGCGTGTGTGAGGATTACAAATAAATTCCAACACACTTAGAATATTTAGCGAAAGCTTTCGTGGTGTTGCGACTCGGAGTCCGTGGCCATTGGATTCCGCACTGCACTTAACCCAAGCATATACTCATCTTATCAATGATCCATCTCAGACTGGAATAAACCATCACAATAAAGTACAGAGCTGACAGTAACAGGGTATTATATTCCCATATATGTTCAAGTTACAAATAACAACGTGTATAAATTACAAATCCCAAGAAAAAGGCTAACAGAAGCCATACAAAAACAAGCTAATGATCACTATCCCATATGTGACGTAATACCGATGTCAAGCTCAATGTCTACATGACATAGCCGACAAACAACCTGAAAGCTCATGGCTCCACAGCCAACACGTTCACTCGTCTCGGGTGAAGAAGTCTGAACTTGAGTACCAAAGCAGTGGGTCAGACACGACGGTCTGGCAGGTGGGTGAAAAGATATAATAATATACTGAACGATAAAACATGTAATAAATCATGAACATCTGACAAAATCCTGTATTCATATAAAACGGGTATGAAACCTGAATATTTGACAAAACATGTATTCCTTTAAAGCATGTATAAAACATGAACATTTCACAAATCGGGAACTCATTTAAAACGTGTATATATAATAAACATTTCACAAATCGGGTATGCCTCACGTTGTAAACCTGTTTAAACAATAATCTTCACGAAATAAATCAATCATTTACTGAAAACATGGATGCAGTATAAAGCATGTAAAGGTAACCAAGGAATTTGGAAACAAGCAAGATGGCAACCACAAGAAGCTAAATCCTCTATCACCGAAGTGATAAGAGCAAGCATGTCAAGGCGTTGACCTCAGTCACCGAAGTGAGGAGGTACAACGAAATTACATATACATATATACTATATACAAGACATGACCACGGTAGCGAGCCGAGCATCAGGAACCACAGTAGCAATCTGCGGTATCGGGACATGACCACGGTTAAATAACCGGGTATCGGGATCCAAACTGCGGCTGACGGGACAAGAAAGGGATCTCCAAGTCGGTAGATCAGACCGACAAGGTCATCCAAGCTTAGTGGTACCGACTCATAGGTTATATGCAAGTAAACAAAACAAATACATGTACGCATGTTCTCTTTTTGTCTCATGGGCTCATACTACAAAGCTTTGGCCCCATATTGCCTCAAGGTTCTGGTTCATGGTTCATATATAAGAAATCAAGTCAAATAAATACATATGGCGGGACGGGGTACCCATAGGCACAAAATATGTCTGTATTGGGTCGGGCATAAACGGGTTAGCAACATGCTAAAAAGAAACATAAATCTCAATACCTTCGGGGCAAGTCTACTCATAAGACATAATTGAAGCTTTTAAATGTACAAGTGAAATTCGAGTTTTAAAATAAGACATAATGGATTTCTAAACTTTTCCAGGTGTAAGACCCCGACCCGAGTGACTCGATTAGTACTACTTATGTTGCGTGTTAGTGCTAAGCTCGATTAGTGATTTTTGACTAAGCTTGGATTAGTATAGTTCTTGATAGCTTTGGGAAATTATTTTAGTGCTTCGTGTTGGTGGGACCCTTTGGGGGGTTCCCTTTTTGATTAGTTTTTCTAAGTGCTGGGGGATTATTCGTGTTCCGGTAATTTGCATTTCTATCCCGTTTTACTCGTCTTGTTAATCCCTACAACTTTTACGTTGATCCCGAACCCGTCCGGAAACCCGAAACCCGATCTTCTTGCTTTGAGGGCAAAACGGTCTTTTTACATGAAATCTGTGCCCAACACTCGATATCCTCGAAACCCGCGAAACATGTACTTTTCCGAAACTAGATATTTCGGTGATCACTTTTCTCTTCTTCGTCGATTTCATTCGAGATCCCGAAATTAACGATTTCAGCCCAAAGAGCTTTCCTAGTGGTGGAGCCCACACCCATTGCTTTTTAATAAGAACACTCTTTTTCCATTTCCCCTTTCCAGCACAAGCATATGAGAGCCTAGGGTTTCCATCTCTTCTCTTTTTCTCCTTGCTTCCTCACCACCAAAACCCTACCAAATCTCACACCAATCAAGAGATGAACTTCATCCTCTTCTTCCCCATTACTAGAGCTATTCATTGATACCATTTGTGGAAGGATCTACTCAACTCAAGACCCTCTTTGAGCTCACCTTGACCATTTGAAGAGCTTCCAAGTAAGTTTCCCTTCCAATCTCTTAGATTTGTGTTCTTCTAGTTTTAGAGGAGCCCTATTGTCATTATTGAAGCTTCCTTCTCTCTATTCCTTGTTTGACCCATTTTGGGGTTTGGATTTGGGGGTTTTGTGTAGATAGCATTCTTGGCTTGGAGGAAGAGATTATTAGCTTTGATTTCTTGCATAGAGAACCTTGAGGCAAGTGGATTGAATGGATAGTTTAGCTTGCATTGATTTTTTTTATGACAAATGTGTTTTAAATCATGACTTCATTAATGCTTTGTCTTAATTACATTCAATGATATTAAATGCTTTGAATGAGGTTGGTAAGCCTCTTTATTGTCTTGAAACATGATTTCTAGCTTTGTTTTCATCTATTGCCTTTAAATCATGGATTGTAGTTTGAGTTCATCTTTGGTACATTGCCTAAGTGAATCCTTGTGATGATGGTTGTCCTCCTTCCCTTATAAATTGCACGAGTGTCAATGGAGAATGATAGGAATTGGTTTGGGGGAAAGGAAAGCTTGAATCTGAACCCAGGGAAGAAATTCCCGTGACTGGCGGTCAGCTGGCGGTCGCCCAGCGGCTAGCCGCCTGGTAACCAGCGGCTAACCGAAGCAAGTTCGGTCACAATTCCAGAAAGCTGTAACCTCGCGGTCAACTCCGCGGTTGAGAAGTGGATGTGAAGCCTATTTGGCGTTTATCACGGAGGATAAACGGTCCCAAGGGGTGGAGGAGATCCCTATTGTTTGGGAGTGATGGAACGCGCTCCGAGGCGCCGTTGGGGCGGCTACCGGGGTCGGCGGAACGTGGGAGTCCGTCGGGTCCGGCCCTTTCGCGCCCTGGCGGGCCCTGAAGCGTGCATCAACATTTTTTTGTGTGGGTGTGCCAGATTTTCTATTTTACTTGGAATTGCAAGTGGTAATCCGGAGATCAACCTTCGCAAGTAAAAAGGAAATCAACTTCTTTCAAGTTTTCCATTGCACAAATATTTAAGAAAAGAGACATTTTCTTGGTTTGCCGTGAAAGGCGATTTTGTTTGGCATTTATAGCCGATTTTGGCGTTTATAGCCGATTTACAATTCTCATCAATAATGAAAGACAAGAGTTGTGATTTTTGTCTCTTTTAGAAAAATACAAACTACAATGAAAAGCAAGAAAAGGAAGATCTAACTTTTCAGGAGATTGTGGGGGACTCGTTCAGATTGACGGTCGCAAGCCATGTATGGGCTTCGCCATCATCCATGCAGATGAGAACAGAAGATGCTCTTGATTCGCTTGGCTTGGCTATAACCTCAGGTTTTTAGAGGACAAAGACCAAGAGAAGGTCCTATGTCCAATAAAAAGCTAAGTAGACGGGCTGAAAAGCCACGCCTAAGCCATTGGAGGCAACGGGAGAAGGCAAGGACCTTGGGGGGAGTGCCCCCCAAGGGACTTTTGTCACCTTGTAGTGGTGGCTGGTGCAGAACTTCAGCAGAGTTTTTCTCTCTTTTTCTTTCTCTCAGATTTCTGGATCTGTGGCGCTTTGGAAGTGATCTCCGATTGATCGATCCGGATTTCAATGGAATGCTCTCCTATTTATAGGCTTTTGGTAGCCATTTAGGAGAGTTTATGGGCTTTAATGGCTTTAATGGGAGGAGTTACAAGATTTATTTCTTAATTTTGTAACTCCTTTTTCCTTGAATCTGATTGGCCGATGGAGATTAAGGGCTTTTAATCACCTTAATTACCATAATGGGAGGAGTTTCATGGGTTAAATGCCATGAATCAATTGACTTGTAACTCCCAAATGCTTGCTTCTGATTGGGCCGTCCAAAGAAATGAATTAATGACTGCAATAAAGCTAGTCAATTAACCACATTAATTGGTCGCCGAGCAGTCGAAGAGTCGCGGGCCATGCCGTGTCTTCTGGAATTCTTCTGGCGACGATCATCGATGGATCTACATGCTGATCGACATCGGATGAACATGTAACTTCAGACATTGATAGCTAAGAGCGGGCCGGTGACATCTGTCTTGTCGATTTCACGATCGGTCGGACGGAAAGTGCACTTTCTTGGTCGACCGGTTGGCGATCTTGGAGCGATCAATGATGATTTTATGCTTTTGGAGGTTGACCCGTGATTTTGACGGATGTCGTCGGATATGAGTCAATTTCAAGCACTAAAAATCACATTTTCAGGAAACCACAGGGGACAAAGTGCGCGAAACGCGAAAAAAGACGGAAAAACGGGTCACCGGCGGAAAATCCGGTGACCCGGACCTCCATGGTCGCCGGCGACCATGGACCGGCGACCATGGGCCATGGTCGCAGGGGCCTGCGACCCTGGGGGATTTTTCCCCTTCGGAGCCCGTTTTGCGGTCGTTTTGAGGTCTTTTTCGTCGCCGTTTTCTTCTGTATTTTTCTTGACATTTCTTCTCATTTATTGGCTTGATTTCCCTGTAGAAAACTTGATGAGAATTTTTAGAGTGCAAAGTTTCTAATTTTCCGGGAAAGCCGAAGACTTTGTCGCGTAGAGCTGCTGATTTTCCGCCAGAAGTCGAAACTTGGTCAAACGATGTCGGAATGACCTGAAATTTGAGGTGAAGCCTCCTGAGCAATAAATAAGACCAACCATAGGCTTTTGTTTGAGTTTTGAAGCCGTTTGGGGTCCCGTCGATGCTTCAGTTGATTTTGCTGCGGGGAAAATGCCGAGCTTTGATATGTGGCCAAACGATGTCCGATTGACCTGAAATTTGACGGGGAGCCTATTGGAGTCATTTTGAGACGTTCCATGGGCTCCGTTTTGGATGTCATGGTCTCGGGTTGCTCCGCCGCCGGTAGGCTTGATTTTCTCTCGGAGCATCGAAACCTGGTCAAACGTTGTCAGAATGACCTGAAATTTGACGTGCAGCCTTTTGGAAGCATGTTGAAGCCACTCATGCACTTGGTTTGATGAGCGAAGGCTTCGGTGGTTCCCGCCGCCGGGAGGCTTGATTTTGCTGCTCGAGCATTAATGGAGGTCAAACGTTGTCGGTTTGACTTGAAATTTGGCATGGAGCCCTTTTGAGACATGCTGGAGTCATCCGTAGGCTCTGATCGAAGTTTTGACGTCTCCGATGATGTCGCCGCCGGGAGCGCCATTTTAGCTGTCGGAGAAGTGAAGTTAGGCCAAATGTTTTTGTTTGATTCTGACAAGATTTGATTTTTTGGAGAAATTGCATTGCCTATTTATGGCAGGTTGCGACTTCATGCAGCTTTCTTGATGTCGAAGAGGTAAAGTGACATTTTTGGTGTCAACAAATGCCCCCTCGAGGTACAGCGACGAGTTGCTTGACTTTTGTAGTCGATGTGCCTCGAAGAGATTTTTGAAGGAGAGCTTGTGTCTTGACCAAGAGTCTTTGAGCAATCTTTCCTTTGGTAGAGTAGCCTTTGAGCTTCCAGGGGAATTTTATGGTAGTGAAAGGAATCAAATACCATCTCGAGGCAAAGTTTTGAAGATGACATCAGGGATGTGGATTTGGGCTTTTGTTTTTGACCTTGTGACCTAACAAGCTATATATGGCAGGTTAGGGGGTCGGGTTTTGGTTTTGATCTTGTGACCCAACAAGCTGTATGTGGCAAGTTGGGGGATCGGGGTTTGGTTTTTTGTTTTGGTCTTGTGACCTAACAAGCTGTATGTGGCAACTTAGGGGACCAGGATTTGGTTTTTGGTCACTCTTTGGGACTGTGTGGGTCCATTGGAGTGGTTTGGATTTTTGTGAAATGTCAATTTCAAGATTTTGGCTCAATTTGGTATATGAGGCTGGATGGTTTGTTTTTTGGAAGCTCATGGGGCTTGGAATTTTTTTTTTTTTTTTTTGTATGGTTCAATCAACTCAAAAGAGGCATGGAACCATTTTTGTATGCTCTTGGTAAGAGGGATTTTTTTTTCTGACTAAAAGCCCATTTTTTTTTTTATAGTGCCTAAGTGGTCAAACCTGGCTCATATGGGCTAGCCCATGGGACCTTAAGCTTTTTAGGATGGCTTAGATCTCATGTGGGGCCATTTTTGTAAAGAATATCTAAAGATATCTCATTTGGATAGAGAATATCTAAAAATATCTTTATGGGAGAGAATCTCTCATCTTCCCTTAATTTGGGAGAGAATATCTCAAGGTATCTTTCTTTTTGGGAAAGAATCTTCAATATCCTTTTTTGTTGGAGAGAATCTCTCATTTGATTGATTTTGGGAGGAAATCTCTCAAAGACATCTTTCTTTTTGGGAAAGAATCTTTCTAATTCCTTCTCTTTTGGTAAGGTTACTAATTAGTAACACTTACCTTTCTTCTTTGTTTCCTTCTTTGATTTGCTCTCTCCTATAAAAGCAAAGGAAGGTAGGATCTCTTGCTCTTATTGCTTTCTTTTGCAACAATCTCAAGGGAGCTCCAAGACCAAGAGTTCTTCTTCTTCAAGGATCTTCAAGCTTTTTCCTTCTTCTTCTCCGTCAATGGCTTCAAGTAAGTTTTCTCTCTTTTTCTTTCAAGAAAACTCCATGTAGAGAATAGGATGGTAAAAAAAAGAAAGTTTCTCTCTTTTTTTTTCTTCTTTTTTTTTTCTTTTCTTTTTCTTTTCTTTCTATTCTTCTTCTCTTTTTTTTTTCTTTTCTTTTCCACGTGATTTTTTTTTTTCACGTTTTTTTTTTTTTTTTTCTCCTTTTTTTTTTGTGGGCCGTACGGACAGATCCGTACGGATCTGGTCCGTACGGCCACGTGGCCTATTTTTTTTTTTTTTTTTTTTTTTTTTTGCTGTTTTCTTTCTTCTCTTTTTTTTTGTTTGAGAAAGTTTCTTTTTTTTTTTTTTTTTTTTTCTCTTTTTTCGAGAAAGTTTCTTCTTTTTTTTTTTTTTTTTTTTTTTTTTTTTTTTGCTCATCATGATAATGCGTTTTTTGTGCAAATCTAGATGTTCATGCATGTACTATTTGTAGATTGAGCATGATAGCATACCTGAAAATCTTTGCAAATTTGGGAATTTGGAGCTCGCAGCGATGTTGAGCCCTTCTTGATTTTGCGGAGATTTTGAGGTTTCGAAAGTTTGGAGTCTCGGAGCCTGCAGCAATGTTGAGCCCATCTTCAAACTTTCTATTTCCGTCGGGGTATTTCCTTTTTTCTTTGGAATTGCCCCGGAGTCATGCCAAAATTTCGCCAGATTTTTGGTGGGACAAAGTGACCCCTTTTTTTTTTTTTTTTTTTGCGAAATCCTGTCATTTTGATGACGATCTTTTTCTTTTCCAACCTTTGCAGGTGGTTCCTCCAGAGCGAACAAGGGTAAAGAGCCTGCTACAAGCGTACCTCGTCGATCTGCTAGATCTTCCAATGTGGCCATTCAGCAAGCCTGGGAGAAGGTCCAGTTTGTTGAGAAGAACTTGGAAGAGTGCGATTCCCTCAATCGCGATGAGATGAGACAGCGATTGATCGCTCTCAAGGATGAGGAGTTCTATAAGATCATGGTAAGCAGCCGTCCTTGGGTTATGGACGATCTGAGGGTTTTGCCCAAGCCTACCTTCTTCTTTGGAGATGCAGTCCTTGACGACTTGACATACCAAAGGAGATGTTTTCAGTTCTCTTACACAGCAAATGGTGAGGAGAGAACTATTTCTACCCGGTCGTCTTTTGATCGGACCATCTCGATCCTGAGCCTTTCTCCCACGTGCCCTAAGAGGGAAGATCCTCCGAGCTGGGTGAAGAGGACCAGTGTGATCAAGACCGGGGTTTTTGTTGGTGGACCTTTCGGTTTTGCAGAGAAGCCACCTGTCCGTATGGACGTGTTGATGCCAGCCAGCGGCTACCAGGGCTCTGATTATCCGTCGGTCGATTTGAGACCGGTGGGCCTTGGCGTTTTCAGTGGTGACGGCAGTACTTGGGTGAAGCCTTTTCGACTTCGTGGCCGTTTTAATGCTGGCTCCGATTGGAAGTCATGGACTAACCACACCTTGCTGATTGGGGGCGCCGTTTTGAAGGAAGCCGGGATTTTTGACGCGGTCCGCGCTTTTAGGGAGACCGTGACTTTTTCCGATGATGCCTTCATGGCTATGTTGGAGTCTTTCCTCCCTCAGACCAATACCTTCGTTGTCACGAACGGTGAGATTGGTCTTTCTCTGAAGGAGTTGAGTGCTATTACTGGATTGCCCATCCTTGGTAAACTCTATGAGGAGTTCATGCCGATTGACAGCGTCCTTGAGGAGCAGTCAGAGGAGTTCAGGCTCCTATACTTTCAGCTCGTCGCCTTCTATGATTTTTTGAAGGAGGGCTCGAAAGTGAGATCCAGCAGTTGGAAGAGTTATGGCTCTTCATTCTTCAACTCCTTTGACGGTGGAGAACCTTCTGATAGCATGACCCGGGAAGACAAGAAGAAGACTTCGGCCATGCAGGAAGAGTTGAAGGGTTTCTTCGCGAGCACAGATGCCATTTGTTCTGACATTACACTGCGGAGAGATCTTGCTGTTTACCTCACTTTTTGGCTAGGTGAGGCTATTTTTGCTGGTGGAGATGGGACGCACATCAGGCCGCATTGTATTTTTCCGGCTTGTCAGATGGTGTCGCGACCCCGGACCGGGTTCGGGGAACCAAATCCGGGATCGGGACTAATTGTGATGAAGCCAATGATAATAATAATTAAAGGTATGTTTATAATCAAGCGTACACGGGTTAACCAAAGAACACTCATTACCCGTGCACGTGATTTCCCACAGGTGTCCGCGGTGAGGATATTCCAACACACATAACCATTTAGTATAATTGCGGAAGCGTATGGTAAATCATGCATGTATTTCATTTCACAAAATATCAAGGCTGATTACATTTGAATATGAGTATCAGAATGAGCAATGTCCCAAAGCGTAACCCAAAAGTACATATTCAAGTTTAATCAGAAGATCAGTTAATTACAATTCCCAAAAATAGAGGCCAACAAAGGCCAATATACAAAACAATAACCACCAGAAAACTATCCAAACAATTTCCCCAAAATGTTTCGCAACTCCACAGCCCGATGTTTACATAACATCGTCAGCACGCCACTCAACTAGCGGCTGCGGTTCTCCGACCGCCTCCTCTGGCTCCTCCTCGGGGAAACCAACAACGGGACCTGAGTACCAAAGCAAAGGGTCAGACACGACGGTCTGGCAGGTAGATAAAGTAAAAACATTTAATGCTAAAACATTTACCTTGGAAACAGTTAAACCTGTCTAAATAATATTTTCATGAGTAAATGCCTCATTTAGTTAAAAACATATATGCAAGGTAGAACAAGTTAAGGTAACCAAGGAAATCAGGAAACTAGCAAGATGGCAACCACACAAAGCTAAATCCTCTATCACCGAAGTGATAGAGCAAGCAAGTCAAGGCGTTGCCCTCAGTCACCGAAGTGAGGAGGTACAACGAAATACATATACATATATACTATATACTAGACATGACCACGGTAGCGAGCCGGGCATCAGGAACCACAGTAGCAATCTGCGGTATCGGGACCCAAACTGCAGTTGGCAAGACAAGAGGGGGATCACCTAGTCAGTGGATCAAACTAACAAGGCATCCAAGCTTAGTGGTGCCGACTCATAGGTTATATGCAAGTAAATAAAACAGGTACATGTATGCATGTTCTCTTTCTTGGCTCATGGGCTCGCACTACAAAGCTCTGGCCCAATATTGCCTCAAGGTTTTTGGCTTATGAGTCATGCACTAGAAATCAGGTCAAAACATGGAAATCAAGACAGGTGTAAAATAAATCAAGTACAAGACTATATTCGGGCAAGACGTGGGTGCTCAAGGCACAGCTATCGTATCAAGTCTGTCATGTATATCAAAGCTACCAAAACGGTACGAGTATACTTTGAAAAGCCAAGACAATGTCGGGTTAAAACAAATCCAAGTGAATAGGGATCCCGTATGTCCGTATAATAAAGGAAACTTGGTACTCTTTGAATTTGGGGGACATTCCGGGTTCCTTATACACTATAGTAGCCTCAACGCTTAAATGAATCTCAATGATGTAGTTCCTCTCTCTAACGTACTACCAACAAACACTTCACCTATGCTTCGAACACAATCCCAGGTGAGTGGTGCCCATTGCTCTCAGAAAGGTTCACAAGCAATGGGGTGAAAACTCCCTTCAATCCTTCTTTTATTCACAGAATTCAGGGAATTTCGGTTACCTTGCGGTCAGGTGGCGGTTAGCCGCCAGCGAATGCGGTGGTTAACCGCTGGCTGACCGTGAGGCTGACCGTGGAATTGCAGCTCTCTGGAAATGCGACCGCTATAATCCGGTTGGCTGGCGGTTAGCCGCTGATGGGTTAGGCGGTTAGCCGCTAGCTGACCGCGGAGCTGACCGTGAGACTTCAGCTCTCGGGAAAAGTGACCGTAACTGTGCGGTTAGATGGCGGTTAGCCGTCGATGGACATGGCGGTTAGCCGCTAGCTGACCGCGGAGCTGACCGCCAGTCACGGGAATTTCTTCCTTGAGTTCAGATTCAAGCTTTTCCTTTCCCCAAACCCATTCCTTTCATTCCCCATTTGACATCCATACACTCACCAAGAGAAGAAGACAACAACATCACAAGGATTCACTTAGGCATTGTGCAAAAGAAGAACCAAAACTACAATTCAAGATTTAAAGACAATAGACGAAACCAAAAGCTAGAAATCATGTTTCAAGACAATGAATGGATTCAACAACCTCTTTTTAGAACATTAAAACCACATTGAATGCAAATAAAAGCTCATCATAAATGGTACAATAAATACAAACATTTGATCATGGAAATCACTTTTAAAAGTAAACATCCACTTGCCTCAAGGTCTCTAAACCAAGAAATCCAAGCTCTAATCCACACTTCCAAGCCAAGTATCAAGCTACACCAAAAACCCCCAAAAACAAATCCTAAAATGGGTCAAACCAAGGAACAAGAAGAAGAAACTCACAATAATGAAGATAGGGCTCTCCCAAGACTAGAAGAACAAGGATCTAAAATATTAGGGAAGGAGCTTACTTGTAAGTTCTTCAAATGGACAAGGTGAGCTCAAAGGGGGTCTTGAGTTGAGTAGATCCTTCCACAAATGGTATCAATGAATAGCTTTAGCAATGGGGAAGAAGAGGGTGAAGTTCATCTCTTGATTGGTGTGAGATTTGGTAGGGTTTTGGTGGTGAGGAAGCAAGGAGAAGAAGAAGAAAAATGAAACCCTAGGCTGTGCTCATAAGCTTGTGCTGGAAAAAGGAAATGGAAGAAGGAGTTCTCTATATAAAGCAATGGGTGTGGGCTCCACTACTAGGAAAGCTCTTTGGGCTGAAATCGCTAATTTCGGGATCTCGAATGAAATCGACGAAGAAGAGAAAAGTGATCACCGAAATATCTAGTTTCGGAAAAGTGCATGTTTCGCGGGTTTCGAGGATATCGAGTGTTGGGCACAGATTTCATGTAAAAAGACTGTTTTGCCCTCAAAGCAAGAAGATCGGGTTTCGGGGTTCCAGACGGGTTCGGGATCCACATGAAAGTTGTGGGGATTAACAAGACGAGTAAAACGGGATCAAGACAAGAATTAGGGGAAAACAAGCAACCTCCAAAAGCTAGCAAGACTAATAAAAAGGAAACCCCCAAAGGGTCCCACTAAGCGAAAAGGCACTAAAATAATTTCCCAAAGCTATCAAGAACTATACTAATCCAAGCTTAGTCAAAAATCACTCATCGAGCTTAGCACTAACACGCAACATAATTAGTACTAATCGAGTCACTCGGGTCGGGATCTTACATCCTCCACCCCTTAGGGCATTTGGTCCTCCAAATGAAATATAAAACTCACCTCGGGTAGGAGATGCGGATACTTCTTCTGCACTTGATCTCGCAATTCCCACGTTGCCTCTTCCGGCCCATGATTCTCCCAAAGTACCTTTACCCACTGAATAGTCCGGTTCCTCAACTCCTGTTCCTTCGAGTCTATGATCCGAATGGGCTTCTCAACATAAGTGGCATCTTCCCTGATCTCTAACGGTTCATGCCGGAGTACATGTGAGGGGTCAGGAACGTACTTCTTCAACATCGACACATGGAAGACATTGTGTACACCGGATAGCTCAGGTGGTAGGGCTAATCTATAAGCCACATCACCGATCTTGCTCATTATATCATACGGTCCAATGTATCTCCGTGATAACTTGCCTTTCTGCCCAAACCTCAATGTTCCTCTGGTCGGTGACACCTTCAAGAAAACCTTATCTCCTTCCTTGAATTGTAGATCCCTGCGGTGAGAGTCTGCATAGCTCTTTTGTCTACTCCGGGCTACTTTCAAACATTCTTGGATCTGTCTCACTTTGTCAGTAGTCTCACTCACTATGGACGGTCCATGGAAACTGCGAGTGCCAACTTCTTCCCAACAAACAGGTGTCCTACACCTTCTGCCGTACAAGGCCTCAAAAGGCGCCATCCCAATGCTCGAGTGGTAGCTGTTGTTGTAAGCAAACTCACACAACGGTAGGGTTTCATCCCACTGAGTCTTGAAGTCCAATACACAAGCACGGAGCATGTCCTCGAGTGTCTGAATCGTCCTCTCTGACTGACCGTCTGTCTGAGGGTGATAAGCTGTACTAAACTGCAACTTCGTACCCATAGACTCATGTAGGGTCTTCCAAAATCTCGAGACGAATCTGCTATCTCTGTCCGAAGTGATGGAAACTGGCTGTCCATGTCTACTGACGATCTCATTAACGAACAACCCTGCCAGGGGTAACATGTGCATCTTCTTCCCTGTCTTCATGGGGATAAAGTGAGCTGACTTGGTGAGTCAGTCTACAATCACCCATATCGCATCATTACCTCTGCTAGTCTTTGGTAGTCCCGAAATAAAGTCCATGGTAATATGCTCCCACTTCCACTCCGGGATCTCTAATGGCTGCAACAAACCTGGAGGCTTCTGATGTTCTGCTTTTATCAACTGACACGTCATGCAACGAGATACAAATGCTGCAATCTCCCTCTTCATGTTGTTCCACCAAAATCTGCCCTTCAAATTCTGATACATCTTTGTGCTGCCTGGATGCATGGAGTACTTTGCACTGTGAGCTTCTGCCTATATGTCATTCCTCAAATCTTCGATGTTAGGCACACACAAACGATCACGGTAGTAAAGAACTCCCTCAACAAAACGAAAATCAGGACGTTCTGCTATGTGATCTACAATCTTGGCTAACTCTGGATCTTGCAACTGACTGTCCTTAATCTTCCGGATGAATGAAGGCTCTGACACTGACATATTGGCAATTATAGCACCCTTCCTTAGTGGCTGGAGGTCTATCTTCAACTCCTCAAACTGATCAAAAATACAAGTACCACTCAAATTTGCTATGCCCACTGACTTCCTACTCAAAGCATCGGCAACAACATTCGCTTTACCCGGGTGATACTTGATTGGAAAATCATAGTCTTTGATATACTCCATCCATCTCCTCTGCCTCATGTTCAACTCCTTCTGAGAAAATAGGTACTGTAGGCTACGGTGATCCGAATGAACCTCAAATTTCTCTCCATAGAGGTAATGCCTCCACATCTTCAATGCAAAGACGACCGCTGCCAACTCAAGGTCATGGGTCGCATAATTCTTCTCGTGATCTTTCAACTGCCGGGACCCATATGCTACAACTTTTCCTTCTTGCATCAACACACAACCGAGTCCAATGTTCGAAGCATCAGTAAAGATAGTAAAACCGCCGCTTCCGGATGGCAAAGTAAGGACCGGTGCGGTAGTTAATCTCTTCTTCAGCTCTTGGAAACTAGCTTCACACTGATCTGTCCACACATAGGGTGCATTCTTCCTTGTTAACTTCGTCAACGGTGCTGCAATCGACGAAAACCCTTGCACAAACCTCCTATAATATCCTGCCAACCCAAGAAAACTCCTAATTTCTGACACATTCTTCGGTCTTTCCCACTTCACTACTGCCTCAATCTTAGACGGGTCTACAGACAAACCTTCCTTGGAGATTATGTGTCCCAAAAATGTGACTTGCTCTAGCCAGAATTCACACTTGTTGAGCTTCGCATACAACTGATTCTCCCTCAAAAGCTGTAATGCAATCCTCAGATGCTCTTCATGCTCTTCTCTGGTCTTGGAGTACACCAGAATATCATCTATAAACACCACTACAAACTGATCTAAGTACTGCGCAAAGATCTCGTTCATCAAAGCCATGAACACTGCCGGTGCATTAGTCAACCCAAATGGCATCACTAGGAACTCATAGTGGCCATATCTTGTCCGGAAAGCTGTCTTCAACACATCTGATTCTCTAACTCTCAGCTGATGGTAACCGGATCTCAAATCAATCTTCGAAAAGTATGAAGCACCTTGTAACTGATCAAACAGTTCATCTATCCTTGGCAATGGATATTTGTTCTTGATGGTCACCTGGTTCAATCTCCGGTAATCGATACACATTCTCATTGAACCATCCTTCTTCTTCACGAACAAAACTGGAGCTCCCCACGGTGAGATACTAGGTCTCACAAAACCTTTATCCAACAACTCTTGTAACTGTATCTTCAACTCTCCTAGTTCCGCCGGAGCCATTCTATATGGTGCAATAGATATCGGAGCGGTCCCCGGTAACAACTCAATGGTGAAATCAATCTCTCTCATGGGTGGTAATCCCGGAATCTCCTCCGGAAATACATCCGGGAACTCCCAAACAATAGGGATCTCCTCCACCCCTTGGGACCGTTTGTCCTCCGTGATAAACGCCAAATAGGCTTCACATCCACTTCTCAATAGTCTATCAGCCTTCAACGCTGAGACAAACCCTGCACGAGGATTTCTCCTCTCTCCCTGGAATAACACCCCTGCTGGTGTCTCATCCAACTTGAATGTGAGGGTTTTATGGAAACAATCCATTGTGGCATGGTACCCTGCCAGCCAATCCATCCCTAGGATGACATCAAAATCCTTCATCTCCAACAGAATAAGATCTGCGGGTAACACAACTTCTCCTATCCGGACTGTACAACTAGGGTAATAACTAGTACACACAACTTGTTTTCCTACTGGTGTAGCTACAGTCAAGATGTATTCAAGATCTCTACCATGCACATCAATCAGTCTAGAAAATGCATGGGATATGAATGAATGCGTAGATCCAGGGTCAAATAATATTCTAGCTTCTATCCCACTGACAAGAAGTGTACCTTCCACAACATTGCCTGCTGCCTCTGCATCAGCTCTGTTGATTGCATAAACTTGTCCTCGCTGCTGTGGCCTGATAGGTGCCTGTTGTGGCCTGCCTTGAGGGGCATTTCTGTTCTGTTGCGGGGGACGCTGATTCTGTTGTTGTCTCTGTTGACGGGCCTGTGGCTGCTGTTGCTGCGGTCTATACTGTTGCGGTGGTGCCTGCTGCTGAAGTGGCCTTGCCTGGTTCTGCACCACTAGTGCATTCTGTGGCGGTGCCTGACGCGGTGCTCCTTGCTGCTGATTCTGCCTGTTCTGCCTCGGACAATCCCTCATTTGATGGGTCATGGAACCACATCTGTAGCATGCTCCTGAGACCGTACGGCACTGGGCACTGTCGTGGTTCTTGCCACAATGAACGCAAACTAGTTGTACATTCTGATCTTGTCTCTGCCTTTTGTTCTGCTGGTTTCTCTGATGGTTGTACTGTTGTTGAGGCTGTCCTTGTCCCTTGCCTTGAACCTTAAGAATCTTGTGGTGGAAGTTCTCAAACTTGTAAGCTCTCTTGACCGCTTCCTCGAAGGTAAGAGGTGGTACTACACCGGTGGCATCCCTCTCAATGATAGGATGAAGTCCTTCTAGGAACTTGGCAATCTTCTTTTCCACCGTGTCTACCAATTCCGGAGCGTATCGGGACAACCTCTCGAATTTGGTGAGGTACTCTAAGACGGTCATACTCCCTTGGACAAGCTGCTGGAACTCTACTGCCTTCTGTCTCTTGACATGGGCAGGCACATATTTGTCTCTGAATTGCCTCTTGAAGTTTGCCCAAGCTACTGCATTTGCCATAGTCCTGTATTCTTCCCTCACCGTCTTCCACCAATTGTCTGCCAAGCTGGTGAAGAGTGATGCTGCAAGCTGTACTTTCTCACCCCCATTACATCTGAAAACCTCAAATATATTCTCCATATGCTCTAGCCAGTCATCTGCAGTCAAGGGGTCCTCCGTCCCCACAAACTCTTTCGGACCTCTCTTCCTGAACTTCTCAAACAGTACATTGGGGTCATGCTCCCTTTGATTAATGACGATAGCAGGTTGAGGTTGAACTGGTTTGGGTCTTCTCTGTAGTACCTCCAACAACTGTCTCTGCATTTCTGCCAACTCCCTAGCATGGTCCTCATCTTTCTTGAGCATCTGTTCTTGCAATCTGGTTTGGTTCTCATTAGCCTGACGCTGCTGGTCAAGCATGGCTTGCATCATCTGCTGAAACTGATTTGGAATTGTGTTTTCAGTTCTATCTTCTCCCACTGGTCCTGTACCCTCTACTGGCCCAGTATAATCACTGTTGCTCGTTGTGGGGTTACCGTTCACTGGGCGCTTACGAGGTGGCATGATGCTGCAAAACAAGTTGTTAGCACAAAATAATCAAGAGTAGGGTCACACATTGCTCACGCGATTCTAGCTAACGAAAGATCTAACGAATCCTCGCCACGTCCTTAGGATTTCTAGTTTCTTTTAATTGCTTGAAACACGTCTCGCTCTGATACCAGTTCTGTCGTGACCCCGGACCGGGTTCGGGGAACCAAATCCGGGATCGGGACTAATTGTGATGAAGCCAATGATAATAATAATTAAAGGTATGTTTATAATCAAGCGTACACGGGTTAACCAAAGAACACTCATTACCCGTGCACGTGATTTCCCACAGGTGTCCGCGGTGAGGATATTCCAACACACATAACCATTTAGTATAATTGCGGAAGCGTATGGTAAATCATGCATGTATTTCATTTCACAAAATATCAAGGCTGATTACATTTGAATATGAGTATCAGAATGAGCAATGTCCCAAAGCGTAACCCAAAAGTACATATTCAAGTTTAATCAGAAGATCAGTTAATTACAATTCCCAAAAATAGAGGCCAACAAAGGCCAATATACAAAACAATAACCACCAGAAAACTATCCAAACAATTTCCCCAAAATGTTTCGCAACTCCACAGCCCGATGTTTACATAACATCGTCAGCACGCCACTCAACTAGCGGCTGCGGTTCTCCGACCGCCTCCTCTGGCTCCTCCTCGGGGAAACCAACAACGGGACCTGAGTACCAAAGCAAAGGGTCAGACACGACGGTCTGGCAGGTAGATAAAGTAAAAACATTTAATGCTAAAACATTTACCTTGGAAACAGTTAAACCTGTCTAAATAATATTTTCATGAGTAAATGCCTCATTTAGTTAAAAACATATATGCAAGGTAGAACAAGTTAAGGTAACCAAGGAAATCAGGAAACTAGCAAGATGGCAACCACACAAAGCTAAATCCTCTATCACCGAAGTGATAGAGCAAGCAAGTCAAGGCGTTGCCCTCAGTCACCGAAGTGAGGAGGTACAACGAAATACATATACATATATACTATATACTAGACATGACCACGGTAGCGAGCCGGGCATCAGGAACCACAGTAGCAATCTGCGGTATCGGGACCCAAACTGCAGTTGGCAAGACAAGAGGGGGATCACCTAGTCAGTGGATCAAACTAACAAGGCATCCAAGCTTAGTGGTGCCGACTCATAGGTTATATGCAAGTAAATAAAACAGGTACATGTATGCATGTTCTCTTTCTTGGCTCATGGGCTCGCACTACAAAGCTCTGGCCCAATATTGCCTCAAGGTTTTTGGCTTATGAGTCATGCACTAGAAATCAGGTCAAAACATGGAAATCAAGACAGGTGTAAAATAAATCAAGTACAAGACTATATTCGGGCAAGACGTGGGTGCTCAAGGCACAGCTATCGTATCAAGTCTGTCATGTATATCAAAGCTACCAAAACGGTACGAGTATACTTTGAAAAGCCAAGACAATGTCGGGTTAAAACTAATCCAAGTGAATAGGGATCCCGTATGTCCGTATAATAAAGGAAACTTGGTACTCTTTGAATTTGGGGGACATTCCGGGTTCCTTATACACTATAGTAGCCTCAACGCTTAAATGAATCTCAATGATGTAGTTCCTCTCTCTAACGTACTACCAACAAACACTTCACCTATGCTTCGAACACAATCCCAGGTGAGTGGTGCCCATTGCTCTCAGAAAGGTTCACAAGCAATGGGGTGAAAACTCCCTTCAATCCTTCTTTTATTCACAGAATTCAGGGAATTTCGGTTGCCTTGCGGTCAGGTGGCGGTTAGCCGCCAGCGAATGCGGCGGTTAACCGCTGGCTGACCGTGAGGCTGACCGTGGAATTGCAGCTCTCTGGAAATGCGACCGCTATAATCCGGTTGGCTTGCGGTTAGCCGCTGATGGGTTAGGCGGTTAGCCGCTAGCTGACTGCGGAGCTGACCGTGAGACTTCAGCTCTCGGGAAAAGTGACCGTAACTGTACGGTTAGATGGCGGTTAGCCGTCGATGGACATGGCGGTTAGCCGCTAGCTGACCGCGGAGCTGACCGCCAGTCACGGGAATTTCTTCCTTGAGTTCAGATTCAAGCTTTCCTTTCCCCAAACCCATTCCTTTCATTCCCCATTTGACATCCATACACTCACCAAGAGAAGAAGACAACAACATCACAAGGATTCACTTAGGCATTGTGCAAAAGAAGAACCAAAACTACAATTCAAGATTTAAAGACAATAGACGAAACCAAAAGCTAGAAATCATGTTTCAAGACAATGAATGGATTCAACAACCTCTTTTTAGAACATTAAAACCACATTGAATGCAAATAAAAGCTCATCATAAATGGTACAATAAATACAAACATTTGATCATGGAAATCACTTTTAAAAGTAAACATCCACTTGCCTCAAGGTCTCTAAACCAAGAAATCCAAGCTCTAATCCACACTTCCAAGCCAAGTATCAAGCTACACCAAAAACCCCCAAAAACAAATCCTAAAATGGGTCAAACCAAGGAACAAGAAGAAGAAACTCACAATAATGAAGATAGGGCTCTCCCAAGACTAGAAGAACAAGGATCTAAAATATTAGGGAAGGAGCTTACTTGTAAGTTCTTCAAATGGACAAGGTGAGCTCAAAGGGGGTCTTGAGTTGAGTAGATCCTTCCACAAATGGTATCAATGAATAGCTCTAGCAATGGGGAAGAAGAGGGTGAAGTTCATCTCTTGATTGGTGTGAGATTTGGTAGGGTTTTGGTGGTGAGGAAGCAAGGAGAAGAAGAAGAAAAATGAAACCCTAGGCTGTGCTCATAAGCTTGTGCTGGAAAAAGGAAATGGAAGAAGGAGTTCTCTATATAAAGCAATGGGTGTGGGCTCCACTACTAGGAAAGCTCTTTGGGCTGAAATCGCTAATTTCGGGATCTCGAATGAAATCGACGAAGAAGAGAAAAGTGATCACCGAAATATCTAGTTTCGGAAAAGTGCATGTTTCGCGGGTTTCGAGGATATCGAGTGTTGGGCACAGATTTCATGTAAAAAGACTGTTTTGCCCTCAAAGCAAGAAGATCGGGTTTCGGGGTTCCAGACGGGTTCGGGATCCACATGAAAGTTGTGGGGATTAACAAGACGAGTAAAACGGGATCAAGACAAGAATTAGGGGAAAACAAGCAACCTCCAAAAGCTAGCAAGACTAATAAAAAGGAAACCCCCAAAGGGTCCCACTAAGCGAAAAGGCACTAAAATAATTTCCCAAAGCTATCAAGAACTATACTAATCCAAGCTTAGTCAAAAATCACTCATCGAGCTTAGCACTAACACGCAACATAATTAGTACTAATCGAGTCACTCGGGTCGGGATCTTACAGATGGCGTTTGGAGAGCGGCTTGCTTTGGTGCCCGCTCTTTACTCCTACCTGTGTACCGAACTGCAGGCTGCTGCTTTTTTGGTTCGGCTTGGGCTCCCTATGAATAGGGTATTTTCAGCCCATATCTTTTATTCGTGGTTTGTATACCACTGTCCTGGCTTCCACCAGCTGGGTGCTGCACAGGATGATGATCCTCTGATGATTCGATTGGCTAAGGGAAAAGCCGTATCCGAATCACTTTTGTTTGCCCGCATGAGGATCCGACGATTCAGGGACGTCGAGATGGGGCAGTCTTCAGTTAAGCTTTCTCCGGAGTTGCGGAAGAAGGCTTTTGATTTTGGTGCCTCCCGAGACTCTACCAGAGCAGGGTCGGGAAGGCATTACTCGTTGACCAATGCAGAGAAGGAGTAGCTTTTCAGCATACGAGTCGGCACGATGGTGTACCGCAGACATCTTTTCGTCGACATCCAGCCGTATGTACCTTCTCGCTTTGCGCTTCAGTTGGGCTTCTCTCAAGGCGTTGTTGGAGCGCCTTCGAGTATGGTGAAGCGTTTTGGGGGTTTGCAGGATGGCAGAAATGCATGGGCTTTCTATAGTGCTGAAGACACTACTGCCACGATTTCTTATCCTGAGCTGTCGACTTTCCGAACTGCCGGCTTCACGAAGTGGTTCGCGGAGAGCTTTTTGGCATATCGGGGGCTTTCCAAGAAGGAGCTTGATGTAAAGCTGTCTTCTGGAAAAGGCATTGGGAAGTCGGATGGCGTCCGGCGAGAGGAAGTTTGGGCCTTCCTTTCTGGAGAGAAGCACAAGATAGGCTTTCTCGGTGACCAGGGCGTCATTGGTTCTGAAGCTGTTCGAAAAGTACCTGATGAGGCTTTGGAGCAGCTAGAACAGGAGGAAGCTGAGCTCGACGCTTGGATGCAGGCGGCACAGAGGCGAGCTTCCGCGGAGTCTACTGGCGAGAGCAGACCATCCAGTGAGGAGTCAAGTGAGAAACCTGACTCTGATAGTGGGGCGGGTTCTTCTAGGAAGCGAACCCGTAGAGGTAAGAAGAGGAGGAGTCATCATCGCAGCGAGGGGCCACATGAGGACTCTCCTGACATGGAAATCCCTCTTACCATCAACGAGGAGGTGCCAGAGGCTGTCGACGAGCCTCCACAGAAGAGGAGTCGTGGGGAAGAGACCATTGGTGAAGGTATGATTCTTCCTTTTTCTTTTTCTACTTCTTTCATGGGGCTTTCCATGTTCTGATTTGTTTTCTCACCCTGCTGCTGCTTTTTTTTTAGCAGAGGATGATGACTTGTCGATGCCTGAGGTTCCGACCGATGAGGCGGTGATGGAGCCGGTTATGGCGTCTGAAGAAGAACCTAGGGACTCTGGAATGATTCCGGAATCTCCAATTGGTATAACTTCTTTCGCTTTCTCTTTTTTTGTGCCTGCGACTTGATTTGCTAATATTTTTTTGTCAGCTGACTCGCCACAAGATTCCGATGACTTTGAACCATCAATGGACGCAAATGTTGATGATGCTTCCGATGAGTTCATGGAGGAAGAGAGTGTTCCGCCAGTCGTCGAAGAAGGTACTTTGTAGTGATGACCCTGATGGTTTTTTTTTTTTTTTAACAGGATCATATTCATACCTTTTTGTGTTTCATTTGCAGGTTTTGAAGTGACAGAAGAGAGTCCATCGCTTTCTTCAGAACCAGAGCAAGGGATGCCAGAGGTCGATACGGAGGTAGAGACCAGTTCTGATATGATTGAGGAGATGCCTCGTGTTGAGATTCCCTCTCCAGTGGCTCCAAGTGAAAAGAGTTCTTTTGTTACTCTTCCAATGGGACATGACATGAGCAGCCGATCAGCGGAGAAGGGTGAATCTTCATCCAATTCGTCTCTTCAATTTGCGAAGAAGGTGCTGGCTCGGGTTTTGAGTTCTTGGGTCAAGACTCTCCTTTCTGGACACTTGGAGGCAGGATTCGGCATGATCCCACATGTACAGGAGATTCTGACCGACACCGAAGAGGTTGGTCTGGATGTCACAGGTGCCAGGGCGATCGTTGATAGGATCATTGCACTGGGTGACAAGTGGTTTGAGACCATGGGTTTCCCTGACGACCAATTCTTCAAGGAGATGTTCTTGGACCCTGCTGATAAGGCTAAGTCTGACCTGAATGAGGCTACACAAAGCAAGAAGCAGCTAGTTCGGGAGAAGAACAAGGAAGAGCTAGCCATCATCGGATTGAGGCATGACCTTAACGTCCTTGATAGGGAAGTTGAGGAGGCCAGAAAACGTCTTGAGCATTTGAAGGCACAAGTCGATGCGAAGTGGGCTGCTATAACAGAGGCTCGTGACAGGGAGAGTACTCTGATCCGCAGGGTTGCAGATGCCGGTCAAGTTCTCGAGAGGAGGACTCTAGAAAACGAACGATGGCAAACTGCTGGGGAAGAGCTTCCCGGTGTAAAAGAAGGGTTACGGCATTTGCCAGCATCTCATGGCAAGTTCCTGAAGAAGCGTGCCTTGGAAACTCTGACGGCTGAGGCCAAAAGTTTGCTTGAGGAGCTGAAGCTTTGGCTGGAGACCAATTTTGGCTGAGCTCCTGATTTTTTATAGCAGAAATCATTCTTCTTTTTTTTTGGTACCACATGTATTTTTTTGGTACTTCTTTTTTTTTTTGCAGTGCTTGTGAACACTTTTTTTTTGGTACCACATGTATTTTTTTGGTACTTTTTTTTTTAGTGCTTGTGAACACTTTCCTTTTTTTTTGGTACCACATGTATTTTTTGGTACTCTTTTTTTTTTTTTTGTTTTCCCTACGCTCACTCAAATCTTTTTGTGATGAAAGCGATTGCTAAATGGGATTTGATCAAAAGCTTTGTCATTTTGTGAAAATCTCTTGTCAAATAATTGTTTTGGTAGGGGAAACGAATTTGGCATGAAAGCCGGATTTTTGTGGCATTTACAGCCAGTTTTGACATGAGAGTCAGGTTTTTTTTTTGTGTGGCATTTATAGCCGATTTTTGAGATGGCATAAGAGCCAAAAATTTTGTTCGTGGCATGGGAGCCAATTTTGAGATGGCATGGAAGCCGAAATTTTATGGTGTAAAAGCCAAAATTTGGGTTGGCATGGAAGCCGGTGTTTGTTTTGTGGCATCTATAGCCAGTTTGGTGGCATTGATAGCCAATTTGTGGCATTTATAGCCGGTTTGGTGGCATTGATAGCCAATTTGTGGCATTTATAGCCGGTTTGGTGGCATTGATAGCCATTTTTTGAAAGCCAAGTTTTGGTTTGTCGGCGTGAAAGCCAATTTTTTGTGGCATTGATAGCCGGTTTGTGGCATTTATAGCCGGTTTTGACATGAGAGTCAGGGTTTTTTTTTGTGTGGCATTTATAGCCGATTTGGTGGCATTGATAGCCGGTTTTTGGCAAAAGAGCCAGGTTTTGGCGTTTATAGCCAGATTTTTTGGCTTTCAAAATGCAGGTATCGACTAAATGTTGCCTCCCCGCTGAATGGTCTTGCAAGTATCGATGGAATGTCGCTTCCTTGCTCATTCGGTTTTGCGAGTATTGATGGAATGTCACTTCCTCGCGGGTTAGGTTTTGCAAGTATCGATGGAATGTCGCTTCCTCGCGAATTGGGGTGCAAATATCGACTAAGCGTCGCTTCCCTGCTTTTCCCAAGACTTTTGGTTTTGCGGGTACTGACTTGATGTCGTTTCTCCGCGATTTTTGAAATTTGAGGTTTTCTCGAACCATTTGTAATTTTGGGTTGTGGATAGCAACTGGTATGTTGCATCTCCACGATTTTTGAAATTGGGTTGTGGATATCAACTGGTTTGTTGCTTCTCCACGATTTTAGGTTTTCTCGAACCTTTGAAATTTGGGTTGTGGATATCAACTGGTTTGTTGCTTCTCCACGATTTTTGAAATTGGGTTGTGGCTATCAACTGGTTTGTTACTTCTCCACGGTTTTTGGATTTTGCAAGTATCGACGAAATGTCGCTTCCCTGCGATTTTGGGTGCAAGTATCGATGGAATGTCGCATCCTTGCTTTTTTTCAAAATTTTTGTTTTGCGGGTACTGACTTTGATGTCGTTTCCCCACGATTTTTGAAAAACCATTTTTTTTTTGTTTAAAGACACGAGGGTCGTAAATTTTGACCTAGAACCATTTGGCGGTAAAAGGTAAGGTGGACTAGGGTGGAAATCCCTGAATCCGGATTTTTGTTTCAAACCATGAATTTTGGTTCAAGGATCGAAAGTTTTGGTCAAGTCAGGGAGAGGCTCCTAAACTTGGATTTTTCAAACCATGAAATCCCTGAGTCCCCAGTTGGGTAAGTCTTCAAGGGTAGTACCGCTTCAAGAACTTGCCGTTGATAGGCAGCATACATCTGTCGCCTTCCATGTTTAGGAGGGCATATGCGCCGTTGGAGAAGACTTTGTCGATGACGTAGGGTCCCTCCCATTTTGGTTCAAATTTGCCTTTGGATTTGTGTGCGAAGACCATTGGTCTTTTTACCGCAAGAACCAAGTCACCCTTTTTGTAGGCGCGTTGCCGGACCCTTTTGTCAAAAGATCCTGCCATGCGTGCTTGGTAAAGTTCAATGCTTTGTCGAGCTTCGAGCCGTCTCTCGTCGAGATTGTCCAGCTCATGGAGTCGCAATTTGACATTGCTTTCTTGAGTCATGTCATTTTGTAGAGATACCCTCAGAGAAGGAATTTGTACCTCTAGGGGCACGACAGCTTCGCATCTATAGACCAAGGAGAATGGTGTGCTATGGGTTGGTCCTCGAACGGTGGTTCGATAGGCCCACAAAGCTTCAGACAGTTTATCGCTCCAGTCTCTTTCGTGACTAGAGACCATTTTCTTGAGGATTTTGCAGAGTGTCTTGTTGAAGGCTTCTACTAATCCGTTTGCTGCCGGATTGTATGGAGTCGAAGGACAGCTTTGGATTTTGTATTTGTCGCAGAACCTGTAGAATCGATGATCCCGGAATTGTGGTCCGTTATCATGGACGAATCTTTTGGGTATGCCGAAACGACAAATGATGTTGGTGCGCAGGAACTGAAGAACTGATGAGGTCTTCATTTCGTTGAACGCAAATGCTTCTGACCACTTGGAGAAATAATCCGTAGCGGCGAAGATGAAGCGATGACCTTTGCTTGAAGGGGGAGAGATAGGACCTATGATGTCCATGCCCCATGCTTCAAAAGGCCATGAGATTGCTGTAGGATGCAGCCATTCCGGAGGCATGTGAATGTAATCTCCGTGAACTTGGCATAGCTGGCAGCGTTTGGCAAATTGCATTGCATCAGCAACCATGGTAGGCCAATAGTAACCTAACCTTTTTATCTGATCATAGAGCTTAGGACCTGCCTGATGGGCTCCACAAAGACCAGCATGAACTTCTTTAAGTGTTTCTTCGGCCTCTTGTTGTGACAAGCAGCGTAGAAGTACTCCGTTGAAGGATTTCCTGTAGAGGATTTTTGAAGGAATATCCAAATGAAAGTTTGGGGCTCGCCTTTGTATGCTTACCCGTTCTTTTGGATCTTCAGGTAGGATTCCGAACATAGTGTAATCAATGAACGGATCCCTCCAATCGCCGATTGAAGTTTGAAGGATAGAGATCCGACTTCCAACCACTCGGTGGCATTCAGCAACTGCTTGGTGTGTGTTAAGAGGAGGGAGGATCCTTCTCTCACACACTGTAATTTGCATGTTTTCCCCTTCCTGGGTCGCCATTGATGCGGCAAGTCCGGCCAGGGCATCTGCACGGATATTTTCACCTCTACGAATGTGGGTGATGTTGCAGATGTCAAACTTTTGCAGAAGCGATTGTGCCTTGTTGTAATAAGGCAGCAGATCGGGCTTCCTGACTTCATATTTCTGATTCATCTGGTTGACGATCAGTTGAGAGTCTCCATAGACTTCCAGCATAGTGATACCGGATTCGATGGCGAGTTCCAATCCTAGGATCAGAGCTTGGTATTCAGCTGCATTGTTTGTGCATGGTTCCAGTAGCGAGAAAGCGTGTGGAATCATGCATTTGTCGGGGCTAACAAAGAGGATGCCAACTCCCGAGATCAGCTTTCTGTTTTCATTTGTCCTGGTTGCACCGTCAAAGTACATGTCCCAGGAGGCATTTGGTGAGGAAGTCTCCACGTTGTAGACAGGTTCGTCTGGGAGATCATCTCTGAGTGGTGAATCTTTAGGCAATGGATGCTCTGCAAGGAAGTCTGCTAGAGCTTGGCCTTTGATTGCTTTTTGTGGCACATACCTAATATCAAATTGTGATAGAAGGATGGACCATTTTGCCAGTCGGGCATTGAGAGAACCTGCCTTTGTGACAAGGACCTTCAAGAGGTTGATCCTTGAGACGAGGTAGACTGTGTTGGAAAGCAAGTAGTGACGTAGCTTTTGTACGGCAAACATCACTGCAAGGCATTCCTTTTCGACTGGGGAGTAGCGATGCTCTGCACCTACTAGCATGCGGCTGAGGTAGTATAGAGCAGCTTCTTTTCCCTCACCATTCTCTTGTGCAAGTAGAGCGCCTACAGAATGATCAAGAGCTCTTGTGTACAAGATGAATGGTTTTCCAGTGGCAGGGGCAGCTAACACTGGAGGTTTGGTCAGGTATGACTTGATATCTTGAAATGCGGCTTCACAGTCGGCATCCCAGACAAAGTCTACACCCTTTTTCATCAATCGAGAGAATGGACGGCATTTCCCCGAAAGATTGGAGATGAACCGTCTGATGTAGGCCAATCTCCCTTGGAGCCCTTTTAGTTCTCTCAAGGTTCTTGGAGAGGGCATTTCTAGAATAGCCTTGACTTTTATGGGGTCAAGTTCTATTCCAGCTTTCCGAACAAGGAATCCGAGAAACTTACCCGACGAGACGCCGAAGAAGCATTTTAGAGGATTCATCCGCAGTTTGTGTTTGCGGAGTCGGAGGAAGACTTCCCGAAGATCTTAGAGATGGTCTTCTTTTCTTCTGCTTTTGACGGCGAGGTCATCAACGTAACATTCGACCGTCTTGTGCTGCATATCTTGGAATATTTTCATCATAGCCCTCTGATATGTGGCACCAGCATTTTTCAGACCAAATGGCATGACAGTGTAGCAATACACGCCAAATGGAGTCCGAAATGAAGTGTGTTTTTCATCCTCGGGATGCATCTTTATCTGATTGTAACCAGAGAAGCCATCCATGAATGTCATTCGCTCGAATCCGTAGGTATTTTCAATCATCACCTCCGGTATGGGGAGCGGGAATTCATCTTTAGGGCAAGCGTCATTCAAGTCTCTATAGTCAATACAGACTCTGATCTGCCCATTTTTCTTTGTCACGGGGACAATGTTGGCCAACCATTCTGGATGTTGTTCCTCACGGATGAAGCCGACGCTTTTGAGCTTTTGAACTTCTTGTTCAATTTTATCCATCACATCTGGACGGAATCTTCTTTGGCCTTGTTTGACAGGCTTGACTTCTTCTTGAAGATTGAGTTTGTGGACCGCTACTTTGGGGTCTAAACCAGGCATTTCAGCGTAGGACCATGCAAAGCAATCAACAAACTCACGAAGAAAAGCGATATACTCGGGTAACTCATCATCCTTTATATTCTTGCTCATGAATACAGGACGTGGGTTATCTGGTGTTCCCAAGTCTATCTTTTCAACAGGATCTTCTGTCGGAAGGTTCGAAGGTGGTTCCTCCACAATATTTTCGGAGGCTTCCAACTCAACGAAACCTTCTGGAGTTTCAACTGCATTACCAGACCAAGGCTCTGTTCCTTTCCATGGATTTTCTTGATTGGTGATCTCCTCAAGGCTTGCTATGAGATAGTCCCAATCGCCTGTTGAGTCTGGTATTTCTTTTGGAGACGAGGGTTCTTCTGGGTCAGAATAGCACAAGTCTGTATTATCGGGCGATTCCTCTTCATCATCAGAGAAATCGTACCAATTGGATGAGCTTCCTGGATCTTTGTCAGGTAACTCTTTAAAGAGATATCCAGGGAGATCGATGTCTTCGTGGACTTGAGATGTTGAGGCTTGGTCGGTAAAACGACTTTTAAGCTTTTGTGTCAACTATCTCAGAGGAGTGTCGGGATCATACCCTAACCCATATGAAGACTTTTCTACATGACCGTAGAGTCTCCAATCTTCCAGCTGGCTTTTGGTCAAGGCGGGCTCCAATGGCGTGAGAATACCGCGTCTTTCTCCCAAACCGACTGGGTTTTGAGCGTCATAGCCCATTTTCTTCATAATTGCTTGTGCCACAGGACTATATAGAGATAGTTGAGGCATACCTTCATTTTGGAAAGGTTCAAGCAGAGAACTTGATGAAGAAGCATCCGATCTATGAAAGAAGATCGGTCTTTGCTTTGGTGATGTTGCCGGAACAACAAAGGTAGCAGACGTAGGATCTTCTACATCAGCAGGTGTCTCCATCGGAGTGAGAGCAGGCTGAACTTGCTGAGTGTCAGCTTGGCTTGACGATGCATCATCTTCTGGCTCTGAGTCCGAGTCTGTGTCTTGCATGATAGACACGAGAGAGACAACAAATTTGCCCCCAGGCTTTTGTTTCGCCTTCTTCACTTTAGTCGTGATGACCAAAGGTTTTGAATTCTTGAGGGAGATAACGAAGGGAGATTGACTACTCTCTTCTAATTTGCCGGAGGGTTTGTTTTCTTCCGGTGATTTTTGAGGAGCCTTGCCTTTATCTTTCTGGAGATTCTCAGCAGGGGGTGCTATTTCCTCTTTTTCTTCTTTTTCGCCTTCATACATTTGGGAGTCTGCGAAGTGGACTTCTTTACCTTTGAAGGGTTTTCTGTCCGCAAAGACTCGATGTACCATGCCGTCGTCGCCGACGAACTTGATGCATTGATGTAGAGTTGAAGGGACAACACCGTTCTCGTGTATCCAAGGACGTCCGAGAAGGATGTTGTAGCATGAGGGGGTTTTTATTGCATATACAGTGACCTCAGAGATAAGATCACCGATTTGCAATTTGAACCTGATTTTGCCGATAGGCCTTTGAGCGCTCCCATCATATCCAAAGATAGATACAGATGTGTGGCTCAGCTTGCTGGGTGGGATGCCCAACTCTTGAAGAGCCGAAGTAGAGATAAGATTGAGTGCAGAACCTGGGTCGGTCTGAACTCTATGTATCGGCATTTCTTTGATGTACCCTGTGAAGTACAGGGGTCGGTTGTGCCTTGCTTCGCCAAGTAGGAGGTCTTCCTTAGTGAAGGCGATGGTTGCACTGGCTGCCTTTTGAACCAAGAGGCATTGGATGCATGATCCCTCAGTTTTCTTTTCTCCCTTTGAGGAAGTTTCAGAGTTTTTGACCCGGTAGTCCATTTCAATTTGGAGGACTTGCGGGGCATGTTTGTCGACATCCTCATTCAGTTTTTGTAATTCTGAGATGAGATTATCACGAGTGCGTGGAGACATTCGCAATAAGTCTAGGATGTGAAGACGTGCAGGTATGTGTTTGAAGTGCTCAACCAAGTCATACTTGAAAGCCTCCTTAGGGCCTGCATGTTCATCATTGTTGCCACTGGGGACGCTTACAACATCTTTTCCCGAAGGATTTACATAAGTAAAGGAAGATTGGTTGTAATTCTTGTGGTAGTCCCGGCCAGAGCGGGTGCCTCTACCAACTTCGAGAGCTTCTTGAGAAGGATCTTCGCTTGGAAGATTGTCTTCATGATCAAGAGGGTGTCGTTTTTCATCTACTGGGGATGCATCTGCAGCAGAGTTGCCATCCTCAGTGATTGTGTTGCACGGAGCATTTTCCGGGAGCGAGTCCTGAACAGCATCCAGCAGCTTTTCTTCTTCGTTGACCCATCCATCATCCCAAGTTGGGTTTTCTTCATGATGATGAGTCGGGAAGAATGTGTATCCTGAAGTCACAGTCTCAGGAGAAGAAACCTGAGAGGGTGTCATCTCTGTGAAAGTCACGTGAGACAAGGTAGCTCCAGAGGATACATTGCTAGGCGTCGTCGGAGTATAGGTAATCTCATCAGACGACGCTTCAGAAGAGCTATAGTCCTGATATATTACATTACAGGAAGCTCTGATAGGAGATGTCGCCTGCTCGGAGTCAGACTCATCCTCGGATGTAAGAGGATCGTCTATCCAGCAATGTTCTCCATTTTCAGGAGTTAAGGGTGGAGGTACCTGGTGAGCTTCAGGGACTTCCGGCTCTGGATTGTGAGGAATCTCGTTGACGCGGTCTTGCTCTTGTTCTAGAGCGAGATGCTGCAAGATCCTTGCATATTCTTCAAGATCCGGCATGGGAGCCAGATCATCTTCTTCGTCTTCTCCGTGTGGCTCAACATAGTTGATTTCCACTGGAGCAATGACAGGTGCTTGCTCAACAGCATTTTCTTGTACAGCCTCTTGGTCTTCTTCATCATCAGACCAGGATCCTTGTGGTTGTAAGGGGTTATACCAGATTACTGGCATAAGGTGAGTTTCAGGAACCCATTCTTCATCGGAGAGATATTCTCCTGTTTCAAGAGATTCCTCCCACTCATCGGTGTAGTTGGGCTCGAATCCATCGTCGGTGTCGCTAGACTCGTATCCATCAATGGAGAATCCAACTACCGAGTTGCAAGAGTATGATGCCCCCTGCATGGCTTCTTTTTTGAATTGAGGTGGCATGAAATCACTGAGAGTGAGTTTTCTTACCCCCTTTGAAGTCTCTGGAAGGGACGTTTTTGTTGCCCCGAGTGAAGTGGTAGAGGAGGCCTCTGCCTTTTCATGGACTTCTTGTTTTGGCTGGGTCTTCTCTTGCCGTTTGAGCCTGAGGAGATGTTTCCTAGCCTGCCTTCGCTGTTGAGCTGTCGGCTTTGTTTTTACGATCTCCCAGTTTTCATCTTCCAGGAGATCGGGATGTACCCATATGGGTTGTCCGTCTGGTGTCGGGCAAGGAACCAACACTTCGGACGTTTGAATTCTTTTTATCACCTTGAAGGAAGTAGTGATCTTCTTCTTCGGTGATTTTGGTATTTGTCCACATGACACCATGTTGACGGAGGCAGTCCCATAATTTTTGTCAAAGGTGATGACTCCGTTTTTCCACATCTCGTTTATCTTCTCTCTCACAACAAAGCATTGATTGAGAGGATGCGAGACCATCTGGTGGTATGGACAGTACCGAGGATCATTGGTTTTGCCAACGTCTCCAGGTCTTTTGGGCTCTGGCAAAATGAGTTTGCCATTTGCTAGGAGAGCCTCAAAGATTTCTTCGACGTCTTCATCGAACGGATATTTCTTTTCTACTTGCTCTTTGAAGGCATCAGAGAGTTCAGGTCTCTTACCTGCAGCTCTATTTTCAGCTTTCTTTGGTTGCTGAGGAGCTGACTTGGTTTGCACATTAAGGACCTCTTTCTTCTTTGGTTTGGAGGTTGCAATGGCGGTTGGCTCTTTTCTTGATGACTTCTGACTGTTGAGGTCTTTAATCACCGTTTCAGCTTCCATAGAAGCTTCCAGGAGTTCTCCCAGGTTTTTTGATTTGTTGCCGATGATCATGGAGCGTATTCTGGCTCTCACGTTGTTTCGGCAGATGTCGACTAGCGACGCTTGTGGCAATACATCCGAGCATTTGTACGCCATTGCTTTCCACTTGTGAATGAAGTCATAAGTTGACTCATTCTCTCCCTGTTTTAGGCTGCAGAGCTGAGCCATGGTAACAGGATGATCCTCACCTTGGAAGTGGGTCAGGAAGCGTGTCTCTAGCATGTCCCAGTTTTGAATGGAGTTCTCCGGCAGAGTGGAGTACCAATCGAATGCCGTACCTTTTAGGGTACTTGCAAAGAGGCGAATCTTGAGTGCATCTTGATCCGCGATAGCTCCCGTCAAGATCTTGAAGTGGATGACGTGCTGTCTGGCCGATCCTTTCCCCGTATATGTTTGGAGAGTAGGATGTTTGAATTTTGTGGGGAACGGGACCGAGTCCATCCATAAAGGATATGGTGGCTTGATCCCATGCTCTTTGAGTATATCCTCTTCTTTAGCTTTGGCGAGGATACTGTCTACGTCCTTTTTGGTAAGGGCGCGTGACTCATTTTCTTCTCCATTTCCCTCGTTATTGCTATGATTCGGAGGAGGCTCATTGTTCACCTGATTTTGGACAACGAGGAGAAGGTTTTCCATCAGAGTTTCAATCCTCTGCTGGCCTTGTTCCAACTGCTGGATGCGTGTGAGCGCATCATCTCGAGGTGGATTCTGAGGTGGCGGCTCAGAACTTGTAGCCAAGACGTTCATCCCTCGGGATTCGAACGAAGAAATCGTCCTGGTGACCGAGCTGGGGCTCATTCTTTTTGATGAAGAGCTCGATGAAGGATTACTCTCCCGTCCTTGGCTTGAAGGGGCAGGAGATTCTTCGGGATGTCTTTGTGTCCTGGTGACGCTACGGGTCACCGGACGTCGGACATGGATTTTTTATGCTGACCTTTGGCGTCTTCTGGTTTTTCCAACCATATGGACGGCAGCAACTTGGTCGGGTCTTTCTTTTTCGACCCATTTGTGGGAGACTTGAAGTGTAGGAGGCTGGGTCCGTTGCTTCTCTAGTCTCTTTTGTCGATATGAAGCACGGCGGCGTGCTCGACGAGCGATTTGAGCTTCAGTCAGCTCTGGCTGGGCTCTGACGATGAAGGATGTGCTCCCTCGGGCGCAGCAGCCGAGCTTGTCTTCTTTGTGGTTGGGCAAGGACAGGATGCGGACCCGGTCCTTTGCCTGTTGCAGCGAAGCTTTAAACCTTTCGAGTTCGGCCCCTGTAGAGATAAAGGGTCGAACTGAAGGGGTGTAGGCCCTGGCAGGTGCTTGTAGAGGCCTAGTGATGTATGACCTGATTCTGGGCCTGTGGGAGCAAGCCGGTTCATGCTGGGTTGACTTGGGAGTCAGGTTGGAGATGGGTCTCTCCTCTTTCATGTAGGCAAGAGGGTAGAACTGGTTCTCCTTGAGTGGGGCCAGGTATGCTGGCTTGGTGGAAATTTGAGACCTTCTTTGTTTTGGGGAAGGTCTTGGAGACCAAGTCTTGGGATAGACCTGGTTGTTTGTGGATTGAGGCTTCGCGGGGGTGCCGCGGGCTTCGGGCTTTTGGGCGCTCGCCTTTGGTGTCACGGGAGTGACACGTTGAGAGGCGATCTTCTGCCTTTTGGCAGGCACAGTTTGTTCTCCTGGAAGTGGGAATGGTCCCAGCGTCCCAAAGAAGATAGTCCGGGGAGTCGAGGTCGACCCGGAGTTCAGAGAGTTGCCGAGGGAGTTGACGCTTCGGCAGCTGACAGGGCGCTTATGAGTGCGCGTGCTTTGCTTCTGTTGAAGCATGAGTTGGTGCTTGTTTTCATCGAAGGTGATGATCAGTGAAGCTGCCATTGTTAGTTTCAAAATTTCTGAAACAAGACCACATCCATTAGTAATCACAAGAATATGATGATCATAAATGGGGAATTCTATGATTTTGTCTTTTCAAATCGCTCAAGGGACATGACCCAAGCAATATGAGGAAGGCAAAAAGCCATAGAGGGTACAATTGTTCTGACAGCAAGTATGGTGAGCCCAGAATGAGCGTTCCAGTGACTGCTAGAAGCAATTGTAAACCTAAATTCGACTTATCGAGAAGCAGGGCTTGCTCGAGATAAGAAGAATATAAGGTAGGAGTTACAAATGTGCCGGTCACAGATACAGTAGACCCTGAAAGGGCGTACTAGTATTGCTATGCACAAATGTTGGAGATCGCATCCAGGAGATGGGATTCTCTTTTTTTTTTGAAATGTCAAGATTGGATTCATCAAAGAGAGCAGATGGTATTCCGATCCGAATACGGGCTCAACGATTTCCGCGAGCACCAGTACCCAGAAGGGAAGGAACCACAATTTCTCGGATCTGAATCTAAAATGACGAGAGTTTTTTTTTTTTTAAGATTTTTTTTATTTTAAGATTTTCATTTTTTTTTTTAAAAAAAAATCTTTTTTTTTTTTTAAGATTTTTTTTGAAAATCTTTTTTTTTATTTTTTATTTTTTTTTTATTTTGATTTTTTTTATTTTTTTAAGATTTTTTTTTTTTGAAAATCTTTTTTTTTATTTTTTATTTTTTTTTTTAAATTTTTAAGATTTAAAGACGAGAGAGTACACATAGGCCTCCTAACCCGGTCTTATGAAACCTCAATTGATAGAATTGCCCCCAGGTAAGGGTAGGATTACTTAATGAACCCGTTTGGAGGACCCTTGCCTAGAACAGTCAAGCTGTCTCCACACTCTGGACAAGGCTTTTCTTGAATCAATCGTGATCAAAGAACGCAATTGGTTTAAGCTTAGTGGTCTATGTCTTTTTTTTCAAATCCCAAATAGACTCATCGAAGAGAAACGATGGCCCAAAACCTTAGTCGAACGGGCTCAACATTTCTGCAAGCACCAAAGAACGATAGGATAGGATCAAAGCTTCTCAATTTTGAATCAGAACTGAGAAAACTGATTTTTTGATTTTTTTTCTTTGAAATCTCTAATGAACTCATCGAAGAGAAACGATGGCCCAAAACCTTAGTCGAACGGGCTCAACATTTCTGCAAGCACCAAAGAACGATAGGATAGGATCAAAGTTTCTCAATTTTGAATTCAAACTAAGAAAACTAATTTTTTTTTTAATTTTTTTTTGAAATCTCTAATGAACTCATCGAAGAGAAACGATGGTCCAAAACCTTAGTCGAACGGGCTCAACATTTCTGCAAGCACCAAAGAACGATAGGATAGGATCAAAGTTTCTCAATTTTGAATTCAAACTAAGAAAACTGATTTTTTTTTTAATTTTTTTTTGAAATCTCTAATGAACTCATCGAAGAGAAACGATGGCCCAAAACCTTAGTCGAACGGGCTCAACATTTCTGCAAGCACCAAAGAACGATAGGATAGGATCAAAGTTTCTCAATTTTGAATTCAAACTAAGAAAACTGATTTTTTTTTTTTTTTTTTTGAAAAGAGAAAGAATGGAAACAAACTTAAAGAAGTAGAAATTTCCAAAAAATCCCATCTCATTTTTTTTAGGATGCAAAATCCAACATAGGCTACCAGCTAGAAAGTAGCCAAGGAATCCGGAAAAGAAGTATAAGCATAGAGCAAAAAGTATGATATGCAAATATTTCATTTCCAAGCACCATGTTCTCAAATGAACGAGTCCCACCGGGTGTGCCAGCTTGATGGAACGCGCTCCGAGGCGCCGTTGGGGCGGCTACCGGGGTCGGCGGAACGTGGGAGTCCGTCGGGTCCGGCCCTTTCGCGCCCTGGCGGGCCCTGAAGCGTGCATCAACATTTTTTTGTGTGGGTGTGCCAGATTTTCTATTTTACTTGGAATTGCAAGTGGTAATCCGGAGATCAACCTTCGCAAGTAAAAAGGAAATCAACTTCTTTCAAGTTTTCCATTGCACAAATATTTAAGAAAAGAGACATTTTCTTGGTTTGCCGTGAAAGGCGATTTTATTTGGCATTTATAGCCGATTTTGGCGTTTATAGCCGATTTACAATTCTCATCAATAATGAAAGACAAGAGTTGTGATTTTTGTCTCTTTTAGAAAAATACAAACTACAATGAAAAGCAAGAAAAGGAAGATCTAACTTTTCAGGAGATTGTGGGGGACTCGTTCAGATTGACGGTCGCAAGCCATGTATGGGCTTCGCCATCATCCATGCAGATGAGAACAGAAGATGCTCTTGATTCGCTTGGCTTGGCTATAACCTCAGGTTTTTAGAGGACAAAGACCAAGAGAAGGTCCTATGTCCAATAAAAAGCTAAGTAGACGGGCTGAAAAGCCACGCCTAAGCCATTGGAGGCAACGGGAGAAGGCAAGGACCTTGGGGGGAGTGCCCCCCAAGGGACTTTTGTCACCTTGTAGTGGTGGCTGGTGCAGAACTTCAGCAGAGTTTTTCTCTCTTTTTCTTTCTCTCAGATTTCTGGATCTGTGGCGCTTTGGAAGTGATCTCCGATTGATCGATCCGGATTTCAATGGAATGCTCTCCTATTTATAGGCTTTTGGTAGCCATTTAGGAGGGTTTATGGGCTTTAATGGCTTTAATGGGAGGAGTTACAGGATTTATTTCTTGATTTTGTAACTCCTTTTTCCTTGAATCTGATTGGCCGATGGAGATTAAGGGCTTTTAATCACCTTAATTACCATAATGGGAGGAGTTTCATGGGTTAAATGCCATGAATCAATTGACTTGTAACTCCCAAATGCTTGCTTCTGATTGGGCCGTCCAAAGAAATGAATTAATGACTGTAATAAAGCTAGTCAATTAACCACATTAATTGGTCGCCGAGCAGTCGAAGAGTCGCGGGCCATGCCGTGTCTTCTGGAATTCTTCTGGCGACGATCATCGATGGATCTACATGCTGATCGACATCGGATGAACATGTAACTTCAGACATTGATAGCTAAGAGCGGGCCGGTGACATCTGTCTTGTCGATTTCATAATCGGTCGGACGGAAAGTGCACTTTCTTGGTCGACCGGTTGGCGATCTTGGAGCGATCAATGATGATTTTATGCTTTTGGAGGTTGACCCGTGATTTTGACGGATGTCGTCGGATATGAGTCAATTTCAAGCACTAAAAATCACATTTTCAGGAAACCACAGGGGCCAAAGTGCGCGAAACGCGAAAAAAGACGGAAAAACGGGTCACCAGCGGAAAATCCGGTGACCCGGACCTCCATGGTCGCCGGCGACCATGGACCGGCGACCATGGGCCATGGTCGCAGGGGCCTGCGACCATGGGCCATGGTCGCAGGGGTCTGCGACCTAGGGGGATTTTTCCCCTTCGGAGCCCGTTTTGCGGTCGTTTTGAGGTCTTTTTCGTCGCCGTTTTCTTCTGTATTTTTCTTGACATTTCTTCTCATTTATTGGCTTGATTTCCCTGTAGAAAACTTGATGAGAATCCTTGCATTTTTAGAGTGCAAAGTTTCTAATTTTCCGGGAAAGCCGAAGACTTTGTCGCGTAGAGCTGCTGATTTTCCGCCAGAAGTCGAAACTTGGTCAAACGATGTCGGAATGACCTGAAATTTGAGGTGAAGCCTCCTGAGCAATAAATAAGACCAACCATAGGCTTTTGTTTGAGTTTTGAAGCCGTTTGGGGTCCCGTCGATGCTTCACTTGATTTTGCTGCGGGGAAAATGCCGAGCTTTGATATGTGGCCAAACGATGTCCGATTGACCTGAAATTTGACGGGGAGCCTATTGGAGTCATTTTGAGACGTTCCATGGGCTCCGTTTTGGATGTCATGGTCCCGGGTTGCTCCGCCGCCGGTAGGCTTGATTTTCTCTCGGAGCATCGAAACCTGGTCAAACGTTGTCAGAATGACCTGAAATTTGACGTGCAGCCTTTTGGAAGCATGTTGAAGCCACTCATGCACTTGGTTTGATGAGCGAAGGCTTCGGTGGTTCCCGCCGCCGGGAGGCTTGATTTTGCTGCTCGAGCATTGATGGAGGGTCAAACGTTGTCGGTTTGACTTGAAATTTGGCATGGAGCCCTTTTGAGACATGCTGGAGTCATCCGTAGGCTCTGATCGAAGTTTTGACGTCTCCGATGATGTCGCCGCCGGGAGCGCCATTTTAGCTGTCGGAGAAGTGAAGTTAGGCCAAATGTTGTCGAAATGGCCCGAAACTTCACGTGTACTCTTCTCTTGGCTATCTTGAAGGATCTTGCAGTTTTTGTTTGATTCTGACAAGATTTGATTTTTTGGAGAAATTGCATTGCCTATTTATGGCAGGTTGCGACTTCATGCAGCTTTCTTGATGTCGAAGAGGCAAAGTGACATTTTTGGTGTCAACAGGGAGTTCCCGGATGTATTTCCGGAGGAGATTACGGGATTACCACCCATGAGAGAGATTGATTTTACCATTGAGTTGTTACCGGGGACCGCTCCGATATCTATTGCACCATATAGAATGGCTCCGGCAGAATTAGGAGAGTTGAAGATACAGTTACAAGAGTTGTTGGACAAAGGTTTTGTGAGGCCAAGCATCTCACCGTGGGGAGCTCCGGTGTTGTTCGTGAAGAAGAAGGACGGTTCGATGAGAATGTGTATTGATTACCGGAGATTGAACCAAGTGACCATCAAGAACAAGTATCCATTGCCAAGGATAGACGAATTGTTTGATCAGTTACGAGGTGCCTCGTACTTTTCGAAGATTGATTTGAGATCCGGTTATCATCAGCTGAGAGTTAGAGAATCAGATGTGTTGAAGACAGCTTTCCGGACAAGATATGGCCACTATGAGTTCCTAGTGATGCCATTTGGGTTGACTAATGCACCGGCAGTGTTCATGGCTTTGATGAACAAGATCTTTGCTCAGTACCTAGATCAGTTTGTAGTGGTGTTCATAGACGATATTCTGGTGTACTCCAAGACCAGAGAAGAACATGAAGAGCATCTGAGGATAGTATTGCAGATTTTGAGGGAGAGTCAGCTGTATGCGAAGCTCAACAAGTGTGAATTTTGGCTTGAGCAAGTCGCATTTTTGGGACATATAATCTCTAAGGAAGGTTTGTCAGTAGACCCGTCCAAAATTGAGGCAGTAGTGAAGTGGGAAAGACCGAAGAATGTGTCAGAAATTAGGAGTTTTCTTGGTTTGGCAGGGTATTACAGGAGGTTTGTGCAAGGGTTTTCGTCGATTGCAGCACCATTGACGAAGTTAACAAGGAAGAATGCACCCTATGTGTGGACAGATCAGTGTGAAACTAGTTTCCAAGAGCTGAAGAAGAGATTAACTACCGCACCGGTCCTTACCTTGCCATCCGGAAGCGGCGGTTTTACCATCTTTACCGATGCTTCGAACATTGGACTCGGTTGTGTGTTGATGCAAGAAGGAAAAGTTGTAGCATATGGGTCCCGGCAGTTGAAAGATCACGAGAAGAATTATGCGACCCATGACCTTGAGTTGGTAGCGGTCGTCTTTGCATTGAAGATGTGGAGACATTACCTCTATGGAGAGAAATTTGAGGTTCATTCGGATCACCGTAGCCTACAGTACCTATTTTCTCAGAAGGAGCTGAACATGAGGCAGAGGAGATGGATGGAGTATATCAAAGACTATGATTTCCCAATCAAGTATCACCCGGGTAAAGCGAATGTTGTTGCCGATGCTTTGAGTAGGAAGTCAGTGGGCATAGCAAATTTGAGTGGTACTTGTATTTTTGATCAGTTCGAAGAGTTGAAGGTAGACTTGCAGCCCCTAAGGAAAGGTGCTATAATTGCCAATATGTCAGTGCCAGAGCCTTCATTCATCCGGAAGATTAAGGACAGTCAGCTGCAAGATCCAGAGTTAGCCAAGATTGTAGACCACATAGCAGAACGTCCTGATTTTCGTTTTGTTGACGGAGTTCTTTATTACCGTGATCGGTTGTGTGTGCCTAACATAGAAGATTTGAGGAATGACATCATGGCAGAAGCTCACAGTGCAAAGTACTCCATGCATCCAGGCAGCACAAAGATGTATCAGAATTTGAAGGGCAGATTTTGGTGGAACAATATGAAGAGAGAGATTGCAGCGTTTGTATCTCGTTGCATGACTTGTCAGTTGATAAAGGCAGAACATCAGAAGCCCCCAGGTTTGTTGCAGCCATTAGAGATCCCGGAGTGGAAGTGGGAGCACATTACCATGGACTTTATTTCGGGACTACCGAAGACTAGCAGAGGCAATGATGCGATATGGGTGATTGTGGACAGACTCACCAAGTCAGCTCACTTTATCCCCATGAAGACAGGGAAGAAGATGCACATGTTACCCCTGGCAGAATTATTTGTCAATGAGGTCGTCAGTAGGCATGGACAGCCAGTTTCCATCACGTCCGATAGAGACAGCAGATTCGTCTCGAGATTTTGGAAGACCCTACATGAGTCTATGGGTTCGAGACTACAGTTCAGTACAGCTTATCACCCTCAGACAGATGGCCAGTCGGAGAGGACGATTCAGACTCTTGAGGATATGCTCCGAGCTTGTGTATTAGATTTCAAGACTCAATGGGATGAGACCCTACCGTTGTGTGAGTTTGCTTACAACAACAGCTACCACTCGAGCATTGGGATGGCGCCTTTTGAGGCTTTGTACGGCAGAAGGTGTAGGACACCTGTATGTTGGGAAGAAGTCGGCACTCGCAGTTTCCATGGACCGTCCATAGTGAGTGAGACTACTGACAAAGTAAGACAGATCCGAGAACGTTTGAAAGTAGCCCGGAGTAGACAAAAGAGCTATGCAGACTCTCACCGCAGGGATCTACAATTCAAGGAAGGAGATAAGGTTTTCTTGAAGGTGTCACCGACCAGAGGAACATTGAGGTTTGGGCAGAAAGGCAAATTATCACGGAGATACATTGGACCGTATGATATAATGAGCAAGATTGGTGACGTGGCTTATAGATTAGCCTTACCACCTGAGCTATCCGGTGTACACAATGTCTTCCATGTGTCGATGTTGAAGAAGTACGTCCCCGACCCTTCACATGTACTCCGGCATGAACCGTTAGAGATCAAGGAAGATGCCACTTATGTTGAGAAGCCCATTCGGATCATAGACACGAAGGAGCAAGAGTTGAGGTCACGGACTATTCAGTGGGTGAAAGTACTTTGGGAGAATCATGGGCCGGAAGAGGCAACGTGGGAATTGCGAGAGCAAGTGCAGAAGAAGTATCCGCATCTCTTACCCGAGGTGAGTTTGTATTTCATTTGGAGGACCAAATGCCCTAAGGGGTGGAGGATGTAAGACCCCGACCCGAGTGACTCGATTAGTACTAATTATGTTGCGTGTTAGTGCTTAAGCTCGATTAGTGATTTTTGACTAAGCTTGGATTAGTATAGTTCTTGATAGCTTTGGGAAATTATTTTAGTGCTTCGTGTTGGTGGGACCCTTTGGGGGGTTCCCTTTTTTATTAGTTTTTCTAAGTGCTGGGGGATTATTCGTGTTCCGGTAATTTGCATTTCTATCCCGTTTTACTCATCTTGTTAATCCCTACAACTTTCACGTTGATCCCGAACCCGTCCGGAACCCCGAAACCCGATCTTCTTGCTTTGAGGGCAAAACGGTCTTTTTACATGACATCTGTGCCCAACACTCGATATCCTCGAAACCCGCGAAACATGTACTTTTCCGAAACTAGATATTTCGGTGATCACTTTTCTCTTCTTCGTCGATTTCATTCGAGATCCCGAAATTAACGATTTCAGCCCAAAGAGCTTTCCTAGTGGTGGAGCCCACACCCATTGCTTTTTAAGAAGAACACTCTTTTTCCATTTCCCCTTTCCAGCACAAGCATATGAGAGCCTAGGGTTTCCATCTCTTCTCTTTTTCTCCTTGCTTCCTCACCACCAAAACCCTACCAAATCTCACACCAATCAAGAGATGAACTTCACCCTCTTCTTCCCCATTACTAGAGCTATTCATTGATACCATTTGTGGAAGGATCTACTCAACTCAAGACCCTCTTTGAGCTCACCTTGACCATTTGAAGAGCTTCCAAGTAAGTTTCCCTTCCAATCTCTTAGATTTGTGTTCTTCTAGTTTTAGAGGAGCCCTATTGTCATTATTGAAGCTTCCTTCTCTCTATTCCTTGTTTGACCCATTTTGGGGTTTGGATTTGGGGGTTTTGTGTAGATAGCATTCTTGGCTTGGAGGAAGAGATTATTAGCTTTGATTTCTTGCATAGAGAACCTTGAGGCAAGTGGATTGAATGGATAGTTTAGCTTGCATTGATTTTTTTTATGACAAATGTGTTTTAAATCATGACTTCATTAATGCTTTGTCTTAATTACATTCAATGATATTAAATGCTTTGAATGAGGTTGGTAAGCCTCTTTATTGTCTTGAAACATGATTTCTAGCTTTGTTTTCATCTATTGCCTTTAAATCATGGATTGTAGTTTGAGTTCATCTTTGGTACATTGCCTAAGTGAATCCTTGTGATGATGGTTGTCCTCCTTCCCTTATAAATTGCACGAGTGTCAATGGAGAATGATAGGAATTGGTTTGGGGGAAAGGAAAGCTTGAATCTGAACCCAGGGAAGAAATTCCCGTGACTGGCGGTCAGCTGGCGGTCGCCCAGCGGCTAGCCGCCTGGTGACCAGCGGCTAACCGAAGCAAGTTCGGTCACAATTCCAGAAAGCTGTAACCTCGCGGTCAGCTCCGCGGTCAGCTAGTGGCTAACCGCCGTGTCCATCGACGGCTAACCGCCACCTAGCCGCACAGTTACGGTCACTTTTCCCGAGAGCTGCAATCCCACGGTCAGCCTCACGGTCAGCCAGCGGTTAACCGCCGGATGCACTGGCGGCTAACCGCCACCTGACCGCAAGGTAACCGAAATTCCCTGAATTCTATGAATAAAGAAGGATTGAAGGGAGCTTTCACCCCATTGCTTGTGAACCTTTCTGAGAGCAATGGGCACCGCTCACCTGGGATCGTGTTCGAAGCCTAGGTGAAGTGTTTGTTGGTAGTACGTTCGAGAGAGAAACTACATCATCGAGATTCATTTAAGCATTGAGGCTACTATAGTGTATAAGGAACCCGGAATGTCTCCCAAATTCAAAGAGTACCAAGTTTCCTTTATTATACAGACATACGGGATCCCTATTCACTTGGACTAGTTTTAACCCGACATTGTCTTGGCTTTTCAAAAGAGTACTTTACCTTGTTCTTCTCGAAATTTATGATTTGGAACCTATCATTCCGAAAACTTTGAAAGTATACTTGTACTGTTTTGCTAGCTTTGATATACATGCCAGGCCTGATATGATAGCCGTGCCTTGAGCACCCCGTCTTGCCCGTTTATAGCTTTGCACTCGATTTGTTTTATACATGTCTCGATTTATGTGATTTGACCTATGAGTCGGCACCACTAAGCTTGGATGACCTTGTCGGTCTGATCTACCGACTTGGAGATCCCTTCCCGTCCCGCCAGCTGCAGCTTGGATCCCGATACCCGGTTTATTAACCGTGGTCCCGTCCCGATACCCGGCTCGCTCCCGTGGTTCCCGATATCCGGTTCGCTACCGTGATTCCCGATACCCGGTTTGCTACCGCGGTCCCGTCCCGTATTATTATATATCTGTATGTAACTTGGTTGCACCTCCTCACTTCGGTGACCGAGGTCAACACCCGATACTCACGTCACTTCGGTGATAGAGGATTTAGCTTCTTGTGGATGCCATCTTGATTGTTTCCCGACTTCCTTGGTTACCTTGCATATTTTATTACTGCATGTGTGTTTTAAATGAAACGATTCATTTACTTTGAAAGCCATTGTTAAACAGGTTTACATGTTTTCAAAGGTAAAGGTCTTTATTATTAATGTACTTATCTTTTCATCTACCTGCCAGACCGTCGTGTCTGACCCCTTTGCTTTGGTGCTCAGGTCCCGTTGTTGGTTTCCCCGAGGAGGAGCCAGAGGAGGCGGTCGGAGAACCGCAGCCGCTAGTGGAGTGGCGTGCTGACGATGTTATGTAAACATCGGGCTGCCGAGTTGCAAAACATTTTGGGGGTGGTTGAATAGATTTCTGGTGGTTATTGTTTTGTATATTGGCCTTTGTTGGCCTCTATTTTTGGGAACTGTAATTAACCGATCTTCTGATTAAACTTGAATATGTACTTTTGGGTTATGCTTTAGGACATTGCTCATTCTGATACTCCTATTCAAATGTAATCAGCCTTGATATTTCGTGAAATGAAATACATGTATGATTTACCATAAGCTTCAGCAATTATTACTATATGACTATGTGTGTTGGAATATCCTCACCGCGGACACCTGTGGGAAATCACGTGCACGGGTAAGGAGTGTTCTTTTGTTAACCCGTGTACGCTTGATTATAAACATACCTTAAATTATTGTCATTACTCCATATGATTATATCATCGGCTTCATCACAAACAGTCCCGATCCCGGATTTGGTTCCCCGAACCCGGTCCGGGGTCGCGACAGACTGGTATCAGAGCGAGACGTGTTTCAAGCAATTAAAAGAAACTAGAAATCCTAAGGACGTGGCGAGGATTCGTTAGATCTTCCGTTAGTTAGAATCGCGTGAGCAATGTATGACCCTATTCTTGATTATCATGTGCTAACAATTTGTTTTGCAGCATTATGCCACCTCGTAAGCGCCCAGTGAACGGTAACCCCACAGCGAGCAACAGTGATTATACTGGGCCGGTAGAAGGTACAGGACCAGTGGGAGAAGATAGAACTGAACACACAATTCCAAATCAGTTTCAGCAGATGATGCAAGCTATGCTCGATCAACAACGTCAAGCTAATGAGAATCAGGCTAGACTTCAAGAACAAATGCTAAAGAAGGATGAGGATCATGCCAGAGAATTGGCAGAAATGCAGAGACAGTTGTTGGAGGTACTACAGAGAAGGCCAGAGCCAGTCCAGCCTCAACCTGCAATTGTTATCAATCAGAGAGAGTATGACCCCAATGCTTTATTTGAGAGATTTAGAAAAAGGGCACCCAAGGATTTTGTTGGCTCAGAAGACCCATTAACCGCGGATGACTGGTTAGACCATACAGAAAACATATTCGAAGTCTTCAGATGCACAGGGGGTGAGAGAGTAAAGCTGGCAACGTCCCTATTCACCGGGTTGGCAGATATCTGGTGGAAAACTGTAAGGGAAGAGTATAGGACAATGGCTGACGCAGTTGCTTGGCAGAATTTCAAGATACAGTTTCGTGACAAGTATGTGCCCACGCACATCAGGAGGCAGAAGGCTGTAGAGTTTCAACAGCTTGTCCAAGGCAATACGACTGTCCAAGAATACCTCACTAAGTTTGAGAGGTTGTCAAGATATGCACCCGAATTAGTAGACACGGTGGAGAAGAAGATAACCAAGTTCCTTGAAGGACTTCATCCCATCATCGAGAGAGATGCTACGGGAGTTGTACCACCGGTCACTTTTGAAGAGGCGATCAAGAGGGCTTACAAGTTCGAGAACTTCCACCACAAGGTCCTTAGATCTCAAGGTAAGGGACAAGGGCAGCCCCAGCAGCAGCATCATCAGCAAAGGAACCAGCAGAACAAGAGGCAGAGGCAAGACAATGTGCAGCACGTTTGCACCCACTGTGGCAAGAACCATGAGAGTGCCCAATGTCGCACCATCACCGGGGCGTGCTTTAGATGTGGTTCCATGGATCATCAGATGAGAAATTGCCCAAGACCGAATAGGCAAAATCAGCAGCCTCAAGGAGCACCGCGTCCAGCCCCGCCACAGAATGCACTGGTAGTGCAGAATCAGGCAAGGCCACTTCAGCAACAGGCACCACCGCAGCAGTTTAGGCCCCAGCAGCAGCAGCATGCCCGTCAGCAGCATATTCAGCGTCCACCGCAACAGAATAGAAATGCCCCGCAAGGCAGACAACAACAGGCACCGATAAGGCCACAACAGCGAGGACAAGTGTACGCGGTCAACAGAGCTGATGCAGAGGCAGCAGGCAATGTTGTGGAAGGTACACTTTTTGTCAGTGGGATTGAAGCTAGAATATTATTTGACCCTGGGTCTACGCATTCATTCATTTCCCATGCATTTTCTAAATTGATTGATGTGCATGGTAGAGATCTTGAGTACACCTTGACTGTAGCTACACCAGTAGGAAAACAAGTTGTGTGTACTAGTTATTACCCTAGTTGTACAGTCCGGATAGGAGAAGTTGTGTTACCCGCAGATCTTATTCTGTTGGAGATGAAGGATTTTGATGTCATCCTAGGGATGGATTGGCTGGCAGGGTACCATGCCACGATGGATTGTTTCCATAAAACCCTCACATTCAAGTTGGATGAGACACCAGCAGGGGTGTTATTCCAAGGAGAGAGGAGAAATCCTCGTGCAGGGTTTGTCTCAGCGTTGAAGGCAGATAGACTTTTGAGAAGTGGATGTGAAGCCTATTTGGCGTTTATCACGGAGGATAAACGGTCCCAAGGGGTGGAGGAGATCCCTATTGTTTGGGAGTTCCCGGATGTATTTCCGGAGGAGATTCCGGGATTACCACCCATGAGAGAGATTGATTTTACCATTGAGTTGTTACCGGGGACCGCTCCGATATCTATTGCACCATATAGAATGGCTCCGGCAGAATTAGGAGAGTTGAAGATACAGTTACAAGAGTTGTTGGACAAAGGTTTTGTGAGGCCAAGCATCTCACCGTGGGGAGCTCCGGTGTTGTTCGTGAAGAAGAAGGACGGTTCGATGAGAATGTGTATTGATTACCGGAGATTGAACCAAGTGACCATCAAGAACAAGTATCCATTGCCAAGGATAGACGAATTGTTTGATCAGTTACGAGGTGCCTCGTACTTTTCGAAGATTGATTTGAGATCCGGTTATCATCAGCTGAGAGTTAGAGAATCAGATGTGTTGAAGACAGCTTTCCGGACAAGATATGGCCACTATGAGTTCCTAGTGATGCCATTTGGGTTGACTAATGCACCGGCAGTGTTCATGGCTTTGATGAACAAGATCTTTGCTCAGTACCTAGATCAGTTTGTAGTGGTGTTCATAGACGATATTCTGGTGTACTCCAAGACCAGAGAAGAACATGAAGAGCATCTGAGGATAGTATTGCAGATTTTGAGGGAGAGTCAGCTGTATGCGAAGCTCAACAAGTGTGAATTTTGGCTTGAGCAAGTCGCATTTTTGGGACATATAATCTCTAAGGAAGGTTTGTCAGTAGACCCGTCCAAAATTGAGGCAGTAGTGAAGTGGGAAAGACCGAAGAATGTGTCAGAAATTAGGAGTTTTCTTGGTTTGGCAGGGTATTACAGGAGGTTTGTGCAAGGGTTTTCGTCGATTGCAGCACCATTGACGAAGTTAACAAGGAAGAATGCACCCTATGTGTGGACAGATCAGTGTGAAACTAGTTTCCAAGAGCTGAAGAAGAGATTAACTACCGCACCGGTCCTTACCTTGCCATCCGGAAGCGGCGGTTTTACCATCTTTACCGATGCTTCGAACATTGGACTCGGTTGTGTGTTGATGCAAGAAGGAAAAGTTGTAGCATATGGGTCCCGGCAGTTGAAAGATCACGAGAAGAATTATGCGACCCATGACCTTGAGTTGGTAGCGGTCGTCTTTGCATTGAAGATGTGGAGACATTACCTCTATGGAGAGAAATTTGAGGTTCATTCGGATCACCGTAGCCTACAGTACCTATTTTCTCAGAAGGAGCTGAACATGAGGCAGAGGAGATGGATGGAGTATATCAAAGACTATGATTTCCCAATCAAGTATCACCCGGGTAAAGCGAATGTTGTTGCCGATGCTTTGAGTAGGAAGTCAGTGGGCATAGCAAATTTGAGTGGTACTTGTATTTTTGATCAGTTCGAAGAGTTGAAGGTAGACTTGCAGCCCCTAAGGAAAGGTGCTATAATTGCCAATATGTCAGTGCCAGAGCCTTCATTCATCCGGAAGATTAAGGACAGTCAGCTGCAAGATCCAGAGTTAGCCAAGATTGTAGACCACATAGCAGAACGTCCTGATTTTCGTTTTGTTGACGGAGTTCTTTATTACCGTGATCGGTTGTGTGTGCCTAACATAGAAGATTTGAGGAATGACATCATGGCAGAAGCTCACAGTGCAAAGTACTCCATGCATCCAGGCAGCACAAAGATGTATCAGAATTTGAAGGGCAGATTTTGGTGGAACAATATGAAGAGAGAGATTGCAGCGTTTGTATCTCGTTGCATGACTTGTCAGTTGATAAAGGCAGAACATCAGAAGCCCCCAGGTTTGTTGCAGCCATTAGAGATCCCGGAGTGGAAGTGGGAGCACATTACCATGGACTTTATTTCGGGACTACCGAAGACTAGCAGAGGCAATGATGCGATATGGGTGATTGTGGACAGACTCACCAAGTCAGCTCACTTTATCCCCATGAAGACAGGGAAGAAGATGCACATGTTACCCCTGGCAGAATTATTTGTCAATGAGGTCGTCAGTAGGCATGGACAGCCAGTTTCCATCACGTCCGATAGAGACAGCAGATTCGTCTCGAGATTTTGGAAGACCCTACATGAGTCTATGGGTTCGAGACTACAGTTCAGTACAGCTTATCACCCTCAGACAGATGGCCAGTCGGAGAGGACGATTCAGACTCTTGAGGATATGCTCCGAGCTTGTGTATTAGATTTCAAGACTCAATGGGATGAGACCCTACCGTTGTGTGAGTTTGCTTACAACAACAGCTACCACTCGAGCATTGGGATGGCGCCTTTTGAGGCTTTGTACGGCAGAAGGTGTAGGACACCTGTATGTTGGGAAGAAGTCGGCACTCGCAGTTTCCATGGACCGTCCATAGTGAGTGAGACTACTGACAAAGTAAGACAGATCCGAGAACGTTTGAAAGTAGCCCGGAGTAGACAAAAGAGCTATGCAGACTCTCACCGCAGGGATCTACAATTCAAGGAAGGAGATAAGGTTTTCTTGAAGGTGTCACCGACCAGAGGAACATTGAGGTTTGGGCAGAAAGGCAAATTATCACGGAGATACATTGGACCGTATGATATAATGAGCAAGATTGGTGACGTGGCTTATAGATTAGCCTTACCACCTGAGCTATCCGGTGTACACAATGTCTTCCATGTGTCGATGTTGAAGAAGTACGTCCCCGACCCTTCACATGTACTCCGGCATGAACCGTTAGAGATCAGGGAAGATGCCACTTATGTTGAGAAGCCCATTCGGATCATAGACACGAAGGAGCAAGAGTTGAGGTCACGGACTATTCAGTGGGTGAAAGTACTTTGGGAGAATCATGGGCCGGAAGAGGCAACGTGGGAATTGCGAGAGCAAGTGCAGAAGAAGTATCCGCATCTCTTACCCGAGGTGAGTTTGTATTTCATTTGGAGGACCAAATGCCCTAAGGGGTGGAGGATGTAAGACCCCGACCCGAGTGACTCGATTAGTACTAATTATGTTGCGTGTTAGTGCTTAAGCTCGATTAGTGATTTTTGACTAAGCTTGGATTAGTATAGTTCTTGATAGCTTTGGGAAATTATTTTAGTGCTTCGTGTTGGTGGGACCCTTTGGGGGGTTCCCTTTTTTATTAGTTTTTCTAAGTGCTGGGGGATTATTCGTGTTCCGGTAATTTGCATTTCTATCCCGTTTTACTCGTCTTGTTAATCCCTACAACTTTCACGTTGATCCCGAACCCGTCCGGAACCCCGAAACCCGATCTTCTTGCTTTGAGGGCAAAACGGTCTTTTTACATGACATCTGTGCCCAACACTCGATATCCTCGAAACCCGCGAAACATGTACTTTTCCGAAACTAGATATTTCGGTGATCACTTTTCTCTTCTTCGTCGATTTCATTCGAGATCCCGAAATTAACGATTTCAGCCCAAAGAGCTTTCCTAGTGGTGGAGCCCACACCCATTGCTTTTTAAGAAGAACACTCTTTTTCCATTTCCCCTTTCCAGCACAAGCATATGAGAGCCTAGGGTTTCCATCTCTTCTCTTTTTCTCCTTGCTTCCTCACCACCAAAACCCTACCAAATCTCACACCAATCAAGAGATGAACTTCACCCTCTTCTTCCCCATTACTAGAGCTATTCATTGATACCATTTGTGGAAGGATCTACTCAACTCAAGACCCTCTTTGAGCTCACCTTGACCATTTGAAGAGCTTCCAAGTAAGTTTCCCTTCCAATCTCTTAGATTTGTGTTCTTCTAGTTTTAGAGGAGCCCTATTGTCATTATTGAAGCTTCCTTCTCTCTATTCCTTGTTTGACCCATTTTGGGGTTTGGATTTGGGGGTTTTGTGTAGATAGCATTCTTGGCTTGGAGGAAGAGATTATTAGCTTTGATTTCTTGCATAGAGAACCTTGAGGCAAGTGGATTGAATGGATAGTTTAGCTTGCATTGATTTTTTTTATGACAAATGTGTTTTAAATCATGACTTCATTAATGCTTTGTCTTAATTACATTCAATGATATTAAATGCTTTGAATGAGGTTGGTAAGCCTCTTTATTGTCTTGAAACATGATTTCTAGCTTTGTTTTCATCTATTGCCTTTAAATCATGGATTGTAGTTTGAGTTCATCTTTGGTACATTGCCTAAGTGAATCCTTGTGATGATGGTTGTCCTCCTTCCCTTATAAATTGCACGAGTGTCAATGGAGAATGATAGGAATTGGTTTGGGGGAAAGGAAAGCTTGAATCTGAACCCAGGGAAGAAATTCCCGTGACTGGCGGTCAGCTGGCGGTCGCCCAGCGGCTAGCCGCCTGGTGACCAGCGGCTAACCGAAGCAAGTTCGGTCACAATTCCAGAAAGCTGTAACCTCGCGGTCAGCTCCGCGGTCAGCTAGTGGCTAACCGCCGTGTCCATCGACGGCTAACCGCCACCTAGCCGCACAGTTACGGTCACTTTTCCCGAGAGCTGCAATCCCACGGTCAGCCTCACGGTCAGCCAGCGGTTAACCGCCGGATGCACTGGCGGCTAACCGCCACCTGACCGCAAGGTAACCGAAATTCCCTGAATTCTATGAATAAAGAAGGATTGAAGGGAGCTTTCACCCCATTGCTTGTGAACCTTTCTGAGAGCAATGGGCACCGCTCACCTGGGATCGTGTTCGAAGCCTAGGTGAAGTGTTTGTTGGTAGTACGTTCGAGAGAGAAACTACATCATCGAGATTCATTTAAGCATTGAGGCTACTATAGTGTATAAGGAACCCGGAATGTCTCCCAAATTCAAAGAGTACCAAGTTTCCTTTATTATACAGACATACGGGATCCCTATTCACTTGGACTAGTTTTAACCCGACATTGTCTTGGCTTTTCAAAAGAGTACTTTACCTTGTTCTTCTCGAAATTTATGATTTGGAACCTATCATTTCGAAAACTTTGAAAGTATACTTGTACTGTTTTGCTAGCTTTGATATACATGCCAGGCCTGATATGATAGCCGTGCCTTGAGCACCCCGTCTTGCCCGTTTATAGCTTTGCACTGGATTTGTTTTATACATGTCTCGATTTATGTGATTTGACCTATGAGTCGGCACCACTAAGCTTGGATGACCTTGTCGGTCTGATCTACCGACTTGGAGATCCCTTCCCGTCCCGCCAGCTGCAGCTTGGATCCCGATACCCGGTTTATTAACCGTGGTCCAGTCCCGATACCCGGCTCGCTCCCGTGGTTCCCAATATCCGGTTCGCTACCGTGATTCCCGATACCCGGTTTGCTACCGCGGTCCCGTCCCGTATTATTGTATATCTGTATGTAACTTGGTTGCACCTCCTCACTTCGGTGACCGAGGTCAACACCCGATACTCACGTCACTTCGGTGATAGAGGATTTAGCTTCTTGTGGATGCCAACTTGATTGTTTTCCGACTTCCTTGGTTACCTTGCATATTTTATTACTGCATGTGTGTTTTAAATGAAACGATTCATTTACTTTGAAAGCCATTGTTAAACAGGTTTACATGTTTTCAAAGGTAAAGGTCTTTATTATTAATGTACTTATCTTTTCATCTACCTGCCAGACCGTCGTGTCTGACCCCTTTGCTTTGGTGCTCAGGTCCCGTTGTTGGTTTCCCCGAGGAGGAGCCAGAGGAGGCGGTCGGAGAACCGCAGCCGCTAGTGGAGTGGCGTGCTGACGATGTTATGTAAACATCGGGCTGCCGAGTTGCGAAACATTTTGGGGGTGGTTGAATAGATTTCTGGTGGTTATTGTTTTGTATATTGGCCTTTGTTGGCCTCTATTTTTGGGAACTGTAATTAACCGATCTTCTGATTAAACTTGAATATGTACTTTTGGGTTATGCTTTAGGACATTGCTCATTCTGATACTCCTATTCAAATGTAATCAGCCTTGATATTTTGTGAAATGAAATACATGTATGATTTACCATAAGCTTCCGCAATTATTACTATATGACTATGTGTGTTGGAATATCCTCACCGCGGACACCTGTGGGAAATCACGTGCACGGGTAAGGAGTGTTCTTTTGTTAACCCGTGTACGCTTGATTATAAACATACCTTAAATTATTGTCATTACTCCATATGATTATATCATCGGCTTCATCACAAACAGTCCCGATCCCGGATTTGGTTCCCTGAACCCGGTCCGGGGTCGCGACACCAGGCCAAACGTTGAGGGTCCTAGATTTATATCGATGTGAATAGGGTCCCGTATGTCTAATTTGACATATACTTGGTACTCCATGAGAATTAAGGACATCTCGGATCCCTATGCACATTGACAAGTCTAAGGATCCTTGACGAATCTTCGTAATGGGGTTTCTCTTCATCCGGACTCCATAAAATGTCTTCCAAGTTCTTACATCGCATTGGGGCTCCAAACCATACCTCCCCAAGTTTAAAAACAATGTTTCAAGGCCCCAAGTATTGATAGGTCATATGCAAGAAATCGGGCATGTATAAAACACTTGATGAAATCGTGTAAATAGGCGAAACGGGGTGTTCAAGGCACAAATATCATTTCAATATCGGCTCATGCAAATTGGGGCTAGCACAAACGCTACAAATACAATTTAGTGCTTTCGGGATGGATAAATCACAACTCATAAATTTCGGGAATTAAAAGGGGTGCAATAAACTTTCTAAATATCGGGGTTCAAGATAACTCAAGGTGGATAGGGATCCCGTATGTCTATTATTCAGTAAACACTTGGTACTCCTTGAGTTTAGAGACATTCCGGGCTCCTTACACACCTTAGTAATCTCAACATTTCAACGAATCTCGGCGATGTGGTTTCTCACTCGAACGGGCTTCCAACAAACATTTCATCTTTGTTTCGAACATATTCCAGGTGGAAAGTGTCCGTTGCTTTCGGAAAGGTTCACAAGCAAATGGGATGGGAACTCCCTTCATCTCTCTTTATTCCCATAATTCTGGGAAATTCGGTTACCTGGCGGTTAGCCGCCAATGGATTCGGCGGTTAGCCGCTGGCTGACCGCGGGGCTGACCGTAATTGACCTGACCAAATACAGCATTCTGAAAATGTAACCGCTTTAGTTCGGTTGGCTGGCAGTTAGCCGCCGATGGATTCAGCGGTGAGCCGCTGGCTGACCGCGAGGTTGACCGTAAGGTTACAGCTCTATAGAAAAGGAACCGACAGACGGCTAGCCGCTGGGTAACCGCTGGCTGACCGCCAGTCACGGAAATTCCTCACTGGGTTCAGATTCAGGTCTTCTCTTCCTCAAATCAACTTCTCCCTTTCTCCATTCACTTTCCTGCAGTAGCATGAGCTAAAAAGCTCCTCCAATTCCACCTTCAACACTTCTCCAACATCAAAACTTCTACATATCATTATCCAATCACTTCTTCCTTTTTCACTCTCAACCATAAGAGAAGAGAAACTCCACAATCACTAAGATTCATTTAAGCGAAAAACAAGAGATAGACAAAGACTAAAATCCACCATGTTTCCAAAACATTAAATCTACTTTCATAAGCATTTATTTCAAATCTATGCAAGTTCATAAACATGAGTATAAAAAGCAAACAAACCACATTCCTCACAAAGTTCAATAAATACTAGAACTATCCAATCATCCACTTGCCTTAGGTCCAAGCAAAGCAAATCCATGCTCAAAACACTATCAAGATCAACCTACAAGCAAAGCAAAGAAAACCCCCAAAACAAACCCATAGGAACCCTAAAAATAGTAACTCAACAAAGAGAATGAATGGGTTCAAACAAACTAAGAAATAGGACCTAGGGGAAAGCCATTGCTCTACAATAGAAGATGGAAAGAGATCCTTACCTCTAGGGCCATTAATCAACAAGAAGGAGCTTGGAGAAGGGGCTGCCCACCTTGGTTTCCCACAAAAATGGTGTCAAAAGAGAGAGGAGATGAAGGGGAAGAAGTTGCCGGAGTTTCCTCGTTGGATTGGTGGCTTGGAGGCTTCATTTGAGCAAGAGAAATGGAAGAAAAGGAAGGAAGAAGGCTGCTGGTACTGTAGCAGGGAGTTGCAGCCGATGGAAATGGGAAATGAGGGAGAAAGAGAGGAAGTTGTCCTTTTATAATGGGTGGGTGTGGGGTCCACACTAAGTAGAAATTGTAATGGGGATTAGAGGGTTTTCTAGACCTCGGATCAAGAAACTTAAAACATGAAAAGTGTCCGGCATAAAATCATCTTTCCAACAAGGTTAATATTGACATACTTCCGGGGTCCACATAAAAAGTCAACTGTTTGGTCAAAGGGGTTAAAGAATGGAAAATTTTGGGATTTTTGGAAAACTGAATTTAGGAGTTTCGAATGGGCACTGAGTGAACACGAAAGTTGTAGGGAATGGCGAGATTAGTCAAATAAAGCTGAAATGGGAATTTTTGGGAATCACCGAGAATCTCCCCACGCTGACCACGCAAAACAAATGGGACCCTATGGTCACTGTCTAGGTTCACTGGCTCTCAAAACTTCCCAAAGCTAATGAAAAATCATTCTAACTCAAAACTCAACCAAAAAACCACTAAACCCCACGAGAAAACCAAATCACGATTAAAATCACATTAAACCAGGAAATTAGGGGTCGGGTTCTCACATCATCCCCACCTTAGAACATTTGGTCCTCCAAATGAACTAAACAAATCCAAAACAAGTGGGGACATTAATCCGCACTTCGAAAACAAAACCACAAATCAAAGCTCCAAAACGGTCCTCTCGAAAGCACCTGAACTCGCTGGGTGACCCTCGTTGTAGAACCCCTTGGTCAACTATCAACGGTCGTCAAACATTCTTCCATTGGCTCGAATCCGTCACTGTCTCGTCAATCTGACTGCTCAAGGAATTCGCCAACTCTGACTCCTAAGCTCAACCAAGCCTCTTGCTTCTAAACACCTTGATACTGAAAATTCTTGGAACCATTTTGTCGACTTTATCACAACTATTGAAGCTAGGGTCTCACATCCACTGCACAATCTTCAAGGTTAACTCTTGCTAGCTGTAATTCCTTCTGCTCGTTGCTCTTGATCCTCAGTACAATAATCGATCTCTGACACTGACATGCTTGCCCCTTCACAATTCTTTAGTATTTGGAGCTCCGTGCTCACTTTTGCAACTGCTCTGCCAAGTCTACCTTTCCTAATAAAATCCAAAATAACTGATTTCTTGCTCCGTATATCTGTACATTGAAATCCGATGCTCCTCGTGTTGATAAAATCTGCAAAGATCTTCGTTGTCGGGCGATCAAGTAGAGATCCTTCATGCAGTCAACTCTTTCATTTGTTGCTGAAATCCAACTCCAAAAGCATTTAACCGCACAATGACACATCTTGCTAGGTCTACTCCTCCACATGGTTGCACTTGTTGAAAAACCTAAAATAATTCTCCGACACACCTCATCAAATTCTAGGAATCTCTAATTCTGGACATCTCCTTGGAGCTCTACTAATTGAAAACTTGTCTCTAAACATCTGCACTGTTCCTGTACAACTGCCAATGTCGGTCCAAGAGAATGACAGTTCTGACTCGCTCCGATGTACTGCAACTCTATCTCTGTCATAAAGCACTGCACATAGTGTCATTCTTCTCCAGGTCTTCCAACCGACCTTGTCCGTAGGCTATGATTCTCCTGTTGTATCTGTACTCTGCCCAAACTGATATTCCAAAAGTCTATAAAGTTTGCAAGATCTCCTCTATCATAAAACCAGGTAATAATCCATTCTGTACACAACTCTCTACACCATAGCTGAAAGTCTTCTTCCTACCATTTAACCACACACTGATGCATCTTGCTGAGTCGACTTCACCATCATTCTGGAATTATTAAAAATCTTCTAGCACTTTTCCGCCAAGAGTTCATCAAATTCGAGAAATTTCTTGCTTTTGGTATCCACTTGAACCTCTATCAACTGAAAATCACCTCAAACTTCCTGAAATCCACCATTTGTCTAGTTTCTGTAGTCTTTTGGTTTAGGAAAATAATCCAGATTTATCCAAAATCCACACTTACTTGCCTGACGCACCATCTGACGGCACACGATCAACTGAAATTGGGTCTCAATATGCTGTTCACATTCCTTGCTGACTAACAACTGCTCACAATTTCCTTCGCTGGCTCCATCTGTGACATCAAAAAGCTGAAAACTCTGCCAAAGTCCTCCGAGATCCACATGCTAAAACCACAAAACTCTAACTCTCCGGCTCGAAAAACAAGAAAAAGGCATTGAATGTGGGTGCGGAGACATTAAATCCTCCCCCACTAGAAAAGAATTTGGTCCTCTAAATTCCATAGCAAAAACAAAAGGGAAGAGACAAGAAGGGTCTCCCCCACTAGAAAGAAAACAAATCCGAACCAAAACAAAATGGCATCTAGCCAAAACAAGACGACAAATCTAATGGTTTCCTCACCACACGTCTTAAGGTTCCTAGAGTGTTTTATTTCCTAGAAACTTGCCCGCTTTGATACCAGTCTGTCACGACCCCAAACCCGGGGTCCGTGAAGTAATAATTATGTTTCTCCCAAGATCTGCGTGTGTGAGGATTACAAATAAATTCCAACACATTCAGAATATTTAGCGGAAGCTTTCGTGGTGTTGCGACTCGGAGTCCGTGGCCATTGGATTTCGCACCGTACTTAACCCAAGCATAAACTCATCTTATCAATGATCCATCTCAGACTGAAATAAACCATCACAATAAAGTACAGAGCTGACAGTAACAGAATATTACATTCCCATATATGTTCAAGTTACAAATAACAACGTGTATAAATTACAAATCCCAAGAAAAAGGCTAACAGAAGCCATACAAAAATAAGCTAATGATCACTATCCCATATGTGCACGTCAAGCTCAATGTCTACATGACATAGCAGACAAACAACTTGAAAGCTCATGGCTCCACAGCCAACAAGTTCACTCGTCTCGGGTGAAGAAGTCTGAACCTGAGTACCAAAGCAGTGGGTCAGACACGACGGTCTGGCACGTGGGTGAAAAGATATAATAATATACTGAACGATAAAACATGTAATAAATCATGAACATCTGACAAAATCCTGTATTCATATAAAACGGATATGAAACCTGAATATTTAACAAAACATGTTTTCCTTTAAAGCATGTATAAAACATGAATAGTTCACAAATCGGGAACTCATTTAAAACGTGTATATACAATAAACATTTCACAAATCGGGTATGCCTCACGTTGTAAGCCTGTTTAAACAATAATCTTCACGAAAGAAATCAATCATTTACTGAATACATGGATGCAGTATAAAGCATGTAAAGGTAACCAAGGAATTCGGAAACAAGCAAGATGGCAACCACAAGAAGCTAAATCCTCTATCACCGAAGTGATAAGAGCAAGCATGTCAAGGCGTTAACCTCAGTCACCGAAGTGAGGAGGTACAACGAAATTACATATACATATATACTATATACAAGACATGACCACGGTAGCGAGCCGGGCATCAGGAACCACAGTAGCAATCTGTGGTATCGGGACATGACCACGGTTAAATAACCGAGTATCAGTATCCAAACTGCAGCTGGCGGGACAAGAAAGGGATCTCCAAGTCGGTAGATCAGACCGACAAGGTCATCCAAGCTTAGTGGTGCCGACTCATAGGTTATATGCAAGTAAACAAAACAAATACATGTACGCATGTTCTCTTTTTGGCTCATGGGCTCATACTACAAAGCTTTGGCCCCATATTGCCTCAAGGTTCTGGTTTATGGTTCATATATAAGAAATCAAGTCAAATAAATACATATGACGGGACGGGGTACCCATAGGCACAAAACATGTCTGTGTCGGGTCGGGCATAAACGGGTTAGCAACATGCTAAAAAGAAACATAAATCTCAATACCTTCGGGGAAAGTCTAGTCATAAAATATGAGATTGTAAGTGTACAAGTGAAATTCGAGTTTTAAAATAAGACATAATGGATTTCTATACTTTTTCGGGCCAAACGTTGAGGGTCCTAGATTTATATCGATGTGAATAGGGTCCCGTATGTCTAATTTGACATATACTTGGTACTCCATGAGAATTAAGGACATCTCGGATCCCTATGCACATTGACAAGTCTAAGGATCCTTGACGAATCTTCGTAATGGGGTTTCTCTTCATCCGGACTCCATAAAATGTCTTCCAAGTTCTTACATCGCGTTGGGGCTCCAAACCATACCTCCCCAAGTTTAAAAACAATGTTTCAAGGCCCCAAGTATTGATAGGTCATATGCAAGAAATCGGGCATGTATAAAACACTTGATGAAATCGTGTAAACAGGCGAAACGGGGTGTTCAAGGCACAAATATCATTTCAATATCGGCTCATGCAAATTGGGGCTAGCACAAACGCTACAAATACAATTTAGTGCTTTCCGGATGGATAAATCACAACTCATAAATTTCGGGAATAAAAAGGGGTGCAATAAACTTTCTAAATATCGGGACAAGTATCGGGGTTCAAGATAACTCAAGGTGGATAGGGATCCCGTATGTCTATTTTTCAGTAAACACTTGGTACTCCTTGAGTTTAGAGACATTCCGGGCTCCTTACACACCTTAGTAACCTCAACATTTCAACGAATCTCGGCGATGTGGTTTCTCACTCGAACGGGCTTCCAACAAACATCTCATCTTTGTTTCGAACATATTCCAGGTGGAAAGTGTCCATTGCTTTCAGAAAGGTTCACAAGCAAATGGGATGGGAACTCCCTTCATCTCTCTTTATTCCCATAATTCTGGGAAATTCGGTTACCTGGCGGTTAGCCGCCAATGGATTCGGCGGTTAGCCGCTGTCTGACCGCGGGGCTGACCGTGATTGACCTGACCAAATGCAGCATTCTGGAAATGTAACCGCTTCAGTTCTGTTGGCTGGCGGTTAGCCGCCGATGGATTCAGCGGTGAGCCGCTGGCTGACCGCGAGGTTGACCGTAAGGTTACAGCTCTCTGGAAAAGGAACCGACAGACGGCTAGCCGCTGGGTAACCGCTGGCTGACCGCCAGTCATGGAAATTCCTCACTGGGTTCAGATTCAGGTCTTCTCTTCCTCAAATCTACTTCTCCCATTGTCCATTCACTTTCCTGCAGTAGCATGAGCTAAAAAGCTCCTCCAATTCCACCTTCAACACTTCTCCAACATCAAAACTTCTACATATCATTATCCAATCACTTCTTCCTTTTTCACTCTCAACCATAAGAGAAGAGAAACTCCACAATCACCAAGATTCATTTAAGCCAAAAACAAGAGATAGACAAAGACTAAAATCCACCATGTTTCCAAAACATTAAATCTACTTTCATAAGCATTTATTTCAAATCTATGCAAGTTCATAAACATGAGTATAAAAAGCAAACAAACCACATTCCTCACAAAGTTCAATAAATACTAGAACTATCCAATCATCCACTTGCCTTAGGTCCAAGCAAAGCAAATCCATGCTCAAAACACTATCAAGATCAACCTACAAGCAAAGCAAAGAAAACCCCCAAAACAAACCCATAGGAACCCTAAAAATAGTAACTCAACAAAGAGAATGAATGGGTTCAAACAAACTAAGAAATAGGACCTAGGGGAAAGCCATTGCTCTACAATAGAAGATGGAAAGAGATCCTTACCTCTAGGGCCATTAATCAACAAGAAGGAGCTTGGAGAAGGGGCTGCCCACCTTGGTTTCCCACAAAAATGGTGTCAAAAGAGAGAGGAGATGAAGGGGAAGAAGTTGCCGGAGTTTCCTCGTTGGATTGGTGGCTTGGAGGCTTCATTTGAGCAAGAGAAATGGAAGAAAAGGAAGGAAGAAGGCTGCTGGTATTGTAGCAGGGAGTTGCAGCCGATGGAAATGGGAAATGAGGGAGAAAGAGAGGAAGTTGTCCTTTTATAATGGGTGGGTGTGGGGTCCACACTAAGTAGAAATTGTAATGGGGATTAGAGGGTTTTCTAGACCTCGGATCAAGAAACTTAAAACATGAAAAGTGTCCGGCATAAAATCATCTTTCCAACAAGGTTAATATTGACATACTTCCGGGGTCCACATAAAAAGTCAACTGTTTGGTCAAAGGGGTTAAAGAATGGAAAATTTTGGGATTTTTGGAAAACGGAATTTAGGAGTTTCGAATGGGCATTGAGTGAACACGAAAGTTGTAGGGAATGGCTAGATTAGTCAAATAAAGCTGAAATGGGAATTTTTGGAAATCACCGAGAATCTCCCCACGCTGACCACGCAAAACAAATGGGACCCTATGGTCACTGTCTAGGTTCACTGGCTCTCAAAACCTCCCAAAGCTAATGAAAAATCATTCTAACTCAAAACTCAACCAAAAAACCACTAAACCCCACGAGAAAACCAAATCACGATTAAAACCACACTAAACCAGGAAATTAGGGGTCGGGTTCTCACACTTCGGGACCCCACCAAGTAGTTGCTGACTCATGAGATTTTCTTTGTACTTCCATTTTCTTGTCTCGCAGAGCTAACACTTTTTGTTTGTGGTGCGGACGTCCGTCAGAGGTGGCAAGATGCCAACCGGGTTGGCTGGAGAAGAAATGATGCTTGGTTGAAGGCTGTACACAACTACTGAGGTCATCACGGCCGAGCTGCCTGGGAATTATTAGGGTACGAGCCGAGGTACCATTCGTTTATCAAGAGGAAGAGTGGTTAGCCCGAGGGAGGGCTTCAAGTTCGGGTAGAAGAGGAGCAACCAGAGGCTGAGCCAGTGTGGGCCTCGACCGAGGTCTCCGCTTCGTCCCCCGACTCTGAGACCATTCGGCTGCAGCAGGTCGTCGACTCTTACACCTCTCCTTCTAGCCCGGAGGAAGAGAGAGAAGAGATGCCGCAGAGCCGACCTCCTGTGACAGTTAGGGAATTGAGCACCCTAGTGTTTAAGGGTCAAGCTCCTCAAGCCCTTGCACTCCCTGGCACTGCTTCTACTTCTACCCCTGCCTCCACATCCTCGGCCGCCGCCGCCGCCTCTACTCCCACTCCTGCCACTTCTCCAAGTGCAGGAGTTCAGCAACGCCCCACTGAACTCACAAGGGAAGTGGCTCCGTAGGAGAAGAGGCCCAGGATTGAAGGCCCAATGGAGTAGGGTCCTGTCCTAGTTGCGGCGCCTCAACTGGCTGCTAGGAGACCGACCCTCCAAATCGAGCCTGGGAGGCCTTTGTCGGTGGAAGATCAGGTGGCCGGCAATCCCCTCGTCATTGAAGCACTTTCTCATGCTTGCGCCCTGCCGCGCGACATGGAGAGGCACAGGTAGGTCGATGACGTGGCACTTATGGTGTCGTCACTGTAGTTGGCTATCTGTTTAAGTTTTTCCCATAAATTTCGCTAAGTGTTCAATCTCGGTTACCTCTTTCTGACACCTGTTTCTTCCTTCATATGTAGAAGTGCAAGGTTGTTCAGGAGAGGTCCCACCAGAACGTCTCCAAGGTCCTGAAGCTGGAAGCCGAGAAAAAGGAGCTCGAGACGACCTTGGAGGCGAGCAACCAAAGGCTAAAGGAGGAGGTGGAGAGGAACGCCGGTCTCGTCGCTGAGCTTGATACGGCGATGGCCGAGATTGGCATAATGAAGGTCGAGACCCAGGCTCAAGAAAAAAGGGCAGCTGAGGTCGAGGCCACATCGGAGAAGTCGAAAGCCGAGCTCGAAGCCACACTGAAGCAAAAAGCCGAGCTTGAAGCCACACTCCAGGTTGAGATCGATGCTGCATTTCATGATAGAGTGGCAAAGGCCATGAGTATATACGAGGCCCAGGTCTTCGATTTGAGCCAGAAAGTATGGGAGCTCAGGTGGAAGGCTGCATTGAAGGAGGCAGGAATCCCGGAAGACCATCCTGTATACAAGAATCTGCCCAAGTTCCTAAGCCCGGAGCTTGAGCCGAGTTCCACCCCTTCCTCTTCCGAGGGTTCTCCCGAGACCGGCGATGCTTCTTGAAAAACTATTTTTATTGTATTTCTTTTCTTTTTCATCTGATGTAATACAAGGATACTGTATTTCCTTTGATCTGTGAATACAACTGCATTTCTTTCTTTTTCATGCTTGCCTCCAAACACTTTTCTTTAGAATTACATCTGTTTGACCTCGGTTCCCTAGCCGAGTTCCCTACATGTTTAGGAGATTAAGTAGTTGAATTCGGTTCAATCAACCCAAGCCACTATACTCTTAACTTCTTTAACTCATTGAGCTCGGTTCAATAACCGGGTCCTTGTACATTCTCAAGTTCCATAACTCAAGAAACTTGCAGCCGAATATCGAATTTGTCCGTAGATTCGTTCATTAACCGAGTCTAACGAGAACAAACTGGGTTAAGTTCTTTAACTTAAGGAATACAAGATTTTTACCTCGGTGATAGAATACTTGGTTCCGCAACCAAATGTATTTCCGAAAGCTGAGGTGTACTCCGAGTTCTCTAACTCGGTGTGTGTCGCGACCCCGAACCGGGTTGGGGGACCAATCCGGGGTCGGGACTAATTGTGAAGTAAATAAGAAGAGGTATGTTTGATGCCCAAGTGTACACGGGTTAATAAAAGAACACACATTACCCATGCACGTGATTCCCCATAGGTGTCCGCGGTGAGGATTTTTCCAACACACATAACCATATAGTATAATTGCGGAAGCGTATGGCAAATCAAGCATGTATTTCATTTCCAAAATGACAAGATTGATTACATTTGAATAACAAGTATCAGAGCGAGCAATGTCCTAAAGCGTAACCCAAAAGTACCTGTTAAAGTTTAATCAACAAATAATTTAATTACAACTCCCAAAAATAGAGGCCAACAAAGACCAATATAGACAAAACAATGTCCACCAAAAATATAAATCCAATCCAAGCAACCCCCAAAATGTTTCGCATCTCGACAATCCGATGTTTACATAACATCGTCAGCATGCCACTCAACTAGCGGTTGCGGTTCTCCGACCGCCTCCTCTGGCTCCTCCTCGGGATAACCAACAACGGGACCTGAGTACCAAAGCAAAGGGGTCAGACACGACGGTCTGGCAGGTGGGTGAAAAGATATATACATTTAATAATAAAAACCTTTACCTTGGAAAACATGCAAACCTGTTTAAACAATGACTTTCAAGGAGTAAATGATTCATTTAATTAAAAACGCATATGCAGTCACAAAACATGTAAGGTAGTCAAGGAAATCGGGAAACAATCAAGATGGCATCCACAAGAAGCTAAATCCTCTATGACCGAAGTGAAGAGAGTATCGGGTGTTGACCCAGTCACCGAAGTGAGGAGGTGCAACCAATTTACATATACATATACAATAATACGGGATGGGACCACGGTAGCAAACCGGGTATCGGGAATCACGGTAGCGAACCGGATATCGGGAACCACGGGAGCGAGCCGGGAATCGGGACGGGACCACAGTTAATAAACCGGGTATCGGGATCCATGCTGCAGCTGGCGGGACGGGAAGGGATCTCCAAGTCAATGGATCAGGCTGACAAGGTTATCCAAGCTTAGTGGTGCCGACTCATAGGTCATACGCAAGAAATCGGGCATGTATAAAACACTTACGAAGAAATCGTATAAACAAGCAAAACGGGGTGCTCAAGGCACAAACATCATTTCAATATCTGGTCACATCATGTGGGGCATGCATTTCGGGACCAATTAAAAAGAGTGCAAGTACAAATACAATGCTTTCGGGATCGATAAATCATAATTCATAAATTTCTGGAGTAAACAATTGAAATAGACTTTCAAAATATCGGGGTTTAAAACTAATTCAAGGTGGATAGGGATCCCGTATGTCGGTATAATAAAGAGAACTTGGTACTCTTTGAACTTGGAGGACATGCCGGGTTCCTTATACACTCTAGTAGCCTCAATGCTTAAATGAATTTTTGTGATGTGGTTTCTCTCTCGAATGGACTCCCAACAAACCTTTCATCTCTGTTTCGAACACATTTCCAGGCGAGCGGTGCCCATTGCTCTCAGAAAGGTTCACAAGCAATGGGATGGAAGCTCCCTTCAACCCCCCCTTTATTCATAAAAGTACAGGGAACTTCGGTTACCTGGCGGTCAGATGGCGGTTAGCCGCTGGCTGACCGTGAGGCTGACCGTGGGATTGCAGCTCTCTGGAATTGTGACTGCTTCAATTCGGTTGGCTGGCAGTTAGCCGTCGATGGATACGGCGGTTAGCCGCTAGCTGACCGCGAGATTACAGCTCTCTGGAGACGTGACCGTAACTACGCGGTTGGATGGCGGTTAGCCGTCGATGGACACGACGGTTAGCCGCTAGCTGACTGCGGAGCTGACCGCGAGATTACAGCTCTCTGGAGACGTGACCGTAACTACGCGATTGGATGGTGGTTAGCCGTCGATGGACATGGCGGTTAGCCGCTAGTTGACCGCGGAGCTGACCGTGAGGTTACAGCTCTCTGGAAATGTAACCGAACTTGCTTCGGTTAGCCGCTAGTCACCAGGCGGCTAGCCGCTGGGCGACCGCCAACTGACCGCCAGTCACGGGAATTTCCTCACTGGGTTCAGATTCAGGTCTTCCCTTCTCCAAACCATTTTCTTTCATTGTCCATTTTTACATTCATACTATCACCAAGAGAAGGAAGACATCCATCATCACAAAGATTCACTTAGGCATTGTACAAAAGATGAACCAAAGCTACAATTCAAGATTTAAATACAACAAATGAAACAAAGGCTAGAAATTATGTTCAAGACAATAAAGAGGTTTACCAATCCTTTTCAAAAGTATTTAACATCATTGAATGCCAAGGAAAACAAGCCATTAATGAGATACAAATCAAGTATACATGTCATGGAAATCATTAAAACCAAAACATCCATTCAATCCACTTGCCTCTAGATCTCTAATCAAGGAAATCAAGCTTCTAGACACTCGTCCAAGCCAAGGGTGCAATCTACACAAAAACCCCCAAAATACAAACCCTAAAATGGGTCAAACAAGGAATAGGGAGAAGAAAGCTTCAATAATGGAAATGAAGCTCCTCCAATGCTAGGAAAACACAATAACAAAAGAGTTGGAAGGATTACTTACAAGAAGACTCCTCAAAATGGTGAGACTAGCTCAAAGAAGAACTTGGAGTGGAGGCTTCTCTACAAAAGTTGTATCAACGGAGAGCTTTAGAAGAGAGGAAGAAGATGATGACTTCCATTTCTTGATTGGAGTAAGGTTTGGTAGAGTTTGAGGATGGAGAAGCAAGAAGAAGAATAGAAGGAAGCAAAGAACCCTAGGTTGAAACTCTTGTGCTGGAAAAAGAGTGAAAGAAGAAGATGGGTCTCTATATAAAGCATTTTCGAATGGGCTCCACCACTTAAGAAACTCTTTGGGCTGAAATCACTAATCTCGAGACCTCGGACGAAATCGACGAAGAAGGGAAAAGTGATCGTCGAAATATCTAGTTTCTAAAAAGTATAAGTTTTGCGGGTTTCGGGGATATCGAGTTTTGGGTATATATTTCATGTAAGAAGACTGTTTTGCCCTCAATGCAAGAAAATCGGTTTTCGGTGTTCCGGACGGTTACGGGATCAACATGAAAGTTGTAGGGATTATCGGAACGAGTGAAACGGGGTAGGCATACATGTCATCGGGGTCTCGGGAAAATCCCCAAAGCTATAACAAGAACTATACTAATCCAACTTAGTAAATTCTATCAAACACGCTTAGCACTAACACGCGACTTAATTAGTACTAATCGAGATCACTCGGGTCGGGGTCTTATAGTGTGCATTAACCTTTTTAAGGCTTTTCTTCAGTTCCCTATTGCTCTATAGTAGTTAGGTAGGTATTTGCCGAATTCAACAACTTGGCGAGAATTGAGAGCAACAAAGAGTGTTTCTTTCGAAAGGACTGCTTTTATTGATCTCAAAAATTGAATACAATTAAAAGTAATACTTTTTGAGGTGTGTGGCATTCCATTTCCGTGGTAACTCTTTGCCATCCATGTTCTCAAGCTTGTATGCTGAATGTCAGGCGGCTGAGATCACCTTGAATGGCCCATGCCGGTTTGGTGCCAACTTGCCTTCATTAGGGTTCTTGTCACCAGGAAGCGTCTTCTTTAAGACCAACTCTCCGACTGAGAACTTCCTTTCTTTGACCTTTTGATTTTAGCCCTTAGCCAATCGTTGCTGGTAGGCAGCTAGGCGGATAGCGACTGCATCTCTTCGCCCCTCGGCTAGGTCCAATTCACGGGCCAGGTTTACTTCATTTTGGCCTTGATCGAAGAGCTCCGTCCTTAGGGTTGGTAGACCGACCTCGAGTGGGATCACGGCTTCCATTCCATAGGCCAAGGAGAAAGGAGTTTCCGAAGTGGATCGCCTTGAAGTAGTTCTATAAGCCCAAAGGACACTTGGACGTTCTTCCGCCAATCTCCTCTTAGCTCGGTTGAGCCTCTTCTTGAGTCCATCAAGTACCACCTTGTTTGAGATCTCGGCCTAGCCATTGCTTCGGGCGTAAGTTGGAGTAGCGTAGTAGTTTCTGATACCGAGCTCCTGACAGAAGTTTCTTAAGAGGTTAGAGTCGAACTGAGTCCCGTTGTCCGAGACTAAAGCTCGTGGAACTCCAAACCTGGTGATGTTGTTCTTCCATACGATGTTTTTTGAGTCTTGCTTGGTGATGGAAGACAATGGTTCAGCTTCTATCCATTTGGTGAAATAATCGGTAGCTACTATTTGCCACCTCTTGTTTCTTGGAGTTCGATGAAATGGTTCCACAATGTCCAGGTCCCACTGGGCAAAAGGCCATGGGCTGGAGAGCGGGCTCAGATCCTGTGCCGGTTGGTGAATGGAATGTGAGAATTTCTGGCACCTCTCGCATTTCCTGGGATACAGCTGAGTGTCCTTTTGCATGTAAGGCCACCAGTAGCCTTGGCTGATAGCTTGGTACACCAGTGACCGACCTCCAATGTGACTTCCTCGGATTTCGTCATGAATTTCATAAAGGAAGTCTTCAACTTTGTTTGGGTGAACGCATTGGAGGTAATGGCTGGTGAAGGACTTCCTGTAGAGTTTGCCATCTGGAGACAACCAAAATCGAGTTGCTTTCAGCCTGATTTTGTGAGCCTTGTTCTTGTTAGCAGGAAGTTGATCATTCTTAAGATAGGAGATGATTGTTCTTTTCTTTTTGATGATTGTTCTTTTCTTTTTCATCCTTTGCAGGCAGTTCTTTCAAAACGAACAAGGGTAAAGGCCCTGTTACTGACGCACTTCGTCGGTCTACCAGATCTCCTAATGCGGCTGTTCAACAGGCCTGGGAGAAGGTCTAGTTTGTTGAAAAGAATTTGGAAGACTGTGACTCCCTCAATCGTGATGAGGTGAGACAGCGTTTGATCGCTCTCAAAGATGAGGAATTCTACAAGATTGAGGTCAGCAGGCATCCTTGGGTTACGGACGATCAGAGCATTGTGCCCAAGCCTACCTTCTTCTTCGATGATGCAGTCCCTGACGACTTGGCATACCAAAGGAGATGTTTTTAGTCCTCTTACACGGCAGATGGTGAGGAGAGAACTATTTCCACCCGGTCAACCTTCGATCGCACTATCTTGATAATGAGTCTTTCTCCCACATGCCCTAAGAGGGAGGATCCTCCCAGCTGGGTGAAGAGGACCAATATGATCAAGACCGGGGTTTTTGTTGGAGGCCCTTTCGGTTATGCAGAGAAGTCGCCTGTCCATATGGACACGTTGATGCCAGCCAGTGGCTACCAAGGTTCTAATTTGAGACCGGTGGGCCTTGGCATTTTTCGGAGTGATGGTAGCAATTGGGTGAAGCTTTTTCGACTTCGTGGCCATTTCAGTGATGACTCAAGCTGGGAATCATGGACTGATCACACTCTGAAGGTTGGTGGGGCAATTCTGCGGGAGGCCGCGATTTTTGACATTATTATGGCCATGCTGGAGTCATTCCTTCCACAAACCAACACCTTCATTGTTACGAATGGTGAGATTGGTTTTTCTTTGAAGGAATTGAGTGCCATCACCGGGTTGCCTATCCTCAGTAAAACTCTATGAGGAGTTCATGCCTATCGACAGCGTCCTTGAGAAGCAGTCTGAGGAGTTCAGGCTTTTGTACTTTCAGCTAGTCGCCTTCTATGATTTTTTGAAGGAGAAGGAGAGCTCGAAAGTCAGGTGAAGGAGTTGGAAGAGTTGTAACTCCAACTTTTTTGACAACGGGGAGTCTTCTGATAGCATGGCCCAGGATGCTAGGGCTGAAAACCCAGGTTTGAAAAAGATCTTCGCCATGCGAGAAGATTTGAGGAAATTCTTCACAAGTACAGACGCCATTTATACTTACATTGCATTGCGGAGAGATCTTACTGTTTACCTCACTTATTGGCTGGGTGATGCTGTTTTTGCTGGAGGAGATGGAACGCACATCAGGCCGCATTGTATTTTTCCAGCTTGTCAGATGGCATTCGGAGAGCGGCTGGCTTTGGTGCCCGCTCTTTACTCCTATTCGTGTACCGAACTACAGGCTGCTGCTTTTCTGGTTTGGCTAGGGCTCCTTATGAACAGGTTATTTTCAGCCCATATCTTATATTCGTGGTATGTATATCACTGTCCTAGCTTCCATTAGTTGGGAGTTGCACATGACGATGACCCTTTTATGATTTGATTGGCTAGAGGGACAGCCATTTTCGAATCTCTTTTATTTGCCCGTTTGAGAATCCGACGGTTCAGGGACGTCGAGATTGGGCAGTGTTCAGTGAAGCTTTCTCTGGGTTTGCGGAAGAAGGATTTTGATTTTGGTGTCTCCTGTGATTCCACCAGGGCAGGGTCGGGAAGAAACTATGCTTTGACAAACGCAGAAAAAGGATGGCTGTTCAACATACGGGTTGGTACGATGGTGTACCGTAGACATCTTTTTATTGATATCCAGCCGTATGTCCCTTCGCATTTTGCGCTGCAGCTTGGCTTCTTTCAAGGCATTGTTGGAGCGCCTTCAAGCATGGTGAAGCGTTTTGGAGGTTTGCAGGAAGGGAGGAATGCATGGGCTTTTTACAGCGCATAGGACACTACCGCCATGATTTCCTATCCTGAGTTGCCCACTTTCCGGACTGTTGGCTTTACGAAATGGTTCGTAGAGAGCTTTTCAGTGTACCGGGGACTTTCCAAGAAGGAGCTCGACGTCAAGCAATCTCCTGGGAAGGGTCTTTGCAGATCAGATGGTGTTCGTCGAGAGGAAGTTTTGGCTTTCCTTTCTGGAGAGAAGCATAAGATAGGCTTTCTCGGTGAACAGGGCGTCATCAAATCAGGAGCTGCACAAGGGATTCCTGGTGAGGTCTTGAAACAGCTGGAAGAGGAGGAGGCCGAGATCGACGCTTGGATGCAAACGGAATGCACAAAGGCTTCCATGGAGTCTACTGGGAAAAGCAGACCATCCAGTGAGGACTGTAGTGAGAGACCTGATTTTGATGATGGGGCAGGTTTTTCGAGCAGACCGTCCCACAGAAGTAAGAGAAGAGAGGACAACGCCGTATTCTGTGACAGTATGAAAGTCCTCCTGATTTGGAAGTTCCTCTCACCATTGCTGAGGAGGTGTCTGAGGATGTTGACAAGCCTCTAGAGAAAAGGAGCCGAGAAGAGGAGACGGCTGGTATGATTCTCCTTCTTTCTATTTACACTTCTTTGCTCTTATGAGAGATTTTTTTTAATCCGTTGCTTTCTTTCTTTCTTCTGGCAGAGGATGGTGATTTGGTGATGCCTGAGGTTCCTGCTGATGAGGCGATGACGGATCCATTTGTGGCATCTGAGGAAGAGCCAAGGGACTCTGGAGTGGTTCCAGAACCTTTACCTGGTATAATTTCTTTTATTTTTCCTCCTTTTTTTTGTTTGTGCTGCCATTTGCCAACATGTTGCTTTGTTTTCTTATTAGCTAACTTGCTAAAGGATTCTGACGAGTTCGAGCCATCTATGGATGCAACCTTTGATGATGCTTCGGATGAGTTCATGGAAGCAAAATGTACTCCGCCGGTCGTGGAAGAAGGTATTTTGTAATCTCGATATTGATTTTTGACAAGATCGTAGTCATACCTTTTTGTCTTTTATTGACAGATTGTAAAGCAGCAGGAGAAGTTCCTTCATCTTCCTTAGGGCTAGAATAGGAGATACCTGTAGCCGATTTAGAAGTAGGGGCTTCTTCTACTAGTTTCAACATGGCAGGTGTGAAACCTTATGATGAATCAACTTCTTCGATTGGAAAGAGCTTATTGATTACTCCTCCAACGGGGCATGGCGAATCCTCGTCTGGGCCGCACCTTTAGTATGTAAAGAAGGTGTTGAAGAGTGTTTTGAACTCATGGGTCAAGACTCTTTCTTCAGGTCATTTGGAAGCTGGTTTCGACATGATCAAGCATGTATAGGACATTCTTGTTGATGGCGAAGAAGTTGGTCTGGACATTGCAAGTGCCAAGGCTTTTGTTGATGAAGTCATTGCTTTGGGCAACAAGTGGACTGAGAGCAAGAGTTTCCCAGATGGTGACTTATTTAATGAGATGTTTGTGAAGCCTTCCAGCGAGGTCAAATCTGAGCTGACTGAGATCTCGCGGTCTTAGAAGCAGTTCGTTCGGGAGAGGAACGTTACCGAGTTGGCCATCATCGAGCTAACACAAGACCTGAACAGCCTTGATAAGGAGGTTGTCGAGGCTAGGTAGCGTCTTGAGCTTTTGGAGGAAGAAGCTGCAGCCAAATGGACCGCCCTTGTGGAAGCTCGTGCTAAGGAGGGGCCTCTCATTCGCCAGGTTGAGGAGGCTGATAGCAATCTCCGGAGGAAGACTCAAGAATATGAGCAATGGCAGATTCTCTGGGAAGAACTTCCTCCTGCTGTAGATGGGTCGCGGCATTCTGCCGCATTTTATGGAAATGTTTTGAAGAAGCGTGGCCTGAGAGCTTTGGAGGCGAAGGCCAAGAGTCTGCTTGAGGAGTTGAATCTTTGGTTGAAGACCATGTTAGACTGAGCTCTTGAGTTGTAATAAACTCCTTTTCTTCTTTTTTTTGGTACCTCCATGTATAAACATTTTTTGGTACTACATTTTTTTGTATTCCCTCCTTTTACTTAAAATATTTTTTGATGAAAACAAATTTAAGCAAGAGCTGAATGGGAATGTTTGTTTAGAATTTGATCAACAGGTTGTTATTTTGTGAAAATCTTTTGTCAAAGGGTTGTTTTGGGCATGAAAGCCAGATTTTGTGGCGAAAGCCTGGTTTTTGATGCCTTGAAAGCCGAATTTTGGGATGGCATGGAAGCCGAATTTTGTGGCGTAAGAGCCAAAATTCGTTTATGGCATATGATCCAAAATTTGTTTGTGGCATGGAAGCCAAAGTCTTTGAGATGGCATGAAAGCCGAATTTTGAATTGTCATGAGAGCCAGGCATAGGAGCCGATTTTGTTTGTGGCATGGAAGCCAAAATTTTGGAATGGCATGAGAGCCAAAGTTTTTTTTTTTTTTTTTTTTTTTTTTTTTTTTTTTGTGTGTGTGGCATGGAAGCTAAAGTTTTTGAGATGGCATGAAAGCCGAATTTTATTTGTTGTTTTTGGCATGGGAGCTAGATTTTTTGAAAACCAGGTTTTGTTTTGTTGGCATGAAAGCTGATTTTTGGCATTTAGGCGATTTTGGCGTTGATAGCCAGATTTTGGCATTTATAGCCGGATTTTTTGCGTTTATAGCCGATTTTGGCGTTGATAGCCGGATTTTTGGCATTTATAGCCGATTTTTGGTATTTTTAGCCGGGTTTTGGCGTTAATAGCTAGATTTTTGGCATTTATAGCCGGGTTTTTGGCATTTATAGCCGGATTTTTGGTTTTCAAAATGCAGGTATCGACCAAAGGTTGTCTCCCTGCTGAATGGTCATGTAAGTATTGATGGAATGTTGCTTCTTTGCTCATTCGGTTGCGAGTATCGATGGAATATCACTTCCTCGCGGATTGGGGTGCAAGTATCGACTAAGCATTGCTTCCTTGCTTTTTTCAAAACTTTTGGTTTTACGGGTACGACTGAATGTCACTTCCTCGCGATTTTTGAAATTTGAGTGGTTTTTGAAATTTGGGTTGTGGATATCAACTGGAAATGTTTCGTCTCCACGAATTTTTGAAATTTGAAATTTTGCAAGTATCGACGAGGTGTCGCTTCCTTGCGATTTTGAGGTTTTTGAAGTATCAAATGGAGTTCGCATCCTTCCGGATTCTAAAAACCATTTTTGTTTAAAGACAGGAGGGTCGTAAATTTGACTTAAAACCATTTTTGGTTGTAAAAGTCGGGGCGGACTAGGATGGGAATTCCTAAGTCCTGATTTTTATTTCAAACCATAAATTTTGAGTTCAAGGATCGAAAATTTTGGTCAAGTCCGGGAAGAAGCTCCTAAACTTGGATTTTTGGTTTTGATTTTTTTTTGAACAATGAAACGATGAAAGTAAACATCGTTTTGAGAGTTTTTTTGTTTTTAGAAATTTCAACATAAAGAAGAAAATTTCAAAAGGGGTGGGTTCGACGAGCAAGTACCTGGGAATAGGCTTTGGCCGTGTAGGCGTCGCTCTGACCCATTTGAGGAAGTCTTCAAGGGTAGTACGGCTTCAAGAACTTGCCGTTGGTGGGTATCATACATCTGTCACCTTCCATGTTTAGAAGAGCGTATGCGCCGTTGGAGAAGACTTTGTCAATGACGAAGGGTCCCTCCCATTTTGGTTCAAATTTTCCTTTGGAATTATGGGCAAAGACTATGGGTCTTTTTACCGCGAGAATCGAGTCGCGCTTTTTGTCGGCGCGTTGCCTGACCTTTTTGTCGAAAGATCTTGCCATGCGTGCTTGGTACAGCTTGATGCTTTGTAGAGCTTCAAGCCGTCTCTCGTCGAGATTATCCAGTTCTTCGAGTCTCAATTTGACATTGCTATCTTGCATCATGTCATTTTACTTCCAAAGGGACAACAACTTCGCATCCATAGACCAAGGAGAATGGTGTTCTATGGGTTGGTCCTCGAACGGTAGTTCGATAGGCCCACAAAGCTTCTCGTAGTTTGTCGGCGCAGACTCTTTTGTGACTAGAGACCATTTTCTTGAGAATTTTGCAGAGTGGCTTATTGAAGGCTTCTGCTAGTCTGTTCGCTGCAGGATTATATGGAGTCAAAGGACAACTTTGGATTTTGTATTTGTCGCAGAACCTGTAGAATCTGTGATCCCGAAATTGCGGTCCGTTATCATTGATGAATCTTTTAGGTATGCCGAAGTGACAAATAATGTTGGTGCGCAAGAATTGAAAGACTGATGAGGTCTTCATTTCGTTGAGCGCGAATGCTTCTGACCACTTGGAGAAATAATCCGTAGCGGCGAAGATGAAGCAATGACCTTTGCTTGATGAGGGAGAGATAGGACCTATGATGTCCATACCCCAGGCTTCGAAAGACCATGAGATTGCTGTAGGATATAGCCATTCTGGAGGCATGTAGACATAATCTCCATGAATTTGGCATTGTTATCAGCGTTTAGCAAATCGCATTGCGTCAGCAACCATAGTAGGCCAATAATAACCGAACCTTTTTATCTGATTGTAGAGCTTAGGACCAGCCTGATGGGCTCCACAAAGACCAGAATGCACTCCTTTGAGAGTTTCCTCAGCCTCTTGTTGTGACAAGTAGCGTAGAAGTACTCCGTTGAAGGGTTTTTTGTAAAGTGTTTTTGAAGGATTATCCAAATGAAAGTTTGGGGATCGTCTTTGAATGCTTACCCGTTCTTTTGGATCTTCAGGTAGGATTCCCAACATAATGTAATCAGTGAACGGATCCCTCCAGTTGCCGATCGGAGGTTTGAGGATAGACATCCTACTTCCAACCACTTGGTGGCATTCAACAACTGCTTGGTGTGTGTTAAGAGGAGGGAGAATCCTTTTTGACACACTGTAATTTGCATGTTTTCCCCTTCTTGGATTGCCATAGATGCGGCGAGTCCGGCCAGGGCATCTGCATGGATGTTTTCACCTCTGAGGATGTGGGTGATGTGACAGATGTTGAACTTTTGTCGAAGTGATTGCGCCTTGTTGTAGTAAGGCAACAAATCGGGCATCCTGACCTCAAATTTCAGATTAATCTAGTTGACGATCAGTTGAGAGTCCCCAAAAGCTTCCAGCATAGTGATGCCGGATTCGAGGGCGAGTTCCAATCCTATAATCAGGGCTTGGTATTCAGTTGCATTGTTTGAACATGGTTCCAGTAGTGAGAAAGCGTGTGGTATCATGCATTTGTCAGGGCTAACAAAGAGGATGCCAATTACCGATATTTGCTTTCCCTTTTCATTTATCCTGATTGTGCCGTCAAAGTACATGTCCCAGGAAGCATTTGATAAAGAAGATTCCACGTTGTAGACAGGTTCGTCTGGGAGATCATCCCTGAGTGGAGAATCTTTAGGCAATGGGTGCTCTACGAGAAAGTCTGCTAGAGCTTGGCCTTTGATTGCTTTTTGTGATACATACCTAATATCAAATGTGATAGAAGGATGGACCATTTTGCCAGTCGGGCATTGAGAGAACCTGCTTTTGTGACATGGACCTTTAAGAGATTGATCCTTGAAACCAAGTAGACTGTGTTGTACAACAGGCAGTAACGTAGCTTTTGTACGGCAAACATCACTGCAAGCCATTCTTTCTCGACTGGGGAGTAGCGATGCTCTGTACCTACCAACATGCAGCTAATGTAATATGGAGCAACTTCTTTTCCGTCGTCGTTTTCTTGTGTGAGTAGAGCACCCAAAGAGTGGTCGAGAGCTCTTGTGTACAAGATGAATAATTTCAGCTAACACTGGAGGTTTGGTCAGGTATGCTTTGATGTCTTGAAATGCTGCTTCACATTCAGCATCCCAAACAAAGTCCACACCTTTCTTCATCAAGCAAGAGAATCGACAGCACTTCCTTGACAGATTGGAGATGAACCGTCTGATGTATGCTAACCTTCCTTGAATCCCTTTTAGTTCTTTTAGGGTCCTTGGAGATGGCATTTTCAGGATAGCCTTGACTTTGATGGGGTCAAGTTCTATTCCCGCTTTTCGAACTATGAATCCGATAAACTTACCCGATGAGACACCGAAGAAGCATTTTAATGGATTCATCCGAAATTTGTGTTTGCGAAGTCGGAGGAAAACTTTTTGAAGATCGCTAAGGTGGTCTTCTTTGCTTCTGCTCTTGATGGCGAGGTCGTCGACATAACATTCGACCGTCTTGTGTTGTATATCTTGGAATATTTTCATCATAGCCCTCTGATATGTTGCACCTACATTTTTCAGACCAAATGGCATTACAGTGTAGCAATACACGCCAAATGGAGTCTAAAATGATGTATGTTTTTCATCTTCAAGATGCATCTTTATTTGATTGTAGCCAGAGAATCCATCCATGAATGTAATTCGCTCAAACCCACAGGTGTTGTCAATCTTCACCTCTGTTATGGGGAGAAGGAATTCATCTTTAGGGCATGCATTATTTAGGTCCCTATAGTTGATACAGACCCTTATCTGCCCATTTTTCTTTGTCACGGGGACGATGTTGGCCAACCATTCAGGATGTTGTTCCTCGCGGATGAAGCCAATGCTTTTGAATTTCTGAACTTCTTGTTCAATTTTGTCCATCACATCAGGACGGAATCTTCTTTGGCCTTGTTTGACATGCTTGATTTCTTTTTGCAAGTTGAGTTTGTGGACTGCTACTTTGGGGTCTAAGCCGGGCATTTCAACATAAGACCATGAAAAACAATCAACGAATTCGCGAAGAAGAGAGATATACTCGGGTAACTCATCATCCTTTATATTCTTGCTTATGAATACAGGACGTGGGTTATCAAGTGTTCCCAAGACTATCTTTTGAACAGGATCTTCTATTGGAAGGTATGAAGGTGGTTCCTCCACAATAGTTTCGGAGGCTTCCAACTCAACAAAGACCTTTTGAATTTCCGAAGGCATTTTCAGACCAAGGCTCTGTTTTTGTTCAAGGGTCTTCTTGATCGGTACTCTTCTCAAGACTTACAATGAGATGATCCCAATCACCTATGGAAGTTGGGTCAAAGTAGGGTACTTCTTTTGGAGACGATGGTTCTTTTGGGTCAGAAAACCGCGCATCTGTGTCATCGGACAATTCCTCTTTATTGTCAGAGAAATTATACCAATTGGAGGAGCTTTCTGGATCTTTGACGGGTGACTCTTCAAAGAGATATCCAGGGAGATCAATGTCTTCGTGGACACAATATGTTGAGGCTTGGTTGGCAAAACGACTTTGCAGCCTTTGTGTCAACTGTCTCATGGGAGTGGTAGGATCATACCCCAACCTGTATGAAGACTTGTCTTTATGACGGTAGAATCTTCAATCTTTCGGTTGACTTTTGGTCAGGGTGGGTTCCAATGGTGTGAGAATACCACGGCCACCTCCCAAACCGGTCGGATTCTGAGCATCGTAGCCCATTTTCTTCGTGATAGCTTGTGCCATTTGACTATATAGGGATAGTTGAGGCAAACCTTCGTTTTGGAAAGGTTCAAGCGTAGAATTTGATGAAGACACTCCCAATCTGTGGAAGAAGAATGTTTTTTCTTTTGCCAAATTTGCCGGAACAACAAAGGAAGCAGACGTGGGATCTTCTACGTCAGCAAGTGTCTCCAATGGAGTGAGAGCGGGCTGAACTTACTGAGTATCAGCTTGGCTTGACGCTGTGTCATCTTCTAGCTCTGAATCTTAATCTGTGTCATGTATAATAGACACAAAGGAGACAGTGAACTTGCCCCCAGCATTTTGTTTTGTCTTCTTTGCTTTGGTGGTGATTACCAAAGGCTTTGAAGATTTGAAAGAGTCAATGAAGGGAGAATGATTGCTCTCTTCGGATTTGCTGGAAGGTTTATGTTTTTCTGGTGATTGCTGAGGAGCCTTGCCTTTATCTTTCTGGAGATTTTCGGCAAAGGGTGTTGTTTCTTCCTCCTTTTCTTCTTTTCCATCTTTATACATTTGAGCATCTGCAAAATGGACATCCTTGCCTTTGAAGGGCTTTCTGTCTGCAAACACTCGATGTATCAAACCGTCGTTGCCAACGAACTTGATGCACTGATGTAGAGTTGAAGGGACGACACCATTCTCATGTATCCAGGGACTTCCAAGAAGGATATTGTAACACGAAGGAGTCCCTATTGCATATACAGTGACTTCAGAAATAAGATCACCGATTTGCAACTTAAACCTGATTTTGCCGATAGGCCTTTGAGCGCTCCCGTCATATCCTAAGATGGATACAGACGTGTGACTCAACTTACTAGGTGGGATGCCCAGCTCTTCGAGTGCCGAAGTAGAGATGAGGTTGAGTGCAGAACCTGGGTCGATTTAGACTCTGTGTACTGACATCTCTCTAACGTACCCCGTGAAGTACAAGGGTCGGTTGTGCTTCGTCTTGCCTAACAGGAGGTCATCCTTATTGAAGGCAATTGTTGCACTTGCTGCTTTTTGAACCAAGAGGCATTCAATGCTTGATCCCTCAGTTTTCTTATTTTCTTCCTTTGAGGAAGTACTTGATTTTTTGACTCTATAGTCCATTTCAATTTGCAGGACTTGTGGGGCATGTTTGTTGACATCCGCATTCAGCCTTTGTAGTTCTGAAATGAAACTATCACTAGTTTGTGGAGACATTCGTAATAAGTCAAGGATGTACAGTTGTGCAGGTATGTGTTTGAAGTGCTCAATCAAGTCGTACTTGAAAGCCTCATTCGGGCCTGCATTTTCATTATTGTTGCCACTTAGGGCGCTTACAACTTGCTTTCCCGAAGGATTTACATAAGAACAAGAAGGTTGGTTGTAATTTTTGTGGTAATCCCGGCCAGAGCGGGTACCTCTACCAACTTCAAGAGATCTAGAGAAGGGTCTTTTTTTGGAAGATCACTCTCGGGATCGAGGGGTTGATCCTTGTCATTTACTGAAGATGTCTCTGTAGCAGCATTGCCGTCCTTAGTGATTGCATTGCATGGAGCATTTTCCGGGAACAGGTCCTGAACAGCATCCAGCAGCATCTCTTCTTTGTTGAGTAATTTATCAGTCCAGACATCGTCTATGAGATCGGGTATCAAGGACCAGTTGACTGGATTTTCATTGAAGAAGACTTCATCGGCTGGAGCTTCTTTAAGATGATCAGTCAAAAGAGGTGTGAGCTCTGATATCACAGTTTCAGGAGACGAAGGCTGAGAAGATGATATCTCAGTGGAAGTTACATGAGAAGATGTAGTTCCAGGAGATATACTACCAGTTGGGGAGTACGTGTTTTCGGCAGATGAAGCTTCAGAGGCACTATCATCCTGAGCTATCGCATTGCCGGTTATCCTGATAGGAGATGTCCCCAGAATAGACGGTTGGGAGTCAGACTCATCCTCGGATGTAAGAGGATCATTGATCCAGCAATTTTCTCCATTTTTAGGAGTTGAAGGTAGAAGTTCCCGTTGATTTTCAGGGACTTTCGGTTCTAGATTTTGATCTTGACGAAGGTCATTGATGCGATCCTGCTCCCGCTCTATAGCAAGATGTTGTAAGATTCTTGCATATTCTTCGAGATCAGTTATAGGAGCCAAATCTTCTTCATCATTTGCTCCTTGTGGTTCATCAATGTAGGGTTCCACTAGAGAGCTTGCTTGTACTGGATTAACAACATTTCTTGAACAGCCTCTAGGTCTTCTTCATCATCAGACCAGGATCCTTATGGTTGTAATGGGTTATTCCAGATTATTGGCATAAGATGAGACTCGAGAATCCATTCCTCATCCGAGAGGTATTCTCCTATTTCAAGAGATTCCTCCCACTCATCGGTATCACTAGCAGTATCACTAGACTTGTATCCATCCATGGAGAATCCGATTACCGAGTTGCAAGAGTATGATGTCCCCTGCGTAGTTTCATTTCTATAATGAGGTGGCATGAAATCACCAAGGGTGAATTTTCTTACTGCCTTTGAAGCCTTAAGAAGGAATTCTTCCGTCACCCCTAGTGAAGCAGTGGAAGATGTTTCTGCCTTTTCAGGGACTTCTTGTTTTGGTTGAGACTCCTACTGCTGTTTCAACTTGCGGTGTTGTCTCTTGGCTTGCCTTCGCTGTTGAGCGATCGGCTTTGTTTTGACCGTTAGGGATTTTGTGTATTGCAATTTGATGGATGCATTATTCATTTTATTCATCAATTGAATTTTCACACATGCATTGTTTTAGAAATCTTGAAATCTCAATTTACTCATGCATTGCTTTAAATCTTGTACACCTTATGATTTATGCATGTTTTGTTTTTAAACATTGGATGCATTTTTAGTTTTAAAAAGGATTTTATAAATCAAGCTAGCCATTTGTCTTAAACTTTCAAATCTATTTAAGCTTTTTATGTTTCATGATTTTAAAGCACTTGGATCAGTTTAAATCATGTTTCCATGCTTGGTTTAATGGCCCAAAAATCCCACAAGAAATTTACTTTGAAAAATGCAAAAGTTGGGATTTTTGTCTTAGGTTGTCGGTCAACCGACAAGCTGAGTGTCGGCTAACCGACGAGTGAGCCGAGGTCAACCGATGGATCTGTCGGTTAGAATTCCAGAGAGCTACAAATTTCAGATCTTCTCTGTCGGTCAGCATGTCGGTCAGGGCTCGGTTAACCGACCTTGCTTCTGAACCTGACCGAAGCTCTCTCAGTTAGAAAACCAGAGAGGAGTTTTTTGACCAAGTTTACATTGTCGGTTAGGGTGTCGGTCAGGCCTCGGTTAACCGAATATTTCGGCTAACCGAACCATGCTTTATGGTCAGCAAATTTTTGAAAATATGACCGTTGGCCTGTGACCGTTGGGGGTGTCGGTTAACCGACCCCTGGATGTCGGCTAACCGACAGGTAGCCGTTGAGCAACTTTTTCTATAAAAAGAAGCTCATTCCTTAGCCCCAAGTGATGATCTTTGAAGCCCTTCTTGAGGTTTTTTGAGGGAAATGAAAGGGGATCAAGCTAAGGAAGACTAAGGGCCATTAAGGAAAGCTAAAGCTTGGATTAATGAAGTTAAACCACCAAGTAAGCTTTGCCCTTTTATAAACATATGTTTTATGCTTTGACTAAACTATTGGTAAATATTTTCTAGCATATAAACTATGTTTTGTTGAATTCTAAACCATTTAAACTTTGATTTAAAACTTTGAATTCTTCTCTTTGATTTCAAAACAAGTTTGCTTTAAAAACTTTAATACATGTTCTTGGCAAAATCTTGGATTTGTTTGATAACATGTTTTGTTGAACTTGTTTGAATCATCCATGTTGTTTTCACAATCCTAAACCTTTGTTGCACTAGTTTTTTAAAACAACACTTAGCATGCTCATTTGTCTAAACCCTAATTAGTTACAAGTGACTTGCTTTAAATTTCAATCAAATCTTTGTATGCATTAAAACCCTTGAATGCTTCTTAGCATACTTTGATTGATCTTAAACTTTTAATATTGATTGAAGTTTCCACACACTCACTTCATAAGCATACATCTTTGCATTCATAGTGTTTGTGTGAGTTTGATTTTCACCTTCATATTTGCCTATTCTAGAGGCATTTTAATTGAGCCTAATTGTATTCTCTTGAAGTGTTCTGAAGACACTAATCTTGAGAAGAAAACCCTTGTGTAAAGGTTATAGCTTAGCATAGAAAAGCATCTTGTGTAAAGGTTGTTGTTTAGCCTTGAAAAACAACATTGTAAGGTTATTGCTTATCCTTGGAAAGCATAGTGTAGAGGTTACTGCTTAGCCTATTGAAAAGCATAAATAGTGGAAACCGGTGGGGTTTAGATTCACAAGCCGGTAGTGGATGTAGGCACGTTGGCCGAACCACTATAAATCTTATGTTGTGGTGATTGCTTCTTGTGGTGATTGTTGTTTAGCTTCCGCATTTAGATTGTTAATCATCATAAGTGGTTAAGTGTTTTAAAGAAGTTTAAAATTGGCATAATTAGTCAATAACTTGTAGCTCACCCTATTCACCCCCCCTCTAGGGTTCGGATCCAGAACTTTCAATTGGTATCGGAGCCTCGTGCTCTATATTTAGGATTGAGTGTTTTGGAACTCTTGATTAGGTGTAAAAACCTAGAGCTTAGACCCTAGTTGGATTAATCTTGAAAATCATTAAAATGGATTCCACTAAGATAGAGTGTGTAGATTCCCTTGTAGATTCTTCTAGTCTCCTTCTTCCATCCATTGGAGATTCAAAGCTTGAACATAATGAATATCAACTTGAATCAAGTGAAGAAGAAAATGAAAATCAAGATGATCTTCAACAAGCATATGATGATTTGTATACCTTATACTTAAAGCTTGTTAAAAATCATAATAAGTTAAAAGTAGAATCTAAAAGACTAAACAAAGAATTAGTCACTTCAAAAGATGAACTTAGAGAGAAAGATGAAGTCATACAATGCCTAAACTCTAAGTTTATGATCACTTTACACAACTTGTCTAATGCTCAAAATGAACAAAATAAAATTGAAACAAATAATGATGAGCTAAAGAAAGAAAATTTGAGTTTAAGAGATAAACAAAAAAGACAAGATAAAAACATTATCCATCTAGAATCAAAATTAAAAATTTCTATGGATAACTTGTCAAAGGTACAAGAAGAATTAAATGTATCTAAGATAAGTTGTGATAATCTTCTCAAAGAAAACACAAATATAAGTGATCATCAAGTTGAAGACATTTCTAATTTAGAATCCAAGTTAATAATCACCAAAGAAAATTTATTAAGAACTCAAAGTGATTTAAAAACTTTACAACTTGGATCTAATGTGAATGAACTAAAACTTGAATTAAAACTTGCTTATGAAAAGGTAAACAAGTTTAATGGAATTGAAATTAAACTAATGAAAATTATAAATGAAAATTCAATTCTTAAAAACCAAGTCACTTAACTTGAAAGCTACAAACAAAAGTATGAGTGCAAATTTACCCAAGGTAAAGAGAAATTTAAAAAGTTATTTAAATTGGGTAAATTTCAAGGAGATAGGACGGGTCTTGGATTTGATAGGAATATTTCTCATAACCCCATAGTCACCAACACATTTGTGAAAGGTGAGTCCTCCTTTTCTAGCACTCCCACAAATTTGCCCAAAACAAAATGTAATTATTGTGGCATTGAAGGGCATTTTAGGTTTGAGTGCAAACTAAGGAGAAGCCATGTGTCTAAACCCATCTATGAACCTAAGAAAGTAAAATCTAACTCTCTGATGGGTAAGACACTAAAAATCAAGGAAGACTCCAGGAAGATTAAACAAGTTAAACCCATTAAAAAGGAGTCTCCTAAGATAGATTCTAAAAGGCTTAAACAAGTTAAAACTAATATAAAAGAATCTATCAAGAAAAAGCTTCTCAACCTACCTCCCCTAACTCAACAAATGAAAAAACTTTTGAAGAAAGTTGCAAGGTTAAATCTAAAATTCAAAAGTCAATTAAATGGAGGAAATAAGAAGAAAAGAAATCAATCCCCTACTAAGAAAAGTCACCAACCTCAAAAGACTAATCACCAATCAAAGCTAAAATTAGTCAAATCTCATTATCATGGTGATAAGTCTAAATTGAAAATTTATCAAGTCAAATCTCCTAAAGTTGGTGAGACTTTTAAGATAGACCTCAAAGACCAACCATCTCAAGACCTTAGGTGGATTTCTAAAATTAGATAATTAGACAAACCTTAAGGCTTTGGAACTCATTGACCAACCGAACCTTTGTAGTTAAATCATATTGTTGGTCATGACACATTTGCATTTGTTTCTTTCATAGTCACATTTATTTAAATGCAATGTTTATTTATGCTCAATTGATTTTGTCTTCATGTACCTTTCTGGTTAAATATCATGGTTTTCAAAATCATTTGATTATAGTTTCATCATTATAGATTTGCTTTTTGCTCTCATTTAGTTATATCTTTTGCAATGCATTTCTATATATGATCAATTGATTGTGATTTCAAAAGCTTTTATAGCTAGATTTTTTATAATCAATTGATATTTTCAAATTCATTTGTTTGATTGTCTTAGTTAAATTATTTTGAAAAACAAATGATTTAGATTTTCCATGGATTCTTTCTTATGGAAAGTTATTGTTTTGAAAAATCAACTTGTATGTGTTTCAAATAAGTTATATCTTTTACAATGCAAGTTGAAAAATGATTTAAGCCTCATTACTACATTCATAGGTCCGCTCGAGCGGGCAGCCTTGCTGCCTGCCTGGTTTCTTGCGCGGTTCAGGTCCGCTCGAGCGCCCTTTGGTCCACTCGAGCGCACCCCCCTTTGGGTCTAGAGCACTTTTAAAGCTCGAAAAATGTTTTTAAAGGAATCCTTGGTATCGGGGAGATCCATGAGGCAATGTTCGAAGTCCATTTGAGAAGAAAATCCACACCACCAAGATCCATTAAAGTTCCTTAGAAATTTCCAAGGTGTATAAGTATCCCGACGTGTCTCCAAATTCAAAGAGTACCAAGTCATTATTTAGATCGACATACGGGATCGTTATTCACCTTAAACAAATTTTTAAACCTATATGTTGTCGAAACTCTAATGATTCAATTGTATTTTCTTGTACCCGAGATTTACACTATGTGACTGTCATTCCCGAAAGCTTTGAGAAAGGTACTTGTGGTAATTGCTAGTCCCGAAATGCATGCCCGACATGATATGATAGTTGTGCCTTTGAGCACCCCCATCTTGCCCGGTTATATTCTTATACTTGATTTATTTTACACATGTCTTGATTTATATGATTTGACCTATGAGTTGGCACCACTAAGCTTGGATAACCTTGTCAGTCTGATTTACTGACTTGGAGATCCCCGTCTTGTCCTGCCAGCTGCAGTTTGGATTCCGCTACCCGGTTTATTAATTGTGGTCTTGTCCCGATACCGCGGATTGCTACCGTGGTTCCTGATGCTCAGCTCGCTACCGTGGTCATGTCCCGTATATTATATATGTATATGTAAATCTTGTTGTACATCCTTACTTTGGTGACTGAGGTCAACTGCTTGATATGATTGCTCTTATCACTTCGGTGATAGATGATTTAGCTTCATGTGGTTACCATCTTGCTTGTTTCCCCAAATCCCTTGGTTACCTTTCAATGTTTTATACCGCATATATGTTTTCAATAAATGATTCATTTACTTCTTGAAAGTTATTGTTTAAATAGGTTTAACTATTTTCCAAGGTAAATGCTTTTATTATCATATGTTCATATCTTTTCATCCGCCTGACAGACCGTCGTGTCTGATCCATTTCTTTGGTACTCAGGTCCAGTTGTCGGTTACCCCGAGGAGGAGCATGAGGAGGCGATCAGAGAACCGCAACAGTTAATCGAGTAGCATGCCGATGATGTTGTTTAAACATCCGATTGCCTCGAGAGACGTCATAATTTGGGGTTGTGGCTAGTTTTCTTTTGGTGGATATTGTTTTGCTTATATTGGCCTTTGTTGGCCTCTAATTTTGGGGAATATAATTAAATGATCTTTTGTTCAAACTTTAACAGTACTTTTGGGTTACGCTAATGATCATTGCTCATTTTGATACTTGCATTCCAAATGTAATCAGTCTTAGTATTATGGAAATGAATTAAATGCTTGATTTACTACACTCTTCCGCATTTAACAAAAATATTCATGATGTTGTGTTATCCTCACCGCGGACACCTGTGAGAAATCACGTGCACGGGTAACACGTGTTCTTTAACTACCCGTGTACACTTTGGCATCAAACATACCATACCATTATCTTTCCATTTATTGTTTACTTATTGAGTCCCGATCCTGGATTGGACTGTAAACCCGGTCCAGGGTCGCGTCAGACTGGTATCAGACCGAGACGTGTTTCAAGCAATTAAAAGAAACTAGAAATCCTAAGGACGTGGCGAGAATTCGTTAGATCTTTCGTTAACTAGAATCACGTGAGCAATGTGTGACCCTATTCTTGATTATTATGTGCTAACAACTTGTCTTGCAGCATCATGCCACCTCGTAAGCGACAAGTAAACAGCAATCTCACCGCAAGTAACAGTGATTATACTGAGCCAGTTGAAGAAGATAGAGTTGACAATACAATGCCAAATCAATTTCAACAGATGATGCAGGCTATGCTTGATCAGTAATGTCAAGCCAACGAGAACCAAACTAGATTGCAAGAACAGATGCTTAAGAAAGATGAGGATCATGCCAGAGAGTTGGCAAAAATGCAGAGGCAGTTATTGGAAGTATTACAGAGAAGGCCAGAACCGGTTCAACCTCAACCTGCAATTGTCATCAATCAAAGGGAACATGATCCTAATGCGTTGTTTGAGAGGTTTAGAAAGAGGGCACCCAAAGAGTTTGTTGGGACAGAAGACCCATTGGCTGCAGATGATTGGATGGAACACACATAGAACATCTTTGAAGTCTTCCAATGCACGGGAGGAGAGCGAGTTAAACTTGCAACATCTCTGTTCACCGGTTTGGCAGACATTTGGTAGAAGACAATGAGGGAAGAATATAGAACTATGGCTCACGCAGTGGCTTGGGCAAATTTCAAAAGACAGTTTGGGGAGAAGTATGTACCCACCCATGTTAAGAGGCAAAAAGCAATAGAATTCCAGCAGCTTATCCAAGGGAGTATGACAGTGCTAGAGTACCTCACCATGTTTGAGCAGTTATCACGGTATGCTCCGGAATTGGTGGACACAGTGGAGAAGAAGATTGCTAAGTTCTTAAAAGGACTTCACCTTATCATTGAGAGGGATGCCACGGGAGTAGTACCACCTCTCACCTTTTAGGAAGCTGTCAAGAGAGCCTATAAGTTAAAAAACTTCCACCACAAGATTCTTAGAATCCAAGGCAAGGGACAAGGACAACCTCAACAGCAGAACAACTAGTAGAGGAACCAACAGCACAAGAAACAGAGGCAAGAACAAAATGTACAGCTAGTCTGTATTCATTGTGGGAAGAACCATAAGAGTGCCCAGTGTCGTACAGTCTCAGGAGCATGCATTAGATATGGTTCGATGAACCAGCAGATGAGAGGTTGTTCAAGACAGAACAAGCAGAATCAACAGCGGCAAGGAGTACCGCGTCCAGCACCACCACAGAATGCAATAATTTTGCAAAATCAGGCAAGGCCACTCTAGCAACAGGCACCGCAGCAACAGTATAGACCTCAGCAACAACAGCAGCATGCCCGTTAGCAGGAACAAGATTAGAATCAGCGTCCCCAGCAACAGAACAAAAATGTCCCTCAAGGTAGGCAACAACAAATTCTGATCAGGCCACAGCAACGGGGACAAGTGTATGCGGTCAATAGAGCTGATGCAGAGGCAGCAGGCAATGTTGTGGAAGGTACACTTCTTGTTTGTGGGATAAAAGCTAGGATATTGTTTGACCCTGGCTCTACGCATCCTTTTTTATCCTATGCATTTTCTAGATTGATTGATGTGCATGGTAGAGAACTCGAGTATATTTTGACTGTGGCTACCCCAGTAGGAAAACAAGTTGTGTGTACTATCTATTACCCTAGTTGTACAGTTCGGATAGGAGAGGTTGTGTTACCCGCAGATCTTATTCTGTTGGAGATGAATGATTTTGATGTCATCCTAGGGATGGATTGGCCGGCAGGGTACCATGCCACGATGGATTGTTTCCATAAGACCCTCACATTCAAGTTAGATGAGACACCAGCAGGGGTGTTGTTCCAGGGAGAGAGGAGAAATCCTCATGCAGGGTTTGTCTCAGCGTTGAAACCTGATAGACTATTGAGAAGTGGATGTGAAGCTTATTTGGCGTTTATCACGGAGGATAAACGGTCCCAAGTGGTGGAGGAGATCCCTATTGTTTGGGAGTTTCCAGATGTGTTACCAGAGGAGATTCCAAGATTACCACTCATAAGAGAAATTGATTTCACTATCGAGTTGTTACCAAGGACCGCTCCGATTTCTATTGTACCATATCGAATGGCTCCGACACAATTGGGAGAACTTAAGATACAATTACAAGAGAGTTGTTGGACAAAGGTTTCGTAAGACCTAGTATTTCGCCTTGGGGAGCTCCGGTTTTGTTCGTCAAAAAGAAAGATGGTTCGATGAGAATGTGTATCGACTACCGAAGGTTGGATCAAGTGACCATCAAGAACAAATATCCATTGCCAAGGATAGATGAATTGTTTGATCAGTTACAAGGTGCTTCGTATTTCTCGAAGATTGATTTGAGATCCGGCTACCATCAGCTGAGAGTCAGAGAATCAGATGTGTTGAAAACAACTTTCTTGACAAGATATGGCCAGTATGAGTTCTTAGTGATGCCATTTGGACTGACCAATACACCGGCAGTGTTCATAGCGTTGATGAACAAAATATTTACGTAGTATCTGGATCAGTTCGTGGTAGTGTTTATCGATGATATTTTGGTGTACTCGAAGACCAAAGAAGAGCATGAAGAGCACTGAGGATAGCATTGCAGCTTTTGAGAGAGAACCAGCTGTATGCGAAGCTCAACAAGTGTGAATTCTGGCTAGAGCAAGTTGCATTTTTTGGGCACATTATCTCCAAAGAAGGATTGTCAGTAGATCCGTCCAAGATTGAGGCAGTAGTCAAGTGGGAAAGACCAAAGAATGTGTCAGAAATCAGGAGTTTTCTTGGATTGGCAGGATATTACCGGAGATTTGTACAAGGATTTTCGTCGATTACAGCACCATTGACGAAGTTGACAAGGAAGAATGTACCTTATGTGTGGACAGATCAATGTGAAGCCAGTTGCAAGAGCTGAAGAAGAGATTGACCACCGCACCAGTCCTTACTTTACCATCCGGAAGCGGCGGTTTTACCATTTTTACCGATGCTTCGAATGTTGGACTTGGTTGTGTATTAATGCAGGAAGGAAAAGTTGTTGCATATGGGTCCTGGTAGTTGAAAGATCATGAGAAGAATTATGCAACCCATGAGCTTGAGTTGGTAGCGGTTGTCTTCGCGTTGAAAATGTGGAGACATTATCTCTATGGAGAGAAGTTTGAGGTCCATTCTGATCACCGCAGCCTGCAATATCTGTTTTTTCATAAGGAATTGAACATGAGGCAGAGAAGGTGGATGGAATATATCAAAGATTATGATTTCCCAATCAAGTATCACCCGGGGAAGGCGAATGTCGTTGCCGATGCTTTGAGCAAAAAATCAGTAGGCGATGTCGTTGTCAGACGTCCGGTGACTCGCAGCGTCTCCCGGACACGAAGACATCTGGAAGAATCCTCTACTCCTCCAAACCAAGGACATTGGAGTAACCCTTCCTCAAGCTCTTCTACCAATAGAATGAGCCCCAGCTCAGTCACCAGGACGATTTCTTCGTTCGAATCCCGAGGGATGAACGTCCTGGCTACAAATTCTGAGCCACCTCACAATCCACCTCCTGATGCGACGACTGCACGCATCAACAATTGGAGCAAGGTCAGCAGAGGATCGAAACTCTCATGGAAAATCTTCTTCTCGCTTTTCAGCGTTAAGAAAATAATCAAGCTCCTTCGAGTCATCAAGATGACAAGGCCAATGCAGAAAACAATGAGTCACGCGCCCTTACCAAAAAGAACGTTGACGATATCCTTGCCAAAGCAAAAGAAGAGGATACACTGAAGGAACATGGGATCAAGCCACCATATCCTTTATGGATGGACTCGGTTCCGTTTCCTGCAAAATTCAAACAACATACTCTCCAAACATATATGGGGAAAGGTTCAGCCAGATAGCATGTCATCCACTTCAAGATCTTGGTGGGAGCCATCGTGGATCAAGATGCCCTTAAGATCCGTCTCTTTGCAAGTACTCTAAAAGGTATAGTCTTTGATTGGTACTCCACTCTACCGGAGGACTCCATCCAAAACTGGGCCATGCTGGAGACACGCGAGGATCATCCTGTTACTATGGCACAGCTCTGCAACCTAAAATAGGGAGAGAATGAGTCAACATACGACTTCATTCACAAGTGGAAGGCGATGGCGTACAAGTGCTCAGATGTACTGCCACAAGCGTTGCTAGTCGACGTCTGCCGTAACAACATGAGAGCAAGGATCCGCTCCATGATCATCAGCAACAAATCAAAGAACCTAGGAGAAATCCTAGAAGCATCCATGGAGACTGAAATGGTGATCAAAGACCTCAACAGTCAGAAATCATCGAAGAAAGAGCCGACTGACATTATAACCTCAAAATCAGCAGCCAAAGAAAGTTGAAAACAAAACCGCAGGTAAAAGACCTGAACTCTCTGATGCCTTCAAAGAACGTGTAGAAAAGAAATATCCGTTCGATGAAGATGTTGAAGAAATCTTTGAGGCTCTCTTAGCAAATGGTAAACTCACCTTGCCTAAGCCCAAAAGACCGGGAGATGTCGGCAAAACCAACGATCCTCGGTATTGTTCACACCACTAGATGGTCTCGCATCCTCTCAATCAATGCTTCATTGTGAGAGAGAATATCAATGAGATGTGGAAAAACGGAGTCATCACCTTCGATAAAAACTACGGGTCTGCCTCCGTTAATATGGTGTCATGTGGGCAAACTTCAAAGTCACTAAAGGAGAAGATCACCACTTCATTCAAAGAGATAAAAATGGCTCAAACGTCCCAAGAGTTGGTTCCCTATCTAACATAGACGGACAACCCATATGGGTGTAACCTGATCTCCTAGAAGATAAAAATTGGGAGATTGTCAAAACAAAGTCGATCGCTCAACAGCGAAGGCAAGCCAAGTGACAACTCCGCAAGCTCAGACAGCAGGAGAAGACTCAACCAAAACAAGAAGTCCCTGAAAAAGCAGAAACCTCTTCACTAGGGGCAACGGAAGAATTCCTTCCCAAGATTTCAAAGGCGGTAAGAAAATTCACCCTTGGTGATTTCATGCCAACTCATTACAGAAATGAAACTACGCAGGGGCATCATACTCTTGCAACTCGATAATTGGATTCTCCATGGATGGATATGAGTCCAGTAATACTGCTAGTGATACTGATGAGTGGGAGAAATCTTTTGAAACAGGAGAATACCTCTCCGATGAAGAATGTATTTCTGAATTCATTCTATGCCAATAATCTGGTATAACCCATTACAGCCACAAAGATCCTGGTCTAATGATGAAGAAAACCAATAGGCTCTTCAAGAAAATGTTGTTGATCCAGCATAAGCAAACACTCCAGTGGAACCCAACATTGATGAACCATAAGGAGCAGATGACGAAGTAGATTTGGCTCATATGCCCGATCTCGAAGAATATACTAGAATCTTGCAACATCTTGCCATAGAGCGGGAGCAGGATCGCATCAACAATCTTCGTCATAATCAAAATCCAGAACCAGAAGTGTCCCTGAAAATCAACAGGAACTTCCTCCTTCAACTCCTGAAAATGGAGAAAACTGCTGGATCGATGATCCTCTTACATCCGAGGATGAGTCTGACTCCCAACCGTCTATTCTAGGGGCATCTCCTATCAGGATAACTTGCAATGCGATAGCTCAAGATGATAGTGCCTCTGAAGCTTCATCTACCGAAGACACGTACTCCCCAACTAGTAGTATATCTTCCGAAGCTACATCTTCCTAGGTGACTTCCATTGAGATATCATCTTCTCAGCCTTCGTCTCCTGAAACTGTGACATCGGAGCTCCAGCCTCTTCCGACTGATCATCTTGAAGAAGTTCCTGCCAATGAAGTCTTCTTCAAAGAAAATCCGGTCAACTAGTATCAGATACCAGACCACATAGGTGATGTCTGGACAGATAAAGAAAAGTTGCTGGATACTGTTCTGGACTCGCTCCCGGAAAATGCTCCATGCAATGCGATCACTGAAGACGGCAACACTGCTACAGAGACGTCTTCAGCAAATGACAAGGATCAACCCCTTACGAGAGTAATCTTCCAAAAGAAGATCCTTTTCTAGACGCTTTTGAAGTTGGTAGAGGTACCCGTTCTGGCCGGGATTACCACAAAAATTACAACCAACCTTCTTCTTCTTATGTAAATCCTTTAGGAAAGCAAGTTGTAAACGCCACAAGTGGCAACAATAATGAAAATGCAGGCCTGCGCCCCGAAGGAGGCTTTTAAGTACGACTTGATTGAGCACTTCAAACACATACCTGCACGACTGCACATGCTTGACTTATTACGAATGTCTCTACAAACCCGTGATAGTCTCATTTCAGAATTACAAAAGCTGAATGCGGATGTCGACAAACATGCCCCACAAGTCCTACAAATTGAAATGGACTATAGGGTCAAAAAATCAAGTACTTCCTCAATGGGAGAAAAGAAGAAAACTGAGGGATCAAGCATTGAATGCCTCTTGGTTCAAAAGGCAGCAAGTGTAACAATTGCCTTAAATAAAGATGACCTCCTGCTAGGCGAGACAAAGCACAACCGACCTTTGTACTTCTCGGGGTACGTCAAAGAGATGCCAGGACCCAGAGTCTGGATTGATCCAGGTTCTGCACTCAACCTCATCTCTACTTCGGCACTCGAAGAGCTGGGTATCCCACCTAGCAAGCTGATTCACACGTCTGTATCCATCTTCGGATATGACGGGAGAGCTCAAAGGCCTATCGGAGAAATCAGGTTCAAGTTGCAAATCGGTGATCTTATTTCTGAAGTCACTGTATATGCAATAAGGGCCCCTTCATGCTACAATATGCTTGGACGCCCCTGGATACATGAGAATGGTGTTGTCCTTTCAACTCTACATCAGTGCATCAAGTTTGTTGGTAACGACGGCTTGATACATCGAGTGTTTGTAGACAAAAAGCCCTTCAAAGGCAAAGACGTCCATTTTGCAAATGCTCAGATGTATAAAGATGGAAAAGAAGAAAAGGAGGAAGAAACAACACCCTTTGCCGAAAATCTCCAGAAAGATAAGGGCAAGGCTCCTTAACAATCATCGGGAGAAAACAAACCTTCCAGCAAATCCGAAGGGAGCAGTCATTCTCCCTTAGTCATCTCCCTCAAAACATCTTCAAAACCTTTGGTAATCACTACCAAAGCAAAGAAGACAAAACAAAAGGCTGGGGGCAAGTTCCCTGTCTCCTTTGTGTCTATCATGCATGACACAGATTCGGATTCAAGGCCAGAAGACGACACAGCGTCAAGCCAAGCTGATACTCAGCGAGTTTAGCCCGCTCTCACTCCATTGGAGACACCTGCTGACGTAGAAGATCCTATGTCTGCTTCCTTCGTTGTTCCTGCAACTTCAGCAGAAGAAAAAACAATCTTCTTCCACAGATCAGGAGTTTCTTCATCAAATTCTCCGCATGAACCTTTCCAAAATGAAGGTGTGCCCTAACTATCCCTATATAGTCAAATGGCACAAGCTATCATGAAGAAAATGGGCTACGACGCTCAAAATCCGACTGGTTTGGGAGGTGGCCGTGGTATTCTCATACCATTGGAACCCACCCTGACCAAAGTCAACCGGAAGATTGGAAACTCTATCGTCATAAAGACAAGTCTTCATACGGGTTAGGGTACGACCCTACCACTCCCATGAGACGTTTGACACAAAGGTTGCAAAGTCGTTTTGCCGACCAAGCCTCAACATCTCATGTCCATGAAGACATTGATCTCCCTGGATATCTCTTTGAAGAGTTACCCGTCAAGGATCCAGGAAGCTCGTCCAATTGGTATGATTTCTCTGACAATAAAGAGGAATTGTCCGATAACACAGACGTGAGGTTTTTTGACCCAGAATAACCATCGTCTCCAAAAGAAGTACCCTACTTCGACCCAGGTGATTGGGATCATCTCATTGCAAGTCTTGAGAAAAGTACCGATCAAGAAGACCAATGGATAGAAACAGAGCCTTGGCCTATAAATGCCTTTGGAATTTCAGAAGCTCTTGTTGAGTTGGAAGCCTCCGAAAATATTGTGGAGGAACCACCTTCAAACCTTCCAACAGAAGAACCTGTTCAAAAGATAGACTTGGGAACACCTGATAACCCACATCCTATATTCATAAGCAAGAATATAAAGGATGATGAGTTACCCGAGTATATCTTTCTTCTTCGCGAGTTCGTTGATTGTTTTACATGGTCTTATGCCAAAATGCTCGGCTTAGACCCCAAAATAGCGGTCCACAAACTCAACTTGCAATAAGAAATCAAGCCTGTCAAACAAGGCCAAAGAAGATTCCGTCTTGACGTGATGGACAAAATTGAACAAGAAGTTCAGAAACTCAAAATTGTTGGCTTTATCCGCGAGGAACAGTATCCTAAATGGTTGGCCAACATCGTCCCTGTGACAAAGAAAAATGGGCAGATAAGGGTCTGTATCGACTACAGGGACCTGAATAATGCATGCCCTAAAGATGAACTCCCGCTCCCCATACCAGAGGTGATGATTGACAACACCTATGGTTTGAACGAATGACATTTATGGATGGATTCTCTGGCTACAGTCAGATAAAGATGCATCCTGAAGGTGAAAAGCATACATCATTTTGGACTCCATTTGGCGTGTATTGCTACACTGTTATGCCATCCGGTCTGAAAAATACAAGTGCAACATATCAGAGGGCTATGGTGAAAATATTCCAAGATATGCAGCACAAGACGGTCGAATATCATGTCGACACCTCGCCATTTAAAGCAGAAGGAAGGAAGACCATCTCGACGATCTTCGAGAAGTCTTCCTCCGACTTTGCAAACACAAGTTGCGGATGAATCCACTAAAATGCTTATTCGGTGTCTCATCGGGTAAGTTTTTCGGATTCATAATTCGGAAAGCTGGAATAGAACTTGACTCCACCAAAGTCAAGGCTATCCTGGAAATGCCATCTCCAAGGACGCTAAGAGGACTAAAAGGGCTTCAAGGAAGGTTGGCATACAATCGACGGTTCATCTCCAATCTGTCAGGGAAGTGCCGTCCATTCTCTTGCTTGATGAAGAAAGGTGTGGAGTTTGTTTGGGATGCTGAATGTGAAACTGCATTTCAAGACATCAAAACATACCTGACCAAACCTCCAGTGTTGGCTGCCCCCACAACTAGAAGACCATTCATCTTGTACACAAGAGCTCTCGACTATTCTTTGGGTGCTCTACTCGCACAAGAAAACGACGAGGAAAAAGAAGCTGCTCTATATTACCTTAGCAGCATGTTGGTAGGTGCAAAGCATCGCTACTCCTCAGTCAAAAAAGAATGCCTTACAGTGATGGTTGTCGTACGAAAGCTATGTCACTACCTATTGTCCAACACAGTCTACTTGGTTTCGAGGATCAATCTCTTAAAGGTCCTTGTCACAAAAGCAGGCTCTCTCAATGCCCGACTGGCAAAATGGTCCATCCTTCTATCACAGTTTGATATTAGGTATGTACCACAAAAAGCAATCAAAGGCCAAGCTCTACCAGACTTTCTCGTAGAGCACCCATTGCCTAAAGATTTTCCACTCAGGGATGATCTCCCAGATGAACATGTCTACAACATGGAAACTTCCTTATCAAATGCTTCCTGGGACATGTACTTTGATGACGCAGCCAGGACAAGTGAAAAAGGAAAGCAGATATCGGGAATTGGCATCCTCTTTGTTAACCCCGATAAATACATGATTCCACACGCTTTCTCGCTATTGGAACCATGTTCAAACAATGCAGCTGAGTACCAAGCCTTGATTGTAGGATTGGAACTCGCCCTCGAATCCGGCATCACCATGCCGGAAGCTTTTGGGGATTCTCAACTGATCGTCAACCGGATGAATCAAAAATTTGAGGTCAGGAAGCCCGATTTGTTACCTTACTACAACAAGGTGCAATCGCTTCGACAAAAGTTTAACATCTGTCACATCACCCACATCCTCAGAGGTGAAAACATCCGCTTAGATGCCCTAGTTGGACTCACCGCATCTATGGCAATCCAAGAAGGGGAAAACATGCAAATTACAGTATGTCAAAGAAGGATTATCCCTCCTCTTAACACACATCAAGTAATTGTTGAATGCCACCAAGTGGTTGGAAGTCGGATGTCCATCTTCAAACCTCCGATCGACGACTGGAGGGATCCGTCCATTGATTACATTATGTTCGAAATCCTATCTGAAGATCCAAAAGAACGGGTAAGCATTCAAAGACGAGCCCCAAACTTTCATTTGGATATTCCTTCAAAAATACTTTATAGAAAATCCTTCAACGGAGTACTTCTACGCTACTTGTCGCAACAAGAGGCCGAGGAAAATCTCAAAGAAATACATTCTGATCTTTGTGGAGCCCATCAGGCTAGTCCTAAGCTCTATGATCAGATAAAAATGTTAGGTTATTATTGGCTTACCATGATAGCTGACGCAATGCAATTTGCTAAGCACTGCCAACAATGCCAAATTCATGGATATTATGTCCACATGCCTCCAGAATGGCTACATCCTACAGCAATCTCATTGCCTTTCGAAGCCTGGGGTATGGACATCATAGGCCCTATCTCTCCCCCATCAAGCAAAGGTCATCGCTTCATCTTCGCCGCTACGGATTATTTCTCCAAGTAGTCAGAAGCATTTGCGCTCAATGAAATGAAGACTCATCAGTCCTTCAATTCTTGCGCACCAACATTATTTGTCGCTTCGGCATACCTAAAAGATTCGTCCATGATAACGGACCACAATTCCGGAATCACAGATTCTATAGGTTTTGCGACAAGTACAAAATCCAAAGTTGTCATTTGACTCCATATAATCCCGCAGCAAACGGACTAGCAGAAGCCTTCAACAAGACACTCTACAAAATTCTGAAGAAAATGGTCTATAGTCACAAAAAAGACTGGGGCGACAAACTACTTGAAGCTTTGTGGGCCTATCGAACTACCGTTCGAGGACCAACCCATACCACACCATTCTCCTTGGTCTATGGATGCGAAGTTGTTGTCCCTTTGGAAGTACAAATTCCTTCCTTAAGGATATCTTTGCAAAATGACATGATGCAAGAAAGTAATGTCAAATTGAGACTCCAAGAGCTGGATAATCTCGACAAGAGACGACTTGAAGCTCTACAAAGCATTGACCTGTACCAAGCACGCATGGCAGGATCTTTCAACAAGAAGGTCAAGCAACGCGCCTACAAAAAGGGTGATTTGGTGCTTGCAGTAAAAAGACCCACAGTCATTGCCCACAAATCTAAAGGCAAATTCAAACCAAAATGGGAGGGACCCTTCGTCATCGACAAAGTCTCCTCCAATGACGCATAGGCTCTTCTAAACATGGAAGGTGACAGTTGTATGCTGCCTATCAATGGCAAGTTCTTGAAGCAGTACTACCCTTGAAGACTTCCTCCAACGGGTCAGAGCGATACCTATAAGGCCAAAGCCTATCCCTAGGTACTTTCTCGTCAAACCCACCCCTTTTGAAATTATCACCTTTATGTTGAAATTTCTAAAAAATAAAAAAAATAATAAAATAATAAAAAAAACCAATACTTACTTTCATCGTTTCATTGTTCAAAAAAAAAAAAAAAAAAAAAACCAAAACCAAAAAACCTAGTTTAGGAACCTCTTCCCGGACTTGACCAAAGTTTTCGATCCCTGAACCCAAAATTCATGGTTTGAAATAAAAATCAGGATCAGGAATTTCCACCCTAGTCCGCCCCGACTTTTACAACAAAAAATGTTTTGAGTCAAAATTTACGACCCTCGTGTCTTTAAACAAAAATGGTTTTTAGAAACTGCGAGAAAGCGACGCTCAGCCAATACTCGCAAAACCCAAAACCAGAAGGATGCGAACCTCATTCGATACTTCCAAAACCTCAAAATCGAAAGGATGCAAACCCCATTCAATATTTCCATAACCTCAAAATCGTAAGGAAGAAACACCTCGTCGATACTTGCAAAATTTCAAAAAAAAAATCGTGGAGACATTCTAGTTGATATCCACAATCCAAATTTCAAAAAACCTCAAATTTCAAAAATCGGGGGGAAGCAACATTCAGTCGATATCCGCAAAACCAAATTTTTTGAAAAAGCAAGGAAACAACGCTTAGTCGATACTTGCACCCCAATCCGCAAGGAGGCGACATTCCATCGATACTCGCAAACCGAATGAGCAAGGAAGCGACATTCCATCGATACTTGCAAGACCATTTAGCAGGGAGGCAACCATTGGTTGATACCTGCATTTTGAAAACAAAAAACCCGGCTATAAATACCAAAAATCCTGCTCTCACGCCAAAATCGGCTATAAACGCCAAAATCCGGCTATCAACGCCAAAAATCGACTATAAATGCCAAAAACTTGGCTATCAGTGCTACAAAAATCGACTATAAATGCCAAAAATCGGCTTTCATGCCAACAAAACAAAGCTTGGTTTTCAAAAAGTCTGGTTCCCATGCCAAAAACAATAAACAAAATTTGGCTTCCATGCCATCTCAAAATCCGGCTTCCATGCCTCAGAAAAAAAAAAAAAAAAAAAAGAAATTAGGCTTTATTACCATAAAGAAACTTTGGCTTCCATGCCACAAACAAAATTTGGCTGTTACGCAACAAAATTTGGTTTCCATGCCATCCCAAAATTCGGCTTTCAAGCCATCAAAAACTAGGCTTTCGCCACAAAATTTGGCTTTTATGCCCAAAACAACCTTTTGACAAAAGATTTTCACAAAATGACAACCTTTTGATCAAATTCCCAAACAAATATTCCCTTTTAGCTCTTCCTTAAATTTGTTTTCATCAAAAAAATTAAACAAAAGGAGGGAATACAAAAAATATATAGTACCAAAAATGTTTATACATGGAGGTACCAAAAAAAAGAGGGAGAAGAAAAGGAGTTTGTTATAACTCAGAAGCTCAGTGTAACATGGTCTTCAACCAAAGGTTCAACTCCTCAAGCAGACTCTTGGCCTTAGCCTCCAGAGCTTTTAGGCCACGCTTCTTCAAAACATTTCCATAAAATGCGACAGAACGCCGCGACCCATCTGCAGCACGAGGAAGTTCTTCCCAGAGAATCTGCCATTGCTCATATTCTTGAGTCTTCCTCCGAAGATTGTTATTAGCCTCCTCAACCTGGCGAATTAGAGCCCCCTCTATAGCACGAGCTTCCACAATGGCGGTCCATTGGGCAGCAGCTTCTTCGTCCAAAAGCTTAAGACACTGCCCAGCTTCGACAGCCTCCTTATCAAGGCGGTTCAGGTCTTACGATAGCTCGATGATAGCCAACTCGGTAACGTTCCTCTCCCGAACAAACTGCTTCCGAGTCAGCGAGATCTCAGTCAGCTCAGATCTGACCTCGCTGGAAGGTCTGGAAGGCTTCACAAACATCTCATTAAAGAAGTCACCATCTGGGAAACTCTTGGTCTCAGTCCACTTGTTGCCCAAAGCAATGACTTCATCAACAAAAGCCTTGGCACTTGCAATGTCCAGACCGACTTCTTCGCTATCAGCAAGAATGTCTTACACATGCTTGATCATACTAAAACCAGCTTCCAAGTGATCTGAAGAGAGAGTCTCAGCCCATGAGCTCAAAACACTCTTCAACACCTTCTTTACATACTGAAGGTGCGACCCAAATAAAGATTCGCCATGCTCCGGTGCTCGACTGCCCATGTCATGCCCCGTTGGAGGAGTAATCAATAAGCCCTTTCCAATTGAAAAAGCTGACTCATCGTAAGGTTTCACACCTACCGCGTTGAAACTAGTATAAGAAGTACCTACTTCTAGATCAGCTGTAGGTATCTCCTGTTTTGGCCTTGAGGAAGACAGAGGAACTTCTCTTGCTACTTCACAATTTGTCAATAAAAGACACAAATGTATGAATATGATCTTGTCAAAAATCAATATCGAGATTACAAAATACCTTCTTTGACAATTGGCGGAGTACTTCTGCCTCTATGAGCTCATCCGAGGCATTATCAAAGGTTGCATCCTAGATTGCTCGAAGTCGTCAGAATCCTCTAACAAGTTAGCTAACAAGAAAACAAAAGCAACATATTAGCAAATGACAGCACAAACAAAAAAAGGAGGAAAAAGCAAAAGAAATCATACCAGGTGAAGGTTCTGAAACCACTCCAGAGTCCCTTGGCGCTTCTTCAGATGCCGTAAATGGGTCCGTCATTTCCTCATCGGCCGGAACCTCGAACATCACCAAATCACCATCCTCTGCCAAAAGAAAGAAAGCAACGGATCAAAAGCGTAAATAGAAAGAAGGAGAATCATACCAACCGTCTCCTCTTCTCTGGAGGCTCGTCAGCATTCTCAAACACCTCCTCAGCAATGGGAGAGGAACTTTCAGATCAAGAGGACTTTCGTGCCGTCTCATATTACGGTCTGCTCAAAGATTCTGCCCCACCATCAAAATCAGGTCTCTCACTAGAGTCCTCACCCGATGGTCTGCTTTTCCCAGTAGACTTCATGGAAGCCTTTGTACGCTTTGCTTGCATCCAAGCGTTGATCTCGGCCTCCTCCTTTTCCAGCTGTTTCAAGACCTCACCAGGAATCCCTTATGCAACTCCTAATCAGATGACGTCCTGTTCACCGAGAAAGTCAATCTTATGTGTCACGACACCAAACCCGGGGTCCGTGAAGTAATAATTATGTTTCTCCCAAGATCCACGTGTGTGAGGATTACAAATTCCAATAGCCTCTGAATATTTAGCGGAAGCTTTCGTAGTGTTGCGACTCGGAGTCCGTGGCCATTGGATTCCGCACCGCACTCAACCCAAGCGTATAGTCATCTTATCAATGATCCATCTCAGACTGGAATAAACCATCATAATAAAAGTACAGAGCTGACAGTAACAGGGTATTACATTCCCATATATGTTCAAGTTACAAATAACAATGTGTATTAATTACAAATCCCAAGAAAAAGGCTAATAGAAGCCATACCAAAAAGAAGCTAATGATCACTACCCCATATATGACGAAATTTTGATGTCAAGCTCAATATCTACATGACATAACCGACAAACAACCTGTAAGCTCATGGCTCCACAGCCAACACGTGCACTCATCTCGAGTGAAGAAGTCTGGACCTGAGTACCAAAGTAGTGGGTCAGGCACGACGGTCTGGCAGGTGGGTGAAAAGATATAACAATATACTGAACGATAAAACATGTAATAAATCATGCTATCTGATCAAAATTGTACATAATTACAAATGTATAGGAAATCATGAATATCTGACAAAATCCTGTATTCATATAAAACGGGTATGAAACATAAATATTTGACAAAATATGTATTCCTTTAAAGCATGTATAAAACATGAACATTTCACAAATCGGGAACTCATTTAAAACGTGTATAAATAATGCATCATTTATTAAGAAAAGACATGATCAATATAAAGCAGTAAGGGTACCAAGGATCAGAAACTATCAAGATGGCAACCACACAAAGCTAAATCCTCTCTCACTAAAGTGATGAGAGCTATCGGGCGTTGACCTCGGTCACCGAAGTGAGGAAGTGCAACAAAATTTACATATATATATAATAATACGGGATGGGAATCACGGTAGCGAACCGGATATCGGGAAACACGGGAGCGAGCCGAGTATCGGGACGGGACCACGGTTAATAAACCGGGTATCGAGATCCAAACTGTAGCTGGCGGGACGGGAGGGGATCTTCAAGTCGGTAGATCAGACCGACAAGGTCATCCAAGCTTAGTGGTGCCGACTCATAGGTTATATGCGAGTAAACAAAACAAATACATGTATGCATGTTCTCTTTTTGGCTCATGGGCTCGCACTACAAAGCTCTGGCCCCATATTGCCTCAAGGTTTTATTCTCACGGGTCATATACAAGAAATCAGGTCAAATAAATACATATGACGGGACGGAATACCCATAGGCACAAAACATATCTGTATCGGGTCGGGCATAAACGGGTTAGCAACATGCTAAAAGAAAAACATAAATTTCAATACTGTTGGGTAAGTCTAGTCATAAAACACGAGATTTAAAATGTACAAGTGAAATTCGGGTCGAAATAAAGCATGAATGGATTTCTCATATTCTCCGGGCCAAGTGTTGAAAATCCAAGATTTGAGTCAATGTAAATAGGGTTCCGTATGTCGAATTTGATATACATTTGGTACTCTTTAAGAATTGATAATATGCCGGGACCTTATATACATTGACAAGTCTATAAGACCTAAAAAACAACATGATAAAGGGATTTCTTCTTCAATATAGTTCCACACTTTCTTTAAAAGAAATCTTTCAGAATTGTAATTTCGGTCAACCCTTGGTTGGCTTGTCGGTTAACCGACAGGGTCATGTCGGTCGACCGACAAGCTGGCCGACGGCTATCCGAGTTCAGAAATGGGGAGAAAACAGCTCTCTGGAATTGGGACCGATGGGTTGTCGGTTAACCGACAGGGGTATGTCGGTCGACCGACAGCTGACCGACAACGAAACTACCCTGCACGGCCAAGTCCGTTTCAAATCAGATTTTACATCTTTCCTTCCCTTCTCCCATCCACTCTTTCTATACATTTGAGCACCCTTCTCACACAACTTTAGAGGTCTTAATACCTCACTCAAAACCCCAAGAAATCCTTTCACAAAATGAACCCAACCTCTTCATCCCATTCACATTCAACCATAAGAAATTCATAATATAAAATCAATTAGGACTTATACATTCAAGATGTCATTTTCAATCATGGCGAACCACTCAAGTACATTTCAAATCGATTTACAAAAAGAGCATATAACTTTTCTAACATGGAATGGAATAGTGTATGTGATTCAATATCTTACCAAGGGGAGTCTCAATGCATACTTAATATCTAAAGGTTGATTTATAATAATGAGTTTGGCACCAATGAAAATTCACAACACTTAAGATTATAAAGTATGCTTTAAGACTCATAAGAATTCTCGGGTAAAATCCCACGTCAAAACTTTCTTTCATTTTTCCATTCAATTGATACACTTCAAGCATTTCATTTCATTGATCCAAATATTCACTTTCATTACCAATCCTTGATCACTAAGATAAGTATATCATTGGATTCCTCGCTTCAAGAGCTTTCCAACGGTATATAGAACGACCAATTCCGACATGGGAATCAAAAGTTATGGGCGTTTCAAAGTGGCCCAGAAAACAGCCCAGGCCCGCTAGGCTGCTGCCTGGGCCCGTTTCAAGTGCAGAAATTTGCACTTTTTGTGCATTTTTTATTCTCTTCTCCCCCAATCCCTTCCATTTGCATTCTTATACAATTTGGGCTTTCTCCTAGCCTTAACAAACTCCATTAAAACATCATACACTAAATCATTCCATCAGTTCCATGGATTTTTAACAATGAACAAAACATTAACATTCACCAAAATCACTAAAATTCTGAAATACATATAACCAATCCAAAGACAACTCATTGCTAAATAAAATCCATATAGTTGAAACATCAACTTAGAGAAACAATAGACATAAATCATCTCTTGAACATTTCAATGAAAAATCAATAAACTAAGGTAAGAAATCTTAGATTTTAAGAAGAGAACAAATGCTCATTAAACAACATATACCATATTAATTGAATATTTACTTGCATTTGAAATATTTAACATTTTCAAGAGAGTAATATGCTAGAAAGTATACTAATTAGTGCATTTGAAATCTCAATAAAAGCATGAATGAAACAAGCTTAAGTAATGAAAAATCATTAATAAAAGCTAATCATTTGCATAAAAACATGATTAATGAAAATAAATCATTTCATCCACTTGCCTTAGGTCCAAGCTAATGCAAATCAACCACTAATCACCTCTCCAAGCCAAAATCACAAATCTACACAAAAACCCCAAATACAACTCCAAAAATAAAAAACCAATTCAAAACAAAACGAAAGCTTTCAATAATCGAAATGGAGCTCCTCTAAGACAAGAAGAACACAAATCTAGGAGATGGGGAGAATCACTTACATGGAAGACCTTCAAATAAGCAAGGAGAAAACAAGGGAAATCTTGGAATGGGCGGCTTTCTTCAAAAATGGTGTCAATGGAAAGCCTCCAAGGTGGAGAAGAAGATTGCAAGGTCTGTTCTTGATTTAGCAAGGGTTTTGAGGTGATTTGAGAAGGAAGAAAGCAAGAAGAAAGTGGAAGAACCATGGCTGCTGGGGCTGCTCCTCTCTTAGAAATTAGGTCAAGAAGGGAAGAAGAACAAGAGATGGGTTCCTTTTATAACAAAGGGGAGATGGGTTCCACAACTTAAAACATTTGTCGGGCTAAGACATGAGTTTTGAGGCCTCAAATGATTTCGACGAAGAAGACAAAGTTGATCAACGAAATTTTTAGTTTCCAAAAAGTATATATTTTGCAGGTTTTGGTGACATTGAAAATCGTGTCCAGATTTTGGGTGAAAAGACTGTTTTGCCCTCAAATTGATAAAAGTCGGGTTTAGGAGTTTCAAACGAGGACAGGTCCAACATGAAAGTTGTAAGGATTAACAATATAAAGTAAATGGGATGAAAACACAATTTTTAAGAAATCAAAATAAATCCCAAGCTCACACAAAATCGCAATAAGAACCCCCAAAGGGTCCCATAAGTTAAGAAGGTTCTCAAAACTTTTCAAACCCAAAGAAAATGGTAGTTAAACTAAGAAAGTTAAACAAACAACCACTAAAACCACTAAGAAAACTAAATCATGATTAAAACCACACTAAATCAGGAAATTAGGGGTCGGGTTCTCACATTTGCTTCTCTCCAGAAAGGAAAGCCAAACTTTCCTCTCGTAGGACACCATCTGATCCACCAAGACCCTTCCCAGGAGATTGCTTGACATCAAGCTCCTTCTTGAAAAGCCCCTGCTACACTGAAAAGCTCTCTACGAACCACTTCGCGAAGCCAACAGTCCGGAAAGTGGGCAACTCAGGATAGGAAACCATGGCGGTAGTGTCCTCAGCACTGTAAAAAGCCCATGCATTCCTCCCGTCCTGCAAACCTCCAAAACGCTTCACCATGCTCGAAGGAGCTCCAACAACGCCATGAGAGAAGCCAAGCTGCAGCGTAAAACGCGAAGGGACATACGACTGGATATCAATGAAAAGATGTCTACGGTACACCATCGTACCAACCCGTATGTTGAAAAGCCATCTCTTTTCTGCGTTTGTCAAAGCATAGTGTCTTCTCGACGCTGCCCTGGTGGAATAACGGGAGACACCAAAATTAAAAGCCTTCTTCCTTAGATCCGGAGAAAGCTTCACTGAAGACTGCCCGATCTCGACGTCCCTGAACCGTCGGATTCTCAAACGAGCAGACAAAAGAGATTCAGAAACGGCTACTCCTCCAGCCAATCGAATCATGAAAGGGTCATCGTCTTGTGCAACTCCCAATTGATGGAAGCTAGGACAGTGGTATACATACAACAAATATAAGATATGGGCTGAAAACACCCTGTTCAAAGGGAGCTCAAGCCGAACCAGAAAAGCAGCAGCCTGCAATTCGGTACACAAATAGGAGTAAAGAGCGGGCACCAAAGCCAGCCGCTCTCCGAATGCCATCTGACAAACCGGAAAGATACAATGCGGCCTGATGTGCGTTCCATCTCCTCCAGTAAAATCAGCCCCACCCAGCCAATAAGTGAGGTAAACAGCGAGATCTCTCCGCAATGCAATGTCAGGATAAATGGAGTTTGTACTTGTGAAGAATTTCTTCAAGTCTTCTCGCATGGTGCAGATCTTCTTCAAACCTGGGTTTTTAGCCCTAGCATCCTGGGCTAAGCTATCAGAAGACTCTTCGCTGTCAAAAAAGTTAGAGTTACAACTCTTCCAACTGCTGCACCTAATTTTCGAGCCCTCTTTCTCCTTCAAAAAATCATAGAATGCGATGAGCTGAAAGTACAAAAGCCTGAACTCCTCAGATTACTCCTCAAGGACGCTGTCAATAGGTATGAACTCCTCATAGAGTTTGCCAAGGATAGGCAGCCCTGTGATGGCACTCAATTCCTTCAAAGAAAAACCAATCTCACCATTCATAACAATGAAGGTGTTGGTTTGTGGAAGGAATGACTCCAGCATGGCCATGAAAGTCTCATTGGAGAAAACCACAGTTTGCCAAAAAGCGCAAACTTCGTAAAAAATCTCGGCTTCCCCCAGAATGGCCCAACCAACCTTCAGGGTGTGATCAGTCCATAATTCCTAGCTTGAGTCAGCACTAAAACGGCCACGAAGTCGAAAAGGCTTCACCCAATTACTGTCGTCACCCCGAAAAATGCCAAGGCCCACGGGTCTCAAATCGACCGACGGATGGTCAGAACCTTGGTAGCCACTGGCTGGCATCAACATGTCCATACGGACAAGCGATTTCTCTGCATAACCGAAAAGGCCGCCAACAAAAATCCCGGTCTTGATCACATTGGTCTTCTTCACCTAGCTCGGAGGATCTTCCCTTTTAGGGCATGTCGGAAAAAGACTCATGATCGAGATGGTTTGATCGAAAGTCGACCGGGTAGAAATAGTTCTCTCCTCACCATCTGCTGTGTAAAAGAACTGAAAACATCTCCTTTGGTATATCAAGTCGTCAGGGACTGCATCACCAAAGAAAAAGGTAGGCTTGGACACAATGCTCTGATCGTCCGTAACCCAAGGACGGCTACTTGCCTCAATCTTGTGGAATTCCTCATCCATGAAAGAGATCAATCGCTGTCTCATCTTATCACGGTTGAGGGAGTCACACTCTTCCAAGTTCTTCTCAACAAACTGGACCTTCTCCCGGCCTGCTGAACTGCCGCATTAGAAGATCTGGCAGAGTTTGACCCAACTTGGTTGACCAGTTCCAACCCAACTTGGTCAAAATCAATCAAACTTTGTCCAAGTCAACAATCATGTTGACTTGACCTAGAGACTCTAGCCTTCTATCTTGATGCATCAAACAAAAAAAAATGCATGAACATCTTGAAATTGTGTTACCTCATTGTAATGATGAGCAAAAAAAAAAAAAAAAGAAAAGAGAAAAACCTCTTCAAAAAAAAAATTTCTGGGCTAGCCCACAGGCCGTGGCCCATTGCCACGCAGCAGTACGGCAAGGTTCGTACAGCCAAGAAAAAAAACGATGAAAAAAAAGGGAACACCGTGAAAAAAAAAAAGAAGAAAAAAAAAAGGACAAAAACCATGAACAAAAAAAAAAGAAAAGAAAGAAGAAGAAGAAGAAGAAGAAGCACGAAAAAAAAAAAGAAAGAAAAAACGTGCTTAACAACAAAAATAAAAAATAAAAAATAAAGGAAGAAAAAAAGAAAAGAAAAGAAACTTTTCCTACTTCTACAATGGAGCTTTCTTGTGAAGGAAGAAAACTTACTTGAAGCCATAGATGGAGAAGAAGGAGAACTTGAAGGTCTTCGAAGAGAAGTTCTTGATCTTAGAGCAATCTTGAAGATTTTGCAAAAAGAAAGCAATGGAGCAAGAGATCCAACCTCCCCATGCTTATATAGAAGAAAGCAAACCAAAAGAGGAAATAAGGAGAAAAGAAAGGAGGTAAGTGCTAAAAATTAGCAACTTCCCCAAAAGAAAGATACTTTGAGAAAATCTCTCCCAAAAACAAGGAAACTTGAGAGATTCTCACCAAGTAAGGATATTTTTAGATATTCTCTACAAAAATGACACCATATGAGATCTAAGCCATCTTCAAAGCTTAAGGTCCCATAGGTTAGCCCACATGAGCCAGGTTTGACCACCTAGGCACTAAAAGTGGCTTTTAGTAAAAAAAAAATCCCTCTTACCAAGAGCATACATAAAAAATGGTTCCATGCCTCTTTTGAGTTGATTGGACTATTCAAAAAAAAAAAAAAAGCCTCGTGAGTTTCCAAAAAACCAAACCATCTAACCTCATGAACCAAATTAAGAAAAAATCTTGAAATTGACATTCCACAAAAAACCAAAACCTGGTCCCCTAACTCGCCACATATAGCTTGTTAGGTCACAAAACCAAAGCCAAAACCAAAAACCAAATCCAAACTCCCTAGCTCGTCACATACAACTTGTTAAGTCACAAGGTCAAAACCAAATCTGATCCCCCAACTTGCCGCATACAGCTTGTTGGGTCAAGAGGTCAAAATCAAAAATCAAACCCAGACCCCCTAACCTGCCACATACAGCTTGTTAGGTCACAAGGTCAAAAACCAAAAAGCCTTTCTTGACCGCCTAATGTGCCACATAAAGCCTTTTGGTTTACAAGGTCAAAAGGGAAAATCCAAAAATCCAAATCCCCCATGTCATTTTCAAAAACTTCACCTTGAGATTGTATGTGATCCCTCTCACTACCATAAAACTCCCCCGGAAACTCAAAAGGCTATTAAAAAAAAAAAAAAAAGGTCAAGACTCTTGGTCAAGTTAGAAGCTCTCCTTCAAGTTCCTCTTTGAGGCATATCGACTCCAAAAACAACTCGTCGTTGTACCTCGAGGGGGTATTTGTTGACACCAAAAAAGTCACTTTGCCTCCTCAACATCAAGAAGCCACATGAAGCTGCATCTTACTACAAATAGGCAATGCTACTTCACGCATCAGACCTTGTTAGAATCAAACAAAAATTGCAAGATCTTTCAAAACACCCAAAAGAAGGGTACACATGAAGTTTCAGGCCACTCCGACATCATTTGGCTTAACTTCACTCATCCAACAGCTAAACAGGCGCTCCCGACGGCGACAGTGTCGAAGATATCAAAACTTTAATCAGAGCCTACGGATGGTTCCAAAATACCTCCAAAAGGTTCCTTGTCAAATTTCAAGTCAAACCGACAACGTCTGACCCTCCATCAACCCTCGAGCAACAAAATCAAGCCTCTCGGCAGCGAGAACCACCGAGGCCATCACTCATCAAACAAAGCACATGAGTGGCTTCAACATGCTTCCAAAGTGTTGCACGTCGAATTTCAGGTCATTCTGACAACATTTGATGAGACTTCGACGCTCGGAAACAAAATCAAGCCTCCCGGTGGCGGAGGACCCGGGACCATGACATCCAAATCAGAGCTAATGGATCATCTCAAAATGACTCCAATAGGCTTCCTGTCAAATTTCAGGACAATTGGACATCGGTTGACCGCACATGAAAGTGCGATATCTTCCTCGCTGCAAAATCAAGTCTAGCAGCGACGAGTCCCCAAACGGCTTCAAAAATCAAATAAAAGCCCATGGTTGATCCTATCCATTGCTCAAGAGGCTTCACCTCAAATTTCGGGTCATTCCAACATCGTTTGACCTAGTTTCGACTCTTGACGGAAAAATCAGCGACAAAGTCTTCGGCTTTTCCAAAAAAAAACTAATAAGAAACTTTGTGCTTTGGTTTACGTGCCTTCTCGTCAAGTTGTCTTCAGGAAAACCAAGTCAATAAATGAGGAAAAATGTCAAGAAAAATACAGGAGAAAAAAGGAACGAAAAAGACCAAGAAACGACTGAAAAACGGCGACCAAAAGGGGACAAACCCCCATGGTTGCTGGCGACCCTGGGTGCATGGTCGCCGGCGACCCTGGAAATCCGGGTAGCTGGATTTCTGCCGGGTGGCCCGTTTTCCGATCTTTTTCAAGTTTCGGGAGTTCCAGCCCTTGTGATTTTCTGAAAATCCAATTGTTGATGCTTGGAATCGACTGATCTTCATCAACATCTCGGATCCGTCGTCAAGGGCATGAAATTATCATTAATCGCTCCAAGAACACCAACCGGCTGACCAAGAAAGTTCACTTTCTGTCCGACAGATCGAGAAATCGACAAGATAGATGTCACCAACCCGTTGGCACTAATCAATGTCTGAAGTTACATCGCCATCCAACATCAAACAACATGTGGACCATTGGCGATCATCACAAGAAGAATTCCAACAGACGCGGTACAGCCCGCGACTCTTCAAATGCCCTGGCGACCACTTAATGATGTTAATTGACCCATTTTATGATAACTTAATGCGGTCATTAATCCATTAATTTGGATGACCCAATCAGAATCAAGCAAATGGGAGTTACAAGTCCAAGTAATCATGGCATTAAAGCCATGAAAATCCCCTCATCATGGAGATTAAAGGCGATTAAATGCCCATCATTCTCCATCGGCCAATCACAAGCCAAGAAAAAGAAGTTACAAAATCAAGAATAAAAACTTGTAACTCCTCCCATCATGTAGCATCAATGCCATCAAACCTCTCATCATGGCTATCAATGCTCATAAACCACCCCATGGCTACCAAAAGCCTATAAAAGGGGGTTCATTCCAAAGGGACAGACATCCACAACAAGAAGGTCGGAGTCTGGAAAATCCGAGAGAAATTCTGAAGAAGTCATGTTGCCCTACTGCAAGAAACACCACAAGGTGATCGAAGTCCCTTAGGGGGCCACCCCCCCAAGGTCCTCTTCTTCTATCCAACATGGCATAAACGCGGCTTTTCAGCCCGTTTACTCGGTTTTTTATTGGATATAGAACTTCCCCTTCGTCTTTGTCCTCTAAAAATTTGAGGTTAGAGCCAAGCCAAAAGAGTCAAAGCATCATGCGTTCTCATCTGAAGGACGATGGCGAAGTCCATACATGACTTGCGACCATCGATCTGAACGAGTCCCCATAATCTCCTGAGAAGTTAGATCCCTTTTCTTATTTTTCTATTATATTTTGTATTTTTTAAAGAGACAAAAAAATCACAATTCTTGTCTTTCATTATTGATGAGATTTGTAAACCACCTTTCACAACAAAATCACCTTTCACGGTAAAAAATCGCCTTTCATGGCAAAACCGCCTTTCACAGCGCCAAATCGCCTCCTACGGCATTCAAAAATCTTGTCTCTTTTCTTAAATATTTATGCAATTTGAAAAGTTAGAAAAAAGGATCGATTTCCTTTCTACTTGTGAAGGTGAATCTCCGGATCACCACTTCAAATTCCAAGTAGAATAGAAAATCTAGCATACCCGTACAAAAAAATGTTGAGCCAATCATCTTATATTTCCTGACTCGATGGAGTTTGATCCCTATGATGTAGCAAGCTTCTCCCAAGTCTTTCATATCAAATGTCTTGGCTAACCAAACTATCACCATTGACAACATTCTTATGTCTCTCCCGAGGACAAGGATGTCGTCGACATATAAAACCAGAAAAACTAACATGCCTCCTTCACTTTTCATGTACACACATGATTCATCTGGATTCTGACAAAAACCAAATGAGTTGATTGCCTGGTCAAAACGAATGTTCCAGTTTTGGAATGCTTGCTTCAATCCATAAATAGACTTCTGCAGCTTGCAAACTTTTTGCACTTGGTTTTTAGCTATAAAACTGTCTGGCTGCACCATATAGATGTCTTCCTTAAGATGGCCGTTGAGAAACGCCGTCTTGACATCCAATTGCCAAATCTCGTAATCGAGATGAGCCGTAATAGATAAGAGTATCCGGATGGATTTGAAAATGGCTACCGGCGAGAAGGTTTCCTCATTATTGATACCATCTTTCTGAGTATATCCTTTCGCAACAAGCCTGGCCTTAAAGGTCTCCACTCTTCCATCTGGTCCTATTTTTCTCTTGTAGACCCATTTGCACTCAATAGGTTTAATATTGGTAGGCAAGTCCACAAGTGTCCAAACCTGATTGGAGTGCATAGACTCCATCTCAGCTTTCATAGCATTATGCCAACGTCCCGATTCCATGTCATTGATTACATCATCATAGTTATAGGGATCTTGTTCTGGTTCTTCTGAGACTGCCTCATAAGACTCTCTCAAGAAAGAGAGCTTGTCAGGGGGTCTTAATATCCTCCCATTACGACGAGACACTGGTGTAATTACTGAGTTTGGTAAGGGCGGTTCTTCCTCAAGTTTGATCATACTTGAATTTGGAATTGATTGCTCTTGAATCTCTTCCAAGATCACCCTTTCTAAAGATTTATGGTCAATCATGTAATCTTCCTCCAGAAAAACCGCATTGGTGATAACCAGTACTTTCTGTTCTCTAGGATTATAGAATAATCAACCTTTAGTTCCTCTAGGATATCCTACAAACGTGTATACTTCCGACTATTATTCCAGCTTATCCATCTTAACCTATAGCACGTGTGCCAGACAACCCCAAATGTATAAATGTTGTAGACTAGACTTTCGCCCGAACCACAACTTCCAGAGAGTCTTAAGTGCAGACTTAGTTGGTACGAGGTTGAGTATGTACATTGCAGTATCCAAGGCGTATTCCCAAAAGGATATAGGTAATCCTGAGAAACTCAGTGTCACGTCCACGAACCCGATTAGAGATTAAACCGGATCCGGGGTGTGAAATTTAGGGCTAATTAAAAAAAATTCCCTTAATGCCCAAGGATCGAAGTCCGCTGTAAGGATTGTGTAGTTGAGCCTCATTAAGAAATTAATCAATGGGACTTGTCCGGTAAACACAACATTAACCTGTAGAAATGTCAAAGCAAGTACGGTATTCATCCCATTATTTATATATTCAAGTTTCAAAAGATAAGACATATAAAGTTTATAAACATCAGGACCATCCCCAAGAACTTAGGTCCTGGTACAAAAGATATACAGTACTAGAACAGACAAGTCCACAAGATCTAAGACCCAAAAGATGAAATGAGGCGGTACGCTAGAAGATATCCCCGTGTAACGCGCACTAGTGCCGGGAGTGATGACGCTAAGCTACGTCATCGGCACCCCACTCTCGTACCTCGTCCTCCTCCCCCGGTTGAGGATCCTCTGGGATTGCCTCGGCATCCGGGTCGGTGTAATAGTAGAAGGTGTCCTCTGCACACCATGGAATAAAGGATCAATAATATGTTGGCAAGAAGATAAGCAATATACATTATTCATAACATGCTTCAAAAGGAAATAAAGACAAGTACATGATTAGAAGATAGCAAGGTACAAGCTATGCATAAGCATGAATAATACGAGGGTCAAGTAACAATATAAATCCTAACAAGATAAACAAGAATAACCATCCATGAAATGCAATGTCAAGCAAGAGGAGACTCCGAGGATGTCCTAGCCATCTCACGGGGGTATAAGTGACGTCCAAGCCGACTACGAATACCCAAAGTCCAGCTCTAGGGGGATCCTAGCTCCCAGTCCTAGGAATAGCAGCACGGTCCCAGCCCGCTCCCAGCTATTCACGCCATGGACGCCATCAAAAGCCAACTGCCCACCCTAGTGTCCGGTATCCGGCCCACTCTATAATCCCCAGTCTGCAGCTGGTTTTGAATGCAAGATGATGATGATGGTTTGTATACGACACAAGTTCCAAGACAAATACACGTGGATAGGTTCCCGAGTACAAAATAACAAATTGAGGGCTACTCCAAGTCAAGCCAAGATACAAGTCAAGTTCCAAGTTCCATGAGTGGTCCTCTTTCAAGTCTATCCACACGTGTTTATCAATACAAGACAAGGTACCTAAGGATACACTCTAAGTCCGGTCACATTCTAATTCTACAAGTTAAGTTAAAAGTTAAACAAGTGTACAAGATAGAGGGCATAAGATACGACAAGCTACGAATACATGATTTAAGAGTGAATAGTGAAGAACAAGCCAATCCTAGGTCAAGAGTTGTCCATCGTGTATCAAACGTATCCCCAACGGAGTACGTATGGAGAATGAGTCAATAGTGTCCTACTTTGATGGGGCCATGGTGTACGGGAGTTGTTAGGCACCAATTAACTCAATTCCACATGCATTCGGCCAAGTTACATTGATATACGGAAATTCCCGGATAACCGACGAAGCACACCAAGCCAAACATACTCCATTTTCATTTTCCCCCAATTGGTCATGCAAGGGTAGGGTCAATGGGTTCCAACCTAGGGTCCAAACTAGGTTTAGAATCCCTTTCCAAAGAGATAAAGGCTTGGTACATTGATTCAATAGCCACTTCTTTTTCCAATCTCTGATCATTAAGATATATATACCATTGGATTCTACATCTCAAGAGCTTTCCAACGGTATATAGAACTCCAAATTCCGACGAACGGTTCAAAAGTTATGGTCATTTGAAATCTGCCAAAAATTCATGAAATCTGCCGAATTGGCCCATGCGGCTAACCGAATTTGCCCATGCGGCTAGCCGAAAAGGTGACCGAAAGTGACCGAAAATGCCCTGTAAAAACATGGTTACTGGAAAAGTAACCGAATGGTGACCGAATTTCCTGCGGCTAGCCGAATTCTAGGTAGAAACATGAGTTTTTGAGCCAAAAATTCAATCATTTTGAGTGGCTCCTTCTCCAACCCCTTTCCAAACCTTTCCAAAGGCCATGACCTGTACAAAGAGCACCATGCTCTCCTCCAACCCATATTTCATCCATTCATCAAGTCATCCACCCATAATAAAAACCCATTCAACCCATTAATCCAATTTTAGCATGTGTAATCTAGTTAACCATGACAAGCTTGGAATTTTGGGGAAAATCTAAACAATGAGTTAACAAGAGACAATAATAATACATGCATGCCCAATATATAAAACAAATCTACTTACCTTCACCAAAGGGAGTGAAATAATGGAAATTGAGAAGATTGAGAAGGACGAAAGCTCCCACACACACTCTAGCCAACACAACTCTCCCAAGCCTCCCTTCTACAATTGAGGAACACAAAGGAAAAGAAAGAAAGAAATTCAATCAACATGCAATCCATTCACAGCCATGAGAAACGAAATGGGAAGGGAAGGAGAAGAGGAAACTTACCAAATTTGAGGTCTAAGGAAAGAAGAAGAAGAGAGGAAGACAATGGTGTAGTTGGATGTCCTTGGAAGGGCCTTTAAGCTCCACATGCAAGATGAGAGAGTGAAGAAGGAAAAAGAAGAGAGGGTTGCAGCACCGTTGAGTGAAAGGAGGAAGAACGAATGATAGGGCTGGGTTGGGGTTTAAATGAGAGGTGGAGAAGGAAATGTCTGGAATGCCCATCTGAGTCAAATGAGAGAAATGCAATTATTTGAGGGACTTCGGGGTGTCGAATAGTGATGAGTCAAGAACGAAAAGTGACGAGCGCGACGAGATCTTTCCAACGAACCCAAATTCGGGGAAAACGGAATTTTTGAAAAAATACCCAATTTTTCTATTAATCACAACCTAACCCCCTATTAAGACTAATCGCACTCAGAATCAAACAAAACTTCGGAAACATCTTACTAATGATAAAAGAAACTCGCTTAGCCACTAAACCCGCCTAATTAGCTAGAATCACAATTAATTAGGTTAATCGCCAATATTAGGAAATTAAACACCCTATTAAGGTCTGGGACCTTACACTCAGCATAGACCTGATCATATCTAAAAAAGTCCGGTTCCTTCTTTCTGCTACTTCATTCTGTTGAGGCATTCCAGGAGCAGACAACTGGGATAGAATCCCATTATCTGATAAGTATCCCATAAATTCAGCAGAGATATATTCCCCTCCTTGATCTGATCGAAGAGTCTTAATGCTCTTACCTAATTGCTTTTTCGCTTCTGCTCGAGATTTTTTGAACTTTTCAAAAGCCTCGGACTTGTGATCATAAGGTATATGTATCCATATCTTGAGCAATCATCTGTAAAAGTGATGAAGTACTCATATCCTCCTTTGGCTCTGACATTTCTGGGTCCACACACATCAGTATGCACTAATTCCAATAAATCTTTGGCCCTATTGCCCTTATATGAAAAAGGACTTTGGTCATTTTGCCTTGCAGACAAGACTAGCAGATAGGCATTGGTTCAACCACCAATGAAGGCAATATACCATCTTTCACTAGCCTATCAATCCCGTTTAAGTTTATATGACCTAGCCTCAGGTGCGAAAGTTTTGTTGGATTATATGAAGGTGACTTTCTCTTTAATGATGGTCTATTAATTGTTTCAGTATCATGTATCTCATACATTGTGGGAGTCAACAAATAAAGTCCATTGGTTACCTTGCCAGAACATATAAAAGTACCGTTCCTCTTTATGACAATTTCAATACCAAAAATAATAGAATAACTTTTATTCACCAAACTAGAAACTGAAATTAAATTCCGTCTTAAAGACGGTACATATAATGTGTCTGACAAAACCATTTTATTATCTGAAAAACATAAAGTAATAACTCCCACTGAAACAACTTCCGCCTTAGGATCAGATCCTAAGTCGACAATGATTTCTCCGTCACTAAGCCTCCTGGTTTCCCTGAACCCCTGCAACGTATTACATATGTGATTAGTTGTACCAGAGTCAACACACTAGGATTCTGAAGTACCAGTTGCAAAACTAACTTCAGAAATAAGTGACTCAATCATACCTGAGGTCTTCTTACAAAACTAACTCCAGAAATAAGTGACTCAATCAAACTTGAGGTCTTCTTATTAGACAGATAATCTAGACAATTCCCTTTTCAATGTCCTGTCATACTACAATGAAACACTTTCCTTTTTTCCCTGAACCCTTAACCTTGACCACACCACCATTAGGACCATTCTCCACCTTAGGACCCTTCGGAACTGATTTCTTCTTGCCTTTCCACCCTTTGCCTTTCGACTTGAACTTGGCGACTGACTTTTCTGTCATCAGGGTAGTTGGCTTCTTCTCCATAATCCCCTCAATCGCTAACAATTGGCTAGACAGCTCAGCTAATGTCAGATTTATCTTATTCATGTTATAATTGACATTGAAATTGTTGAATGAATCTGGCAGCGACTCCAGGATTATATCAATCTGCGATTTTGCATCAATCGCAGCCCCCAGTACATCTAACTCATTCAATGAGTCCATCATTTTCAGCATGTAGTCCTGTACTGGTGTGCCTTCAGCCATCTTAGTGCTTATAAGCACCCTCATAGCAGCCTACCTTATAGGCCTGCCCTGTTCCGCAAACATCTCTTTTAAGTTTGATATAATATCATATGCAATCTTATAGGATTGATGTTGGTGTTGCAAAACACTAGACATGGATGCCTGTATGTAACATCTGGCCATCTCATCATCTTTGGCCCATTTGGTGTAAAGTTTCTTTTCTTTCTGTTATGCATCCTGCCTTGGCTCATCAAGGGGGGTTTGGTAAAGACATATTTATATCCTGAAGCAGTCAGGACAATATCCAGGTTTCGTTTCTAGTTGGTTTAGTTGGATCCCACCAACTTATTCTGGTTGAGGATGATCGCAAGTGGATTGAAAGTATTCGAATTCATGCTTGAAAAACTGTAGAACATAACGATACATTCAATTAAAGGATATAAATGAGATTAGGGTTTAGTATTCTATCAAATTTATGTGGGAGTCCTCATAACCACTAAATTTAGAATACATCAGAATCCCAATCCCTTGGGGTAGGCCTCTTTGGGGAGTGCGAATACCACCTAGATTGGTGCTGATCAAAGTTTGTCAAAATTAGGATTAAGACTAACTATCCATGATCCCCATCATTCATTATTATCAAGGTATCTCATACCAAATAATGTATGACTCCCGATTAGCTTCGGTTTCTAAAATACATGAGGCAAATCCTTGGTGATACTATATCATTATTTTAGTTAAGTGTGACCCACCAACTAGCATTGCATGACAACCGTTACAAGCAGCTCCTCCTTGGAGAGTGGGCCCCTGCCCCGTCTCACCAACACTATCCATAGGAGATCGTTATCTAATAACCAGGCAAATAAAAGCCCTCCGTGGGAAACTGTCATTCTCAAGATGGCGTAAGGCTAATATTTTCCTTACAATGGACCTATGGTGGAAAACCATGGGGATTTGACAATTTAAATGCCCCGCTCCCACTTAATATTTTAGAATTGAGGATTTCCTTATAGGTATATGGGCCCACATATATAGACATCAAACATCTCATGATATAACCAATGATTGGTTCCAAGTCAGGTTATTTTAAGGAAAGTCCATTTTTTTAAGACTAATGTTACCAATGGATCCATCTCAGAGGTCTACCAACACTAATTAAAACTCTTTCCAAAAATTAATTATATTTGACCAATTTTGGAAACTACTATGTTTGGACCAGATTTGGAAACATTCTATAAAATCAACCATCCATAAATAGAAAGTACAAAAATAGAAACTAGTCCTCTCCACATGGCCCAAGCGGAATAGACTTCTTGGACTTCTAGACTTTCCAAAACTTCGGGATTCCTCAAACTCTTTGGGCATCTCCAAAACGTTTATGGTAATCTTCAAACTTTTTGATTAGTTGTCCAACTTTACTTTCCTTCTCCGTCTCAGACATTGCCAGAATTTACAAAACAAATTTAGAAAATTATATAAATTCCTAGGCCTCGATGATGAGACTTACATGGTAATATAAACATGGAAATAAAAAACAGGGACTATAGGGAAATTCACCATGCCTTACCCTTTCACGGGAAACCAAGGAAACCATGAAGCCCTTTACAAGTTGTCCAAAATAAACCATCAACCATAAATAGAAAGTAAAAGACTTGTGGGCCACATGGAGAGGACAAGATAACTTGCATGTTAATATCTCATACAACCACACAAATCATAAAACCATCGTCAGACCCCATCCCAGACTTGCTCGATTAGTGTTAATTAAGTGAGTGTTTAGTTTTAAGAGGTTTAGTATTCGTGGGATTAGAATAGTGTTTAGTCTTGGTGTTAGTTTTGAGAATTTTGAGGGCGTTTGTTGAGTCAAACACACTCAGGGAGGCCCTGAGTGTACGTGTAAGAATGGGAGGATAAGCATAGATTTCTGTTTCGATTGCGATTTTGATTTATCTTGAGTGGTTGTATTGTTTACTTCGATTTTTCGTATTTAACTCGTCAGTGTACGAGGCCAGAAATCTGTGCTTTCAATCAAGAGGGTAGGATTTGTCTTGTTCACCGAAATCGGGACACGATTTTCGAGATGTCGAAACCACGTTAAAAATATACTTTGTGGAAACTAGATTTTTCAAGGATCGTTTTATCCTTCTTCGTCGACCTTGTCTGGGGCCCGCAAGACCTTGTTTTAGCCATTTGAAATTCCAGACTCTAACGGGCCCCACACCCAAGCCATATTAATCCTTTTCTCTCTTCACTCTCACTCACCTTGCATTCCCGTGGACTTTTCATTGTGCCAGAGCTTGAGGACCTCTCCCTTCTCTTCTTCTCTCCATCTTTTCCTCCTTGAAGCTCAATCT